>CM052811.1:111557076-111700100 GCA_028533885.1 Nasua narica | reverse complement strand
GATGGGATGGGGAAGGAGACAAACCATAAGAGACTCCTAAACTCGCAAAACAAACTAAGGGTGGCTGGGAGGTGGGGGGGGTAGGGTTATGGACATTGGGGAGGGTATGTGCTATGGCAAATGCTGTGAAATGTGTAAGCCTGATGATTTACAGACATGTACCCTGGGGCAAATAATACATTATATGTTAATAAAAAATTAAAAAAAAAAAAAGAAAGAAAGAAGGGAGCCTGCTTCTCCCTGTGCTCCTTGCCCATTTTCTCTCTCAAATAAATAAATAAAATCTTAAAAAAAAAAGTATAGAAACAGTGTAAATATTCTTTGTATTTAAAAGGTATAGGCACAAAAACGTGTGTATAGGAACACGCCAAGACTGGTTACAGAGCTGCTCTCTGGGGATGGAACTGAGAGTCGTTAGGAGTGGGAAGGAAGACACACTTTCTGTGTAAACAGTCGACCATCGAGCAACATGGGTTTGAACTGTGTAGGTGCATTTACACGCGGATTTTCTTCAATTAAGATACACTACAGTACTGTAGATGTATTTTCTCTTATGATTTTCTTGACATTTTCTATTCTCTAGCTTACTTTACTAGAAGAATATAGTACATAATACAGATAACATACAAAATATGTGTTGGTCAACTAAGTATTGGTAAGGCTTCCAGTCAACAGTATACTATTAGTAAAAGTTTTTGGAGAGTTTTTTTTTTGTTTATTTGTTTGTTTGTTTACTACATGGGGATTCATGCCCCTAACTCCTGTGTCATTCAAGGGTCAAATGTAGTACTATTTGTTGTTTCATTGTTAAAATTTTATTTTTGAATAATTTTAGAGTGGCAAAGATAGTAAAGAGCTTTCCTGTATACCCAGCTTCTCCTAATGCTAATAGCCTGTAACCCAGGGTCCGTTTGTTAAATCTAAGAAATTAAACCACAGCCTTTACTTGCATTTCCCGTTTTTCCACTAATATCCTTTTTCTGTTCCAGGATTCCATCCAGGATCCCATATTGCATTCAGAGTACATACTTTTGAGCTGTTCACATTTTACCATGAACATCAAGTAGTTTTTTTTTTAATTGAGCCTTTTTAAAAAAAACTCTGTATGATCGTATCCCTCATTTTATAGTGATGTTTTGAAGGCATATTTTGCTCTTTAAAATTAGAAGTACATGTTCAAAAGGAGAAAATCTCTTTTTTAGATAATCACTATGAATCATCTTTCAATAGTTTTTTTTTTTTTTAAGAAAACTCAACCCATTTAATCACTTTTTTTTTTCCTGCTGTTATTCGAGGTTAATTTAGGAGTCTAATCTAGCCTAAACATTACAGGTGCAAATCTCCAAATATATTATGTGTAAACTCCCTTCCATCACAGTGTTCATGTTCACTGTCATTATCTCATTATCTACTGTACAGGCACCTTTCTCTAAGAAATTATGCTCAAACACCAATTCATCAAATTACTAGGAAAAGTAGAGCATAGATTGGCAGTGCACAAAATACCCCAACTCCAATTTTTCAGTCTTTGAAAAATATCAATCTCAAACCACTTTAGGTGATACTGAATTTACAGGGCATGAAAATGAAGAAAAAATTATGCTTTCCTCCAAAACTTTAATCACCTGGGATAATCAGCTTATAACCACAATATAAATGAAAAGCACAAAATACAAATGTTTGATGGTTAAACTGCTTTAGGCTTACCCCCAACACTCAACTCTGTGTCCACCAAATTAAATAAGACCCAAATCATGTTTTATTTTATTTTGTTTTGTGTTTCTACTTAAACTTAAAAGCTTTATCCAGGGGCACCTGGGTGGCTCAGTTAGTTAACATCTGCCTTTGGCTCAGGTCATGATGCCAGGGTCCTGGGATCAAGTTCCACATCAGGCTCCTTACTCAGCGGGGAGCCTGCTTCTCCCTTTGCCTGCCACTCCCCCTGCCTATGCTCTCTCTCTCTGACAAATAAATAAAATCTTAAAAAAAAAAAAATAGAGGCTTTATCCAGTCTACAGGTATGTTTCAATTGGTAAAACAGTTTTGAAATTTTAAAATTTATCGTCAACATTTTATTTTTTTAAGATTTATTTATTTTAGGGGCGCCTGGGTGGCTCAGTGGGTTAAAGCCTCTGCCTTCAGCTCAGGTCATGATTTCAGGGTCCTGGGATCGAGCCCCGCATCAGGCTCTCTGCTCGTCAGGGAGCCTGCTTCCCCCTCTCTCTCTGTCTGCCTCTCTGCCTACTTGTGATCTCTCGATCTCTCTCTCTTTCAAATAAATAAATAATATATATATATATTTTTAAAGATTTTATTTATTTATTTGAGAGACAGAGAAAGTGAGAGAGAGCATGAGAGGAGAGAAGGTTAGAGGAAGAAGCAGACTCCCCGTGCAGCCGGGAGCCTGATGTGGGACTCGATCCTGGAACTCAAGGATCATGACCTGAGCCGAAGGTGGTTGCTCAACCAACTGAGCCACCCAGGAGCCCAATAATATATTTTTTAAAAGAATTATTTATTTTAGAGAGAAAGAGAGATAGAGAGAGCAAGCAGGAGGGTCAAGGAGAGGGGGAGAGAGAATCTCAAGCAGACTCCATACTAAGCACAGATCTCACAACCCTGAGATCATGACCCGAGCCCAAACCAAGAGTCGGATGATTAACTGACTGTGACATCCAGGCACCCCTTCAACATTTTAAAATCAGAAGATTCCACAGAAAACTCCAAAGATCAGATTTCAAGTCTACCAATGTCCAGATATTTCCTTAACACAAATAGATTTGGGTATATCCTACCCACATTCCTGCATGGCAAAGTCGGCTAAAGCTTTATGGTGGCTTTAGAAGTGCTGTGCAGTCCTAGTCCACCATGCTCCCTTGCTGGCTGTCCTTCCTCATGTCTTTATTTGGCTGGCTCCTGCAGGTACTGAGTTTGCAAAATCCTTTAAGCTCTGTGCAAAATAGATACTTAACTAATTAATGTTCATTATGTCAAATGAAACTTGTGATCTTAAAAGTCCTATTTTCCTCCACAGCTCTCAACACTACCAAAAGGATACTTGCATAAAACATAAATTTGAAGCTGTCATCCCGGCTGTACAAAGGTACCTCTTTAATTATCTTAGGACCTAAGATCGATCTTAGGACCTAACTAAGGTCTCTAGCATTCTTGGCACTCAGGCGTGAAACTGATGGTGTGTGTGTATTCCTAAAAAGCTATACATTTGATGGAAAGATGGCTTGACTCGGGTGGCAGCCGTGGAAATGGTGAGAAGGGAATAGATTTGAGCTGTATTTGATGGGAGAAATTGTTTAGAAGGGCAGGTTCTTCAAAAACTGCAGGGGAAGCTAGGAAGGCATATTTTCAGCCCTGCCAGTGAGCAGGAAAGTGGGAACGGGGAGGCTGTTGGGTAGACAAGCCAGAGTTTACCCCCAAAGAATGATTAAGTCAAGATTCTAACTACTACTTCCCTTTGTTCCTACATAAAGCAAACCTTGCTTGGGAGTTTTACTGTACTTCGGAGTCCCCTGTTTCGACTTATCTGACCTTTGGGCTGCTAAATTCTACTTTGTTTCTGGTCTCCCTCACCTGGAAGCATCGGGGAAAGAAAACACTGTTCATTTAAAAGTATGCCCAAAACATCTTCCATCAATGTCACCCTTCTCTGGCACCTTGGTTAAAAAGGGAAAATTTTAAGTCATAAAACTTTTCTCTTTCCTTACCTTTAGCACCTTGTCCAACCAATGACATTAAAAATAAGGAATGAAACACCTAAACAATTCACGATTCATTGTTGTTGTAGTTTTTTTACATTCTGAGTAACTGGGCTGAAGATTAAAAGCCAGGGCCAGTATCACTACATAGAACTTCATAGTAAATGATATCCTATTTATCACCCCAATTCTGGGCTGGTTTAATTAGCTTTTCTCTCACATCCCGAGTGCTTCGGAGATTATAGTTCATCGAAGGCACAAATTAACCCTTTTTACCATTTTGTTTGCAAAACACTTCACCACCCCTGCAACATTGTTTTTCTAATGTTCAAAACTGACTCCAGAATTATCCTGAATCTGAAGGCAGGTGCATGATTTCAAATGAGATTTTATTCTCAACGTGGACAGGGCTACCTCATGTTACATATAGAATCCTAAGATACAACGTATAAAAGCAAAGAAATTTTCTCTTGGATAGAGCAAACTACAGGGCTGTGTACCTGACCTCAGGCTTTGAGGGCCCCCCTGCTGCCGTGAGAGGGAGCAGCTAATTAAAAATAAACACCCTTGAAAAAAAAAATCACTCTTCTCCCATGGGGACAGTCTCAGGAGACTTCCTGCCCTTTTTTGACCCCCCTCCTTGGTAACCCTTCTATTTACCAGCTGTGGCTCACGTTGAGACCTTATTTCTCAATTTCCTTGACCAAAGTGGCTCATTATTAACTGGACATTACCTAGGTAACATGTTGGTGTCAGAGGGCTCCCAGGGATTTCACTCTGGGTTTCCTTCCCTAGAGAGAAGTCTGCAAGCCAAGTGAGTCGGAGTATATTTATTCTGCCTCTGAAATCCAAGTTCTCTCCATCCTGATGCTTAGGGCATGGATTGTTTTTAAAAGTGAAAGACATATAAAACAAGTACGAAGTTCTCACTGAGAGTCAGTATAGCATACTGCTTAGAACACGGGCTCTCTCGCCAGACCATCTGGGTTCAAGGTCCAAATCACATAGTGAGTACCCAATAAATGTTAGCTGTTATTTTACTTGGAATAAAAACCAAACTTCTGGTCTACAACCTACTTGATGTGTTCCCAACCTCCATAAACCTCACCTTGCTCTACTTTCCTCAACTGTTCACAACCCACTTGCCTCTTCCATTTCTCGAACATTATAAGTTTACTTGCCTCAGGGTCTTTCCACTTGTTTTTCTCCCAGTCAGGGAGGTTCTTCCAAATCCAGCTGGCTCCTTATCACCAATTAGGTTCTGGGTTTCAGGTCACCCCTTCTGCAAAGAGCTTTCCTCTACTTAATGTATCCAAAATACATCGGTTTCTTTTATGACACTTAACACTGATTCATTTGTTGATTTGTCTCCCCCATTTACATGTAAATTCTGAAATAGGAAATCTTTTCTTCATCCTTATCCCAGAGTTTAGAATAGTAAGTGGTACACTTGACGTTTGTTAAATGACAAGGAAAAAACATATATATCCAGTTAAAAATCCCATCTGAATGTAAAAACACTGGTGACAATCCCCAGAGAAAACAAAATTTCAAAGGATCCTGTAACAGATACCGGTCATATTCACAGTCCAATTTTTGAAAAAAAACCTTCCACTAGTTTGAGGAAAAGCCAGATTGGGATCCGTCTCCCTATTGTAGGTGTCAAGACTCAAATTCCCAGCCGCTCTTGCAGCTACGGTGGAGGCTGAGACGGGGCTCTTCCTTCCACACACACCTCAGGAGATGGACTGAGAAGAGCAATCGATGTAAAGCGATCCTGCTTTCTGTCCCCTGAGCCGTGACTGAAGTGCTGGGCTTCCTGGGAGAGCAGTGTGCTGTGCTAGCAGTTTCCTCTAGGGCTAGATGGGGCAGCATAACATAGAAAGCATTCTGAGGTCAGTTCTGTGCCCGGTTTGGGGCATCACTCTTGGATTTACGGCTTTAAGGCTGTCCCCAAAATTCTTGGAAGCACCTCATCTCACTTTAATAAGCCCTTTTTCTACTTAAGCAGTCAGAGTCATCTGTGGCCTATCCTATGGAGAACCAAGTTTGCAGGAACTACCAAAACTGTTTAATTTTAGGACATCAGTCCTTAGAATAGGAAATAGTTCCCATGTCCCATGTTTGTTTTTTGGTATGTGTTTGGAGCAGCTTTTGTCCTGGAAGTAAGAAGAAAAGACACAGGCCAGCCATCTTTATTCTCCTCTCCTGGTCTCAGTCATTTATTTCCACAACTCCTCGGGGAAAAAGAAACCTGCTCCGTCTTTACAACAAAGGTTGAGGCATACCCATTCAAAACATGGGTTACAGTGTTTCCCAGTTAAAAGGTAAGGGCTATCTTAATTTTGAATAGGATTGTTAAATAAAACCATCCTTTTACGATAAAAATAAGAGTCTACATCAGAGGTTGCAAATTGAGTAAATCCGACCTGCAAAGGTTTTGTCTAGTCCACAAGCCGCTAAATTTAAAAAAACTGTCGCCAGAGATAAAAAGATTTGACCTTTACATCTGTGATTTCTGAGGATTATAGACTTGGACGCAACAATCAGCTGGAGACCGGAGGCCCTTTTGACATGGCAGGATTCTTCAACTTGCCATGGCTATCGACCAAACCTTTGCTTTTAATTTTGTACAGAAGTTACGCAGACCTGCCATTTTATGAAAATGTTGCTTAATTAGTAAACATAAAAACACCTACATTTTGTACTACTATAAAATATGTGAGTAAACTAGATTAAATCAAAATAGAAAAGGCAAATTGAAGGGGAGAAAAAAGTAGTACTTTGGTGGGTGTCAAGGTTCAGCCCTGCAGGACGGGGTGGGGGGGATTCTGGGATCTGTTGTTCACCATGTGCGTGTGGTTGACATTACCGCTTTGTACACTTGGAAGTTACTGAGAGGGGAAAGTGTGTGTGTGTGTGTGTGGGTGTGTTTTGCCACCAAAGAGAATCAATGTAATCCACTTCAATAACCAAAGAGAAAAAGCAGCACATAATAATGCAGAAAAAGCATTTGATGAATTCAACGAAAACTTAGCAAACTATAAAAGGAAGGAAATTTCTTTAATATGATAAAAGGCAGTAGCTACAGTAAAGCACTAACGAATAATATTGGTCAAATAGTCAGTTTTTCACCTGAGATCGTGAATGCTGAGAATCTGAGAATGCTCACTATTCCACTTTAATTCAATATTTGGTGTACTTGGCCAGTAAAGCAAGAAAAAAAAAAAAATAACAGATTGGGTAAGGAATAAAGAGCAGCAGAGTGCAGAAGGTTGGGACTTAGGCTTGAAGATTCCAAAGCAAGCCAAACCACAGTATACAGTGTGTACAATACTGTAAGAAATTTTTTTTAAAATCAGCAATTTATAAGAGAAACTGACAGACTACAAAGGTGGTTTCCTTTATCTTACTAAATATCTCTGATATTAATTCAAATATTTAATAGAATGACCCTTTCCCAGATAATTTAATTTTAAACATTTCTGTAGAATATATTCTATCATTTGAAATAGAAGACCCAAACAATGTTTTAGCAAACAATAAACTGACCTCAAGTCTATCATCTGTGATCAATTCAGGGAGACTAAGTTTACCACACTTTTCCAAGCATTAAAATAGACAATTTAAAGTACTTTTTGATTGGGGGAGGTAGGAGAAAAGCAGAACAGAGAAATGATCTGTCAAAACACAAAATTCTGTCCCTTTACATTATAATTCACTTGTTCAAGACATCTTCCAAGTGCTGAAAACACAACAGTTCTCAGAAACAGTATTATAACCCATTAATAAGAACAGCATCCAATACGTTACAAAAGAGCCCCTTATAAAAAAATGGGGGGTCCATGTATTCAGTTATTGGACAATCCCAGTCCCTCCCATGCATTCCTGGGAAAAAAATGCAAATAAATGTATATTTTGGGTAACATGGCAAGCCACATCTGCCTCAGGTCAGACTCTCCCATCCACATCAGTACTGAGGAAATGTTCCATCGATTTTGGCAGCCCAGGCCATGAGGCCCCCCACAACATCTTGAACAGTTAAAGATTCTAACTCCTGGACTGCTGTCAAGGACTGCAGGATCTTCACGGCTTTCTGGGAGTCATTGCCCAGTTTGCAAATCACATAAACTGGGAAAGCTGCCCCTTCCTGTGTGCCCTGCTTCCCTTCCCGGATTGCTTCTCCTAGGAGTTCCAAGCTCTCCCCATCCCTCCGTTCCAAATGTTTCAAAGGGATGTGTAGGGCATGAGGCAAACGACAGATGTCCACCTCCACTTGAGGCCTGACATCCAGCAACAGGTGGGGTGACCCTGAATCCAGAAATCGCTTATAGTCGGTGACCGAAATTCGCTCTTCTGGGCTCAGCAACTGCAGAGAGCGGCACTTCTCAGTGGCTGAGGAGCCACAGAAGGCTTCGTAGTCCTGCAGGTCAGTCACAGTGGGTCGCTCGCCGCAAGCTGCACAATCAGGCCTGCGGCTCCGAAGCTGAATACAACGAAACTGTCCTCTGAGGGCATCAAAGATCAACAGGCTGCGACAGTAAGACGGACCCAGACCTGCTACGATCTTCAATACTTCCAGTGCCTGCAGACAGCCCAGGACCCCAGTTACGACACCAAGCACCCCGCCATCCGCGCAGTTGGTCACTGTCTCCGCTGGAGGTGGTTGGGGGAATATGCAGCGATAGCAAGGCCCCCCGTCATAATGGTACACTGTGATTTGGCCCTCAAAGCGCAGGGCGCTGGCCGACACGAGAGGCCGGCCGGCTAGCACACACGCGTCATTAACCAGGTAGCGAGTGGGCACGTTGTCAGAGCAGTCGGCCACCACGTCATAGCGGCGGATTAAGTCTAGCGCCGTGGCTGCCGTAAGCGCCTGAGCATAGGGCACGCATTCCACCGCAGAATTGAGGCGGCGTAGCGAGGCGGCGGCCGAAAAGACCTTGGCTTGGCCGGCCAGCGCCTCCCCATGAAGCACCTGGCGGGCCAAATTGCTCACTTCTACCACGTCGTAGTCCACAAGGCCAAGGCGGCCCACGCCGGCCGCTGCCAGGTATTGCGCCAGTGGACAGCCGAGCCCACCGCAGCCCACGACTAGCACGGACGCGGTGGCCAAGCGCAGCTGTCCGTGCACGCCCAGCTCAGGCAGCACTAGCTGCCGGCTATAACGCAAAATCTCATCTCGAGACAGGGCAGCCTTCGGCGGCAGGGGCGACACCGGAACCAACCGCTCTGGCTCTTGCTCCGCCAAAAGAGCTGCCGCCAGCTTTTGCTTCAAAGAACTTAGCTCTTCCTCACGCCGGGCAACTTCAGCCTGCAAGGCGAGGACCTCCTCCCTGGAACCCATGGCGCCACTCTCGGAAATTGTCTTGAAAGGGATTTCCTTTTCCGGCTTAGCGTCTCCTAGCGACTGGAATAAACTAAAAAATTTTTACGGATCATGGGAAAAAGTGATAAGTAGACATTACTTCCTGGAGAAACCTCATATTCAACTTTAAAGAGTCATAGTTCCTGGATATTTCTAGGAGCCACGAAGAAAGCCTTAGAAGAACTAGACCCCAACCACATAGCCTGTGCCCCCCTTCCCGAATTTGGTACGGTCTGGCCCGTCCCCTTCCCGCGGCGCGTTGACGTCATTCCGCTTCCGGCGTCTCGCGCAGTTCCGCCATGGCCTCCGAGGAAGCGAGCGGCAGTCCTAGGTCTCCGCGGGAGCCGGAGGGGCGCGCCCCGGGACAAGACAAGTATTCAGTGCTTTTGCCCACCTACAACGAGCGCGAGAACCTACCGCTCATCGTATGGCTGCTGGTGAAAAGCTTCTCCGAGAGGTAGCGTGCCCGGCCGCCCTCCCTGAGGAATGAGATGAACTGGCATCGCCGGCCTAGGTGTCGGCAGTTGGCTGCGCGAGGCGGCCCTGCGCGGCCTTCCTTCGGCTCTTGAGGGAAGCCTTGGGGAGAGAGCCACCCTTGGAGAAAGCAGAGGCGGATACTTCTGGGATTCTCTCCGTGTCTTGGGTTCTCGTTCCTGCCCTTGGGTTTTGTGAGACAGTCTCTTATTGTACACTCTCACCACCTCTTTCCCCCTTTCCCCCCGCCCTCGGGTATCTTTTTTTTTTTTTTTTTTAAGTAGGGCTGGGCACCCTTTCACTTGGAGCGAGGTTTAGAGCTTGACCTCACTCCTACTTCTAGATGGTCAGGATGCGGCAGGAGCTGGGAGTCTAAATGAGCACGCTCACTCCCGCCCCCGTGCTGAGTGCTTATGTAAGCATGAGGTTTGATCTCTGTGGTTTAGGGAGCTGCTGCTGGGCCGGGCAACTTCGTTGGTCACTAGTGGATGTTGGATGTGGTGGTTAGAAACTAGGGCTTTTCGAGTTTGAATTTGGAAGTGTTATACAATATTTTTAAAATTCCGGAATATCCTGGTATCAGTGCGAAGTTACTTGTTTTAGGGTTATACCAATGAGATCATGTATAGCTCTCTGAAGATCTTTCCAGATCAACATATACCAACTTAGAAAATTATTTTTTTTAATTCGATAATATTGCATATGACTGTTACAGTTTAATCGGGTCATCCCAGTGAACATAGATTATTTCTAGAGCTTTTTTGGTTTGTTTGTTTGTTTGTTTGTTTGTTTGTTGGAAGATTTTATTTACTTGACAACGAGAGAGGGAGCACAAGCAGGAGGAGTGCGAGGGAGCAGGCTTCCCGCCAAGCAGGGAGGCCGATGCTGGGGCTCGATCCCAGGACTCTGGGATCATGACCTGAGCCGAAGGCAGATGCTTAACGACTGAGCCACGCAGGCGCCCCTTTGTTTTTCTTTTTTGACTTTAGCTTTACAAATGAAAACAAAGACATTGTTCACCCCATATTTTCAACCATTTAGAAAATTGCTGGACCCAATGAATGCTCCTTTGGAAGAATGTTGCAACAAACACAGTCATACTTTTACTAGTGTACTGGGGATAGCCTTCAGGATGGAATTTCTGGGTCAACAGATGTGCTTAAAATTGACAGTTATTACCAAAATGCTCGCGATACATATATAGAACTGCCCTAGGACTGGCATTATTCTGAGAGTGCTTGTTTTCCCACCAGCAAGCCAACCCAGGCTTTAGTAAACTTACATTTTTGGAAATGCTAATTGGTGAAAAACATTGCTGTTTTGACTATAATTATTTGAATGACATAGCTATCATAATGTGCGTGGCTCCTTAGTTGTTTTTTTTTTTTTAATTCATGTCTTTTTCCTCTTTTATTTAGTTACCTTATTTTGGTTTTTGTAAGCACTTTCTACATGAGAGAAATTGTCATAAGGTCAATCTTGTTTAGTTTGTCTTGAGTCTCAAATATTTTTTTGCTTTAATCAGAGTGAAGTTTCAAGAAGGGAACAATGGTTTTCTTTTCAGATGTGGTCAAATTAAAGGCAGCTTAGCTAGATTCCTTTAAACTACCTTACCCTCAGGTGTTCTGGGCACATTGAAGTGAGAGAAAGTATAATTTGGTAATGAATGATTTCATTTGTTTATGAAGTATATCTCTATCAGCTAGAATCAACAACTTACCTATTTTGGCTTGTAAAGCAATTACCCAAATTAAAGCAGTGCGGAAAGCTGAAGTCTAGTATTTCCTCTTAACAGGCTGAGTTTAGCTTTCTTCCTAGTTTGCTGGGGCTGACTTTTTTAAGCTTTTAACAGTGGAATGTGTTTTCTGGTTGATTTCCTTATATTTGTTTTTAGTATGGACAAAGAGGAAACAGTGTTGTAGGGGAGTTTTGCTGTGCTTTCCTTTACTTTCCACTTAAATTTCCCAATAAAATAATATTTTAAAAAGTCTAAAACGAGGTGGGGAAAAACATAGTGATAACATGTACAACCAAGTATTGTGTTGGCTTATTTTTAAACTACAACAGTAACAAAGTTAATGGAGAGCCAATAGAGAGATGTTCACTTTGAAGCACATTGAAATCTTATGTAATTCTCTGTGCTTTTTGTTTTTAATAGTGTGAGGTAATGGGTACAACTGTTTAAAATAGTGGTGTAAGAGATTATGTCGCCATTTTAAAGAGAGTTTTTTAATGGATGAAATGAAGTCATATTTGTTCCTTATGTTATTTAAATGTACTTGGAATTAAATTTAAAAGACTATTCACTCAGCAATTCAGTCAATCTGAGATATCTTTTAAGTGTACTTTTGAAAAAAAAATGTACTTTTGAAATATTTTTTGTAACCAAGATTTGATATTAAGGGTCTACAATTCCATTTCCAAAGTAGGTAACTAAAATTTTATGATATCCTATCATATAGAATATGCAGTTGCTGTGATTTTTTTAAATTAAAGAGTACGTTTTCTGTGTGAGAATTTTTTAACATCTTGGGACTTTATTACAGCATTTTTCAGCAACATGCTGAGTTTGGAGATAAAGTACTAAATGACATTTATTTCATTTGGTAATTGAAGTTTCCCTTGGTGATTTATATGACAATAAATTCCAACTTAATACTGGTGAGGAATTAGTAAATTTAAAATTATTTCTTTATTTGAGAATATTGTCTCCAAACAATACAAATTTTCATTTTGTTTTTTATTTTAGCGGAATCAATTATGAAATTATAATCATAGATGATGGAAGCCCAGATGGAACAAGGGATGTTGCTGAACAGTTGGAGAGGATCTATGGGTCAGACAAAATTGTAAGTCATGTGAACATTTTTCTGTCCTATCACTTGTGTTTGTTTAGGGAAAAGGTGAGAAATGACAATTTAGTCTATTTTTCTAGAAACTGAAATGATAAAAAGCATCTAATACATGTGGGATTCAGATGCATTTTCACTGTGCTTGAGGTTATACATACCTTTGATATGATATGTTGATATAGCATATGTTGATATGCTATAATTGTATAGCAAGCCACCTGGATGGCTCAGTTGGTTAAGCATCTGCCTTCGGCTCAGGTCATGATCACAGGGTCCTGGGAACGAGCCCTGTGTTGGCCTCCTTGCTCAGTGGGAAGCCGGTTTCTCCCTCTGCCTGCATTCTGTCTCTCTCAAAGAAATAAGTAAAATCTTAAAAAAAAAAAAAAAAAAAGTAATTGTTAAAAAGTTAATAGCCTTTGGGTAAACTCTGTTTTTACAACTTACCCTGCAGATAAGTTCTCTTGAAGGGCAAAATTAAAGCATGATACTGAATTGACAAGGAATATTATGGAACTAGGTTGCAATTAGTAATGTATGTCTTGATCTTTCTGGCTTCCTTTTTACAACTATAAAAGCTTGTAGCTGGGTGGGTGATTGTTTTCATGGAAATTTGGCATCTTTTGATTTTTCAGAGCAGTTAGCATCTTTCTTTTTATCTGTAAAGCAGTCTTATGGGAGTAGATTCACTTTCCAAGTCTTAAATTTTAGATTTTCCCACTGTACTTTGAAGGGTGTTATTTCTCTACTGGAGTAACTTAAGACAGATGTAGAATTCATTTTATAATGGTTTTATGATTTTTATTTTTGGTCACTGGTTTATTTTTATAATGGTTTGTATTTATAAATGTTTGAATATACTTGTGAGCTCAACTTTAAATAAATCTTAGGCCAAAAGCATGCAGTTAAGTCCAGATTTAATTAGAAAACACATTCTAGGCATTGTGTATTTTATAATATGTATAGACCAGAGGTTCTCAATCTTGGCACTGTTGACATTTGGGACCTAATAATTCTTTGCGGGGGTGGGGGGGAGGGTTGTTGCAGGGGCGGTGGCCCTCAAAATATTCAGCACAGATGCTTTGTTGGCAAGTCTTTCAAAGTGGCTGAAATGAATGTTTCAAAAAAATAAAGGAAGTTTTTTTCTTTAAACTCTGTGAAGAAACGAGAGTTTAAGGCACTTTCCAAGGTTACACAGTTAATAAACAGTAGAAGTGGGACCATAGAAAAACTGGAGGCATGTACCTGAGCTGTTAACCATGGTTATAGGGCAAAGGGATAGGAGATTGCGCTTCAGCCTTTCCTTGTTGAGTGCTTCTGTTACATTTGATGTGTGTGGCTTGTTTCAGCCTCCAACTAGAGATTAATTTAAGTCACCTATGTTATTTCATAGGTTAGTCTTTTTACACATTGTTCTTTTAATAAAATGTAATGCATGTTCATTACTTTAAAAACATCCAATATAACTGTAGGATTGAAAGATTTGACTGCTTTAAGAATATTGTTTATCCCTAAGTACCAAAATGTTATCTCTCACATAAAGATCAGTACCCTGGGGCTCCTGGGTGACTCAGTTGGCTAAGCATCTGCCTTCAGCTCAAGTCATGATCCTGGGGACCTGGGGTCGAGCCCCACCTTGTGCTCCCTGCTCCAGTAGGGAGCCTGCTTGTCCCTCTCCCTCTGTTGCTCCCTCTGCTTGTGCGCTTTTTCTTTCTCTCTCTCTCTAAGAAATAAAATCTTAAAAAAAAAAAAATCAGTACCCTAATCAATGTATGAAAACGTAATTCTCAGGGCTCCTGGGTGGCTCAGTTGGTTAAGCATCTGTCTTGAGCTCGGGTCATAGTCTCAGGGTCCAGGGATAGATCCTCACATTGAGCTCTCCACTCAGAGGGGAATCTGCTTCTCCTTCTCTCTCCCCCTCTGTTTTCGTTTTCTTTTGCTCTCTCTCAAATAAATAAAATCTTTAAAAAAAAATAATTCATAAGTGTAAATGGCCAAAAATAAAAGAAATAAATAAAATGAAAAATGTGAGCCTCACATTTCAATGAAAAAGTTTCTGATAAAACTGACGTTGCCTTTGATGAGCATTTCGTGGTCCACCTCCTAGTCCCTTCTCCAGGGGAGCTGCTCTACTCAGCAGCTTGGCATGGGCTGCCTCAGGCCTTTGTGCATGTATGTGTATGTGTCTACATTTGTAGAACTAGGCAATGTGGTGTTTTTGTTTTTAAACATAAATGCAATCTTCCTGTGCCATTCTGTTGATTTTTAACTACGTGAGAGATCTTTTATCGCTAAATTACCTCATTCTTTTAACTGTTCCATAGCACTCATGCAGCGTGGTTTATATTTTATAAAAAGTTCAGAAAAAAAGATTTTCCAACTGAAACGTGGGATTATAGAAAATCAAAGGCGAACTTTAAAGGATTTGTTTTTTAGGGCAGATGCCAGGTCAGTATTTTGTCAGTAGTCATCAGTCACAAAAATAAAACCTGATATATCTTGTTTGATTTTTGTCCAGTGAATTATAATTACTATACATGATTGAATGTCTAGTTCTCCTCTGTATAAGAGCTCATTGAGCAGGAATGTATTTTATCTTTGTTCTTCCCCAAGACCTATAGCAGTTCGCATGAAGTTAAAAAAAAAAGTAGTCTATCCTGGTTGAATTGAACTGAAAATACTTTGTTTAGAGATTTGCAGTCTGAGGTAGTCTGCTTATACACTGGCACATGTAGAAGTGGTCTAGATAGGCTCAGTAGTGAGTCTTGTGAGCCCCATACCTCAGAAACTTAGAGTCAAAATCTTGGCATTCTACTTTTTTGAAAAATTTCCAGACAAAAGGAAGAAAGCTAGGGGCGCCTGGGTGGCTCAGTTGGTTGAGCAACTGCCTTCGGCTCAAGTCATGATCCTTGAGTTCCGGGATCGGGTCCCACATCGGGCTCCCAGCTCCACGGGGAGTCTGCTTCTTCCTCTGGCCTTCTCTCCTCTCATGCTCTCTCTCACTTTGTCTCTCAAATAAATCAATAAAATATTTAAAAAAAAAAAAAAAAAGAAAGCTAAACACTAAGTCAAGGTTTGTATATGAAGTAAAAAGAAGAAAAAAATTAATTTTCTTGTTAGGCATATAACCCTAAAATCATGTCATTGGGCCAGTAGAGAATGTAATGAGGTCTTCCAAGCATAAAGTCAGGATAAGTTGATGGAGCGATAATCAGCATTTAAAATCATACAAGGAATCCTGAGAAGGAAGCCTGTCAGCCAGTGTGATTCCACTTTTAGGATGCTAATTACAGAAATGACAGGACCCTACAAAAGGATATACGTACGGGTATCTTTATTGTAGCAATATTTGTGATGGCTACCTGGAGCCAACTTGAATGTCTTAACTAATGTATGACCTTATATTGTTTGATGTGTAACGTAAGCCTGTATTATTTTTGTAACTGAAAAAAATTTTAAAGAGGGGGAGGGGGAAAATCAAGAATGTAAATAAATAATAAAGTCACAAAAGGGATCGAGAAAACAGACATGGCTATCAAATACTTGGAGAAGGTATAGGATAAGTGAGTTAAATGCTCGGTTTTCTTAGAAGGAATCAACAGCTTCTGTTCAGAATGATAAAGTAATAGACATACCATTGTTTATGTTACATACTGTTTTCTGGTGAATAGCACCAGAAAAAAAATACTTAAGATTTGACCTACAGGGTTGGGTTAAAAGAATATTGTTTTTCCAACCTGCTGAAATATTTGGTTTGTTACTAAACACTTTTTTACTTTGGCAAAAAATGTTAAACATACTCTGTTTTAAGGTCCAATAAATGCAGCTATATTTCTGTTAAAAGAAGAGAACACCTATAACATTTTTTTTTAGTAGACTGTTTTTTTAGTATTTGTGTTAAAATGCTGTTATTCTTGCAGCTTCTAAGACCACGGGAGAAGAAGTTAGGCCTGGGTAAGTAGAACCTTTCACCCCTCATACCTCCTTCTTGCCTTGGTAAGATTTCCCAATGTGTATTTTCTGAATTTGGAACAAGGCCAAAATAATAGTGACCTCCTCTGATGGTTTTTAATGATCTTAATGATGTGTATAAGGTTTAACTTGAGTTGCCTGTATCAGTCAGGGTCCACTCGGGAAAACAGAAACCACTGTCAGCCTTTCAGTATAGGGAATTTAATACAAAGAATCTGGTTACACAGGTGAAGGAATGCCGAGAGGCCAAATGGAATGGAACAGTGAGGCTGCTCAAACTAGTAATAATGAGAGGTTGCTACCACCCCTAGAATGGAGCAACAATAGGAGGAAATGGTGTTTTTGGAGCCCAGGAACCCAGGCTATTTAGAAGGGGCTAGAATGATGAAGTGGAGGATACGTGGGAGGAGCTAGAGCCGTGGAAGATACCCAGTCAGTGTTGGGAGGCAGAGTAAGAGGGGGGACACACTTATACTTTTCCTTTTCTCTCTCCTGGAAACTATCCCTCCTGCCCCGCAAAGCTATCTGACAGCCAGTTGAGGAGAGTACCTGGGAACTATAATTCCATGCAATGTAGAACAGGGAACGACAGGGTCAGAGAAGGGATCTGAGGGCAAATGTTTTAGACCAGCATGCTGCATTAGCTATAAATCTTTGAAGATTTATAAAGAAATAGTTATAAAGTATTAAAAACTATTATAAAGAAATAGTTCTTTATAAGTAGTAAAAAGTTACTTTTTATTTTTTTATTTTTTTTTAAGATTTTATTTATTTATTTGAGATAGAGAGCATAAGAGGGGAGAAGTCAGAGGGAGAAGCAGACTCCCCGTGGAGCTGGGAACCCGATGTGGGACTCGATCCCAGGACTCTGGGATCATGACCTGAGCCGAAGGCAGTTGCCTAACCAACTGAGCCACCCAGGCGCCCCAAGTTACTCTTTATTTTTAAAAAAGAAAACTTTTCTAGCTTTTAAGCATAGGAGGTTATAGAGAATCTCAGATGAACTTAAATCATTTTGAGATGAGTATCTCAGTACCTTTACTTCTGTTGCTGGTTACAGTTGCTTAAGTTGAGAAGTGGTATGATTTTACTGAAAAATTGGGAGAGCATGGAGGAAGCACAGTTCTTAAAAATTGAGTATTTGCTATCTTGAAGACTATAAGTTCTCTGACATCATCAAGTGTTCTGAATATCTGAACCCAGAGGTTCTTTGAGATTGAAAGAATGGAAACTGCCATGAAAGCAACCAGGAATTCCTGATGAGTCAGTGGAAATCCAAAAACCTGTGATCCTCACTTTTTAGCAAAAGAAGTTAGATGAGTTCAGCCTTGCTAATAAGATACACTGTGGGGGTTTGGAACTAGGGAATGTGGGAATCCCCGATTCACCACTTACCCTTACCTGTCAGGTCCCTGGGGAACTTTTAGGCATGAAGTGGGGCTAAGTAATTGCTGGCTCTGTCTTTGACCCCAAATACCAGACCCCTCTAGTGTACTAGGCTTACGGTGGAGACTACACTCAGGATAGCTTTTATGGAAATGGGCCAGGAGTGATGGGAAGAGCAGAAGCAGGAAAACACTTTTAGGTAGAGAGCTGAGCATCAGAAGGTGATACCTGGGAGTAAGGTGAAGTGGCAGATGAAAGAATGGAATGGAGAGATGTTTTTGATTGAGAATAAATAGGATTTAGTTACAGCTTAGTTTCACCTTTGTAGGACTGATGTGTGCTTTTCAGGTGCTTAATTTCACGTGTATATCTAAGCATTTCTGATGGCTTTCTTTAGTGGATATATTTTCATTTTTAGGAACTGCATATATTCACGGAATGAAACATGCCACAGGAAACTACATAATTATTATGGATGCTGATCTCTCACACCATGTAAGTGATATCTTTTTTTATTAGCTATTCATGATAGTCTAAGCCTATTTTACTAACTTAATGTTTATTTTTTTCTAAATTTCAGCCAAAATTTATTCCCGAATTCATTAGGTGGGTATTTTTAATATTTGAAAGAATTGTGATTTCTCTTACATTAATATTTGACTTATTTTCATTTTTTACTAATTAAAAATGCACATGCTATTTTAAGTTTGCTGTCAGAAAGGAAACCAACATATAGATCTGAGGCTTGTAACTATAGATACGTGGCTAAATGATGTATTTTAGGGACTCTAAATTCTCCCAGACCACAGGAAAAGGTGGAAGGTAACTTCCGTGTTAAATGGAATTAAGCCCTACATCATAAGGGTAAGACACGATGAACAAATAGTGTTTATTCCAAGAATGCCAGAATGGTTCATCATCAGGAAATCATCCACATAATTTATCACATTAGCGAAGGAAGCAGCATGATTAAGTCTATAGATGATAAAAGGTATTTGATAAACTGTACTTGCCACTTCTAATAAAACTTGAAAATAGAAATAAAAAGAAACCATTTAAACTTGATAAAACCCGGTCTTAACACAGGCATCTTACTAAATGGTGAAATGTTAAATCATTAATAAACGCATTGAGGTAGGCATATCAGCTGTCATTATAGATGGACATTTTAAGTGGTGTAAGAACAAGAATTTAGTATGAATATTGAGTAAGGATACAAAATGGTATTTATTTACAGGCAATATAGTTGTATTCTTAGAAAATCCAAGACAGGGCACCTGGGTGGCTCAGTCATTAAGTGTCTGCCTTCGGGTCAGGTCATGATCCCAGGGTCCTGGGATCGAGTCCAACATCTAGGTCCTTACTCAGTAGGGAGTCTGCTTCTCCCTCTCTCTCTGCCTCTCCCCCTGCTGATGTTTACTCTCTCTTGCTCTCTCTGCCAAATAAATAAATAAAATTAAAAAAAAAAAAAAAAGATAGGGAGCCTGGGTGGCTCAGTCATTAAGCGACTGCCTTCGGCTCAGGTCATGATCCCAGAGTCTTGGGATCGAGCCCCACGTCGGGCTTCCTGCTCCACTGGAACCCTACTTCTCCCACTCCCCCTGCTTGCGTTGTCTCTCTCTCTGTCAAATAAATAAAATCTTTAAATAAATAAATAAAATATCCAAGACAACATGAAACCTCTCAGAATAAGAATTTGGAAACTTCTCAATGTAAGCTAAATATACTAAAACAAAATTAGGTAATGTTACTCTCCTGTTTTCATCACTTCAGTGAGTTCTCATTAACAGGTGGGAAGAAACTTCCTTGCCCCTCAAACGGGCCAGATCCCCTGCCTCCTTTCTGAGCTCATCTTGTGCCCCTATCCTCCACTTCCTCTGCTGTAGGCATACTCCTTCCCTTTCTGTGTCACACGGAGCACTGTGTTCTTTGCCTAAAATGCTCTTTCCCTGCTCCTTAATAGCTAGCTACTTCTCCTCATCCTTTGATCTCTGCATAAAATCACTTCAGAGATATCTTCTCTGCTTATATATCTTTCCCAAGAGCCCTTTTGACCTGAGAAGGAAATGGAATCGGGAATAGAAGATAGGTGCAAGAGGGCGCCTAGGTGGCTCAGTTGGTTGAGCAACTGCCTTCGGCTCAGGTCATGATCCCGGAGTTCCGGGATCGAGTCCCATATCGGACTCCCGGCTCTGCGGGAGGTCTGCTTCTCCCTCTGACCTTCTCTCCTCTCATTCTCAGTCTCTCTCTCTAATAAATAAATAAATAATTTTAAAAAAATCTTTAAAAAAAGAAGATAGGTGCAAGATAGAAACAGGCCATATGTAGAAAAAAGACCAGTGGCTCTTTTTTTTTTTTTTTTTTTTTTTTAAGATTTTATTTATTAGGAAAGAGAGAGAGTGAGAGGGAGCATGAGAAGGGAGAAGGTCAGAGTGAGAAGCGGACTCCCCATGGAGCTGGGAGCCCCATGTGGGACTCGATCCCGGTACTCCAGGATCATGACCTGAGCCGAAGGCAGTCGCTCAACCAACTGCGCCACCCAGGGGCCTCAAGACCAGTGGCTCTTAAGCCCACAGGAAGACACCCTGGGATGTTGTCAGGGAAACATGAAGTGAAATAACTGTGGCAGTATTTTATTACTGATTAGTGTGTCATAATTACAAACTTAAAGAGCAACACATCTAGCACCAATAAGATGGTGGGAAGTGGACACACCCAGATATTGCTGGAGGAAGTGTGAGTTGCTACAGCCTTCTTGGAAAGTAATTTCTGGTGATACCTGTTCAAAATACTTGTAAGCTTTGTTTTAGCAATTCTCTTATGTTCCACTTTGGGTTGTCTAAGCACCAGGATGTAAGTTTGTAAGAACGTTGCCACACTATTCATTGTGGTTGTATTTTTGGGGGGTAGGGAGACCCACCATGAAAACAACCATACAAGTATACGGGTCCAGTGTTCCATGGGATATTTTTGCAGCTATTAGAAAGAATGGGGAAATTCTCTGTTGACCTCCAGAGATGTCCATGATTCCATTATGTATATTGTTAACTGACAAAAGACAAGCTGCAGAATATACTTTTTTGGTTTCCAGTTTTGTTAAAGCAACCAGAATCCATGGAGCTTTGTGTGTATTCTTCCACAAAGAGAAAGGTCTGGAGGGTTACCAGGCTGTTTTAGCACTGTTTACTTATTAATAGGGCCAAGAATAGAATGGAGGGGGATTACATTTTAGGATGGGTTCACACGGTGCACTCACCAAATACTACTATTTTTTAGTTTTAGAAATAAAGGAAAAATATCAGGTTTGAAAGTCTTACATTGAAAGATTTTTTGCTAGTATAGTTCATCTGTTTTCTTGGCATTGTTTTTCCTATGCAAATCCTAAAAGTTCATTTTGTGTAGCTCATGAAAATAAGTATTGAAAGCTCAATACCTTTTCTAACTGACAGCTAATTTATTTTTTTTTCAGGAAGCAGAAGGAGGGTAATTTTGACATTGTCTCTGGAACTCGCTACAAAGGAAATGGAGGTGTATACGGCTGGGATTTGAAAAGAAAAATAATCAGGTATATACATGTGCTGCAATTTCTCTAGTTTTTATTGTAAGTACTGGGAATGTTTATGACAGGTATTTGGATTACTTACCATGCTGCCTTGGGATTTCTGGGATCAGATTGTTGACTTCCAGTACATACTCCCGGATAGCTCCTTATGTACAATTTTTCTATGAGTAAAGTATTTTATTCTGAATATTTTTCACTAAGGAAAAATCAGCATAAACCTTTGAGCCTTTGTTAGAAATGGTCTAATTCAGCAAAATTGATTCTGTACCTTCAGCTTTAAGTGAACTATTTATATATATTTTGGGACTAACTGAGTAGTCTTGTGTACACACAGACACACAGAGCAAGCCCATAATCAAAGGATGGGGAGGGAGAATCCACTTCTTGATTGGAAGACTCACAAAGAATTTCTGACCTTATTTCATCTATATCACCTTTTTGTGGTTGTTGAGAAGATGAGATCTATAAGGGATCTATGTAGCTTACTACTTAATATATGTGACAGCATACCTTTATATATATTCTTACTGATAATAGTGTTTTTTATTACCTTTTTCATTCCTATTGAAGATTCTGTTAATCACAGTTCTGCCTCTTAACTGTGGAGCCTTGGGAAAGTCATCTAAGACCTATAAGAGCCTCATTGTTCGGTGAAATGGAGGGGTTGGATAAAACAGTGGTTTTTAATCCTGCTGAATATTGGAATCACATAGAAAATCGCACACTGCTCCCTTTCTTGTGTGCGCGCACACACTGTAGACCGTGCAAATGGGTCTCCACGGATGGGGCAAAACCATCAATATTTTTCACGGGCTCTCCAGATGATTCTTACTGTGCAGCCAGTGTTGAGAACAAGTGACTAATCTCTAAGGCCCTCTGAATTTGATCATCACAGCTCTTGTTTTAAAATTAGGGAGTCCCAAGTTGTATTGAGTTGTATTTGTCATTAGTTGTTAATGTCTGCACTGACTTGGAATATATACTCCTGAGAAAGATTACATAATCACTTGCCAGTGGACTCATTTGTGTGAACTAGAATTTTAATCCAAGCCCATCTGACTCTTGCTGGATTTTAATTTAAAAACCTCAATTTAGAGATACATTCACTTGATTAAAGTTACAAATATATATGTATACATACACGTATATACATATACGCCCACTTTCCTTTGATTAAACCCATTTTGAGGGGTAAACTATGTCCTAGAATTATTTTGTTATTAGAAACAATTTGAAAGGGAAAATGTTTTTGTAAGCTATTATCCCAGCTATATCCCTAACCATGTTATTTGTATAAAAATAATCTTTCCTAGGGAGGGCCTTGGTAGTTACCTTGGCTTTGGAGAGAAACTGTTCTTTCCAGTGTGGCCCAGAAAACTTCTTTTTCTCAGTCGGAGCTCACTAAAATCTGTAATACAAAAGTCACTTTTTCCAAGGGCACTTCGGATCTTTCTGAAATGTTAATCATAGCTGTTGGTAATAGCTTGAAACTGATACTTAGTTGTGTTTGAAGCACACACCCTGTCATTGTTAGGGCCTGGATGTCTCTGCTAAAATTTCTGTGTTAAAATACCTTACCCTGTAAGTGTTGGTATTTGGAGGTGGGGCCTTTGGGAGGTAATTAAAATTAGTGATCATGGGGCACTCATGGTGGAATTAGTGCCCTTTCCAGAAGAGACCAGAGAGCTTGGCTTCTGTTGCCCTCCTCCTCTGTGAGAGCACACAGCAGGAAGGCACCCCTCTGTAAGCCAAGAAGAGGTTTCTTACCAGGAACCAAGTCTGTTGCACGTTGATCTTGGACTTCCCAGCCTTCAGAACTGGAGAAATAAATATCTGTCATTTAAGCCACATAGTCTGTGGTATTTCATTATAGCGGCCCAAGTAGACTGAAACAGTTTCGGAATGAACATTCTGTTCAATTTCCAGAGCATGCCAAGAAGCAAAATCCTTGCCCACCTGCATGCCTTCTCTTAAAAAGTGCCATTTTTATGCAGACTGACCTGTTGCCTATTTAAAACTCATAATCCCTTGTGCTTATTAGAATCTGAAAAGGAAACTCCAAATCCCTGATTCCTTTTGCTTTCTGAAAGATGTTCATAATTCTAAATGAGGAGTGGTGGCAAATATGCAAGTTGAACTAAAATTCAATGATCTTTCTTACCTAAAGTTTAGAAGAATGATTGCTTTAGGTCCTCTTTAAATGTCACATTCGGAGAATATAAGTCCCCATTTCGTCAAAAATGAGAATATCAGATCCTTTACTGCTAAAATTTCTATAAAATTGACAATTTTTGTAAAATAGTGTTGCATTTGTGAAATTAGTGTAGCAGTTTTAGCACTCTGACCTTGGATGTGTTTCTCTTGTTTAGAAAATGTATTCTATAAAGAAAATCTAATTGTTTTATTTAAACAGCCGTGGAGCCAATTTTATAACTCAGATTTTGCTCAGACCAGGAGCATCTGATTTAACAGGAAGTTTCAGGTACAGTAAAAACTGTAATTTTATATTTTCTATTATTTACAACTTATTGCCTGAATTTCTTAGTATACAGTGACTTATTTTTAAGAAATGCTTTTCATTTCTATCACATTTTTGTTTTGGAACACACAAAGACCGAAGTTCCTTAGAAGTTGCTGATGAGGGACACCTGGGTGGCTCAGTGGGTTGAGCCACTGCCTTCAGCTCAGGTCATAATCCCAGAGTCCTGGGATCAAGCCCCACATTAGGCTTCTTGCTCAGCAGGGAGCCTGCTTCACTCTCTGCCTCTGGCTGCCACTCTGCCTGCTTGTGCTCTCTCTCTCTCTCTCTGACAAATGAATAAATAAAATCTTTTTTAAAAGTTGCTAATGAGGCCCGAGCATCTTCTTTTTTTTTCTTTTTTTGGCCTGAGCATCTTCTTAAGGGAAAATGTACTTTCTAAGGAGCATCAAAGGTAGGGCTTAGGTTACTGTGCTTGTTAACATTCACATTGATGCTCAGCCCCTAGTGGGGGGCCTTAGGGGACCAAGGTGGCTGCTCACTTCTTATTCAGAACATTGCTGTCATTGGTGATGGGCTCCAAAGAACACCTTTTCCAGCAATTTTCTGCAATTCATATAATTATAGCACTGTCCACAGAAAAGCTCAAAATAGTTAATGTTTAGAGTGTTTTCAGTTACCTTACTCTCTGTGTTTTTAATTTTAAAAAAATTCTTGTTTAATTAGAACAAAGCCTTCTTCCAGGTTGGGGAAAGGGTAATTTTTGTTTTGGGGGGTGATATTTTTAATTTTAGATTTGCTTTAGAAGATGAACTGTTTTGTATGACCATGTATTATTTGGTGTTTGCTTTTTTCCATTAAATAATGTTAATTCTTTGGTCTTTTGTCAGAATTGACACACAAGGCAATCCTGGTAGGATACAGCTATCACCATTTGAGGTCACAGTTAGACACCTGTTAATGGACAGATGTACAGGCCAAACAGAGCATATCAGATTTACAAAGAAAGAGATAGGAGCTGGGAAGTCCTGTGGGCGAACCCAGTCACTTTCTTCAGGAGCTCCCCGTTAGTCCCCTAAAGGGACTTTGTTTATCGCAGGGAATTGATTTAGTACATCTTAGGAAATAGAAACTGCTCAGACATTTATGAGGAAACACCTATTATTACTGGGTTTGCTCTTGTCATCTTCTTAAATTGGTTAATCATCGTCTATCAACTCTATTGTTGAAATATTTGGAATGGTTTCTCTTCAACTTTAAAAAAATAAATTTTAAGAAAATTTAAAAACTTAAAATGGTGATTCTACTTCAAATGATTCACTTTATCCTATTTTTATAATTTCTGGTAGTATAGTAGAAAAATAATTCCCTAAAAGATACTAAGAATTCATTTTCAAAATTATTCTAAGTTATTTACCAAATATTGCATGGCCGTTCCAATTCAGGACAAATGTATCCTAATAACGAGCTGTGATGGTTTTTCTGCATGCACGTGGCTAGTGAAAAATTTTAGGTTTTATAAATATCAGTGAACTGTCAAAAAGTCAGGATACATGTAGCAAGTGTATTTACCTGGGTGTTCATATATATTTTAATTTCTCACAGGTTATACCGAAAAGAAGTTCTACAGAAATTAATAGAAAAATGTGTTTCTAAAGGCTATGTGTTCCAGATGGAGATGATTGTTCGAGCAAGACAGTTGAATTATACTATTGGCGAGGTAGGCAAACTGATGGTAAATAGAATGTTGTGTCCCTCATAAGGAAACAGTAGGTTTAGACTATAATAAAAAGTTTAACTTGCACAACTACTGAATAAACGTGAGAGGCTTCTAGTTGTTTAGAATGTCCATGCACTAAAGGGTGAAAATTCACTTTCAAATTAACTACATTTGACCTACTAGGATTTAAAACATTAATAGAAGGCAGCATTCCTTTTTAAAGAATTAAAAGTTACTATATAGGTTCTGCATCTTGCCCTTTCTTCTAACCACTCAGCACTGACCAAGAACCAGTCTAATGATGAATCCATTTGCCATTTTCTATGAGTAAATGAAGAGGACAGGAGTTATGGGCGTGGGAGGTGGTTAGTAATATTTACAGCTACCTATTGAGCTCTTAGGAAAGGCTCTTCTCTAACACTAATGTTCTTACTCATAGGAAGAAAATAACTAGAATTCCATGTCTCCTATGGAAGTGTCAAGATTTTTTATTTAACACTAAAGCATAGTAACATAAATTTAATGGACTACTGAAAAAACTCAGTGAAAGGCTTTTACTTGGAGTATATTTTTTTTTTCTTGAAATACCAGTTGAAACTGGCTAACAGCTTATTATTCAGGATCGTTGCTTTTCAAATGGTTTTAGATTTGGTTCATTTGACCTGTTTTTAGGTAATGAAATGTTTAAAGATTTGGAGGTACAGTTGCTATAAGAATCACAACTTCTGAACTTACTTGAAGGGCTATCATAAGACAGATCTTGTTTGTACTATATTGTATGCTTGCTATCCTTCCTTTCTAATATTTTTGAGGACTGACTTAACGTATATTTTTTTAACCAGGTTCCAATATCATTTGTGGATCGTGTTTACGGTGAATCCAAGTTGGGAGGAAATGAAATAGTCTCTTTCTTGAAAGGATTATTGACTCTCTTTGCTACTACATAAAAGAAAGTTATTCATTATACTTATCATGTTGATTTCATTTAAACACAAAAGAAGCCTGGTTGCTGATTTTTATAAAATATACTCTTAGAGCATTAATCATAAGGTAAGGTAAATTTCATACAAATCTTTTTTCTGAGGAAACTCCATTTTATATGTCAAATTAAATTAGAAAAACGAGCAGTGTTGTCAATTTTCATTTGATTTTGCTGTATTAAGACTTGTAAATAAATGCATATGGGTTTTTTTCAGAAAATATTGCTGCTTTCGTTAGAGTATGTGAGTGCAGAATTTCTTACATGGGGAAGATTTTGAAGTATATAAAGAACTGGATTCATAGCTCTTGTAATAGATGTCAGAAATAAGAAAAATGTTAATTATATTCATGAAATATATATATGGCTGTTTCTACATTAATAAGTAGATACCTCTGCCCCTTCTTTAAAAATGTATCTCAGATTTCTTAAAACTAGATAAAACTATGTTTAGGTCACAAATTTAGAGTTGAGTTGTTTGTAACTCTTAAGTTGATGAAACATTTCATCTGTCCCAGCAAGTCTATTTAACATACTGTGAATTGGAAACTTGACATCCATTGATTGCATAGCTACTTTTTTCTCTATCCTGAGCAATAAGAAAAATATTGCTCTATCAGTAAGAAAAAATACTGATGACATTAAGGCGTCAGTATTTTGATGACTTCAAGACTTAGTTGCTATAGTAATTTTTAAACATCTTACTAAGCTATAAGTGTTCCGCCCGTTAAAATGCACCTTACGTTTAAGTTGTTCGTTAAAGCCAGTGCAAATGTTCTGTTTACCTACCTTCTCTAACCTAAGTGTTCCAAAAAAAGATAAATTTCTGACTGTAGCATAGCTTATGGAACACATAGTATCTTTTAAATTTGGGGGAAGGCATACTTTGAGCAAATAAGCTTAAGATCAAGTTGACTATCCTTTGCAAGTAAAAGGAAGAGACATCTCTAAGTTATTTAATAAGCATATTTATTGAACAGTATTTCTAATTACATTTTCCTGGCTTAATTTGGCTATAAAGAAATTTAAAATCTGATTTTTCCATTGCATTTCTAACCGATCCTACCAGAAATTAATACCAGACTATAAAACCTTTGGTGTCGTTTTGAACATTACCTACTCCCATACTTGAATCCATAGGACACATTCCAATAAGGGCTCTACTATTCTGTTTCCCTTTTACACAGAGCTGTGTAGCCAGCCAGCACACCAGGGACCCACCTTCCTGGGGGAAATGACTTCTTTCATCATTAATAATAACTAGAAAATTCATCACTGTTTGATGTAGAATTACATAATGTAATAGAAATATAATACCGTTTTTGGTTGTTGAGTGTTTATAGAGTTCTCTTCTTCATCTAAACCCAAAGTTTTTATTGTCAGGTATGTGGAGCAAAGATTAAGTACCTCAGAGAACTCACTTTGAGTATTGCCTTCTCAAACCTCACTAGAGTAGATAGCTGTCTTTTGCCTTTTTAATCTTTTTGATTCTTAATCCCAGTCACAACACTGTCACTACTGGAATTGATGGTAAAGAAAGTATTTGAGCACTGAAGATTTTCATCATGTGGCAGTTATTTAGAAAAGAATCTGAACTATTTAGATGTGTTTTTGTAGTAAGTCTGATGATTTAAGCACTAATATCTTAAACATTTACATGTGAACCTAGCATCTCTTTTTACTTTTTAAATTAGGTTGAGGATAGAATCCAGATGTTTTCCCTTTGTATATTTATTTGCATTATCACTGTATGAAATCTTAAGTATATGTAAGGACAACTGAACTTGTGATAAATTTTGCTTATTTCATAGTAGCTTTTGCCTGTCTTATGCAATATGTAATTAGATTCTTCATCTTTGTTTCTCTAAATCAAATGCTTTGGTGCCACCACCCCCTCCCTTTTTTTTTTTTTTTTTTAAACTTTTCCAGTTCTTGTTTCCCCTTGAAATACTGATTTGCTTTCAGAAATTAATGAAATTCTGTATTGGATGAAATGGCTTTGTTTAAACCTGCTAACTGAAGTCTTCACTGAGCTATATGTAACCACAGTTAGTACTGTTTTCAATTAAGTCAGAATCTTTTGGGATGTTAAGTATGACTTGAAACTCTTTTAACTTAAAATTTAGAGAAACAGCCAAAGATCAGTGTATTTACAGAGCACACACCTTAAGAAAACAGGCTTGGTTAATCCTTCAGGATGGTGTTCATTACTCTTCAGTATATTTAGTAATGACATACTCTCAGATGCACTGTACTCCAAAAGGTGGGTTCAGAAATGTTGAGGTAATGTGTTGGTTGGGATTGACCTAAATTTGCACAGACTGTCCATGTGCTATCCTGTGCTATCCAGATTGTGCTAACACTAAAAGTGTCCCTGGGACCACAGGTGTAGTGTAGTTTTTGAGCATCTTGTGGAGGCCCATCAGCAACACCATTTCTCATCTTCAGGCTTCACCAGTCCAGTGGCCCCCACATGCTAGGGATCCCCCTTGTTTTCTTCAGACCAAAGAGAAGAGCCCATCTCCGACCTGGAAGAATGTCAGCCTCTGTCCACTAAGTAACCCACCCCACCGGGAAGGAACCAGGGCTCTATGAGCTCGTGGCTCATCTCCAGTCGGTGTGTGAAGCACGAGGCCCTCACACCTCATATAAGGCAAGAGGCATCGCGCAGGACCGGCCAGGTGTCCCTGCCCTTCCCGCTGCTGCCCGGCCCCTGAGAGCGCAGGCCTCCCAGCACGTGGAGCCGCTGGGCTGCCCGCACGCCCCCTCCCGCCAGATGTAGTCCAGGCCCAGGGGGCCGCGCAGGGATCCCCAGCACGGCCACCTGACTGAGTGCAGGGCGTGCTGCGGCCCGCTGCTGGTGCCTCCGCCGCCGGCGCTGTGGCCAGAGGAAGGCGCCCGCCGTGCACACGGGCCCTGGAAGCGCACTGCGGCCATTATCCGCGGCGCCTCCTAGTGGGTCAATGGCAAAAATCCTCTTGGTTCTCGCGAGAGCTCCCCCTCTGTGGGGATTATATAATTTCCCTTAGGTGGGGGTGCTGGGGCCACCCTCCCTCCAAAAAAGTTAGGTGCGAGCCCAGGTGGCAGTGTGAGGGAGGCGTCCCTGGAGGACATGGGGGGAAGGGGTACTGTCCCCCACTACCCCCCCTGCTCAGCTGGACAATGAGTCCTCTTATGCTAATGAGGCATTTACGTCACTTCCGCTCTTTCTCGGCCGCCATTTTGGCTAGGGCAGGTTCGGGGACTCGCTCCGAGGCGCTTGTATTGTCTGCTGAGGGGAGACGCGGGATCAGCCCCCTCCCCCGCCCGTTGCCGCCGCCGCCTCCACCGGCCCGGTCTCCCCTCCGCCGCCCGCCGGGATCCATGAGCTGAACTCCCGCCCCCCCGGCCGCCGCCATCTTGTGCCCCCTCCCCCTCCCGCGGGCAGCGCTAAGGGGGATTTTGGCGTCTCCTCAGACACAGCTCCCTCTCTCGGTCCCCGCTGCTGAGGAGCGAGAGGAGCGCGGCCGCCGCCGCCGCCCGCCTGCCCGCGCCGGTGAAGCCGCCTCTCCCACACCCTCCGTCTCCTCCCTCCGCCCCTCCTTTGTCTGCACCGCTCGACGACGCTGCCGCCGCCGCCCGCGCGGGGACTGGAGGGAGCCGCTCGCGCCGCCGCCGCCGCCCGCCGCTCTGCTGCGCCCGCCGCGCCCCCCGGCAGCAGCCGCGGCCGCGGCGCGAGCCGGAGCCCGCCGAGCCAGAGCGCGACGAGGCCCCGGGCGCGCCCTCGCCGCCGCCACCGCCGTGCCGCCGCCATCCGCCCGCCGCCGCCGCCGCCGCCGCCCGGCCCCCGAGCACGCCGGCCCCGCGCGCGCCTCGAGGCCGAGTCAAGGTAAGCCCCGGCGGCCGCCGCGCGCCGACCCCGCGGCCGGGCCCCGCTCCCGCCGAGCTGGCCCCGCGGGCGCATTGTTGTTCCGACTGCCAGCCCTCCAGCCACACACGCTCCTTTGCATACTCTGGTGCTCACGGAGCGCCCGCCCCGGCGCGGACCGCTACCCGGGCTCTGCTCCGGGGTCCAGGCGCCTCCTCCTGCAGCCCGACCCCCCTTCCCCGCCCCGTGAGCCCGCCGAGGCCAGCAGCCAGCCTGGCTCCCGGAGCTTGTGCCGCTGATGGCATCTCCCTCCACCCCGCCCCCAGCAAGAGCCGAGCTGCTCCCATCCCTGGAACTAATCCCTTCCTCCCGCTCCCCCCCCCCCCGCAAATGAGCCCCCACGCACACCCCCAGTGCTTGGGACGAGCCTTCTGCCAGGTCTACCCACCCTTAGCTGGGGGAGGGGAGGACAGATTGGGGGGCGGAGAGCATGCATGGCACGGAGTGGAAAGTCTTTGCCTCCGCCGTGCAACCCTTCTTCCCCAACATGCCAGCTACCCTCCTATCCTAACCACGGAGTCCACCACCACCCCCTTTTCTCAGTCGCAGCTGCCTGGTCAGCACGACCTCTTACGAACATTCTGAGTCCCAACTTTGCAATAAGATGGTAAAAATTAGAAATCGAGAAAGCTGCGAAAAGATTTTTTTTTTTTTAATGCAATGAATGGGGAGGAGTTCTTTGAAGCACCCTTTTATTCACCTCTCTTTCCTCTGGGCTGCCTGCCTGCCCTCCCCTCCCCCCAAACCTGGATGCCTGTCTGCTGGAAAAGGCGCGATTGCTTCTCTTCCTCTTCTGCCCAAGATCAGGCGCTAAGGTCTAATATCCCTTTTAGCCACACATGTACCCACACTAAGTCTTCTTGATGTTCTTGCATTCACCAATTTCTCTGAGCAGTTCTTGCTATAACCCCATTTCTCAGACAAAGGCTTAGGAGGGAAAAAGAACCAAACTGTTTCCTGTGTTTGCCATTTTAATGCTGTCCATCCCCACACACCCAATTCCTATCCCTGATGCTTCTCGTGCCAGTGTCTTGAACCTTCAGAATGGAAAAAAAAAAAAAACCCAAACAAAAAACTCCTGGGTAGCTTGATACAGTTTCTTTATAAATCTGCATTGTTGCTTCTGGTTTATGGCCATCAAGAAAATACCAGCCCCCACCCAAAATGCACCGCAGCCAAGTCGGCTAAAGGCGATGAGTGTTGGAGTCAGTAGGGGGCGCATTCCCTGCACTGGGTAAGGCTGCAGAGGGGGGAAGGGCCCCAGAGCTAGAACAGGATGTGCTTCACAGCGCCTTCTACAGACCATGGGAAAATGGACCCAGCAAGACACACACTCTCGCACTCTTAGTTGGTGAGCTGACAGCAACATGGCGAAGGATTAAGTGAGTCAAGAGCGGTGATTTTATTTCTTTTAAAGAATCCACCCAGCATTTTAGAAGTTCTCTTTTTACTTTTTCAAAACTGTTGACCCTCAGACAATCCACATTTGTTCTTGGCATATCATTAGTACACAGATTTCTTTGGAATTCTGGAATTCTTCCACCTTAAGCTTTGAATGTGTCACCATGTCTTTCCAAGGTCAGAAGGTAAAGGGGAAAGTTTAAAACCCTAGAGTAATGGGTTTGGGGGTATTGCTGATTACCTCCTTTCTTCATGGCCCACGTCTTTCCAACTCTTTGAGAGTTAAAAATCATTCTTGAAAGATGTTAGATTTTAGTGGGGTAGTAGTTTTCATAAGCATGTAGATGGGTGTCATGATTTGCAAAGCCTTGTTGGTAAACATTAAACACACATTGAGTTCTTCATGGTCAAACTCAACAGAGTTGATTGTAAAATTTTGTTGCCGTCCAACTTTGGACTTGTAATTTCCATTCATTATCTCAGTACCCAACCACCTTTGCAAAAGCATTGACACCGGTCTTCTGTGAGCACCCACCTTCTTAGGGTGTGTTGATTTCTATAGATTTTACTCCTCTTGTTATTTCCATAGGTGTGAGATGCACAATGCGAAACCTAGGCCCCAGCTTTTGCACCATGATGCACAGGGTTGTACTTTTTGTACTGAACTGATAGGTGGCCTAGTGGTTATGCCCTGTACTACCATTTTGAGGATCTGGACTCCGTTCCTGCCTTGCTCTTTGGACCACATTGTCAATTCACACCGGTGGGTATATTCATTTTGGAGGGTGGGAACTGCAGCAACAGGGAAGCCAGAGACTTCTTCCTCCTTGGTCACCACCAAAGCCAACACTTCCAAAATCTCAGCCTAGCCACATTCCTCAAGGAACCGGTTAGAGCTGGTTGCAGTCATGGGTTCTGAACAGAGAAATGACTTATGACTTGTTTAAGAGAAAATTTTTAAGTTGCTGATACTGTTTTAATCATTTGCATTCTGCACTCTTGTGTAGAAAGTATGTTAAGTTCTCAATTATTGTTACCTTGATGACCCAATCTCAAGAGTTGCTAAGCTTCTGTAAACCTTACGGATTCTCTGATCAGAACGGGCTTTTCCATGAACATGTACTTGCTACCAATGACTGACAGTGGTTGTTAATACTCTGGGTACTTTTAAGACTTTGTTGCAAGTTTTTATATAGAAATACCTGAGGTAAATTTATGGGGAATTGAATGAGTCTATTCTTTGATACATAGTTAACCAGTTGGTGCTTAAGGGAGAATTTTCCTGGAACATTTGCTACCAAGTAACATTTTGGTGAGTGAAAAGGAGGCAGCTTGGTTCAGGTATTTGGATGGAGACTTAACTATATTGGTTTTGAAATTTTTTAGTAACCACAAAATCAGATTTTAAATCTAAATGGTAATATAATATTTAACTGTTTAGTATATGTTAAATGGAAATAATTTTGACCTATACTTGGTCTTTGATATATAGTTATATGAGTTTTTAAATGAGTAATTTGAAAACAACTTCTTATTTGAGGGTACGTTTGAGATGAAGTTTGTGAAGGTGCTTCTGTTTGATTTGGCAAATTATACGTAAGATACAGTGTTAACTGATATACTTAGTGGTAATAGCCATTTTCCTCCTACAGGAAAACTTGCTTTGAGCTCTTAGCATGTATTCTGCAGTTCCAAGGTTTTCTGGTTTTGGCATCAAATAAATAAATAAATGGTGAAACAATTGGGCTTGAAAGCTGGAATTTAGGTAAACTGTGAGGGTTCGTTAAAAGTATGATAAAAAAAACCCTACTAATCTGAGGGTGGGGATGGGTATTCTATTTAATTGAACTTTAAGTAGAAATTCCTACTTTATCTTGGCCATTGTTGAAAATTTCCTAAACTTACCTTTTCAGAGGCTGCTAGACATTGAACTAATTAAATCTTTGATTTTGGTTCTTAATGTCTCTGTATAGAAAATATAGGAGATTGGGCTTTTAATCTCTAAAGACGTCTGGCCCTGCCTGTCCTGGAAGTCATTGGTTATAAACATACCCACTGTGAATTTGTTTTGCTTAAATTTCTCTTTTTTTTCCTTAAACCAGAGTGCAGGAAAAGTTCTAATACTATTTATATTAAAAATAAAACGTCATCATGTTGAACAGATTAAGTGTCAAGTAAGTTCTCAATTATTGTTATTTTGATGACCCAATCTCAAGAGTTGCTAAGCTTTTAAAAACCTTAAAGATTCTTTGATCCTAATAGACCTTTTCATGAACATGTAGTTGCTACCAAATAATCAGCTTAAATAGCCTTTTACCTAGTAAAAATGACTTGGTTTTTGTTATAACATATATGAATAAGTTTATTACTTCAATTTGATTACTAAAAGCATAATTAAATAAGGCACACTAGGTGTTAAATTGTTGCTTTCCTTGTAACTTCAAAATTTGAAAAATATCTGCTAAACATAATTTCTAGTATTTTGAAAATTTTAAGTATTCAGCAATCTGTTGATACATTTAAGGTGATGTACACATGCTGGCTACATGTTTAATTGTGGAAATTAATGAGGAAGATAGAGCTGATGAGTTACAAAGGAGCAAGTAGGGATCAGTACTTGGGTAGAGAGAAAAGAAAAATCTCAATATCAGTATTTTTGTCTTTTGGGAACTATATATAAATAACAATTTTGTTATTTTGCAATTTTGCATAAGTTGTAATAGACTTTGGCGGGTTGACTCCATCAATTGGTGTGTACATATATACACATAAAATACAGCTCACTTTTTTAGAGTTGGAAATAACTTATTAAATACAAAGTCCCACCATCAGAGATGTGGTTGGGAAATAGTACATTTAACTACAGAAAAGAAGGTCAGAATTAGACATTGTAGTTTTTTAAATAACCTGTTAAAATCTTAGTGAGATAACTCACAAAATGATGTCAAAGTAGCCAAAAAATGGAACTTTTCTTGAGATTAGAAGCTAATTTATAGTTTACACCAAGATGCCTGATACTGCTGTGTAACAATCTACGTGTTCATCCTAAACTTCCTAGAGAGCTTTTACTTTTAAAATCTGTTATATCTTCCAGAAGATAAAATAATTCCCATGGGAGTTTAACTCCCATTTATTTGCCTAAAAGGCATGAACATGCTCCCCTAAATAAATAATTATAGAGTCACAGAGCTTGACGTGTTATCATCATGTTTGCACCATCATGCAAACTTCTACTTTTGTAAGAGCTTGTGGTGTTAAGTCTAGAACAAATGCCATATTTTGCTGATGCGTATGTATCACTGTCACACATTTTCTGTCCTTAGCTTAGAAACTTGACATTTGAAACTGGTGAGAACCAAACTCCACAAACCAAACCCCACACTCACTGAATTGATACTTTGAATGTAGAAGCTGTTTCTTGTTTACTCATAGGCACTTTCTGCCTTAATCATTGAGATACTTTATAAAAGAAGCCATCCTTGTTTTGCCCTGTGTGAGTGGCCACAGTTCCATCGCAACTTCATGATTTTTATACTGTTTGCTGATCCTGTTGATTACAAAGTCGGGTGAAGGATGATTGTGCTCCCTCCGTCCTTCTGTGTCTTAGTGCTCCTTAGACCTATATTTTGGTAGTGACCTACCTTTGATATCTTCCAGTTAAGGAGTTGTCTTAAATGAGAATTCCTATTCTGTTTCACTGGAAGAAGGCTCTCCTCATATATTATCAGGCTTCTCAGATTGGGATATATATATCAACTTGATTATAATGTGATGTGTTTGTCTATATTAGGAAGTCACAGATAAAATGTGAGCCAACTATATACAGGAACTGTTTTGATTGAGAGCACACATTTTCTAATCAGTGTAAAATGCAAAGTTCTTTTCACTATTTCAGTTCTGGGTTCTCTCATCTCCATGTATGCATTCACTTGTCCTCTGCCTGTAGTTCTTTGAAATGCACTCTCAAGCTTCCTTGCTTTTATTGATCCCTAGCTTAGTTCTAAGACCACAGCTTGAGAAATAATGAAATCTTCAGATTTGCAGCAATGTTCTAGAAATAAAGGTGTGGAAATTAAGAGGAGAGCCTAAATGCTTTTGATGGAGTTTACTAAGGAAGACTGCCCTGAACATGTACCAAAGTTTAAGATTTAAGGTTTAACTCAAAAACATGCACATAATCTGTAGGAGGCTCATGCATTGTTTTACCGGCCCTTAGAATTCAAAAGAAATCCCTACACATCCTAACTCCCTCTCCAGTAAGGGTATAGATTTGTAATTGAGTCGCTCAGCTGTGGGTTGTTTGTCTTTATGTGTCGCTTCTCATATGACTTGGTTGATGCCTTTAAGAAAGGTGAGCTGTGAGTGTAAAGGCCTCTTTGCTGGCCTTTAGGGTACTATTAATGGCGTGCCCGCTTTATTTGCCAAGCACTTTATAAGCCATTCTCAATTTTCCCAGGATTGTCCTTGTTTCACATGTGGGGAAGTCAAGGCACTGTGACATGCAGTGATGAAGTGAGCTACAAAATGCGTCCCTGTGCTTGAACACAGGATTTGTAGGGTTCGCATGTGCTCTTTGGCTCGTCAGGGCTTATATGAATGCTTCATAACTGGGTAATGCTGTTAGGTGCTTGTGTGTCAGTGAATACCCAAGGATCCTACATGGGCTTGACAGTCAAAGAGGCTGGCTGCACCCCGAGGAAGAGAGTACCAGCAAAAATTGTGTTAGGGTGGTTAGTTGAAGCAGCACGTGTTTGGTTTGAAGTTGCCTGTACAAGGATCTAAAAAGAAAGTTTGTTTATGGTCCTGTTGCTTTTCCCAGTGTTTAGGGCAGTCTTGTTCTTCCTTTTCTCTGAACAGTTATTTTCACTTAGACAGATAATTGCTGGCTTTTGCTCTTCTGCCTTTCCATTTTCTGAACCCTCTGGTCTCTGTTTAAGAGTTTGTGGAACCCTGCACTTGCATTGAAACATGCAGCTTTTTCTGGTGGGGACTGGCAACAATTGAGAACCTGTATGAGTGGTTTCTCTTGAAATCTGGTATATCCGAAGAAACTTCTGTCTAGCAGAAATATGGAAGAATTCATTCAAATTTTAAATTGGGGGTTGCAAACATAAGTCAACAGTTAGAATTCTTGCTCTTGTGAAAGGAGTGAACTGGAACTGGGAGTGTCCTATGCATTCGGCTCAAAGTCTTGGTCCAGAATCAGGTAGGTTTAAAAACAACACCAAGAAAAACTTCCCTGCAGAAAGCGTTAAGAGTTGAGCCACCAAGTGGCAAAGCCTGCTACACAAATAATGCTTTTGCTACAAAGAAAGTTTTACCTATTAGGCCTTGACTCCTAGGAGATCGCTCAGAGGTGATTCAGGTAAATAATTCTGTTATTCATGAATGAGGAGAAAAGTTCCTTTCTCTTACTCTGGGAAAATTCTGAGTAGTTGTGATAGAGCATGGAAATTTTCTCATTAAGGAATTGAAAATAACCTACTTTTATATAATAATCTACGCCTTTTAGATGACCAGACCAGTGACGTGCTACTGGAATGATTATAAATGGATATGATATGTCTGGATGCCTTCTTAGGCCCACTCATGAATTGATTTCCCTTTTTCACATTTCTCTTAAGCCAGGTTGTCTACCTGTATTGACAGCAATAGTGCTCATGTACTATTGTACATGTTCTTATGTAGGAAGCAAAGGATCGCAGTCATTCCCCATGGTGTGTCTCTGCCTTGCTGGAATGCTTATTTAAAATGGAGTAAATTGGGAAATGCTCCCCATTTCATATTCTCTAAAGGTAGATGAAGGTGTTAGAAATAGTCTCAATCTTCCCCCTGGTAAGCTGTGAGGCATCTTTCTCCCTTTCAAGTAAAATTCTTTGTGAACTTCAGTATGTAAAATCGATAAACGGTTAGGGAGCACACCTTCAGTTCCTCAGCTTTCATCTTGTCCCTCCATCGTCGTCTTCCCCTCCATGCATGTATTGTATCATAGTCTCAGCACATTCTCAAAACACCCTGAAAGCCATTGGTTTCATTAGTGTTCTGTAAATTGTGGTGGTCACAGCTAGGATTCTCATCTAAAATCTAAATTCTCCCAAGTAACAAGATAAACAGCAACATAATAGTTTCCAGTTGCAGGCATAGTCTTTTAGTCTGAAAAATCTTTTTAAGAGAGAAGTAACCCACATATTTTCTTTATGCAAAATCTAGATCAGACCTTTATGTTTCTGAATGACTGTAAGTCACCTAGGTTTATTGTGGGCACTTGCAGATGTTATATTGCATGAGCATTTTTAAGTGTCGCAGAGTTTATAAGGTTAATACACTAACTCACAAGTGTATTATGTGAAAACACTATTATGTGTGTGAATGCACATTATAATGTGTCTTGGAACTGATAAAGGCAGCCACATCTGATTATCAGAATTAGTCCATATTTTTTAAAAAGATTTTAACATAGTATGAGCTCATAATTTTCAAAGTGACTATTCTGGTATCTGATGTGGTTTAAGATAATATAACTGCTTTAAGTGTTAACTGGCAGCATCTCATTTAATCCTTCTGGCATTGGAATTAAACAATGGAATAGTGTCCTGCATATACCATAAGGAAAGAGACCTCCAGAGGTTGAGTAACTATTTTAGGTTCACAAAGCTAGTAAGTGGCAGAGTAAGAATCAAGTAAGGACACAGATCTGCCCAGCTCTGGAACTGCGTTCTTAATTACGATATCGTACTGTCTTTTGAGCAGAGGAAAGCTTTTACTGTGTTGTGTCACCCTACTTGTTAACAGAAATTTGAAGTTGTGAGGTAAAAATTTTACATGTGGCTGTTAGGTCAGCTAAATTTTTATTCATGAAGACAGTATAGCTTTACTGGGAAACAAATGTTGAAGAAGGCTGTAGGCTTCGCCCTTGAACTTCATCTTCCTTTTGCCATCATTTCGGTATCTTACTGTTTTACACCTAAGGCTCTGTGCAGACCTTTCAGATTGCATGGGTCTGAGGTGGGTGTAAACTCTTGGTGATTCTGGCAGTTGCCTAGGTCTGATACTCCACTCTGCATGGACTTCCTCTAGGCCCTTTGTAATAGTACCTGCCAAAGAGATCAGATTAATTCTCTTAAAGTGCCGTTAGAGTTGTATCCTTTCTCTACTTCCTTGTCTGCAGCACCTCCTCAGTGCCTGCCAGATAGGGCAGTAGACTCTAGCTTCACACTCGGGTGCAGCCTATCCCCAACCTGCCTTTCCAACCCTGTCATTCATTATTACTCAGAAGCTTGGCACAGCAGCCATTCTGGATTCTATACATAGTTTCTAGAATTCCTTGCTGTCCTACCTCTGGAACTGTGCCAGCAAGTTTGTTTATTAGTTTTGCAGTGAATGCAGATTCTCAACTAACCTAGAGACCCCAGCTTGGCATCTACTTCCACCTTCTCCTGAGCTCCCTACAGAGAATGAATTCTCCCACTTATGAAACCTCAGAGCATTTAGTTTGCGACAAATCTGACCCTTTGCTTCTTTTCCTATAGATGTTTATGGGGTGTCATCTCTGTAAGTCCTTTCTAGGCAGCGGCTGTTCTTCAGTTTTCATTTATTGGGGGCCTGCTGTGTGTTAGCCACTGCTGTAGATGGTAGGTATCTAATATCTAGCAAGGGAAAACACACACACACACACACAAGCAGGATCTTTTTATGAGACCTTCTTTGCTTTGGATAGTGAGATAGCGTCATTGTCTTTCTGCATATTTAAGGGTTCGTAATTCCATCATTTGAGATCAGGAAAATTCAATCTCTGCTGAAAAGTGATTCGTAGTGGTTGTAATTTACAGACATAAATACCTCTTTACCACACTGTATCAATTATAATTTCAGGTCATACTTTCCTAAATCTGAAATCACTTGTGATAAGCATTTAATATAAAACAAATTTTAAGTCACAGTGTAATTATAATTTTGGAGATTGATAATGTGAATGGGGCCGCTTATTTCCCATTAGATTCTTGGTTTGATATTAATGAGCCACATCAGGTGAAAGAAAAGAAAACTTGCTAAATTTAAATTTTCATTATCGTGTTACCTTTGAAAAGGTTTTCTAATTTATTTTTCTTAGGACCTCTCCCCTTGTATGGTTCTATCCTTAAAACTGTTTGAAAGAAACTTAAGGTTATTTAAAAATTTAATACATGGAAATTCTTTGAAAATCTTTTCTGTACTACTACATGCTCTAGAATCATTTCACTTCTGCAAAATTAAAAAACAATTGAACTTATTAAAGTAATCCCAGATGGATTAAATCTGTTAAGGCAGAGTGACGTGGAACCTTTGACATTAACAGAAGTGATAACATTCCTCTGTTCCTGACCTCTTGGAATAGAGCAGATTTGCCAGGAAAGTGAAGATAGATTCTAAGAAGATTCTAAGATTCTAAGAAGATCCATTCTAAGATAGATTTTTTTTAAAATACCCAACAGTTTGGGGGGCATTAATAATGTTACTTACCATAGAGTCTTTCATTTAATATTGTCCAAAATGGTCTGGAAATTTATAAAGTTCTTCAAAGTTCCTGTATTACATCCAGATTTTGCTCTAGAGGATCTGTCCTGTTCAAAAAAAATCTTAACAGATGCTTAATATTCATAGATTTGGCAGAGTCATCAATGATATATGCCTCTAATTTTGAACCCATACCATCATGCTGATAAAATTACGAGCAAACCTTATTTGGTTCCATATTCAGTACTGTTGCCTTAAATTTTCCAGTAGCCACATTGAAAAAAAAAATTTTTTTAACTATGGTAAAATATATCATAAAATTTATCATTTTAATGACTTCTAGGTGTAAAGTTCTTTGTCATTAAGTACACTCACATTGTCATGCATCCATTGCCACTGTTTATCTCCAGAACTTTTTTCATCTTAAAAAACTGAATCCTAGGGACACCTGGGTGGCTCAGTTGGTTAGGCGGCTGCCTTCGGCTCAGGTCATGATCCCAGTGTTCTGGGATCAAGTCCCGCATCGGGCTCCTTGCTCGGCAGGGAGCCTGCTCCTCTTTCTGCCTCTGCCTGCCTCTCTGCCTGCTTGTGTTCTCTCTCTGTTAAATAAATAAATAAAATCTTTAAAAAAAAACAATCCTATACCCATTAAACACCCAAGTCCCCCTTCTCCTCTCCACCCAACCCTTGGCAACCACCTTCTTCCTTCTGTCCGAATTTCACTTTCAGTGTCTCATATGAGTAGAAGCACAGTATTTGTCCTTTTGTGGCCAGCTTATTTCAGTTAGCATATGTCTTCAGGGTTCATCCCTGAAGTTTCCACTAGCCACATTTTAACATTCAATTTCATTTAATGTTAACATTTAATTTAAAGATGAAATTAATTTTAACTATTTTTAACCTGGTACATCCAAAGTATTACTTCAACATGTCAATATTTTTGAAAAGGTACTTATGAGGTATTTTGTGTTTTTTAATACTAAGGCTTGGAAATCTCAAGTATGTTTTACATGTAAAAGCATATCTCAGATGGACGAAGGACTTGAATAGACCTTTCTCCAAAGAAGACATACAAGTAGCCAATAAACAAATGAAAAGATACTCAGTATCCACGAATCATTAGAGAAATGCACATCACACCTACAATGAAATACTACCTCATACACATTAAGATGGCTATTATTTAAAAAAAAAAACATTAAAAGGTGTTGGTGAGGATGTGGAGAAATAGGAAGCATTGTGCACTGTTGATGGGAATGGAAATGGTAGACCCGCTATGGAAACACAGAATTACTATGTGAAGAGAGATTTGTACATCCATGTTTACAGCAGTATTCACAATAGCTAAAAGGTGGAAGCAATCCAAGTGTCCCATCACCTGCAAAATGTGTGTATATACAGCATGGAATGTTACTCAGCCTAAGAACAATAAATAAGCAAAATATGGTGCATATATCGTATAGAATATTATTCAGCCTTTAAAAGAAAAGGAATTCTGACACAGGCTCCAACATGGATAAACCTGGAGGATATGATGCTAAATAAAATAAGCCACTCACAAAAAGACAAATTCTTTGTGATCCACTTAAATGAAGTACTTAGAGTAGTCAGAATCATGGAGACAGTAGAATTGTGGTTGCCCAGTGCAGAAGGGAAGGGAGTTATTGTTTAATATACAGAGTTTCAGTTTTGCAACATGAAAAGAGTTCTGGAGATGGGTGATGGTGGCGATGGTAGCGTGATATTATGATTAAATATCACTGAACTGTACACTTAAAAAAGTCTTAAGATGGTGAATTTTATGTGTATTTTACCACAGTAAAAATAAACTAATTTAAAAGCGTATCTCCATTCACTTCAGACTAGCCATATTCTACATGATGAATAGTCGTTTGTGGCTAGCATCTGCCTAATGGAAGGAAAGCACAGTTCTTAAAAATAAAAAACTTTTCAGGCAGCATTAGTTTTCTTGGTGCATGACTAAATGCTGAGATACAAAAGATTCATTTCCATTTAAAAGAAAAATTACATGTATATAAAAATCTGGAAGGATAAGTATACTTATCCTCCAATGTTAACTTTTTACATATAATTATTTGTGCTCCTTGCTTTATCTATATTCTACTAGGCCCAATTGCCTTTTTCTTTTGTAACAGCTTTACTGAGATGTAATTCATACACCATACAATTGGCTCCTTTAAAGTATACAATTTAATGTTTCTTAGTATATTCAGAGTTGTGCAGCTATCACTACAGTCAATTTTAGAGTATTTTCATCATCCCACAAAGAACCCGGTTCCCATGAGCAGTTGCCCTCTACTGTCCCCCAACTCCTCTAGCCTTTGGCAGCTTTACTCTTTGGTCTGTCTATAGATTTGCCTGTTTTGCACCTTTTATGTAAATGGAATCATACAATAAGTGTGCTTTCGTGTCTGCTTTCACTGACTATAATTTTTCAGGGTTCATCAATGTTGGAGCATGTATCAGTACTTCATTTTTTATTGCTAAATCATATTTCACTATATGAATATACCACATTTTATTTATCATCTAATAGTTTATGGAGATTTGGGTTGTTTCTCCTTCTTGGGTATTGACTACTGTGAGACCATTCCTGTACAAGTGTTTTTGGGTTTTTTTAGGATTTTATTTATTTATTTGAGAAAGAGTGAGCCTGGGGGCGAGGGGACAGAGGCAGAAGGAGAGAATCTTAAGCAGATTCCCCAGCTGAGGACGGAGCCCATGCAGGGTTCTCTCACCACCCATGAGATCACAACGTAAACCAAAATCAAGAGTCAGACACTTGACTGACTCTGAGCCACCCAGGCACCCTGGTGTACAGGTTTTTGTGTGTATGTATGCTTTTATTTCCCAGTTGCTTTTGTGATAAACAAATGGAACTTATTTGCAAAAAGGAGCCTAAAAGGTAGTTGAAAGCAGACTAGCCTCCTGGCTAACCCTACTGTCCAGAAAAAGAAGGATCACCAAAGCCTCTGCTTTCGCAAGCAGTTTTTAGAATAGCACGTTTTGAGTATTGATAATAGGAAGGTGATAAAAGAGAGACATAGGATACATCTGTTCTCGAAAAGCTGTTGTTTTATGCAGGGATACCAAGGTTGTGGTTTTCATTTTGCAAGGTATTACTACAGTTGGGATATCTTTCCGGTGTTAACTATCTATTGACTCTTGGCATCCATGGTGATGGTTGAGAGCACTTTCGGGCAAGCGGTCTCAGAACTAGGTTCTTGTTTCAGTTCTTCTCTGGATCTGAGACCATGTGACCGGAGATGTGTGTGTATTCCTAATCTGTTTCATCACTTGAGCTAGTTTGGTTGAACTTGTTTGAGGTTGTTTCAACTTTGAGTATAAAGTTCTGGCACTTTCAGTGTATGTATTTAACATGCTCTTGTTTACCTTTAATGTCTGAGATAAGAGCTTCACCTACAAGGGTAGTGGGAGGAGCGCTGCATCCTCGATCTGGAGATAACCTTGAGACCTCGGTCTCTCACTGACAGGCTGAGCACCCTTAGGCCGGTTGCTTCACCTCAGTTGCTAATCTGTAAAACGAAGAGAGTTTAGATGAGGCAACCCTTCGGTTCCTGCAGTGATTCACAGTACTACATTTTGGAATCAAAATGTTCATGCCCCTTTAACTGAGAAGATACTATCAAGACATGGATTCAGTACAGAACATTTTTGTTCCCACCGACTGAACCACCTAATACTGAAAATCACAACACATATTAAAAAAAAAAAAAAAAAAAGATCTTGGTTGATTGTTTTAATATGTGTGAAGTGGCTGCCACCAACACAGCGCACCTTTTGGGAACATTAATTTAAAAATAATATCCAGGGTACGCCTGGCTGGCTCAGCAGGTAGAGCGTGTGACTCTTGATCTCTGGGTCTTGAGGTCAAGTCCCATGTTGGGCACAGAGATTACTTTTTAAAAAATAATAAAAATTGTAGGGACATCTGGGTGGCTCAGTCAGTTAAGCACGCAACTCTTGATTTTGGCTCAGCTCATGATCTTGGGGTTGTGGGATCAAGCCCTGCACTGGGCCCTCCACCAGGCACAGAACATGCTTGGGATTCCCTCTCTTCCTTCCCCCGCTCCCACTCTTTCTCTCTAAAAATAATAATAAAAATAATAAAAATTTTAAGAAAATATCTAGAACTAGAGAAGTGTTGTCCCACTTGACTTCTGATTGTGTCACATCTGGGATAAGTTTATTCAGGGCACAGAGAGATTGACAGACTGGAGCCCATCCACTAGAGATTGGCTCCTGTGCTAACGGAAGTAATGGTGAAAAGAACTCAGCATGCTTGACTTGGGAGGGAAGGAGGAAGCGTCTTAAAAATGTGAAAGACTAAAAAAAAAAAAAAGGGAAAGGCTGTTCTGTGGCTAGGGAATTTGATTTCTGTAGCTGAACTGAGAACTGTGGGCTTGTGAACAGAGCTTTCCAATGTGGAACAAGCTGCCTGGCGGGGTTGGTGCTCCGCTCACTTGTGATCAGGCAGAGAGAGCGAGTCTTCGAGTAGGGCAGGGCTGCTTGTGCAAGGGATTCACACATTGTTTATAGACTGGCCAAAAGTGTCCCTGTGACCAAGCATTGCTGTACTGGATGCTATATTTAGGTAAATGTATTCATTTTGCCTTTCATAAGTAACAAGGCTACTTACCAAAAAAATAGTATAAAAACTTAGGGAATTTAATCATTGATTTGGTAAAACCTTCAAGAAAATCAAAGTGTCTTTTTCTGGAGGCAGTTTTGTACATGATAAAATTAACTCCACTGGGATTTTTTTTTTTTTTTTTTTTTTTTTTTTTTATCATTAGAGAATAGTAAAAGCCAGTGCAGTTAGTAGATGAGTATAGAAGAAAACAGAAGTTGGTTACATTTTCTGTCGGCTTGTCTTTATTAACAGTGTTCTAATATGATTAACCTAAGCAAAATAATTGGTGTTCATTATGTAAATTTGGCTTTTGGTACAAGTATGTCTTCATTTGCAAGTAGTTTTCCTAATCCTCCTGGGCTTTACAAATAAGCCCCCGTTTTTAGCCTCAACACTACTGCACATTTTCCCTTAAGGAGAAAGGAGTCTAAGCTTTCTTTTCTTACCACTGTCAAACTGCACAGTTTTATCTGCTAATCCAGAAGAGCATCTTGCCCCTGGATTGTCAGTTACTTGTTCTATCGTATTTGGGATTGAGAAAGAGGGGAGGAGACAGTTAAATCTGCCTTTCTTGGAAGAGCCTCTGGCATCTGCAACATCTTTTACCCGAGCTTATAGAAAACTGAAAGATTAGTTGCTTCTGTTTAGATCTGTGGTGGTGGTGGTGGTTTAAAGATGAAGTAGGATGGTTTCTTCCAGACCAAATGTAGGTTCTGGGCTCTCAACATGCTCACTCATTGGAAGGTTGTTCTAGAAAAGCTTTATGGGGTTTATTTTTTTGAAAATACAAACATATAAACCTTTTAACAACTGGTTTAGTTTAAATGTAGGACTTAGTGACACCCTTAAAAAATAAAGTATCTCTGTTCACTGCTTCTGATCCCAGAATAGTCAGGAAAGATAAGCACTTGCTGATTATAAAAAGAAAGTGTTTTACAGTAACCACAGTTTTACATAGTGATATTGACAGGTATTAAATATGTTGCTGAGGGGATGGTAAAAGGAAAAGTGAGCACATAAATAAGGAAATGATGTTTTCTTTCTGCCTAGTTTTTATTTTAATGGGTCCTAAATGTTTCCACAGAGACATCACAAAATCCGTTTAAAAAAAAAAAGTACCATCATGGGTAGCATGAAGATTTATGAGAATCTTCTTAAAATGTCTGTGCCTCTTAAAAAACAAAACAGTACTCTTTAGTTAGTGGTTTAAAGAAACTTCAGGTATATCTGACCCTTAAAACCCAGTGCAGGTTTTAAGACTTTTTTTTTTTTTTTTTTTTTAGGATTTTATTTATTTATTTGACAGAGAGAGATCACATGTAGGCAGAGAGAGTGGGAGGGGGAGCAGGCTCCCTGCTGAGCAGAGAGCCTGATTTGGGGCTGGATCCCAGGACCCTGATCTGAGCCGGAGGCAGAGGATTTAAACCCACTGAGCCAACTAGGCGCCCCAGGTTATAAGATCTTTTTTTTTTTTTTTTTTTTTAAGATTTTATTTATTTATTTGACAGAGAGAGATCACAAGTAGGCAGAGCGGCAAGCAGAGAGTAAAGGGGAAGCAGGCTCCCTGCTGAGCAGAGAGCCTGATGCGGGGCTGGATCCCAGAACTCTGAGATCATGACCTGAGCCGAAGGCAGAGGCTTTAACGCACTGAGCCACCCAGGCACCCCCAGGTTATAAGATCTTTATATAAATACTTGCATCTGCATGACATTAGAATACTTTGCTTTCTTGATTTAATATCAAGGATCTGAATTTCTTCTTATGTGTTAATTTGGATTGATGATGTTAACCAAAACTGAGACTGTCTATATCTCAGTAGTTTGAATGTCTTCCTAACTTTTATTAACATAGAAAATACAACTGCTCTTTTTCTTCACTAGTAATGGCATTATTTCCAGCCTTTGATCCCACCCCCCACTCCCAGTAAAAGATTTTCTCAGATGTGTGTTTTTCTTTACAGCTTAATGTAGAAATGGTTAAAGGGCAACACCAAAGTATGAACTGTATTCTAATCCTTAGGCTTACTGTGGGCTTCTGACAATCATACTCTGATCAGACTGTAATTTTACTTAGGGGAGATTTTCAGTAAACTTTCAGAATTCTGCTATAGCCATCAAACTTCCTGCTTGTCTACTAGGTCCCTATTGTACATTTCAGACCCCTGTCACCTTGGCATAAATTTTCATTAGAAGCTTAGTGTAGAGGGGCACCTCTATACTAAGGGTGTAGAGGTGGTGGCTCAGTGGGTTAAAGCCTCTGCCTTCGACTCAGGTCATGATCTCAGGGTCCTGAGATCGAGCCCCACATCGGTATCTCTGCTGGGCAGGGAGCCTGCTTTCCTCTCTCTCTCTGCCTACTTGTGATCTCTGTCTGTCAAATAAATAAATAATCTTCAAAAAAAAAAAGCTTAGTTTAGACAAGTAACTATTTCAAGGAGATACTTAGGAACTGAGAAGTTTTCCTTCTTCCTCTTTCCATTTCAACCTCTGAGCCCCTCTACTTTTTATCTTTTTTTATAATTCAGCTAAGATTTGTTTAGAAACAAGGGTTTCCTCTTTAAAAGGGGGGTGGGAGGTTGTTGAAAACCACTGGTTTAGTCTAAGCAGCTTATGTTTAGGTGTTACCAGGAAGAAGTAACCATTCCTGTCTAGCTCTCAGTGCAGTGTTAGAAACGTTTTTTTGGGCCCCTGGGTGGCGCAGTTGGTTGAGCGACTGCCTTCGGCTCAGGTCATGATCCCGGAGTCCCGGGATCTAGTCCCACATCGGGCTCCCAGCTCCATGGGGAGTCCGCTTCTCACTCTGACCTTCTCTCTCTCACTCTCTCTCTTTCCTAATAAATAAATAAATAAAATCTTTAAAAAAAAAAAAAGAAAGAAACGTTTTCTTAGGGTGCCTGGGTGGCTCAGTTGGTTGGGCAACTGCCTTCGGCTCAGGTCATGATCCCAGAGTCCTGGGATCGAGTCCCACATCGGGCTCCCAGCTCCATGGGGAGTCTGCTTCTCCCTCTGACCTTCTCCCCTCTCGTGCTCTCTCTCACTGTCTCTATCTTAAATAAATTAAAAAAAAAAACCTTTAAAAAAAAAAAAGAAACGTTTTCTTACGAAAATTGTAAATTTGTATTCACTGATAGAACTGATGTATTCGTTGTCACTCTGCAGATTTTGGTTCACAGATATGAGAAGGTTGCAGTTGCAGGTGATGGAAATTAGGGCAATGCTATCATGTTTACTTCTATATTTTCTGGCATGTTAAATTAATACCATGTGTTCTTATTAAGAACTTGGGAAACCTAAGAATGCACATAAAAATATGAGGAATTATATCCTGGAAAATGCCATGTTACATTCACACTTGCAGTGGCTTAAAATATAATCTGGAAAAGTTTGATCTGGAGGCTTTTTTTTCCTCCTGGCTTGTTTGATTAACTGTGCCTGGTCAAAGGTTTAAGGTTGGGTTTTATGGGGTTTTTTTGTATTTTTGATTTAACTTTCGATGGGCACAGTTACAGATGTTTTTCTGCTTTTTCCCTACCCCAAAAAACAGACTAAATGATGTCATCCTTGATCCCTTTGCAAGGAACCTTATCATATACATAGACAAGCCTCGTTGACTCTTAGTACATCAGGTCCTGCAAACCTTGCCATGAGTGGGCTAAACTAAAACCATCTGCTGTCGGGTTCCCCTCTTTGTCTTCCTGACTCAGAAAAACCTCAATACAATACCTGATTTGATCCAAGCCTTTTCGCAGAGCTGTTGTTCCATAAATGATTGTAATTATGTTTCTCAGATAATGACTTATTTGCTTAAGTGAAGTTCACAGTCATTGAGGTGCTATTATTCTTCACCTGTATAGGTTCAGCCTATAGATACTTCCTCATGAGACAGGCTCAGTCTGCCTCATTTCTCTCTTGGTATGTGGAGTAAAGGAGTATTTTTGGTTTTGGTATTTGGAAGGGAAAAAGAAACCTGTGTTTGATCTGTCTTCTATATATGTTTTCAATTCATCTCTAGCCTAGGGCTACAGATCTCAGATTTTCATTTCTGCCATCTGACTCTTGCTTTCTATGAAAGCACATGAGTAGGGGTTTGGCCAGGATTATTAGTAAAACTTTAATGTTTTGGACCCAATCAGTAGGTGTGGATATAATTCACAAAGATAATAGGAAGGAATGTGGCTGAATCGTTCAGCAATGAATTTAAATGTCTCAAAAATTGGTATTTTTAAGTCTAGTTCATCAGATGGCATATGCTTACCCAAACACTACTTATTTTCAGTTGTTAATAAAATACTTGCAAATGTTAACTCTGTTATTAATAGGTCATTGAGCTTTCCCCAAAATCTTTTAATGGTTCTTTTTTATTTTTATTTTTCAGAGTGGGGGAGGGGCAAAGGGCGAAGTTGAGAATCTTGAGCAGTCTCCACACAGGTGGAGCCTGAAGCAGGCCCGTCTCATGATCCTAGTCGAAATTAAGAGTCAGACACTTAACGCACTAAGCCACCCAGGCGCCCCCTTTCTAATATTCTAAAAGATTTGGGGGAAGGGCATCTGAGTGGTTTAGTCAGTTAAGCATCCAACTCTTGATTTCAGCTCGGGTCATGATCTTGGCATTGTGGGATCAAATCCATGTTGGGCTCTTGCACTGTGCATGAGCCTGCTTGGGCTACTCTTCCTCTGCCCGCACCGATCTCCCTGTCTCAAAAAAAAAAAAAAAAGGCGGGGGTGGAGGGCGTTGACTGTTCATTCCGTGTTTTTGTTTTTGATTAATGAAACCAGAGGGCAAAGCATCTTTCAGAAGAACTATGTCTTCCTAACAAACTTATCCTTCCTAATTCACAAGTGTAACTGCTTGGCATAAAGTTCATCTTTTCTCTTGTTCACTCCCTCTTCTCTGCCACTGCCCAGTGGGTCTACTAAGACTTTTGGTTGCAAGGAACATGAACCAAAGCTTAAGCAAAAGTCCTCATGTACTTGGCTCTTGTTCAGGAAAAGTCTTTGGAAGGGGCTGTCAGGCACAGCTGGATTGAGGACTTGAAGAATTCTTGAACAGGAGTCAGTCTTTCCCTCTCTCTACTGTCTCCATGCAGTAGCAGGTCCTGAGCTCTTTTCAGCATCACTATCAGTCTTGTTTGGGGCACACATCCAGTTCTACCAGACACACATCTCAGTGTCTCTCGAGGTAGAATACTCTGATTGGTGGACCCGAGTCCTATACACTCTGCTCTGATGGAGGAAGGGCCTCCTAACAGTACACATTTGCACCAGGGGTGGCTCCAAGAGGCAGTTTGGCAGGCAGAAGCCATCTTCTTTATTCTTTACTTCAGTGCCCAGGTGCCTACTGTGTGCTCTAGGTCCCGTCCCTTAGACATGATGGATTGTTGCAGGGAACAACTGTGTGCTGTTCGTCTCTCTATTCCCAGCACAGTGACAAAGTATAGGTTCTTCAAAAATGACTGATAAACAGGTGAACAGTGGTTCCATTCTATTCAGATTGGATACTTTCCCCTTTTTTGCCATGCGCTGAAAGGTTTATGATTTGACTGAAGGAGCTCTCCTTGGTATTGGGATAAGGGTGCTGACCTGGTGAAAATGGCCATTCTGACAAATAAGGAGGTGCAAGAGAAAGGGCTAGCCACCTGGGGACAAATGCAGAGAGAAAGTAAGCCCATCTTCCAGAAAATTTTTGATGTTAAAGGCATCTTCCTCCCTAAGAGTTACTATTCTAAATATTTTGTTTTTAGTCTTCTGTTCAAAAATGAGGGATCAGCCCTTAATCTCAAACAGTTGATTTCCTATTTACTCTGTTCCTGCCCCTCAGTTACTTATTTATGGTATGGGCCCCTTGTCTAGATTTCTAAATCAGAGGACTTTTGAGGGGTGCAGAGGGCCAGGAGTAATTCTTATAAAAGTTTTTAAGTATGAATCAAATAGATAACATTGACAAACCCTGAAGCCAGCTGTTGATGTAAAGTTGTTTCTTTAAAGAAAAGCTTTTATTTGACAGAAAACGAGGAGGGGGAGGGGAGGAACAGGAGAGAGAGAAGTAAGCTCCCTGCTCAGCAGGGATCTGGACCCTAGGACCCTGGGATCCTGACCTGAGCAGAAGGCAGATGCTTAACGGACTGAGCCACCCAGGCGCCCCTTCAAGTTCTTTCTTAACAGCAAGCAAGAGGCTGGAGAAAACAATAATGTATAGGGTCCTTGAGTTCTTTATCTTGTCACCCATAATAATCCTAACATTCACAGAGTTTGTTGAGATGGTCTTTCAAGGAATCTTTGGCCTATTGCAGAAAAGCTTGACATAACAGTGGCCCCTTCCAGAAGGGGAGCTCCATGGCTGGAGGATAAGAGTAGGCGGGATCCTTCTTTGCTTATCTTCTTAAACTATGTGCCTGTTTTATGAAGAATGTTTTACTTAAAAAACAAGAGTCTTTGTAAATGCTCTTGATGATCCTAACACACACGAATGAATGTATGCTCCAGATTCATTCATTAAGGACAAAATCTTAAGGGACCTCCAAGAGCAAATACATAGAGGGTATTTCCTTCATCTGGGGAAGAGGGCAGAGAGAAGTCCCCAGATCCATTAACAATGCCAGTAATCTTTTTTTTTAAGATTTTATTATTTGACAGAGAGAGAGTACAAGTAAACAGAGCAGCAGGCAGAAGGAGAGAGAGAAGGAGGAGGCTCTCTGCCGAGCAGGGAACCCGATGTGGGGCTCGATCCCAGGACCCTAGGATCATGACCTGAGCCAAAGGCAGCCACTTAACCAGTTGAGCCACCCAGGTGCCCCAATAATGCCAGTAATCTTAATTCTACATCTTTCAGTATAAACTTTAATTTAGATTCCTCCTACTTGCTAATCATTAAAAAAATTTTTTTTTTTGTACAACATGTTCTGGTAAGCAGTGTTCACCATTTACATGCCTGTTGCATTCAGCCTAAGTAAACTTGAGGTTTACTTCATGGCTGAAATACCACATTTTATAAATTACAAGTTTCTTATAACTAAGCTCCTTTATGCGCAGACTCACATTTTCAGAACTGTAGATGTATAAATTGGGTACCTACCATGCAGTGAGGTGCTTCAGTTGGAGGTCTTAAAACAACTTGGTTGGTCATGGGTTGTGGGCACTTAGAAAGCCTGATGTATTGCTGGTAGGAGAATGAGTTTTCCTTTATCCTTGGCTGCATTTTAACCTCCTGGGTGTTTTCTATATAGACTGGTGTCTTCAGTGGTGGCGACATTTCTTAATTATTGTGTTTTTGTTTTTGCTGAGATATTGAGCTGCGTATAACCAGAAGGCGGGAAAACCAGTAATGGCTGCCTCCTGGGCTCATCTCTCCTCTGAAGTGAAGCAGGACTGACTTGGGAAGTCCCAAAAGAACTGCTGGATTTGGGCCCACGGGGAGTTTATGAAATGAATAGAGAACCAAGATGACTTGGGCGTTTGTGGGCATCTGTTTTGATGCCTGGTGTCTTCAGAATTAGCCTGTAACATTTTCTGTATTTCTGAAACATTGTTGTCAGGTGGTTCTCTCTAAATGACCTGGTTGTGGGAATAGTTTTATTAAGCAGCTGACCTAAAACTTTCAGAAAGATGGTTTAAAACGATTTAGCAATAAAATTTCCACAAGGAATAATGGATTTGTCTTTGAATGCACACTAATTTGTAACCAAAGTGACTTCTGAGTCCGCTATTAAGTAATATGCAGATTGTTGGATGGCAGAGAGTATGGAGGACATATAGTCATGCTTCTTAGCTGCTGAGGATGGGAAGGCTGAGCAGTGTTTTTTAGTAAAATGCATTTCTTTTTTGGCCTCTATTACACTTTGTACTTCATGTAGAATATTTTGAAACTTCTAAGTTCTGATGACATATCCAAATTCAGAATTTGTAGGAGTTCTTTGTTTTGGTAGGCTTCGGTCTTTTCCATTTTTCATGGTTAATATTGATTTGGGGATTAGAATAATAAATGAGGTAACATGATAACTGTATTACATTTGGATTAGTTGATTATGGTTGAACTTACAAATGGCAGTGGTATTATAGAGTTAACAGCCTTTATTAATTAGAAAACTAGATTTGCGTGTATTAAACTTAATTCCTATTGCTTTGGCTTTGGGGTTTGCCTCTGGTTTTGGTTTTTGGAACTATTTCATATTCTACAAAATTTATTTGGATTATTACATTGATAAATTTTTACCATATTTTATAGGAAACATTTATGGTCACATGGAAGTCATACAAATACTAATTTTATTTTAAATTTGTTTTTTTAAGAACTTGGGGAAGTGGACCTAAATTTGTACTTTAATATATTAGGTCATTTAAATAGTTTTTTCAGTTCCCTCACACATACATAGAAGCTTTTCATTTTTCAAGAGGGTCCCCTAAAGTCTGGTGCTGAGTGCCTTTGTCCGGGTTTTCCGCTGCCTGGGGGGCCAGGCGCACGACCAGTAGTGTCTTTAGTTTGGATAGTATTTGGAAAGACTGAAGGATATTTCTTTAAAGATTATCGTAGCAATGTGCAGGGCAGTTAGTTCCCAGAAAACAAAAACTTCTTTTCCCTGGCACTCAAAATTCGTGATAATGATGCTGAAATGGTGAACATTTTTCTGTTTTCAGAGGCTCAACATCACGAGGAGAAAAGCACTCACACTCGATTTTAAGATAATCGGTTGGTATTATTAACCTAATTCTCAACTTTAAAAAAAACCAGTTTGGTGATGAACTTAAACTCTAATTAGAATTGTGCCAGATTAGACCCAAAATTGATCTGTACCATAAAACGCCCTGTAAAACAGAAAAGGTCAGAGAGCACTTACTTTGTCTGCTTTATAAGTAATCGGAACGTACCAGATAAGGGTCTCTACTCACCTTCTTTGTCAGCGGGCCAAGGTTTGTGGTCCTCCCATCAGTGGAAGTAGGAAATATTACAAGTTGTACGTGTTTTGACTTGACTTAAATTTTTTTTTCCAATAGAAACTATGTTCCAACTTCCTGTCAACAATCTTGGCAGTTTAAGAAAAGCCCGGAAAACTGTGAAAAAAATACTTAGTGACATTGGGTTGGAATACTGTAAAGAACACATAGAAGTAAGTAGCATGCCATTTTTTAAATTTTAACATGACTCAGCTTCTGATCCATTACTTTGTGTCAGCAGCCGGGATTGGTTAATTCTTAGTTGTGATTCTGAATTGTAACTGCAGCATTAGCTTCACCAGAGCTTTCTCAGTTGACTTAACTTGTTTCCTTCTCCCTAAAATGGGCTTTTTTCGTCTTTGCATCATGAAGCAAAAGCAGTTCTACTGGTGAGGGTGCAACATGTCAGACACTTTGGGTGCTTTAAAATTGTTTTTAATTTCACATTCTTAGAGCAACCCCTGGGGGGGAGGGGACGTAGGAATTCTTATCTCCGGTTTACAGCGAAGAACCAGTAAAGATTTAGGTCCACCTCCCAGCTCAGCATAGGTGGGGTCTCTCCGCAGGACCCCAGAGCCGGTTCTCATTCTGATATGCCTGAGTGTTTTGGTTGACCTTCTGACTGGCGAGGCATGGTGGTTCGGGTGCTCGTTGTCTCTTTCCTTAGGCTGAGCATTTGTTGGCCCTTCTGACCCATCATACACTTTTATCTTCCCCTTGTATAATAGTTTGGACTTTCGCAGACTGTTTTTCTGACCTTTTTTTCTGAGCTTTGTAACAGCCCTATGGGATAGCCAGTGTACTGGTCTCCTTTTCCAGATCTCATTACTCCAGGTCTTGCGGTTTAGTTGGTCAAAGCCTCTGAAATATTTAAAGCTGTTTTCCCCATTAGCCTTTAAGTTCCATCTGGCCAGGGACCATAACCACCTTGTCCCTCCATGTATAACCAGCACCTAGCACAGTGCTGGGTGCATAATAGGCATTCAGCAAATGTTTGGATGGAATTGAAAGTTGAAAAGAATTTCCTTCATGCAACAGATTTTCTTTTCCTGACTCCCATGAATACTACTTGGGGGGTTTTTTCATGAAGACTGAAGCTTCTCAAAAGTGGTCTTCTCTAGTTATGTTACCCCCAGTGTGGAAGTTCACTGCCTCTCCAGCCCCTCAAATTCAGGTAGATCTGCCCAGTGAATCTAATTCCGCTTTGCACTCAGTGGAGTAATCTATACAAGAGTCAATAATACAAATTTAAGGTACCTTTTCTATCTTGCATTTGATGTGTTCCTCCCATTATTACACCCGTTACATACTCTGGAATTTATACGTGCTTGATTTTCCCACACTGAACTGTGAACCTTTTAGGAGCCAAGGGGAATTTTCTCCTGAGACTTTGTATCTTCCTGGCCTGGGGGAAAACGGGCCATTAAATTTTTACATAGGAGTATAAAGTTAACGTAATACTGCTTACTTTTCTTCGAATAGGTTTCTTTCTTCCTTTTGTGGGTTCAGAAATCCTGAGTTTCTTTCCAGTCCATTTCCACCCCCTTTTTCCCCTCAGAAACAGAATACCACATCCATGGTGCTGTAAGCAAACATTGCTAGCTTATACTCCATTCTAATGCTACAACTGATGAGTTACAATACTCTAATGAAAGGAGCTTTGGTATTAATATGTGGCTGAATTTTTTAATTAGAACTTCCAGTAGTTTCCTTGGAACCCTAGCTGACCATTAGGGGAATGTTCACTTGTTAGAAAACGTTAAATGCAACTTCCATATGCCTTTTTTTTATTTCCTAAGAGCCTTATTCCTAGTTTAATTCTTGGTGGGTTGATTTTTCTGTGTGTCTCCCCAGTTCTAGTTAAGAGGTGGGATTTATAAGTAAGGTTGGGCTAGACTTGATATCACTGTGTTTTTGTAAACTTCTTTCACTGTTTTTCTAGGATTTTAAACAGTTTGAACCTAATGACTTTTATTTGAAAAACACTACATGGGAGGATGTAGGACTGTGGGACCCTTCACTTACAAAAAATCAGGTAAGTAGCACAGGGGACTTTCCCAAATGGCAACCTCTTTGGTGTACTCCCTTTTCAGCTCTAGGTCTTTCATAGTGATCCATTGTTTTGTGGGCAGTAACCTTGTGTGGAAAATGTCAAAGTTGATTATTTCAGTTTTCCTAAGTGGCAGGGAAAACTAGGAAGAATTTGTCTTTTTTTGTCATTGGACTAAAACTTTAAAGTGTAATAATGTGAAATTTTGTTACTTAAGTGTTACAAGGTCTACTGCTATATATCAGCAGTACTTTCTCTCTTCTATTTGTTTCTGAAATGTACCTTCCAACATTCTCTTCATCTAAGCCGTCCATTTTTTTTATGTCTATCACAATTCATGTCATTTCTGGAGAGGATGTATTTTTCTGTGTTGGTATCATCCAACCTCTGGGGTGGCTAAGCCAACACATGGGGAAGGGGAGGGGTGGCTTTATAGGATGGTAGTGACAGAAAGGTGTAACTTAAATTTTTACAAATGGGAATTAAAAACACTTAGGTAGTCCAAGGCACCAGTAATGCCAGCAAGTGTCAACAGGTGAAGATGTGGCAGAGAAGGTGGTGTAGGTGGTGGTTTCTGTCCCACAGGGAGAAGGAATTGTCACTGCAGACCTCATCAGTGCCTATTTCAGTAGTGATTGTAGTTCTGTGATTATTGATCTGTTACACTTGGGCAAAGATTTTAAACTGTGGCAATACTTTTAAACTCTGCCTCAGAAATTTGAGAGTATAGTTACCTTTTTTTTTTTCTTATCCATACCCCAGCAAAAAAGGTATGCACCAGAAGTCTTTGAATGTAAAAGCTTTCCAGTGGGACATATCACTTAATTTGGTTTTACAAAGCCCAAGGCTTCACTTTCTAACAAACACTAAATAGGGGGCTGAGCTTTAAGGAGAAGCAGAGTATTTTATTTTGTGTCAAACCAGTATCTGAAACAAAGTAGGTTTCTAGGGAAGAAAGATAATCTCTTGCCTTGCTTGCGTTTCACCGATCTTCAAAGGACAAACTGCGCGAGTGCTAATGAGCATAATTCTGGAAGTTGCTCTTTGATATCAATATATTCTGCAATACTTTATTGGATTTTTAACATCATGCACTCCTGATAGTCTATAGGAAATTTTTATTTAACTTAATTTGAATCAAAGGAGCTAGCACTTCATTAGTTCTTTTGAAGCTGCTCTTGTGTGAGAAGAGAGACCATGGCTTACAGAAGAAAGCCAACTCTTCAAATCAGTAGCTTTTTGATCAGTAATGAAATTTAAATACTACACTGTACTTCGGTGAGAGGGGGAAAAAATGTTTTGAGGTTTTTGAAGATTTTCCATGATGGGAGGGATGAAAGGTGTATCTTTATATCCTACTGCCTAATTGCACTATAGCACTCTGGGTCCTGGATTTTACTGAATAGTAAATCTGAAACCTTTTGCAAGAGTGAGAGTGATTTCACAGTGTTTATTTTTGTCATTTCTAACTGTAAAATGTTTATCTTTGAAGCCATTTGTCTTTGGCTTCTCTAAAACCAATCAGCAAATATGACTTTGATCTTTTCTAAACATTGAAGGGAAGCTTAGAATTGAGGGGTTTTTTTTTTAATACTCTGAGACCCAAATAAAATTATTTTGTTTAAAACAGCTTTTTCATTTGGGTTTATATTTTACAAATTAATTTTGCAAAAGGAAAAAAATTATATCAATGCCTTACAGAGTTTCAGTTCTAAAATTAGCATTATATCTTTATTAAAAATAGAAAACATCTGGGGGGAAAAATCTAGAACCTGTTACTACCTTTTCTGAAGTGGCATTCTGATTCCGGCTTTTGTCTTTTCTTTAGGACTACCGGACAAAACCTTTTTGCTGCAGTGCTTGTCCATTTTCTTCAAAATTCTTCTCTGCCTACAAAAGTCATTTCCGGAATGTCCATAGTGAAGACTTTGAAAATAGGATTCTCCTTAATTGCCCCTACTGTACCTTCAATGCAGACAAAAAGACTTTGGAAACACACATTAAAATATTTCATGCTCCAAACGCCAGCGCACCAAGTAGCAGCCTCAGCACTTTCAAAGATAAAAGCAAAAATGATGGCCTTAAACCTAAGCAGGCTGACAGTGTAGAACAAGCTGTTTATTACTGTAAGAAGTGCACTTACCGAGATCCTCTTTATGAAATCGTTAGGAAGCACATTTACAGGGAACATTTTCAGCACGTGGCAGCGCCTTACATAGCAAAGGCAGGTGAGAAGTCACTCAACGGTGCAGTCCCTTTAGGTTCAAATGCCCGGGAAGAGAGTAGTATTCACTGCAAGCGATGCCTTTTCATGCCAAAGTCCTACGAAGCTTTGGTACAGCACGTCATTGAAGACCATGAACGCATAGGCTATCAGGTCACTGCCATGATTGGGCACACAAATGTGGTGGTTCCCCGATCCAAACCCTTGATGCTAATCGCTCCCAAACCTCAAGAGAAGAAGGGCATGGGACTCCAATCGAGAATTGGTTCCCTTGCTTCTGGAAATGTCCGGTCTTTGCCATCACAGCAGATGGTAAATCGACTCTCAATACCAAAGCCTAACTTAAATTCTACAGGAGTCAACATGATGTCCAGTGTTCACCTACAGCAGAATAACTATGGAGTCAAATCTGTAGGCCAGGGCTATGGCGTTGGTCAGTCAATGAGACTGGGTCTGGGTGGCAACGCACCGGTTTCCATCCCTCAGCAGTCTCAGTCTGTGAAGCAGCTACTTCCAAGTGGAAATGGAAGATCTTACGGGCTTGGGTCAGAGCAGAGGTCCCAGGCACCAGCAAGATACTCCCTGCAGCCTGCTAATGCCTCTTCTCTCTCATCAGGCCAGTTAAAGTCTCCCTCCCTCTCCCAGTCACAGGCATCTAGAGTATTAGGTCAGTCCAGTTCCAAACCTACTGCAGCTGCCACGGGCCCTCCCCCAGCCAATACCTCCTCAACTCAAAAGTGGAAAATATGTACAATCTGTAATGAGCTTTTTCCTGAAAATGTGTATAGTGTGCACTTCGAAAAAGAACATAAAGCTGAGAAAGTCCCAGCAGTAGCCAACTACATTATGAAAATACACAATTTTACTAGCAAATGCCTCTACTGTAATCGCTATTTGCCCACAGATACCCTGCTCAACCATATGTTAATTCATGGTCTGTCTTGCCCATATTGCCGTTCAACTTTCAATGATGTGGAAAAGATGGCGGCACACATGCGGATGGTTCACATTGATGAAGAGATGGGACCTAAAACAGATTCTACTTTGAGTTTTGATTTGACATTGCAGCAGGGTAGTCACACTAATATCCATCTCCTTGTAACCACATACAACCTGAGGGATGCCCCCGCTGAATCTGTTGCTTACCATGCCCAAAATAACCCTCCGGTCCCTCCAAAGCCACAGCCAAAAGTTCAGGAAAAGGCAGATATCCCTGTTAAAAGTTCACCTCAAGCTGCAGTGCCCTATAAAAAAGATGTTGGGAAAACCCTTTGCCCTCTTTGCTTTTCAATCCTAAAAGGACCCATATCTGATGCACTTGCCCATCACCTACGAGAAAGGCACCAAGTTATTCAGACGGTTCATCCAGTGGAAAAAAAGCTCACCTACAAATGCATCCATTGCCTTGGTGTGTACACCAGCAACATGACCGCCTCGACTATCACTTTGCATCTGGTTCACTGCAGGGGTGTTGGAAAGACCCAGAATGGCCAGGATAAGACAAATGCACCCTCTCGGCTCAATCAGTCACCGGGCCTGGCACCTGTCAAGCGCACTTACGAGCAAGTGGAATTTCCCTTGCTGAAAAAGCGAAAGTTAGACGATGATAGCGATTCACCCAGCTTCTTCGAAGAGAAGCCTGAGGAGCCTGTTGTTTTAGCTTTAGACCCCAAGGGTCATGAAGATGATTCCTATGAAGCCAGGAAAAGCTTCCTAACGAAGTATTTCAATAAACAGCCCTATCCCACCAGGAGAGAAATTGAGAAGCTGGCTGCCAGTTTGTGGTTGTGGAAGAGTGACATTGCTTCCCATTTTAGCAACAAGAGGAAGAAATGTGTCCGAGACTGTGAAAAGTACAAGCCTGGTGTGTTACTGGGCTTCAACATGAAAGAACTAAACAAAGTGAAGCACGAGATGGATTTTGATGCTGAGTGGCTGTTTGAGAATCATGACGAGAAGGATTCCAGAGTCAATGTTAGTAAAACTGCTGACAAAAAGCTCAGCCTTGGGAAGGAAGAGGACAGCTCCTCAGACAGTTTTGAAAATTTGGAGGAAGAATCCAATGGAAGTGGTAGCCCTTTTGACCCTGTGTTTGAAGTTGAGCCTAAAATCCCTAACAATAACCCAGAGGAACACATACCGAAGGTCATTTCTGAGGATGCTTTAGAATCTGAGGAGAAGCTAGACCAAAAAGAAGAGGATGGTTCGAAATATGAAACTATTCATTTGACTGAGGAACCAACCAAACTGATGCATGATGCTTCCGACAGTGAGGTTGACCAAGATGATGTTGTTGAGTGGAAAGATGGTGCTTCTCCATCTGAGAGTGGCCCTGGTTCCCAACAAGTGTCGGACTTTGAGGACAATGCATGTGAAATGAAAGCGGGAACCTGGTCTGATGAGTCTTCCCAGAGCGAAGATGCAAGAAGCAGCAAGCCAGCTGCCAAAAAAAAGGCTACCATGCAAGGTGACAGAGAGCAGTTGAAATGGAAGAATAGTTCCTATGGAAAAGTTGAAGGGTTTTGGTCCAAGGACCAGTCACAGTGGAAGAACGCATCTGAAAATGATGAGCGCTTATCTAACCCACAGATTGAGTGGCAGAGTAGCACAGTTGACAGTGAGGACGGGGAGCAATTTGACAACATGACTGATGGGGTCGCCGAGCCCATGCACGGCAGCCTAACTGGAGTGAAACTGAGCAGCCAGCAGGCCTAAGTGCCAGGTTCCCTGGCCTCGGTCACCTGCTGCAGCCTGGAGCGCTGCCCTCCTGTTGGTAGGACTGCAAAGCTGTCTTCTAACTGGTGCCGCCTTGTGAGTGCTGGGCCACCGGGCTGTGGGCATTCGTGGCCACTGCCACTCCCGGTGGTTCTTTCTATGACGCGCGAGTGGCGGATCTTGCTTCAGAACTTGCTGTGCTAGACACAGTAAATAAATGTGAAAAACCAATAAGCTGGTGGCTCACGAACGCACATGAGGAAACGCAGAGGTCTATTTTATCTGCCTTCTCAACATTTGTCTCCCTCTGTAAAGTGGTTGGTTGGATGATCGTGGGGAGTGTTACCCTGATTGACACGGGAGTGTAGGGCCAACATCCAAGCTACCAGTCCAACGTGTACAGTAGACTTCGGGGAAAATCAATTTTTTTTCATGTATTCATTCTGAATAGTTGAAATGTATATTTGTACAGTCTTTTAGACCTATTCAAGTGATGCCTATGATATTGTTATTGTGTACCCATCCTAGATTTGTTTCTTTTTTTAGTGTTGCCCTTGCTGTGTAATAAACGCTGTAGCTGACCTAGCAAAAGCCTGAAACTGCGCTAGTACGGACTTTTGGACAGACTTAGTTTTTGCACATAACCTTGTACAATCTCGCAACAGAGGCCAGCCACGTAAGATATATATATCTGGACTCTCTTGTATTATAGAATTTTTCTCGTTCTGAATATCCTTGACATTACAGCTGACAGAAACAAAAACTGGTATTTCAGATCTGTTTTCTGAAATCTTTTAAGCTAAAAATCACACGCAAGAATTGACTTTGCAGCTACTAATTTTGACACCTTTTAGATCTGTATGAAAGTGTGTTGTGTTGAAGCAGCAAACCAATGAGTGCTGCATTTTGGATATTTAGTTTTATCTTTAGTTAAACACCACCCCGGTGTATTCATTTATACCATCTAATATATGACACACTGTTGTAGTATGTATAATTTTGTGATCTTTATTTCCCTTTGTATTCATTTTAAGCATCTAAATAAATTGCTGTATTGTGCTTAATGTAAATATTTGCTTTATTACAAATTACAGTCCTATGTGTCCGTTAAGTCGTGTGCCAGCTGAGGCCATGGCTCACTTTCATCAGGCAGAAGCCACGGCCACTGAGGAAACTTAACAAGATGTGCCATTGGCATTAAGAATGCTTTCTCGCAAGGCACCTGTTACAACTTCTTTTGGTTTCGTTTTGTCTTTTTCCTTTTTAACTGCAAAAATAAACATCCTTGAGTTTTTCAGTTCCCCTTTTGTTAAGGAGCGGAGCCTGCTTATATATGTAAATGTCTCAATGATAAAAGGATGGTAACAAATAGGCATTAATTTGCAAGCCGAGTATTAATGTCCTGGCTTTCTTCTAAAAGGAAGTAAATGTTAGTTTTCGCCTTATAATGGGAACAATTGTACTAAACAGGCAACTACTCTCTGCTTTTGTTGTAATTCTCTTGACCATCTTCCTATTAAAAAGGCTTTGGAGATCACACACCTGAAGGGCTGTTAAGATCAAAGGAGCTAGTATGTTTACTACACAGATTCCCAAGAGCAGCTTGGACTACAGAATGGAAGAGTACGAGGAGGCAGTGTTAGGCCACCGTTTTCAGTAATTACAATGATGGAAAGCTCCAATCCTTCCAGAGGGCAGAAGCCCAGCAAGCACCTCTTGGGGACATTGGTCTAAAGAGGTCTACGTGGCTGGCTTCCGTAATTTTTTAAGACTCCTTCCAAAAGCCAACTATGACAAAAGCATTAACAAGACCAGAAAACGTTGACCAAACTCCTAAAACAGCAACATCCTGCTTCTCAAAAACTACAGGAGAAGGTGCCAGAATAGACCACGACCTTTAGGGCATTCGGGGCTGGCATGGAGTTAAGTCTGTTCTACAAAGAGATTTAAATTCTATAGACAACCGCTAATAACATTTAGGACAGGATGTCCCCAAATTAAGATGCCACGGATTATCAAATCAGAAGAACTGGCACCGAGAAAGATTTTCTCTTACTTAACGATAGTAAATAGCCGCTGAATTGAAGCCCTCTCACCCTTGGCGTGAAATTAGTATGCCTCGTAAGTTACTAGGTGGGAAGGAGGGAGCCGGGGCTTAGGAGGCCTACGTGGAGTTCTAAGGAGACTTGTATAGACTAGCGGAGGGAGACGCACATCCCTGGTTGAACATCTGAGCAAATCCAGATGAGCGTGCTTCCTCGCTAAGGTGGTGGAAACAGGCGTTGTTGGCATTCGGAGAAGAATTCAGCCACCTAAGAATTGGAAGTGAAGATCCCCAACTAGCCATGTTGCAGAAGCCCTAAAAGTGTCTCAATAAAAGCCATTTTAAAAGAATGTCGTTGCTACTGTTTGCTTTTGGAATAATCTGGAAATAAAAGCTGTGGCAACCTGCCACCTTCTAATTAGAGAATGTCTATAACTGTAGACCGAACAATTCTGAAAATTTTATTCCCAGGAGACCTTTATGTCCTTCCAATTTTCCTGTGGCCCTGACCTCCAGTCAGACCGATGAGCAGCATGATTTCTACCTTTTCAGCACATCGAGGCACTTTCTTCTCCCATCGTTGGACTCCATCGAACAGCACTTTGTCCCTCTCTTAAGGTCTAAGCAGAAAAGGGGGCACCGGGGTGGCTCAGTGGGCTGGGGCCTCTGCCTTCAGCTCAGGTTGTGGTCTCAGGATCCTGGAATCGAGCCCCGAGTTGGGCTCCCTGCTCAGCGGGGAGCCTGCTTCCCCCTCTCTCTCTGCCTGCCTCTCTGCCTACTTGTGATCTCTCTAATAAATAAAATCCTAAAAAAAAAGAGACCTAAGCAGAAAATGATTACCCTGTAGTTGTGTATCCAATCCAAATGCCTGCCCACTTGTAAAGATATTTTTCAGAAGAGAACAAGTGCCAGATTTGAGAACCTATCCGTGACTGGGGGATGCCCCAACTGAAACACCACTGGAAGCCATTAAATTTGGCTTTTGTCAAGTGAGTACTGCTATATACAGGGGTGGCTTCCCTAACTTGACCTTGGACCGTCCGCATCAAACCCTGAAGATGGAGGTCCCAAAACCCTCTCTGAGGGAGTCTGTGCTACTAAAGGTTGAGAATCACTTAGTTTGCCTGATTGCAAATACACTCTTGACTAATAAATTAGAATATATTAAATAAATGAATTTCACAGAGCCTCGGGTTAGCCTTCTGCCCCTTCCTTCAGCAATGGTCTTTTCTACCCATTGTGACCCTTATTTCTAACCTACCCTGATGCTCCCCTGGTCACCAACTGCATTTCTCACCAGTGTTGAACCCCCAGAAAACGAACTAGAAGAGGGTGCTTGCGCCATTCAGAAATGGCATTCCAACATGCCAGTTACCAGTTGGCCACCATGAGGTGCTCTAGAAAGACACAGAAAAATTCTTGGTGCATCTAGTTAGTAAATAAAACATTTTCTATCAACTATTAGAAGGTCAGCTTGAAAACATCCAAATTTGAACCAAAGGAGGGTCACCATTCTGGAATTCTGTGCATCCTGCTACTTCCCATCAATGTATATCACTTTAAACAACTTTAACTTGCACTAAAATTTAAGTGGAATTGCAGACTAGGTGGGAGCTGTGTTCAAAAAATTAGTATATAAGGTGAAAGTTGCATATCCTAGAAATCTGCCAGTCGTGATTTCAAAGTGCAAGTAAGAGAAGGACAGGAAGGAAGGTCTGGAAGGTCCATAGCCGTTTCCAGGGCAGATGACCTATGAATGGAATAAAGGGCAGAATCTTCACTAAATGAGCTGTTGCAGCCATGTGTTTTCCAGAATACGACGTCCTTGCATCTGTGATGGAGGCCAGGTGCCGCCACCTGCCCAACACCATCCGGCCTCAGAGCTGTAAGGCCACATAAACCTCAGCTGGCTTTTGCATGAATCTTGCTGGACCTTTATTAAGGTTTTATTACTAATATCCTTATTACTTCTATCCTAATAAGCCAATTGTTCACCTTTTGGAAACTGATAAGCAAGAGGCTAGAAGTAAAAGGGCTTTCCCAATGTAGCTGTAAGCAATACTGGCTGGGATTTGGACTAGAACTAGAACATGGTGCTACCTTGTACTGTCTGTGAAGCAGCCAGACGTGAGAGCCCAGGGATTAGTGCTCCAGGCCCTGCACCACTTGCTGGTGGCTGCCTCTGCTGGCAAGGCTAGCCAAGTGGGGTTCCCTGGGGCTCGGACATAGAGCCCTGTCCCTCAAGGACCCATCCTCCTCCAGGCTAGGGCCATGACTACACCTTTCCTGGATGCTCAGCACACACTGCAAGTACTTACTTTTCGACATCCCCGAAGTGTTGCTGGGACTTGTAGGGTACTAAATTCCAAGATAATTTGAGTCCTCAAAATAGTCCTGCCCTAGTGCCCAATACCCACCCCACCCCCGCCCCCAGCAAAAAAAAAAAAAAAAAAAAAAAAGTCCTGTGAAAGGAATATCAGCTCCGGGTTTGAGAAGTGAACTTGTCCTAAGATCCCAGCTGGCAGAGGAGAGAGAGATGCTGACTCGGACCCAGGACATCTGAGTCCCCCACCGCCGGCATTCCAACCGCACTGTGCAGCCTTAATCTGGGCTAAAGACGAGCCTCTTAGGAAAGGCTTTCCCCACTGTGAATGCAGACACGCAAGCCTCGTCTCTAAACCAAGACATCATGCATTTCCTGGCACAGCATCTCCTACACGACTCATTCACACCGCCGTCTTGGTCATCTGCCTAACTGCTTCACGTACTCAGTATGTCTCGACGGCCCTTTTTAAAAAGGAAAACTTTGTCTCTACAAGAAAGGAGAGCCCGCGGGATTTGCCATTAATGAAGACGTCCGTAAAAATAAATACAACACATTAGACCAAACTTTGCCACCGGTTATTGCTTGCTGAGGGCTGTGAGCCCGAGTCTGGCTCTGTGAGTTAAAAAGGAAAAAGAGAGGGATTCGGGGCACAGTGGTGCCAAAATGAGACTTCTTCCTTGGCGCAGGCAAGACTGAAAGAACGGGGGAGCCTCGTGTCTCGGTGTGACTTACGCTTCCTAATGCGCGCCTGATGGCACCGAGGAGCCCAGGAGTGGCCCTAGCGTCCCAGGGAAGTCTTCGCCCATCAGGGATGACCTAACTCTCCTTACGCAGCTTCAGACACCTTTCTTACGAATGGGACTGTCACTGCCAGGGAACAGGAACCCCAACTCAGACTGCGCTGGATAAAGGGGACAGATAACAACTGCGCTCACTGGTGTAGGCAAGGGCTCAGGTCCTCTGTCCTTCCGCCCACCCACATGGTCCCCCTCATCCTAGGCCGGCCCCCTCGTGTCCACGAGTGCTTCCCATTCATCTTCCCTCATTGAGCAAGAGTCCTGACCTTGAGGCCAAGTGGACCATTCCAGAGCTAGTCTCTGTGGCTGGAAGGCTTGGGGCCGAGCTATCTCAGTGACACCGGGAGCTCAGGTGACCCTGATGGGCTTAGATAAGCCAGCACCCATCTCTGGAGCTGGGGGGGGGGGGGGGACGGTTCAACATAAATCAGAAACCAACTCAACCCCAATCCCACACCACTCAGGGAGGTGGGAGGCGCACGCCCAGGCCCCCGGCACCCTTCAAAGGAAAGCAAGCTCCTGCAGAATGTAAAACAGAAGAAGGTGTGGTTGCTGCAACGCAGGTAGCCAATCGCTGCAAATCCCCCGACTGCCAGGCTGCAGTGCTGGGCTCCCGCAGATTGAAACGCCCCGCGGAGTTCCGCCGAGGCCCCGCCCCCAGGCTTCTGGCGCAGGTGGTCCCGGCAGCCCAGCTGATTCCTCTGCGGGGCCAAGACCGAGCCCGGTTTTAAAGTCACACACGTGAACGTGGCCTACAGCCCGAGCCCTCCCCTGAGTAATACCCTTGCTGCCTGGCGCTTCCTATGTAAGACCATTCGTTCTGTTTCTCCCCAGTTAAACAGCCTAAGAACCCCAACTCTACACTCGGAGAGGCCACCTGTGTGTAGAAACCAATTAAAAAAAATTTTTTTAATTTATCTCTACACCCAATGTGGGGCTCAAACTTAACAACCCTGAGATCAAGAATCGCATGCTCCACCGACTGAGCCCTCCAAGAGCCCACCCCCCCTTTTTAAGTAATCACCACCCCCAATGTGGGGCTCAAACTCATGACCCTGAGATCAACAGCCAGACGCTCTGCCCACTGAGCCAGGAGCCCCCACAGAAACCGATTTCACAGATGCAAGCGAATGCCCAGCATCTCCTAGGGTCCAGGTGGGGGGCAACTAAGAGAGCGTGGGCTCCCCGGGTGGGGCCCTGCTGCCCCCTCCCCGACCCCCACACCCTCAGCTCTCTCACCAATGAGCCAAAGAAAGAAACGCACCAACCTTGGTCTCCAGCGCGATGGGCTCTGCTCCCTCTCCTTCGCCGGGGGCCCGCTCCCCAGAAGAGGGGTGGGGACGAACCCCATGAGCAAGTCCTCCCGGGGTGGGGGGCGAGGGCCCACCTGCCGCGGTCAGACGTGGCTCCGCGGGGCCACCAGTGGCCTGTCCTGACCCCAGACCCGGGTCCCCGCGGGAGGCCGCCGCAGCCTCCGCCCACAGCCACGCCGCACCGCCCACAGGCCTCAACTGCGTGCAGCTGACCATCCCTGGGAAGAACGCGGATGCTTCTGGGGCCACAGCGGGCCGGCAGGCCTCGCGGAGGAAATCTGTGAAAGCGGCCGGGGCAGAATAGCTGTGAGTTCTTCGAAAGCCAAAGACGGTCATGCTCTTGACCAAAAGACAAAGCCGGTCAAGCACATCCAGGAGCCCCCCAGAGCCCCCGCGGCCTTGGGGGACCCCTCTGCCACCGCCGCTATCAGACCTTCTGCTCGAGCCTCTCTCTGCCACCACGAGGAAGCTTTCTCAGTAACTTCGACACCCAGCACGGGGCTTGAACTCACGACCCCGAGATCAGCAGTTCCATGCTTTACCAACTGAGTCAGCCAGGCGCCCTCACCGGGCAGCTCTTTAAGCAATTTTTTCAGCCCTCATTCAAGCTGTGGACCAACTGGAAACAATAAAGCTTCCTGCAGAAGGGAAAAAAAAAAAAAGATGAAGTGGGATTTTGCTTTAAGATGGGAAGGAAAACGGCCTGCTGCACCCAGCTTCCTGGGTCAACAAAGCCTCCCCAAAGAGTCGGTAATCCTATCCGCAGACATCTTTTGGGGTGTGTGCCCAGCCTCCAACCCTGCTCTCTGAGAAGCCCCCCCTTTAGAACCCAAGGAGAGCTTTTGTCACGAATGGATGTTCCATTTGGGCAGAGACCCTTTTTTCTGCATCCGTGGAAGTGACTGTGTGGTTACTGACCTTTACTAACACAGTGTGTTACGCTGATTGAGTCTCAGATGTTAAACCGACCTAGCATTCCTAGGAGAGATCCCACTTGGTCACGGGGTATGATCCATTTTCTACGTTGCTGGATCCAGTCTGCTAATATTTTGTTGAGAACTTTTGCATCTGTATTCGCGTGATATTGGTCTCTAGTTTTCTTAGGGCTTCGTCTGACTCGCTATCGGTCACTTCCAAAAGGAGGGCCATGGAAAGCACACACTTCTGTAGTAAGACCGCACCCCCTCGTCCCCGGGGAATCCGAAATCAGGACCCAGAGATGCCAGCTGCTGAATAATGGCCAGGCAGCTGTCACTTCCCCCCAGCGGCATTTCTTCACATACTCCATATCCTTGGAGTAAATTCTCCACGGTCTGATGACCTCTGGTTCTAAGGCTCTCAAATGCAAATGCGCACAGGGGCCAGGCAGATAAAATAAATTAGCGGAACAGTTGGGATACAAGAGAAACCTGGAACAGCATGGCCCTCTAAAGCGACTCGGTTCTAGCCCATCACTTCTGGCAACGATGTGATCCCAGTAGTGCCTTATATTCCAGTTTTCGAAGAGAAGCTGGAAATCCAGTTCTTTCTGTGAATTGTCCTCATTTTTAATTGCTGGCAACTGATTTACTTTTTTTAAAACGGTAAACACCAAAATACCAAAAAGTATAAAAAAAAATGGAAACATGAAAAGTCGACTTCTCACCCAAGACAGAGAGATTCACTGTTCTCAGATTTCTGAGTACCCTTCCGGGGAATGTCAATGCCTTTCTCACAGAAGTGGTAGCACATCGTGTGTATTTCTCTGCCCCTTGGCTTTCGAACGCTGGTGACATTTCCGCACCAGCTCATGAGGAACTCCTAATCCACTTTCACAACTTCATAGGATTCGACCTGTCTGTGTGTGGGTGTGGACATACCAGGACCGAACCAATCCCACTACTGATGGACACTTAGGTGCCTTCCGATCTTGGGTTATTTCAATATGTGGAGAATCACTGTTTGGGTTGGTCATTTCTCTCGTCTGTGTCTGTTAGGAGGTGGGATCCCTAGAGGTAGAATTATAGGTCCAAGGGCATAAACATTTCTAATTCGGATAGGTAATGCCCACGGCCCTCACGAGCTTGAGCTTGGTAACTCACTAGTAATACAGGAGAATGCTTGTTTCTTCAAAATTTCACTGACAGTGTCATCAAAAACATTTCATGTTTGCTAGCCTCACATAATACAAACAGAGCAATTTCAATATTCTTTCATACTTACTGGTAGAGATTATCTTTTCATGTGTTTAAAATGCCTTTTACATATCTTTTCTGTGAGATGCCTGTTCATATTCCTTGCCCATTTTTCTCCGTTGTCTCTTATTTATTTGCAGGAGCCATTTGTATATTAGGGAGATTATCCCTTTATAAAATGAGCTACACGTAGATTTTTCCCAATTTGTCACTTGTCTTTTTGGTCATTTGTCTTTCGAATTTGCTTAGGATTTGTTTTGTTCGGATTTTTTTTTGGGGGGGGGGTTGAGTTTTCAGTTTGCTTTTGCCATTCAGAGGATTTAACTTTTTTTTAATGTAATCGAATGTATCTTTAAGGCTTCTGGATGTTGAATGATTCTCCCATGTTTCTGCCTTCTTATATGAATTCATTTTATACATCTAACTCGTCCTTAATCCATTTGGAATTTTGGAAATGTTCCTGGCGTACAGAGCGAGGTATGGAACTCGCTTTATTTTTTCCAGATGGTTACCCAGTTGTCTCAACACGAAAACATTTTTAAACAGTTCAGGGTAAACCACACATTTCTGCCAGCGCGTGGGCCACCTTCTTGAAACCTCTTGCTTTGACAGACATGAAGTTCACGTGCTCTGGGAAAGCCAGGAGGTGGGTGACTGAAGCTCTTCTGAAAATCTGCACTGCCCTTTATACCGGCATAAGGTCCCATAAAAGAACCTTCTCCGGGGCTGCACTCGAGCCAGCAGTTAAGGCTTTCCTCTACCTGACAGGACGTGGCTCCCCTACCAAAGGACAGTGATTCCAGAACACCAGCAAGGGACCAAGGTCGGAATCGCTGGCAGGCTCCGTGTCCTGGCCTTCCCTCCCCCCTCCCAGGTGCCCCCAAATGTCCCTCAAAGTTCACTGTTTGGCATCAGGACTCCGGGCAAACTTGGAATGGCCAATCCTCGTTCGTGAGTCAGCGTCCCCACTCCTGTCCTCGCTGCCCTGGGGGAAAGCGGGTGTCCCTGAAAGGATCCAAACAGCGAAACACAGAGAGGTCGAGTGCACACTTCCACCTGCCTTTATTCCACAATTTAAGGGCGGTCCCTAAGTCACTTGCTGTTGACGCCCCTGGATGCCACCGATCAACCGAGAAACAGCACGGAAGTTGGCCCTTTTCTGGCCAAGCCAGTCACCATAAACACGTGGTCCCTGCAGCGCCCGTTGCCATCCCTGAGTCCAGCGCTCACACCGGTCCCCTCCAACCAGGTGCCCTGGTTCGCCGTATTCTCACTGAGGAGGAAGCGGGGCTCAGAGAGGGTAAGCCACCAGCCCGGAGCCACACAGCTGAGGTGAGCAGGAGACGATGGTGCCACCCAGGCAGGCTGACCTCAGAGCCTAGAAGCCCTTAGCCACAGTCCTGTGGGTCTCTATTTTAGGACACCCGGGATGCTGTGGCTTGGTCACATGACGTTCCCTTTCACCTCTCCCTGGCCCCTGCTTCAGGCCCTGAAAGGAGAAAGAGGCCTGGGCGTCGCCGGCAAGCCACATACACTCGGTCCTCCGGAAACTGGTGTCCTCACCGCCTGTCTGAAGAATTAACTTTCCCTGGAATCCCCGCTCCCCCTGAGCAGACACGCTGGGGCCCAGGCAGTGCCTGAGCCGCCTCCATCGAAAACAGTCCGATCAGTAGGGCACAGCCACGAGGATGGACAATCGGCCGCCTACATGTAGCGACAGGCATGGGGTCAGCCACGGGGAAGCCAACACACAGACCTCACCACGTGCGTCCCGTCCAGCCATCCGCCGTCACACCAAGTACAGACACCAGCGACACCCGTCTGTACTGACCGAGGCCAGCACACTGGTGGCCCGGGGCGGGGTTTGGGACAATTCCCAGAACCTTCCACCCGGGGGAACCTCGCTGGATGGAAACTATACCTCAGTCATTTACAATGATGTATACAGGGGGCGCCTGGGGGACTCAGTCGGTTAAACCTCTGCCTCCAGCTCAGGTCATGATCTCAGGGTCCTGGGATCGAGCCCCGCATCGGGCTCCTGGCTCAGCGGGGAGCCTGGTTCCCCCTCTTCTTCCCCCTCCCCCCTCGTGTTTTCTCTCTCTCAAATAATAATCTTAAAAAAATTTTTAAAAATAAAATAACATATGTTTTTTTACTAACAAAACAATCTCCACGGGAAAATGCTGGCTTTTCTTGAAACAAGGCATCTACCATTTTTTTTTAAGATTTATTTATTTTAGAGAAAAAGAGAGAGAGAATGTGAGAGCAGGGGGAGGAGTGGAGGGAGAGGGACAATCCCAAGCAGAGTGAGGAGCCTGATGCCCGGCTCAATCCCAGGCCCACGAGATCACAACTTGAGCTGAAACCAAGAGCTGGATGCTCAACCAACGGAGCCACCCGGGAGCATCTGGCCTGTATCTTTAATTCCAGAACTGTGTCCTAAACTTGTCAGGATCCAGCTTTATTCTTTGTTTTCCTATTGCTCTCTCTCTCGATTCATTATGTGAAATTTCCTTGAAATGTGAACGCAGGTCTGTAATTCGGTTGTGTGTGTATGTGTATTCTTGGCTCTTTGAGGAATTCCAGAAAGGTCCAAAAAAACGAAACAAACAAAAAACCAGAATTGTTCATCACCAAGGTGAGAAATCTGGAAATCCAGGACAAGAGCAGGAAACTCACCTGCCTGAAACGAAATTAAGGCCAACACACCTCTGAAGACCCCTGGAAATCCCAAGGATCTGCCTGTTCTTGCTGGGAATCTAAAGGCCCGGGGAGGGGCTTCCCGAGGAGCAGACTCCTGGCCTCGGTGGCAGGAACTTCTTTGGAGAAAACATTTGCACCCAGACCACACATGACCTCTTGACACCTTTATTGAGATGATTCACAGGCCGACGGGCGCGGAGGTTCGCAAACAAATCAACCACTGCAGGTGAACCTGGAGCCAGGCACCTGATGGCAGCGAGCGGGGGCCCAGTGATTCCCACGCAAAGCCCCCAACGGAGACACGGGGGCTCCAGGTTCACCTGCAGTGGTGCAAGTCCCGGGGCCCAGAGCCGTGGTGGCTGCCCGGACCTGGCCGCGCAGGCCCCAGCCGCATCTCCGAACCCCGTGGTTCCACGTGCAGAGAGGGAGGGGGATTCACGGCACGAAGGGACTGCGGGGACAGCAGGAGACATCCCCCCCCAACGGAGGCTCACAGGCGCCGGCGCCGGGGGCGGGGCGTCCGCAGTGCAGCGGGGCCGGCGGCCGAGGGGAAGTAGTCCTCCGTTCGGTACAGCGCGGGCAGCTCGAAGGCCGGGGGTGCCGGCGGCTTCTGGAACGACAGAAAACGAGGTGCCCCGTGAGCCTCTGGGATTCCCTCGCTCTGGAACCAAGATTTCCAGTGGTCGGAAAGAACTCAGCCCCGCGGGGGGTGTGGCCCCTGTGACAAGGAGGCCACCGTCCTTTGGTGGCACTGCCAGGGAGAGCCAGGGTCGCCCCTCCCCCCCGAGGTCAGGCCACCGCTGCCGTCAGGGGCAGGGCTGAGTGCTGTGGGCCTGGGGACGCGCCGTCCTGATAGAGAATGACAGAGAAGGCAAGTGTCCTTCACGCCTGCGTGTGTGCAGGCGTGTGTGTGTGTGTGTGTGTGTGTGTGTGTGTGTGCACGTGCACGCCCATGTGAGCTCTGCGGGGCGCCCCGGAGACGCGCCCAGGGCCTGCTGCTGGGCAACTGTGGGGGGGGGGGGGCGCTGAGTGTGCTTTCCCCGGGTCCCCATCTGCGCCGCCTCGAGTCGGTGCCATCTGAATGTGTCACTTTTTCAAAAAAAAAAAAAAAAATCAAACCATTTTAAGAAGCGCTCGCTTAGATCTGGTGCGGATCTTTGTGGAGAAGGTGGGAAGAGGAGCTTCCCCATCAAGCAGCCCTCCCCAGGCTCTGGCGGCGGAGACCCTTTCTGGTCGGGAAACGGGTTTCACAGATGACCTCATCAAAAGAGGCTTCTGGAACCGGGCTCTGCGGTGGCCCCCCGGGGAGAGCTAGGAAACAACTCGGCGCTCCACCGTGTGCGTCTGAGGACACTGGGCTGGGATGTGGCCCGCCATTGGGGTGTGTCAAAGTCCCCAGGTGTTTCTCATGCAGAGCCAGAGCCGGTCGCCATGACTGTGGTGGCCCCCTTGGAGGAGGGAGACTGGGCCCTGCTGGGAGATGGGCAGGTCCGACGAGGTCCTTCTGCACGTCTCCACTGGGCATCCCTCTCGCCCCCCTTCCCATTTCCCCCCACTCTCCAGACTCCTCTTCTTTGGCCCCCTCCAGCTGAGACCCCCTCTGAGCAGCCTGCAGGTGCCCAGCGGAGGGCAGAAGTGGGGCCTTTGGCCCACGGCCGGCGACAGCTCCCCCAAAGCCCAGCGTCGCCCCGCGAGCCTACCCGGCTTCCCCGCACACCTGTCCCCCCAGCGGCGCCCTGACCATCATCCCCATCATGGAGGCGGGGAAACCAAGGCTCGGGGGTGGGGGGGAGGGAATGCCTGACCCACGTCCCAAGTCCTCCAGACATCCGCCCACTCCACCCCCAGGTCCGGCCCGGGCCCCCCGAGGACAAGACGATAGACAGCCCCAGCCCCCTGGGCCTCACTGGCCGGGGAGACAAAGGAACCGACAGAACGACACGGCCCTGAGAGGGCTAACGGTGGGGAGGTGCGGGGACCCATGGAAACCGGAGGACGCCCAGCTCCCCCGGGGGGCGGGTGGCAGGGAGGTTTGCGGGGCTCCAGCAGGCAGGGCGGGCCTCCAGACTGCAGGAATGGCGTGTCACAGCACGTGGCGGGGAGGGAGGGGCACTCGGGGGCTCCAGTGGCTCAGGCTGAAGTGGGGCCAGGTCACGGTGTGGATGGAGAGGCGGCTGCAAAGCAGGGCCAGACCGCAGGGGCTCTCGGAGGCCGTGCTCAGAACTTCATCCCAAGGGACCAGGGCGCCACGGAAGTCACTAGCGGGGAGTACGTGCGTGGAATCAGGTGTTTTAGAAAGAGAGTCATGGGGAGACAGGGGAGCAGGGAGGACGCTGTGGCCAGAATGGTCTAAAGGGGAGTATCCAAGTTTAGGGCAAGAGTGGACAGATTCTCCTGTCTGAGCTCAAAGCCCTGAACTTGCTCCCACAGAAGGAAACCATCAAAGTATTTCACGTAAGGCAGAACGGGCTCAGGTGTGTGACTGCAGACCTCCCTGTGTCACCATCCCACAGCGGGGAATCCGGGACGAGCCGTTCGCCTTGGCCCAGGGCCAGCCTCACGGGAGGGCCACGGGACATTCCATCGGTCAAGCCCGAGTCCGCCATTCTTGGCTCAGCCTACTTGGGGGTACTTAGGGCCCAGGCCTACCACCTGCCCCCTTTTTCTAGCACCTTCCTGGGCTGCCCCCTGCCGCCATGGATGGGATGCAAGGCCTCCAGTAGCTCCACGACCGGAGCACGACTGAGAAATGAGCCACAATGTACATCTCCCAGCCTGAGGGATGTAATCTGTGGGTAGCCCATAGGCTTGGGAGCTCTTCACCCCATTTCTCCTGAAAACTGGTCATCGTAGTAATCTAGAAAATGCAACTTTCAGGCGAATAATGGCAGCTCAAAGACCAGCTCCCTGGTCCTGACACACGGAGGTCGAAGAACATTTCGTGATCCTGAAAAGATCAGTCCCTTCTCCTGACCCTCGGGTCCCAGGCAAGGGAAGAGGGCCCATGAGGGGCCAGTGTGGCCTCATCCCGACCCCATGTTCTTTTTGAAATAGTTCCACCATTCAAAAGGGGGTGCCTCTGAATGGGTAAGACACCCCTCCCAGGGGCGGGGCTTCTGCCTCCTCCTTCAAGGAGAGAGACTTCCAAAAAAGGGAGAAAATCAATATAATTAGAATAGAGCCGAAGAGAAGTCATCCTAAGAGCCTCCTAGCAGCCCTGGACCAAACCCCCACCAACCTGATCTTCTTGCAAGGCCAGCTAGGCCTATGCCGGACCCCATGGCCCTCCCCGGCCCCTGCGGCTCAGGTGGGGACTGGAAGTGGGGGGACAAGGGGAAAGGCCTGACCCACCCGAGCTGTGACTGGTCTGGGGTTGTGCCTGTGACCCGAGCTGGGCCAATGGGAATCAGTCTCACTACTGAGACAGGGATGCTGCCCCCAGGTTCCCAGGGGGAAGGGCCATGAACCTGAGGGCCACCTCTGCCACCACAATGCAGGGCCTGCCTGGGATTGAAGCCAACACGGGGATGCAGAGCTGGGGGACGGAGCAAGATAAAGTCCTGACGGTATCATCTGAGCAGCTGAATCCATTATTGCCCGAGGCCGCAGTTACCCCGGACCGTCTCCCGTCTGTGAGCCATGGACTTCTCTCGTTTGCTTCGGCCAAGTTGACCTGGGTCGCTTGCCGCCAGGCATCCTAAAGCAATAGACCTACAGCGGGGCCAGTGAGTTCTTGCCAACCAGCAGCTGGAGTCCGCAGGTAAGGGCTGGTGTGCGGGGCTGAAGGGGGCCAACGGCCCCAGCTGCTGCCGGGAAGACCACATGCTGGAGGCCAGGCCCCAACCACAGGCAAGTCGGGACGCCCTGGAAACTCAGTCCTCCACACCCGTTTTCCCCCGGATTCTCCCGGCAACCTGCACAACTGGGGTCTTCCCTGTGTCTCAGGAGTGGCAGGAGTCAGGGACCAGGGCGCTGGGGGCCACCAGGCCTGTCCAGCTTGAAGCCCAGCCTCTGCCCATCCCCAGACAGGACCCAAGTCTTGGGGGGCAGAGCAGCAAACTGCAAACCCTTGGGAATCTCAGAGGGGACTTCTGAGATCTCTACCTCCCACCTTCCTTCTACAGACTCCCGGGGGCGGGCTGCAGGGTGAGCAAGGAGGAGTGTCCAACTACAGGCTCCCCAGCTCCCAGCTTGTCGGCAGGAATGTTCGCCGGCCTGGGCAGTCTGACCTGCAGGTCTCGGGCTCTGCCACGCCCCCGCTGCCCCCAGCCCAGGGCTCGCCTGCCGGCTTACTGGGCTGGGCCTCGCCTGCTCTCCCCCGCACGTCCTCACTCCCACCCTGGACACCCGAGTTCTCAAACCTGCAGCCCACACACCAGACGGATGTGCCTGGTCGGCTTCGTGATGTCTAAAAAGTGGAATTAATTGCCAACATGTAACAGATCAGGAGACTTCTCATGAACACCAGGCCGCCGGCTTCTCTCGGGCGGATCGCCGTCTCCGAAAGCGAAGCTCACCCACCTCGGGGTCTTGGCTCACCCTTGCCACCTGCCCATTTGTTTCCAGAAATCCCCACCCCCTCTTGCAAGTCCTGGCCTGCCTCGTGTCTCCCTCTTGGGAAGTGCACAGCCTGAATCCCGGTCTGCTTTCTGCTCGGGCCAGGGTCTGCAAACTTGCTCTGTGAAGGGCCAGACGGTAAACAGGTTAGGCTCTGCCAGCCACAGGCCTCTGTCGCAATAACTCAACCCTGCCCCTGAAGCCACACGGCAGCCACAGATAAATATGCAAACCAGCAGCTCGGCCGGGCGCCAGCAAGACTTCCCCGAACAGCGGCAGGCCAGATGTGGACCCCCGACCACGGTTTGCCCCGAATGAAATCTGTCTTCCTAAAGAGTTCAGGACAAGATTCCTTCCCCGAATCCCCCATATCATGGGCACTGGGTGACTGGTCACCTGACCCGCGCTGGAGAATTCCGGGCCAGGCCCACCGCCCTGAGTGCTGTTTGGTTGGCTGCCCCTGACCATCACTCTGGCTCGAGCCTGTCCTTCCTCACCCAGTACCCGCCCCGCCAGGAGAAGCAGGCCACGCGGCTGCCCCACTTGTGGCCTGGCTTCTGAGGTCCACAGGGTGAGCCCCAGAGCCTGGTCAACCCTTGGGGAACAGAGGCCTCAGGCTGGCCTTGTGCAGGGGCGCTCGGGGGCCCGGGGGCCCACGGTCCTCCCCTAGGTCGCCAGGCACTGCCAGTGCTCTGGGGCTTGGGAGAGGGTCCCCCTGCTACAGTCACTACACCTGCCATCCCCCAGGTGCCACGCAGTGTCTGTGACCCTCCCAGTCCTCTTCAAGGTAGGGATCCCCCTGCCCTTGGAGCCTCACCAGAGCTTAGCTGTCCCTCCCCTTGATGGGGCTGCACTTGGCCTGGCTTCCAAAGAGCAGACTATGAGGAGGCTCAGGAAGAGCCTGGCGAACACTACCCGAGTCAGGTAGTCAGGTAGTCAAGGTCAACATCATCAGTGATATATCTCGTTGACAGCCTGTGCCCTGGGTACGGTGAAGGCACTTCACCTCTGCGGTCTTCCTCCCCAAACCTATAGCCCCGATCTAACCACGAGAAAAACATCGGATCAGCCCCAATAGAGGCGTACGGCGTGAAATACCTAAACCATATTCCTCAAAGCTGTAAAGGTCATCAAAATCCAGGGAAGTCTGAGAAGCTATCCTAGACCAGAGGCAGCTAAGGAGACAGGAACTAAACAGAACGCGGTCGGTATCTTGGATACCGTCCTGGAACAGAGAAGGACGTTAGGGGAAAACCAGCAGAATCCGAATAAACTGTGGAGTAAGTCATTAGCTATCCATCAGGGTTGGTCCCCGGGCTGGGACAAGCCATTGCAGTAAATACCATCCTAACAATGAGGGAAACCCAGTGAGGGGTACATGGGAACTCTTCGTATTATCACAGCAACCTGTCTCTAATTCTCAAATTAAAAAAACGTAGCTGGGGGTGAGGGAGAAAAGCAACACACAGAAGAAACAGCTTTACTTGCACAGAGCGAGCCTCCAGCCCCTCCACAACCGCAGGGACCGAGTAGCGAGGACGTTCTCAGCACCCAGCCCAGGATGGGCCCTGAAAGTTCACAGCCCATCTGCTCTCACAGCTGCGAAGCGAGGCAAGTATCCTTGATCCCACTTTGCAGAAGAGGAAACCGAGGGTCAGAGAGGTATTTGCCCAAGCTCAGCCAGCTGGGGACTAGCAGAGCTGGACTGGAACCCAGGGCCACCCAGCCCCAGCACCGAGCCCGGATGCAGGAAGCCCCGGGGCTGAGTGGGGCTGGGGGCGCGCTCTCAGTGCAGGGCTTAGCATGTCTCTTCATCACCGGCTTAGGGACATTGGAAGCCCCCCCCCCCCCACCCGCCACCTTCTAGCCGACTCAGGGATCGCAAACTGGTGGCCTTCAGTTAGCATCTGGCCCGCAGACGTGACTGTTTCGGCTCATGCAAACTGAAACATGAGTGAGCTGCCAATAGGGAAGAACTGGGATGTTTCAAATACATACTGAGTTCCTACTGCTCCTGCAAGGAGCGATCGGGCCACACTTGGCCCGCATTCCGGTGGGGTGCGGGGAGCTGGCCCCTCGAGACGGGGCACGTGCTGCCCGGCTCGCCGCCGACCCGCCCGGCCTGACTCACGCGCTCGCGGGTCCTGCCGAGCCCCGCGGGCACCGGCGCTGGAAGGGGCTCCGGGCGCACGTCCCATCGCTCCGACGCGGGCTGGCGAGGGAGGAGCTGGATGGAGAAGGCCTTGCTTCCCGCTCCTTGCCCGGGGGCCCACGGGCTGGGAACCGCCAACCTGGGGCTACTGCCCCGCCCGGCGGCTGCTGCCCTTCCTGGCTCCCGACTGCACACAAGAGGCCGGGAGGCAGGCACTGAGACGGGGCCTATTTTGTGCAGGACAGAGCAGGTTTGGAGAGGGGAGGGGAGGTCACAGGCCAGGGTCACCCAGCTGGTAAAAGGCCGAGCTAGGAATCCAGGGGGCTCTCCTGAGCCTTGGACCCTGCCCCCGCCACAGCCGGCCCACAGCACCTTCCCCTGGGTCCCAGCCACCCTGCTCCGTCCGGCCGAGGACTCTCTGCACCTCAGGCCACGCCTGTCTGCTTTGCCTACAACGTTCTGTGTCTGCTCCAGGGCCCCAGGGCTTCCAGAAGCCTCTGACAGCTGTGAGCAGAGCTCCTCCCACTTCTCTGTAAGCAGCCCCTGCGTGTCCAATCCTGCCCGAAGGGCTGGACTGGCCAGCCTCGCGTGGCCCTTCCTCTCGGAACGCTCCCACCCAGCTGGGCCACCGTCCCCAACCTCCGCCGGCCCAGGGACGGGAGCAGCTGGTGGCAGAGGGGAGGCTGCTGAGGCTCTAGCAACAGAGGAAACGGGGCTGGGGACGCCCACGGTGGGCGGCCCCTGCCCCGAAGGATCCTAGCAGCAGGGACGAGCCGGTGCCGTCTCGCTGTGGGTGATGCCGATCCTGGGCACCAGCTCTAGAAGGTTCGTGGATCCCCAGTGATTCTGCTTTTAGCTGGAGGAAAAGCGTTAACATGGAAACTAGCAGAGGAGGAGCCCCTGGAAGTCCTGCCAAGATACGGCTCCTAAATCCAAACTCACACGCCGTCTGGGAGGGAACACAGGATGGCCAGGTGGGAGGGGCCGTGCCACGGCCTCCTCCAGAATTAGACCCTCCTGGGGGCCCCAGCTCCTGACCCAGAGTCTGACGCCCGGACCCGGGCTCTGCTATTGCAAAGCTGGCTCCTTCTCCATCGGGGCCCCTCTTCCGGGGGTCCTGGCTCCCCCTCCAGCTGGTGCTCTGCGTTGTCACCAAGGGCCCTGGGCCTTGCTTCTCATCCCACGGCCACTGGCAGAATTGTCTGACGGCCATATACTTATACGTATACTTTTTAAAATATTCTTATTTATTTTTAAAGACTTTATTTATTTGAGAGAAAGAGTGAGAGAGACAGAGAGAACATGAGCAGGGGAGGGGGAGAGGGAGAAGCAGGCTCCCCGCTGACCAGGGAGCCCAAGGTGGGGCTCGATCCCAGGACCCTGAGATCATGACCTGAGCCGAAGGCAGACGCTTAACGACTGAGCCCCCAGGTGTCCCTACATGTGTATTTTTAATTGAGCACCTGCTACGTAACCGAGACCCGAATCTGCACAGCTAGCACAGAGCCCTTCTACAGATGAGCAAATGAGGCTCTCGGGGGTTATGCGACTCACCATAAGGCCCGTCCACTGCCCAGACTGGACGCCTGCATCCCAGCTGTCCTCAATCCCTTGTGCTAACTCTTCCTGGATCCCTCTCCCCACCGCCGCTGTCGTCCCATCAGGGCCACCTCCCAGCTGCGGCTCTTGCCCTCAACCCACTCTCCACACGGCAGCCTGAGGCACTTTCCTGAGAAACACATCTGACCCTCTGGTAAGTACAGGACTTAGAAGAAAACGAGACCCTCCACCGTCGCCTCAGGCCCCGCCACTGAGGTCACCGACGGGCGCTTGTATGGCCAAACCCAGACCAGAGCTGTGTCCGGCTCGGCCTCCACCGGGCTGAGTGTCTTCACCGGCGTCGTTGCTTCTGTTTGCTTGCTCGTTGGTGTTCTCCTGTTTTCGAATGAAATGCCACTTCTCTTAAAAAAAATGAATCTCTAGCTTCCCATTTAGAAACTCCGGAGCTCCGGGGCACAGCTGATGATGAGCTTGTGCTGGCCTCTCCGAGGGGACACGAGCTCCCACCTCAGCCACCAGCCTGGCCCTTAGCCACGGCGTTGGCCACCCCAGAACCTTAGGATCCAGCCTGACTCTAAACTCAGTCTGTCCTCTCCCAGCACTCCTAGCCCTCCGGCCCGGAAATCCGTTCCCGGGCTTCCCCGGGGTCTTTCCTGACTGGGACCCTTGCACCCGCTACTCCCCCGCAAGGCTTTGCCGCTAGGGTCTTCTCATGCTGGTGTCTTCCTTCCGACCCTCCCAAGGGACCCCCAATTTCACCGGTCACCTTCCCTCCCCTGCTGCACCACGAAGGAGCGTATCCTATCTACCTCCTTCCTCAGTGTCCCCACCGGGCTGAGCTCTGCCGGGAGGGGACCCGGGCCAGTCCTCAGAGCCACAGCTCCAGGGAGGCGAGACTCTGGAGACGAAAAGCGAATGAATTGGAACGTGCTCAACACCCGAGGCAGAGCAGGAAGGGCTGGCCTCTTGCCAAGTCAGGGCTCAGAAGCCCGAGACCAACGGTGACAAACCTCATGTCCAGACGGGGACACCTGAACGGGCCCCAATCTGGAGCCACCGGGTAGCCTGAGGCCGGCCTCCCTGCCCGGCCAGGTCCGTGCCCCACTGCCGGACACCGGGTCACGGTAAAAATAAAACACACTCGGGCGCCTGCGTGGCTCCGTGGGTTAAAGCCTCTGCCTTTGGCTCAGGTCGTGATCTCAGGGTCCTGGGATCGTGCCCCGCTTCGGGCTCTGCTTCCCCCTCTCTCTCTGCCTACTTGTGATCTCTCTCTCTGTCAAATAAATAAATAAAATCTTTATAACACACACACACACACACTCAAAGCAGCACGCTGGCCTGGATGGGAGCCTGGGAGAGAACACGGTCGTCTCCGAAAATTCTGGTGAAATCCAAGCCAAGCCAGAAGGTTCGTGAACAGTATGGGGCCCCCGTCGGTGTGTTGGGTATGGACGCCGGTGCCTTCGTGCCGTGAGAGGACAGCGAAGGAAAGTGATTAAGGGGCCGATGGGCTTTACGAACTTTCTGAGAACCTAAAATCATCCAATACAGAAAGGTCATTTTAAAATAAATAAATAAATAAAGCACATCCACGGCAGCATCTGCAAAGCACGGAAATAAATAATGACCCCGGTATCGCCAGGAACAGGAACAGCCGCGACACCTTCCGTGACTTGAAATCATGGCGCACGTCGACCCCTGGCAGAGGACTGAGACTCAGCCAGCTCGGGACCTTGCTCAGGGTGTGATGTCTGCAGGTGACAGACGGGGACAGCCTCGTGGGCGTGCTCCCCATGTAGTCACCCTCCTCGAATGCTCTGATGTCCCTGCCTGGAAATTCTGAATAAGCTCTAACAAAAGGGGCCTGCGACCCCTGCCGCCAGTCCCAGGATCTCTGGGCTCCCGGGTGGGTGTTCACGCCTCAGGAGGGTCTCTCGAGGATGGCTCCATGGGGAGCGTGGGGCCAGCACCCTCGGCTGAGGAGACACCCCGGTGGGGGGGGGGCGGAGGGGGGAGGCAGGAGCCGGGACTGACCCACTCTTGGCGCCGAGCAAGGAAAGGAAGTTTCCTTCCCAGCCAGAGCGTCAAGCAGCCACCCCTCCCAGGGGTCTGCTCAGCCCCGCAACCTTGTCAGGCTCTCCACCGCCCCGCGGGAGGCCCGGACGGCAGCCAGCGGTGCTCCACGCCCGGACGAGCGTCCCCGGCCTCGGTCAACAGCTGGCCGAGGTCCCCAGCTGGCGACTGTCGTGGGGGAGGCCGACGGCTCTCACTCCAATGCTGGTTATCAATAGACTCCTCGGAGGTTTTGCGGGCCGGCCTCAGAAGTGGCTGGCTCCACAAAAGAATGTTGAAAATAGCACCAATTAGCTCTGGGAGGCAGAAAGCAAACACAGACTCGAGCAGCCATTTTGCCAGGGTCCCTAACGCGGGCAGCTGTCCTCCAGCAAGCAAACAAGCCATCGGGGCAAGAGGAGAGGCGTCCAGCCGAACCAGCAGGTGTTAGGGATCCGCCTCCATGCCTGCCCCATGCCCCTGCCCAGCGGGGAGAAAGACGCTTCCCCGAGGAGGGCTGAGGGCCGGGCAGCCACCTCCTGCCCGCTGACGACGGAGCCTGCCCCTCAGCCGCCGCCCACACTGGCCCCTCCCCGGGCACCCAGGCAGCCTGGCGAGCCTCCTCTCAAGTCATCCTTTCCTCAGACCCAGGGGCTCTCAGAGTTTCGGTCGGGGCCTACAGACCTCGGCCGGGCCTGCCTCCTCCGAGCAGGCGGCCTGGGCTGCGGCCACCACATCGATGATGCCATCCCCGCGGCCCCAGTACTCGCCTCGGGAAGCCCTTTTCCAGGAGCCTGCCCCCCACCCCCAACCGGGCCCCTGTGCTGTCCCGGTCTGATTAAGACATTTTATCCACTGGGCCCCCTGAGAGTGACGAGGGATGATTTTCAAGGCCTGGAAAATAACATCTGAGAGTGAGAGAAAGAAAGAGGGTGAGAGATGGGGAGAGCAGGAGGAAACTGGAGACAGGGAAGGAGGCACAGACAGGGAGAGGGAGAGCCAGAGGGGAACGGAGACACACCCGAGAAAGAGAAGATACTGAGAAAAAGCAGAAATATAGATGGAAGGCAGGAGCAGGAGGGGAAGTGAGGGAAATGGGGGGAGAAGGGGGAGAGGAGGAAGTAAGATGGAAGGGGAGAGGGAAGGATGGGGGGCCAGGGAGGAAAGGAAGATCTGCCAGGAAGGGGGTGACGGGGGCAGGTCGGGGACAGGGACCTGGAGGGGAGGACATGGTGACAGGCGTGCCTTCGGGATCTCTCCAAACCCCAGCCAGGTCGCTGCCCCAGAGGCCATGAGAAAACACTCGCCACCAGCTGGCCCCATCCCTTTGTCAAAGAAATAATATTCCCAAAGGATGGAGGCCGTGAGATGTCCGTCTTTGTGGAAGGGACTTCATCTCATCGTAGAGACAACACTTTGCTCTTTCCCCACATAGTTCAGGACTCCTGGAAACCCTGGTCTAAAACTCTGGGCCAAAGAGCCCAGCCAGCGGGGCCCAGCACTCTGGATGCAAACAGAGAAAGCGGGGGGAAGGGAGAGTTCCTAAGTGCATTCCCTCTCTCACCACCTCCCCCCCCCCGCCCCCCAGCCCTGAGGCAGCAAGCACCACCCCACCTGCAGGGACTTCATCTGTCTGTCCGGGGCCATATCCCTGTGCCTGGTGCATTTCAAGGCTGAATCAGTTTGCTCTCAGCCATCAACCCGGCGCCCCTCTGCCTCCCTGGGTGACCTCATTCAGCCTCCGGGCCAAAGCTACCACCTCTAGCCCTGAACCCCACACTCGCATCTCCAGCTGGGGCACCACCTGCAAACAGCCACGCAGACCCTCGAGTCACATGGCAACTTGGATTCCTCTACAGGGAATGATGTTGAACGAGAAAACCCAATCCTGGAAGGTTACCCGGTACAGGATTCCGTTTATAGAATATTTTCAAAATAGCAAAATTTGAGAAACGAAGGGCAGATTCGTGGTTGCTGGGGAGCAGGGATGAAGGGATGAAGGCGGTCATGGAATGACGGCGGGAGACCCTGCAATGCTGAGATGTTCCGCAGCCTGCCGGTAGAGGCAGAGACGGGAACCGAAATAATAAGGTAACAACGTACAATGTAGAGAACCGACTGCTTCAGTGTTAAGACCTGGCCAGGATACTTTACTACACTTTTGCAAAATGTTACCATGGGGGAAAAATGGGCCAAGTGCATAAGTGCTTTCTCTGTCTTATTTCTTAACTGCCTATGAATCTACAATTTTTCTCCATAAGGAATTTCAAATAACGCCGTGCCCCCCGCCCCCAAAGAATGGACCCTGTTTCCGCAGCCGCACCCTGCTCCGCCCTGGCCCAGGCCGTCAGCATCCCTCCCTGGATCATCCCAGCGGCTCAGACCTCCTAGCTTCCACTCCCCGGCCCACAGGCCAGAGGCAGGCCATCTGGAACCCTCTAGAGCTGAGTCACAGCCCTGGGCCCGGGTCTGCTCTGTCTGCTCCCTCCACCTTCCCCTCTGGCTCCAGAGGGCTGCCTGCTCAAGTCTCACTGTTCCCGCCGCTGCCCGAGACACCTGCACACTCCCTTTCCACCCCCTCTGTGCACCCCCTGCTCCAGTCACCCTCTCAGGGAGGCCTTCCCTGACCACCTCCTGCCCTCACCCACTCCCTGCTTGCGGCTTCTTCGATCTTCTCTGTCCCCTGGGGCCCTAAGGCGGTCAGCGGCTGGAGGGCAGGAATATTTTCTGTCCTCCTTGGGTCCTGAGGATCCAAAAGACCAAACGGCTTGTACAGGCGGGTGGCTAAGGATTTGCTGAGTGAGAGAATGAGGAAACGAATGTGTAAATGAACAGAAGAACCGAGGGGAGGCCTGTGGAGATCTGGCGTCAAAGGAGTTAAGTCTGGCCCAGGGGCTGGAGAAGGAGGGGGTGAAGGAAGGGCCAGGGTCCTGGAGGAGCCCAGGAAGAGGAACAGGGGAATGCGGGGGAGGAAGAGGCCAGTGTGTGCCTCAGTGCAGAGGGGGGATGGGCGGGGCCGTCTCCAGGAGCAAAAGCCTGGGGTACAGAGAATACCACGTGCCCACCCCTCAGCACGCACCCCAACACGCTTTCAAGGAAACCAGAAACAAGAGTTTAGGTGGAGGCTGAACTCACTTTCTGGGGCCTCCTGGGGATACACGGGTCAAGTCTGAGGGGCTCCCTACAACCTGCCCATTTCTTCCCAAGTGGCTCACTGCTTGGGGAGCAAGGGTGTGCGTGAAGGTGGGGGGTGCAGGGGTGTGGGGGTCACAGAGGGCCTTGGATTTGCTCTGAAGGGCTCTCCAAAGCCCCACGTGGAGCTACCAGCCCTGAGAGCCGGTCCCTTCACCCAGCATGGGAAACTGTCCCACTCCCACATCGCTCGGACAGCAGTGGTCCCCCTGCCTGGCTGTGTGATCTTGGCCAAGTTACTTACCCTCTCTGTGCCCTAGTTCTCTCACCTGGTAACAGCGCTAATCATGGTTTCTACTTCACAGGGTGTTAAGTCCACACAACAGCAAAGTGCTTAGAAAGCAGTAAGTGCCCAACGGTTGCCGACTAATTTCATTATTACTATGGCCCCCGGAATTCACATTCTTTTTAAATACCGTCAGTAGCTTAGAAAGAGCCCAGGCGTGCAATCTCATAGCATCGCATTTTTAGTATTAAATGCGTTCAGTTTCAAAACATGAACACTTAAACTAAATCACAGTTGTGGGAGCCAGTGCTGGTACTGCTTTGATTTTTAATAACAAGGGGCCTCAAAAATTAATAAGTGTGGGGACCTCTCTCTCCCGGCCTCTAAAAGGCAGGGCTCATTTATCAATCAAGGCAGCTGGCTCGCAGAAGACACTCAATAAACGCCTGCTGGTCAGTGACAAGTTCCAGGAGGCCACCCCAGGCACAGATCGCTGGCAGCCAGCCCCAAGAGCAGCCCCTGGCCCGTGGCCTCCCATTTCTCTCAAACCAACAGCTGATGTTATGCGAGCCGCTCCTGGCCACCCTCCCTCAACCCACTCTTGGGGTATCGCTCCCCACCCCAGGCCTCTGGAGCCAGGTCCAAGGCAGCAAAGAGCTGCCAGTCACAGGAGGGGAGGAGGGGGTGAGTGCTGAGACCCCCAACCCAGACCCCAGGGGGCACCTCCCTACCAGTGGTCCAGGCCTGGAAACGGCCCTCCCTGCCCCTGCTCCTCACTACATTTCAAAGCCGGGATCACCCCCTTCTGACTGAGGTTCCCAGGTTAATTATTAGGACTCTCCAAGTAACGGGAACTTTGGCCTTGACTTTCGGTCTGGCAGCAAGACCAGGTGTGATGGTATCAGCTGGCACAGGCACCGGGACAAATTTACTGCTTAATGAGACGTGGTTTATTTTCCCAGAAGAAAGCTGACCACGAACAGAGCCAAGTTCAAGAGCTTCCCAGGCTCCTTAGCCATCAAAGGGTTCACACTTCCTCCAGGAGCCCCAACTCCAGCTGGGGGCATGACACAAGTTTCCGGGCTAACCAAGGGCTCGCCTGCACGCGGCCCGTTCCCTCGGAACCATGATGGCCCCTGGCGGCTGCCCCCCCAGCCCCCCCCCCCCGCCCGACCTTGCCCGGGGATGCCGAGCAACCAGCGCCCAGCCGGTCCTCCCTCGGTCCTCCCTCTCCCGTGGCGGCCACTCCGGCCACTCCTCTGACCGCTGGCTCCTTCTCCGTCACGTGCACAGGGCGGAGGCAGGCAGCCCTGTTCAGATCTATCTAAGAGCACCTGCTTGGGAGCTTTACTTTCTGGGGAGACCTCGAGCCTAGGCGGGGACCCGGTTCCAACATTCTGTCCTCCGCGGGCGCTCGAGTCACAGCTGTAAGCACTAATGGCTCCCATGTAGCACGTGTCACCGCAGGACTCCCTCTCACGGTGCGCTTATGTCCCCAAGGAGGCCGGGGCTCCGAGGGGGCAGTGGGGGGCAGTGGGTGTCCCCGGTGCAGCCCGGCCAGTGGACGCAGAACCGGACTCAGCCCTGGGGGGCCTTCCGCTCTGCCCCTCTTTCCATCTGAGGAGGGAGGGGTCCTTGTGAGACCCCTGAGGAGAGGATGAGGTGGGGGGGCAGGGGGCACGGTGAGGCTCTGTGTGGTGCGTGTGACACAAGAAGACAGAGAGAAGCCCAGAGACACACGGAGAGAGGCAGAGACGGGCAGGTGAACGCTTCAGAGATGGGGATCCAGAGGGACACAGAGCCTGACAGGGGCTGACCTCTCCACGTGTGGCCAGTATGTGGCCACCAGTGTGTTCAAAGTGGTGGGGACTCAGAGGAGGACCCGGATGCCCCTGGTGCCTGTCCCCTTGGCCAGGTGAGCTGCGATCCTGGCATGAGTGGGGTGTCTAGACCGGGGCGGGGCGGGCGGGGGACAGTGGCTCGGGGAAGAGGGGGCTGTGGAAACACCCGCTGCTCAAAAGGAAGTTCCTACAAAATGGACCCCAGCAGCGCACCCGGGTCCTGATTCCCGGAGGCGGTGTGCAAGCCCGCAGGCGCTCTGGGGCAGGACGGCTGGGGCATCTGGCGGCTTCTCCTCCCTCCTCCTCCGGCTGATTGTAGCTGAGCGGCTCTACCTCTCCCTGCCTCAGTCGTTCTTCTATAAAATGGGCCAGGGAGGGCCGCCCACCTCCCCACAGCAAGCAGGAACTGAGACCCGAGTTCAGTCCGGAGGGAGCACCCAGCACAGCGCCCGCCCTGTGGGATGTCCTCCCCAGGCTCCTCCCCTAGTGAGTTTCGAGCCTCATCACCCAAAAGGTGCTCCCATCAGAGCAGGGGCTCGACAGAAGTTTGCCAAGTAAACTTTGCACGCTGAAACCCTCAACCCGATTCCGTGAGGTTTGAGCCCCGCCCCCCCATTTCACAGAGGGGAAAAGTGAGACCCTGTTTCAAGGCCGCGGAGCTGGTGGGCAGCTCCGCCAAGGCACAAACCCAGGCCTGTGGGGCTCTAGGACCCATGCTTTCATGTTTTTAAACTCCTGTTTTGGGGGGTGCGGGGGTGGCTCAGTCGGTTAAGCATCTGCCTTCGGCTCAGGTCACGATCCCGGGGCCCTGGGAACTGGGCTCCCTGCCCAGTGGGGAGTCTGCTTCTCCCTCTGCTTCTGCCTTTCCCCATGTCTCATCCGCTTGTGCTCTCTCTCGCTCTATCTCAAATAAACAAATAAGTAATCTTAAAAAAAATACACTCCTTATTTTGGAAATTTTCTGTATTTACAGGAAACACAAGAAAGCAAAGAGGGGATGATGATGAGCCCCACATCCCGCCGTCCGGCTCTGAGAACCGTCATTCATCTGGGCCAGCGGTTCCTAACCCAGGGCAATTTTGCCTCCAGGGATTTTTGCAATTTCTGGACTTTTATGATGGTCATAAATGGGGGCATCTGGTGGGTGGAGACCAGGGATGCTGCTAACATCATAGGATGCACAGGACAGCCCCACAGCAGGGAACGATCTGGCCCCAAATGTCAGGAGTTTCAAGGTTGTGGAACCCTGGTCTGAACCCATGCTTTCTGAGTACCACAGGAGTCCGGTCTACACTTGGGGAGAGGCGGGGGGGGGGGGGAGGGTGGTGCCTAATAACACGGGAACAGGAGAGCAGAATCTATGAAGGATGACCTTGACGGGGACACCCCCCCTCCCTCAGGAAATAGGCATTGACCCCAGGAACCTGGCCAGATTCCACAGGAAACTGAGATTTCTTTGAGCCTCAGATTTGTTTTCAAAATCAATTGATTGCACATAAAAATCTGCATTCCCAATCTTTTTTTTTTTTTTTTAAGATTTTATTTATTCATTCGAGAGAGAGAGCACAAGCAGGGGGAGAGGCAGACGGAGAAGCAGACTCTCTGCTGAGCAGGGAGCCCGATACGGGACTCGATCCCAGGATCCTGGGATCATGACCAGAGCCAAAGGCAGACACTTAACCATCTGAGCCACCCAGGTGTCCTGCAAACCTCTCTTTTCAAAAAGAAGGCCAAGGTCAGGAGCCTTAGTTCTGGGCTGGCGTTGAGGGCACCCGCCTCTTTCTCCTGTGGCAGTCCCTGCCCAGCCCCCCGGCTGCACTTAGGGCCACCAGACCTTAGTGCCTGAATTTCGACCCCTAGAGCACGAAGAACATGGGGCTCTAGAATCAAAGGAACGAAGTCCAATGTTCTAACTCTCCTGAGCCTCAGTTTCCTCATCTGTACAGCAGAAATGGTAAGAGTAGCTGAGTGACAGGTGGGCACGAGGGTGAACCCAGCCCGGGCAGGTAGGCGCTGGCTCCCAACGGCCCAAACAGGAGCCAAAGGCGCTCGGCTGCTTACCACCAAGCCAAAGACACGACAGTCCCTCCCCTTGAGAAATCCTAAGTCTGGGGGAACGACAGGTAAAGACACACACGACAACCCAAGGTGCTAGGACACCAGGGGATGGACAGGAAACAAGGAGCCCAGAGGAACGCTGTCGGAGAGGTGGTAACCTGAGACTTGGCCTTGAGCAATGAATCGACATTACCAGGCAGGGTGCAGGGAGGGTATTCTAGGGGGAATATGCAGGGGACCAGCATGTGCAAAGGCCAGGGTGTCCACCAGCCCCGGGGATGCTGCGGTCACAGCGATGCCGAGGGTGGACGCCAGAGCCGATGGTGGTGGTACCGGAGAGGGCGCGCCGTGCGCCACCTGCCAGGGAGAAGTTGGAAAGCTCCCACATGGGCTTCAAAGCAGGGCCAGTGAAATAGAAACCCCCTCCTTGGTGAAAGGAACTTTCTTCACAATGCTTTAAAAAAAAAAATCTGGTTTGCAAACCAGCCTGCCGGGAGCCCTCTGTCCCTCCCCAGCACACGTGCCACCAAATATCCGGAGTCAAGCAGATCCATGAACGTGTGAGTATGTAGCTCCGGGAAGGCCAGCGCGGGGGCGGGGGCAGAGGGCTGGTGAGTAGGGGGCTAGGGACCAAGCGCCACTCAGCCCTCCATTGTTGCGTTAATATTTGCCATCTGCTCTTGTTGCATTTCCACCGCAAGGGATGACGGGGCAGAAGGAGAAGAAGAGGCCAGTTCAGGGCCCGGGAGAAGGAGCCTTGGAGTCTCCTCTGCCTTCTTTGTGCTGGTGCCTGGCTCGGCCTCCACCGCCAGATAAAACCCCAGCCAAGCCATGCCTCCTTCCGGGAGTCACCCCTCCAGGGGGATTGGGCAGAGGGAGGGGGAGGCGCCCCAGCCAGCCAGAGCCTCCCTCCCTCTCTCCCTCCCTCTGCTGGGCTGGGTGGGGAGGGAGCTGGGGGTGCATAGAGCGAGCAGCCTGGAGGGGAGGAGACACCGAGCCTGGCACTGCTGACTCCTACAGGCCAGCCTGGGCAGGGCTGCCCCGCCCACAGCCTCCATTACCTCCAGGAAAACCCAAGAGGCGGCCCCAAGCTGCAGGGGAGAGGGGCAGGCCGGGATACTCATCCCTGCTCGGCACTGCCTGCAGACTGCCTCCCGGGAAATCAGGGGGGAGGCCATCAAGGGCCACGGAAGCCTGAAGAGCATCCGCTGATTAATATTTACTGAACACCTACTACGCGCTTCACCGGGGTGGGCAACTCAAAGGCCCTGGGGCTGGTACCCAGCAGGGGCAGCTTGGGCCAGATGGTGGCCCGGCAGGGATGCTGCTCCGGAGCCCAGACCTCTGCTTTGTCAACAGAAGACAAGTACAGATGCTTATGTGAAATGTGGTTTTTAAATGCTCGCGACTCATTCCAATTAAACGCAAACACCCATCCCCCAAGCTGGGCAAAGAGCGTCCCTTGGAAGGGCAGATCGAACCCAAGGATCTTCCTTGCACAACAGCGGCCATTGAGGCGGAGGTCCTGGGCCTTAGAAAGAGCACAGAGGGAGGGGACAGATGCACGGAACAAGGTCAAAGCTGGATCAAATCCTAGCTTTGCCACTTAGGCTCGGCGACCGGGAGCAAGTACATAGACCCCTCTGAACCTCAGGTTCCTTCCGCATGAACAGGGATAACAACCGCTCCCTCTGCCCTGTATATGTGTGCTCACTAGAGCTCTAATAGTTGGAGCCGTAGTAGATGCTCATGAAAACTGCAGGCTGGTCGTTGCCTGCTGGGGCCGGTGCAGAAATGGCAAGAGGACGCCTCTTCACTCTTCCCTACCTCCAAAAGCCTCTGAGGAGGTACGGGCCATCAGCCTCAAATCCAGAGCTGGGGAGGATGCCAGACACAAGGGGCCACGGGTTTTCTCCATGGTGCTTACCATTTAGAAGCATTCCCTGCTGACTTAGACATCAGAGGGCTCAAAGAAGACTCTCGAGGTCCAGTTTTCTCTCCAAAATGGGAAAATCGAGTCATCCCAGCAAGGATGCTGGTGAGCGGCCGGGCAATCCGTCCCCCTTTAGATGGGGCGCGGGCCCCGCAGCCCCCGCTGGTCCCACTATTTCTCGGGGTGTCGCAGCGGTGGACACGCTCCTGCACGCAGCCAGGCTGCCCCTGGGCATATGTCGGCTGAGGCGGGGGTCAGGCGGGCCGGGCTGCAGTGTCACCCCCACCCTGCCCCCGGGGCAGCCCGGCTCTGTGTGGGTGTCACAACTTGGCCGCGAGTGGTTTTGCTATTAGCCGAAGGGATTTCCTTGGAAAGCATCACACTCCGAGCCACCAGAAAATGAGGCAAAACGACCCCTCCCGGACAAGATGTTTTGGCTCAATGGAAAATAAAACAAATTAGCCTGGCTTTCCCGGGCCTCCGGGCACCGGCGCAGAGAGCGGACCTGGTGTGGCCCGCAGGACGCCGGGGGTGGCCACGGGGCCGTGACGGGGCCTGGGCCCAGGGAGGTGAGGGTTCCGGCGAGCTCACGGCACAGCATGGGACGTCTCTAGGCTGAGGACTCTCACTCCTACCAACTGAACCCGGGAGCTCGGAGGGTACCACTCGCTGCGCTCGGTTCTCACATGACATCGTTCAGGTCTCAACACGACACGGCCGCCCCTGGATGCCAGCCCGGGCGGAGGGGAGAGGAGCCTGGCGGTTCTCCAAGCAAAACAGACTTACCGCGTGCCTCCCCTGCTATGAACCCCTCCATGGCTCCCCACTGCCCTCAGGTGTGAAACACCTCCGTGCAGCTCGAGACGCTGCCTAACCTGGCCGTGACCTCATGTCCCCTAACCGTCCCCTTTGTTCACTCAGCCGAGCCACACAGCACTTCCTGTCGTTGCTCTGCCCTGCGTGCCCTCCCCCCCTCAGGGCCTCCGTGCACCCTTTCTCCTAACTTCACACTGACTTCCTCATCATCCAGGTCCCAGTTAGTGTGTCCCTTCCTCAGAGGACGTCCTTGGGTCCCTCACACCACACCAGGGTCCCCTTTCGAAACGACTATGTACCGAATTTTCTTAGGATCTGGTCACTGCCTGGATTCTCTCCCACTGGACACAGGCTCTCTGAGGGAAGAGATCATAGCTCTCTCCCAAGGCAAGGCAGAATGGAGTTAAGAAAGTGGGTTCAGGGGTGTATGGGTGGCTCAGTGGGTTAAAGGCTCTGCCTTCAGCTCAGGTCATGATCTCAGGGTCCTGGGATCGAGCCCCGCATCGGGCTCTCTGCTCAGCGGGGAGCCTGCTTCCCCCTCTCTTTCTGCCTGCCTCTCTCCCTGCTTGTGATCTCTCTCTCTGTCAATTAAATAAACAAAATATTAAAAAAAGAAAAGAGGGGCACCTGGGTGGCTCAGTGGTTTAAGCCTCTGCCTTCGGCTCAGGTCATGATCTCAGGGTCCTGGGATCGAGCCCCGCATCGGGCTCTCTGCTCATCAGGGAGCCTGCTTCCCCCTTCTCCCTCTGCCTGTCTCTCTGCCTACTTGTGATCTCTCTCTCTCTGTCAAATAAATAAATAAAATCTTTAAAAAAAATAAAAAAGGAAAAAAAGAAAAGAAAAGAGAAAAGAAAGTGGGCTCATATCCTGATGCCCAGCTGTGTAACCTTGGGTAAGTTACTTAACCTCTCTGTGCCTTAGTTCACACGCCTGTGCACTGTGGATAAGAGTGGCACCACCCCCTACCCCCACCTTCTGGGGCACCAACCAGCTGAGAACAGTGCGTGCCACCACAGGGCTGGCTCTGTGTCACCATCGCCACGACTCCCGTGTCCCGCCGAACAACTGGACAGTCTGTCCTGGGTCCCTCTGTTATTTTCCGGGCAATGCCAGCTTTTTGGGTCTACCGATGCTCAGACTCAGAACCGTCCTTCGGAGAGTTCTAGAGTTTCTCTTCCTTTCTATTCCCACTGCTCGGGTGGAGGCCCTGGTCACTCTGCACCAAATGCCAAACCAGTTTCCCGTCAGGCGGAGCTTCCCTGGTCGCCCCGGCCGCTGAACCAACAGCTGAGCGGTCTGAGGCTCCCGGAGGCCGAGGGACCTGCCCACGGCCACACAGTAAACCACGCCGGGGATGGGAGAGAGGTGTAATGCTTAGCTGAAGGCTACAAATTAAAAATCTTGGAACGTTGTAAGAATCGGTGTAGAGGGGGCGCCTGGGTGGCTCAGAGGGTTAAGCCTCTGCCTTCAGCTCAGGTCATGATCTCAGGGTCCGGGGATCGAGCCCCGCATCGGGCTCTCGGCTCAGTGGGGAGCCTGCTTCCTCCTCTCTCTCTGCTTGTCTCTCTGCCTATTTGTGACCTCTCTCTGTCAAATAAATAAATAAAATCTTTAAAAAAAAAAAAAAAAGAATCGGTGTAGAGAAGTGTAACGGGAAGCTTCCACACAGTGCGGCATGAAGCTAGAGACCATCGTCCCATAAACACATGTGCGTCGGCCCTGAAATCCTACCGTGAACTGGCCTGGGGTGCCAGCCCTTCCCTCATCTCGGCCTGCGGATGGATGGCCTGCTTCTCCGGCACCTCAGGTCAGAGGTAAAAGGCCTGGGTTTCAGGGGAGACCCCGGCCCAGCTGCCCTGTACCCTCCCTGGGCCTCCCGCTTTATCTGTAAAGTGAGGAAGGAGGGAGGGGAGGAGGGCAGAGAGGAGGGAGGGTGGGGCTGGCCAAGTTAATAAAAACAGGGACCAGTTTTCTCTCCGCACCCCCCGTGCCCTCCCCAGAGGCTTCTGCTCCAGCTCACGGACTAGCAGGAAGGCGGAAAACATACCCCCAAAAGACCCCTGCCCAGCTCTAGGGGTGAAAGCTGAGGGCCCTCCCTCCCGAGCCCCATGAGAGTGCCCCCTGACCCCAGAAGGGTCACGGGGGCAGTGATGGGTGGTGGGCTTTCAGGGGAGTGCTATGGCTCCTCTTATAGGGATGGGATCCCTTGCCAGCATTCCCATGGGCCCAAGGGAGCCCCAGGAGCCCCTGCCCCGCCCTTCAATCCACAAGGCCCTCGGGCACCCTCGGGGACCCTCGGAGGGGTCTGAAGAGGGTGAATGAGGGCAGAAGAGGGGATCTGGGGCTGTGAGGGGTGGCTTCCCACTGTGGAGGGAAGGCCTGTGGGACTCACTGAGGGGAACCGGCCTGAGCCCACCGTGGAACCCTGGCTTTGGGGAAATCCACCCCGCACTGTCTGAGGGCCCCCATCTCCCAGAGGGTGGTCCCAGGGGCAGAACCGGGCTCAGCGAGGGCGCAGGGCCAAGTGGAGCAGGTCATCTGCCCTGAGCCCAGGCCTTGCTCGCAGATCTGAATCCCGGCTTCCTGACTTTCTGGATGGACAAGCAATTCGACTCTTTGGTGCCTCAGTTTCCTCCTCCGTAAAAATCGGGGCAGTGACTGGACCTACTCCTGGGGGGAATGTCTGGGGCCTGCAGAGTCAGGGCCCCAACACCAGCTGTGACGACCACTGTTCTAGAAGGGCCCCTCCGGCTCACACCCTCGGTGCAGGTGCACCCCTGGACATCCTTGGGTCTGCACACACTCGTGTGCACACACCAACGGGCGCCACCTGCCCCAGACAAAGCCCTCCCAGGGCCAAGCTGAACAGGCTGCGTTGCTGAATGACTCACCACCCCCGGCTGGAATGCACTTCCTGGAACAAGTCACCGCAGGTAGGCCTGGGGGGGCCCCCCGCCCCCCAGTCTGGTAGAGGCGAGAGGGTGCAGGTCCCAGCACGCCCAGCCACCCCCACGTGGGATCCTGCTGCAGGAGTGGGCAGGGGAACCCCAGCTTCAGAGGCCTGCGGGCCTGAGTTCCAACCCCAGCGCTGAGCTCAGATGCGTGACTCTCCATCTCTGAGCCTTGGTCTCTGCCTCTAAATGGGGACGCTAGTGCCAACCACATGGGAACAAATGCAGATCTCAGGAAGAGACTGGAAAGTGCAAAGACCAAGGGCCCAACAGAACCCACTGTTAGAAGACTTGCTGGAGGCCGTGGGCAGCCAGGGTCCTCTGATTTTCCCCCGGTGTGCTTCTGAACATTGGTAGGCGGAGCACTGCGCCGCCTTGGTTCCTGTTGACCAAGGAACAGTCGCCATAGCTCCAGGGAGAGGAGGACCCAGAAGCAGCTCCCGACCTCATCATTGCTGCAAGGCAGAAAGATTGCCTTTGTCTGGAGGTGGGGCAATCCCCGAGGGCTTCTCAGAGGAGGTGGCGTTAACTTAGGCTCTGAAGGATCAACAGGAGTTTCTAGCCAGTGAGATCTGCGAGGCCACTGTCTAGCTGTTACTGGCTTTGGGCAAGTGACTCGCCTGGAGGCAAGCAAGTGAGCGGCACATGCCTTAGGCAGGTGGGAGACAACGGGGTCCCGGCAGGGACTAGACAGGGAAGCCCACTCAGGTATCCCGAGTCACACCGTTGAAATAACACTGCCTGGCCGGATAGCTAAATGCTGTCCGTGGGCTGCAAGAGCATAACCGCTGAAACCTTCCGAACATCCCCTGCACCTGCGCCGATCAGAATCACGGTCACGTCCGGTGCACGTGATGGCACCGCACAAGATGCCTAGAGCAGCGCCTGGGACACGGTCAGCAAAGTGGAGATGTGCAGGCAGGCAGAGGGTCGGAGGAGCGGAGCGGGGATCCCCCCAGGCAGACCCCAGGAACAGTGAGAGACCCCACTGTGGGGAAGGACAGGGCAGCTGGCTGGGCTGCGAAGGGCAAGGCCCCAGAGACAGGCCAACCAGGCCCCGATCCTGCCTTGTCGCACCGGGCTGTGTGGCCTCCCACAAGTCCCTCAGTCTCCCCATCTGTAAAGTGGGGGTGATAATAAAGATCCTTCCTTCAGAGACTGGTGTGAGAACAAGGTGCCCCAGAAACCAGCAGACGGGCACTTGGAAGAGACCTAACAGGAGCCATGGTGACAATGACCCGAGGTGGCTTCGCGCGGGGCTTCTCAGACTCGGCGCTGCTCAACTGCACAGCCAGAGAATCCTCTGGCGTGGGGGGCCGTCCCGGACATTGCGGAGTGTTTAACGGCATCCCTGGGTTCTCTTTTTTTTAAAAAAAGATTTATTTATTTGAGAGAGAATGAGGGCTTACATACAGGGAGCCTGACGCGGGGCTCAATCCCGGGACCCTGGGATCACGACCTGAGCCAAAGGCAGATGCCTAACAGACTGAGCCACCCAGGCGCCGCCCTCACCCCTGGTTTCTACCCAGTAGGTGCCGGCTGCCCCCTCACATCCGGCTCAGAACCAAAATATCTCCAGACTCTGCCCAGTGTCCCCGGGACTAGGGCGCCAGCAGATAATAAGTTGCAAAGACAGATGTGTCTTAAACGCTGAAGATTTCCCTGCAGAACCAGTCTGGCCTCAGTCTTCCCATCAGTAAAAGGGATACAATGATCATTTCTTTGGGGTTGTAGGGAGGATCCCAGGGAAGCAGAGATGTGGAGGGAAGAAGCCTTTGTAAGGTGCAAAGGGCCACGAGCAGGCTGGCCCTCAACCCCCAGCCCTCCACCGTCCCCAGCCTTCCACCACCCCGGCCCCTCTGGTCTGGGGGAGGCTGACTCGTGCCTTCAGAAGAAGGGCCCACCCTGAGTTCCGAATGTCACCCTGAGCGCGTCCCTAGGGCTATAAGGAAAGGACAGGAGGAAAGGGGCTGTCCCTGCTCACTGCGGTAACCCCAGAAGGACAGTGCTCAGCATACAGCAGGCGCTCAATAAATGGCAGATGAATAAGCCAGTGGTCACAGCACTGAAGCTCAAAGCTCAGGGAAAGAAGAGGAGCCCAAGGGAGGGACGGAGACACTCCAGCCCCCCAGGCCTGCGCTCCCTCAGCCAGCCTTCCAGACACCGTTTCCTGTCTGGGGAAGTGAGACGTGCCCTTTGAACTCTCACTTCCTGAGCCCCTCTCCCCACTCTGGGGCCTGGGAGGAGGCGGGCGGTGGGGAGATACTCACGTTCCTGAAGGAGGGCAGCCCCGCGGAGCCCAGCCATCTCCGCAGAGCCTGCGAGAAGGCCCCGTGGTCCCGCTCGGCCTGAAGCACGTGGGCCTCCAGGAAGGAGACATGGTGCCCGACCATCTTGACGAAGGCCTGGTGGAGAGAAGGGAGAGCCGGGGATGCCGCAGCGGCCACGCCGCCCCAGCCTGCGGAGAGGCCAGGCCCCGCCTCGCCACGGCAGCGGGACTCCTGAGGAGGTCACCCTGGGCCAGCACGGCAGGGGACACCCTCAACGCAACGGTAATGGCTCCGCGGGCGGCCCGGCCAGACCTCCACTGTGTCCTCTCACCTTCTCCCCACAGAGACCCCAGTTTTAGCCTCTATTTTATAGCAGAGGGCCACTGAGGCTCAGAGAGGTTGGGTCGCCTGACCAAAGTCACGCAGTCAGCAAGCAGCCAAGAGGGGACGCGGGGGCACATCCATCAGACCGTAAGGCCTTCTTTATTAAAAACGAGCTTTTTAGGAATCGCCAAAATGCTCACTTTCATTGTCGATGGCATTCCGAGTCTCAAACTCAGAGGCTGCCACGGGGCAGACAGGAGACCAGCAGGTGAGGGAGGGCGGAGGGGAGGCCAAGATGGCCCAGAAGGCTGGGTCCAGGCCCCACGGGGGCCACTCCACTCAGGGCCTCGGATACAAAATTCCCAGTTGAAAAAAAAAAAAAAGAGAGAGAGAGATGGAGAGGGAGGGAGAGAAGAATTCTGGGGTCAGACTCTGCGATTAGAATCCAGGTTCTGGGGGCGCCTGGGTGGCTCAGTTGGTTAAGCAACTGCCTTCGGCTCAGGTCATGATCCCGGAGTCCCGAGATCAAGTCCCACATCGGGCTCCCAGCTCCATGGGGAGTCCGCTTCTCACTCTGACCTTCTCCCTTCTCATGCTCTCTCTTACTCTCTCTGTTTCCTAATAAATAAATAAATAAAATCTTAAAAAAAAAAAGAATCCAGGTTCTGCCGCTGACTGGTTGTTTGCCTTCTGGCAACCTACTTAATTTCCACAAGCCTCAATTTCCTTATCCCTGAGATGATAATAATGATGATATCACTTTATACCAAATACGAATAATACCAACCTCACTAAGCAGTTAGGTGCTCAGTGATACTGAGCTCAATAAATGTCAAGGTATCGCTTTGAAAAAAAAAATTTGTGGATTTTATGGAAAGTCTCCAGTATTTATCCACGTTAGCAATACATTCACAATTAAAAAAATAATAATACTGTGTAGGCCCAGAAAAATTCAACCCACTCATCTGCCTTTTTGTGGTCTCTCCTCATGCCTTTCTCTACGCTGAGCACACGTGCGTGCCTGTGTTCACGTGTGCGTGTGTCTAAGTGTGTTCGTGTGTGTGCCTGTGTTTGCGTGTGCAGGTATTCACGTGTGGGAACACGTTTGTGTGCCGTGTGCAAACACGGCTGAGGCCACTGAAGGTAGCGACTCCAGAGCCGTGTCAGAGAAGACTCACCTCTCTGGGCCTCCCTTGTCCCCCCGTGGACTGGAAGAGAGTTTCTCTCACCAGGAAGAAGGACATCTCAGGGCTGGGCCCCTCGAGAGAGTCCCCCTTGGGTAGAAGGAAGCTCACGGCCCCCAAAGCCTGCAAGGAGCCCACCATCCCCAGCCCTGCCCTCTCCTCCTCCCGCACACCAGACACACCGGCCTCCCTTGGGTTCCCTAAAAACGTAGGCCCCACTCGCCACAGGGCCCTTCCACCTGCTCTCTCCAGCCCAGGTCCCGCTCTCTGTCCTCGGTGGGGTGAAGACAGCCCATTTCTCAAGCCCTGGTCCGACCGTCCCCTCCACAGAGAGGCCTGCCCTCACTGCCTCATGTACCACAGCCCCTGGCACTCTGGAGACCCCTGTTTCCCTGCCTTCTTAGCCCTCCTCAGCCTCTGAACTTCCTGTCTGCTGGTTCACAACCAGATGTAGGTCCTGAAAGGCCAGGAGTGGAGTCCGTGCTATTCGAGAGGCTAACCCTGGGGAGGTGGGTTGCCTTCAGGGGCTCCGATGGATGGTGGGGGTGCAGAGGGGAGCAGGCACGAATGAGAGCATCTTGAGCGAAAAGATGCCATGGCATGGCTGCCACCCCAGGCTTCTGGCAGGGCCAGAGCTGAAAGGTCCCATGAGCCACACAAGATCTGGGGGGATGGGAGACAAGGGGCCCTGGGGCCAGGGAGCTGCCCCCAGCTGAGGTGCATCGGCTTGTGAAACCCAGCACAGAGTCCCGCGGTCCCCGTCCTCCCCGTGGTAACACCAATCTGGTGGGGACTGTGAGGGGACACCGAGGAATGTGCGCTCCTTAGGTTAGAAAGCCTCCGAAGGGCCCGCCAGCCCGGGAGAGGCCTGACTCAGGGAGGCTCCGGCACAGACAGGGCGGGGGACAGCAGGAGGGCGACCGCTCAGTGTCGCCATTCTGTTGGCTATGACCTGGGAGTAGGGGGACTCGACCTCGTCTTTTCTACAGTGAAAATGTGTGACTTTTATTATCAGGAGGGAGGGAAGAAGGGAGGGGGAGAGGAAAGCCCCCTTGTTTCTGAACATATTGGTAGGTACTGATGGGCGTGAACACTTCTGACACAAGGCCCCCGGCTTCAGACCAGGGTGCTGGCCAGGCAGGAGAGCCAACACCGGGCAGTGGGGCGCGGCCAGAGCAGCTGGCTGCCCCCCAGCTCTACCGCCTCCCAGCTGTGTGACGTGGGCAAACCACCTCACCTCTCTGTGCTCCCTCGCTTCCTCTGCCAGATGGGACCAGTAACAGGACTCGGCCCCCGGGGCTGCTGGCGGACGCAGGGCCTTCCCACCGGGAAAGCACTTCGAGTGCCTGACTCGCGGCAGGTGCCCTGTATGGATTCGCTTTTAATACTAAACCTGAGAAAGGCCCAAGTGCCTGCCCGAGGGGTCACCCTGTGGTCCCCAAGCAGGTGGCCCTGCTCTGAGGGTGGCTCTGACCGCCCAGACGGCCTGGGGTCCGCGGCCGACTGGGCAGAGGGCTCGCCTCTCGGCCGGTGCCGACACCCAGCAGGACAGCGGGGGTCCTCGCCGAGCCCCTGAATGACCCCAGAGAGGTCCACGTCCTCATCCGCAGAACCTACGAATATATGACCTCATAGGGCAAGACGGACTCTGTGGAGGGGATGAAAGATCCTGAAATGGGGAGGTGACACCAGCCTATCCGGGCGGGCCCCATGTCACCACAGGGTCCTTGTCGGAGGGAAGCAGGGGGCGCAGATTAAAAGAGTCTGGAAGAAGCCGCACGCGGGGCAGAAGGGGAGGCAGAGGCCATGAGCTGAGGAACGCAGGCGGCCTCTGGAAGGCGGGCCAGGCCAGGACATGGAGGCTCCCAGAGCCCCCGGAAGGAACCGGCCCTGCTCACGGCCCAGTGTTAGCCTGTAGGACTCATCTTGGATTCCCAACCTCAGGACGATCGTATGATACAAATCCCTGTTGTGATAAGCCCTTGGGTTTGTGGTTATTTGTTATTGTTACAGCAATGCTTTGTGGTTGGGTCTCTCCTGCTGGAACAGGGCCAAGGACGACCCCCGTCTCGCTCACTGGGAGAGCCCCGCAGTGGCACATAGTAGGTCCTCAGCGTTAGCGGACTGGCCGCCACGGGAAGAGCCGGGCCTGAGAGCTGGGCCAGCCCGACGAGGGGGGAACCAGGGCTTCAAATCTTCACATTTTCTTTCCTCTGTCAAATGTGTGGAATAAAATTCAAATGAATCAGCTATTCCAAGGGCAAAGTTTTAATTATATTCCTGCCTCATTCTGTACTGACAAGAACGTTAACTCTCTGCTAACCCCAGCGTGGACTGCCATGCGCTCCTGTCCTCCATAGCTCGGAGGGGCTCCCGTCCCCTGTCCAGGTGACCACGATTAAGCGGTAAGCTCCTCCCAGCCTCCCGGGCTCTTCCCTGTGTAAGGGGCCAGGACTCCAGGCGGAGGGCCCCAGGACGATGAAGAGCTTGGGCTCCAGCAGATGCCGGCTGGGGTCTCAGCTTCAAGGCACTAGTGGGGGACCCGGGGAAAGTGGCTTCTCTCTTGGGAGTTTATGCCCCTCCCCTGGGAGATGAGACAGGGAGGGCACCGACTTTGTAATGCAGCAAGGAGAAAAGCCTCAGGGTTGAGGCTTAGCCTGGGGCTCCCACAAATAGGATGCAGGTAAGTCAGCAGCGAGGCAGCAGGGCACGGTGGGGACTGCGGTAAGCTGCCCGACACGGGCTCCACCTGATGGGCGGCTGCCATCGCCTTTGCAAAAACAGCCCATGGCTTGGAAATGTTCTACTTCTCAATCTGGGTCATCTTCATAGGGGAGTTTATGTGTGTAAAAATTCACTGAGCCATACACTTCCGATGTGTACGCTTTATATATTTATACCTCAAGAAATAAACCTCGAGATTAAAGTATTTGAACTATTTAAAGAAATGTGGGCTAAGTGCTATCCAAACTTTGAATTTCCAAAAGCAGCTTAAAAGCCAGGTTTTTATCTTAAAAAATACCCTAATTTTTAAGTGGGGTACCTTATATAAATTCACATTTGTCATATTTTTAAAAACACCACGAAGCGTAGACCCTCTTCTGCTGCCAAGCCCCGTCACCGGGTCTCACGCCCGACACTCTCGAGGCCAGATCGGCAATTCGGAGGAGAGGAAGAAAGACCCAGGATGAGCCCACGGATCTCGCAGAGAAAGCTCACGACCCCGGACCCACCTCTAGCTGGTTCACTTTGGCATAGATGCCACGCATTTCAGTCACTTTGGCCTGAAGGAGCGGGATGTCTTCCTCCAAGATCTGTGAAGTGTCATTCCTGATCTGCAAGAAGTGAAAGAGTTCGTCAGGTCCCCTGCCCGGGTACCCCAGGCCCCTGCCCCCCTCTCGGCCCGCCCTGGGGGTCTGCCGAGACCTGGCGGGCGGCCAAGACGTCGGGCCACGTCCTGCACGGGGCTGGGACCCACCGCCTCTCGGGCCCCAGACCTACTCAGCTGTTACCGAATCACCAACTGGTTGTCCCACAGACCCCTGATGATACCCCAAACGGAAGAGCCCCATTTTCCAAACCACCTAACTGGAGCCAAGGAAGAGGAATCTCTTCCCGAAACCCAAGTGGAGAGAAGTTTTCACAGCGCTGAAATTGATGATACTAATAAGTTGATAGTAATTACTGACGCTCGTGAGTAATGTGAGTGAAAACCACAGCTTTCGTGGACCCAAGGGTGCCCTGGCTGTCGACGCCGCGCAGAGCGTTCCCCCCCACAGCATCTCCTTTAAGTTTCAGCTGCTTCTGCTTGGAAGGGCTCCAAAGTACCTATGACCTTTACGAAGCCACATGCTTCCCTTGATCTCTGAGATCGGACACCTAGGCCTCGATTTTCTTCAAGAGCCAAAGGACCAAGCCTAACCCCTTGGCGTGTGTGAGAGAGCCCACCTCCAAGTTAGCAGCTCCTCACGGAGCAGAGCAGCCGGGAACCTCGCTCTCAGATGCAAGGGAGCATCGGGATCCCCTGAGGGAGACCCGTCCAGTGCGGCTCCCCAGGCGGCCCCTCCCCATCTGGGGTCAGCTGCGAATCCGGGTTTTCAGCCAAGTTCCAAAGCCCCGCTGGAGCGGGCATGTGGGGGGCACCGTCAGAGAACCCCAGTGGGAACGCCAGGAGCTGGACGCAGGACTCAGCCTGGTGTCCGAGTTCGGGGCTACCCACCGTGAGCTGTGTGACCTTGGGCAAGTCACCGCACCCCTCTGAGCCCTGCTTCACTTCTCCAGACAGGGGAGCAGTCGCCGCGGTTCTTGCTTCCTTGGCGTGTGGTGAGGAGAGAACGTCTGGCAGAAGTGCTTGGTGTGGCTCGTGCAGGCAGCTCCTGACATGGTCCCAGTGACCTGGTATTCACACCCGCTGTATTCACACCCGCTGTGTTCACACCCGCTGTGTTCACACCCGCTGTGTTCACACCTGCTGTATTCACACCTGCTGTGTTCACATCTGCTGTGTTCACATCTGCTGTGTTCACATCTGCTGTATCCATACCTGCTGTGGGATCCCCTCCCCTGGACTATGAACCGGCCCTGGAGATTCACTTCTACCAGAAAGGACTCGGCCAAAAGGAGAGAGGTCACTCTGGAGACAAGGTTGGCCTTCTCTCTCTCTCTCTCTCTCTCTCTCTCTCTCTCTCTCTCTCCTCACACGTGCTCCCTCTCTCCATCTCCTTCCACACCTGGCCTCTCCATCGCCAGCCAACTGCCATGGCAGAGAGGCCTGCGTGGCGAGGGTCAGAGAGGAGCCTCCAGCCGCCTGCCAGTGCGGAACTGACGCGGTCCTGCCCGGCGAAACGGACGCCTTGCCGGGAGCCCGTGTGAGCAGACCCCAGGAACCACCTGGTGCGGCCGCTCAGACTCCTGACCCCCAGGCGCGGCCAGGTAATGAGGACCAAGAGTTTGGGGACAGTGTGTCAACCAGCAAGAAATAACGAACACGGCGACAACTCAGCATAACATTTTAATTTCAAAAATGATCGGAAAATTGCATCTGTTTTTCCTCCTTTTCCTGCCTAAATATATGAGGCTTCTTGGGGTCCTCCTGGAATTCTGCTCCTGTCACCCTGCGGGACGACACTCTCCTCCTCCACCCCATTCCCCGGGTCTCAGAAGCCACCCCATTCCCTGAGTGTCCAAAACCAAACTCTTCCCTCCTGGTTCTCTTCCTCTGGTCACGGTACTGCCACCTCCCTGGGCACCGGGGTCCAAGTCACTGTCCTGGGTGTGCCCTTGTCCCATGCCCTGGCCCCACAAGGGCACAGACAGGTCCTGAGAGGCTGGCATCCGGCATCACGCCCCCTGGCCTCTCTCTGCCCTGACCTCCCTGTGCCTCAGTTTCCTGGTCTATAAGAGGGGGACCATACAAGTACTTCTCTTGAAAGAATGCTTTGGAGGTTAAACAAGACCACCTCTGACTGTATGGGGCCCACGCACACCCCTCGTGCAGCTCGCAAAGTGTCTGAGTTTTTTAAATTTGACATAATCTCTGACTTTAAGAGTCAAGCAGGGCTCTTAGGAGAATGGCTGATTCGAGAGCTGGGGCAGGGAAAGCAAACCCCTGGAGAACCTTCTAATGCCAGAACATAAGGGAGTGTTGCTTGTTTTTAAGCTTTTTTCTCTTAGGTAATGTCTATGCCCGGCATGGGGCTTGAACTCACGACCCTGAGCTCAAGAGTCGCCTGCTCCACCGAGGACGGGACAGACAGGTGCTCTGTAAGGGAGTGTCTGCAAAGATAAAGGACAGGCTTGTCGAAGATCACAGGAGCCAATCGGAAAGAGCCAAATGGTCGAAGCTGGAACAATGGGGACAAGAGAATACGTAAGGCGATAAGGGATTAGAACCCGAAGGACAAGATGAACCCATGTGAGTCTGTCAGGAGGAAACGAGGGGACACAGGCTATGGGAAGGGGACCACGGGGGCCCCGTGCCCCTGACATGATGCCATGAGAAGGCACTTTAGCTCGGATGGTTCTCTCCAGAAACCCGCCACCCCCACCCAACCCCCAGCAAAATATCAGACAAAGCCTAGCTGAGGGTCTTCTACGAGATACCTCACCAGAGCTCCACAGAACTGCCACGGTCGGGACGTGCCAGGGAAGACAGAGAAGTCACAGAGGAGGAGACCAAGCGGACAGGATGACTGAAAGCAACGTGGGACCCTGGACCAGAAAGAGGGCGTTAGTGGGGAGCCTGCAAAAGGCAAGCAGCAACACGCCCCTGCTGGTTTCTCAGTTCCGGCGGAGGTACTGTGGCCGCGCGAGGTGCTCGCCCCGGGGGGAGGCTGGCTGGGGGGCACGTGGGAGCCCTCTGTACCACCCCTGCTCGATTCCTGTAAATCTAAAACTATTGCAAAGCAAAACATATAAACATGGCTTTAAAATCCTCAAGGGACTGTAAGCGGGGCTTTATAAGGCATCTTAAAAAGTCAGCCCCAGTGGCAACACTGGGCCTACGTCTCCCAGGCACAGAAGGCTGGGCTGAGCGGGGCTGCTCCCCGCTGGCCCCCGCTCCCTGCCCCTAGCTGGGGCATGAGCTCTCTGGTGACACAGTCACCACCCTTCCCTAACGCCTCACCCCCAACCCCCTTCACTCGGGTCCAGATCCTGCCTGGCTCCCACAGGCACTTGCATGTTTTACTCTTGATGGGGGGCAAGGGAAGCCCTATCTTCCCTTTCTTCCCCCAAGGCCAAATCTCTAGAAACAAACCCATCCCCCCCACCCCCACAAGGCTAAACTCCAGAGAAATTGCCAAGGCTCAGTAATGCAACAAAGAGCAGATAACTCACAGCAAGGTAAGAACACGGTGGATCAAGAGCAAATCTTTTCTTTCTGCTAATTTCTAAAGAAATGAATAGGGTGAGAACAAAGATCAGGAGGGCCTGGTCCTAGCGAGCCTCCCACCAGAGAGAAAAGAATGGTTCACAGAGCACGTCCTTCCCCTCCTCTAGCTCTGAAGGAACCCAAGGAAGAGAGGGTCTGGGGCCAGGCAAGAAGGCCCCTCTTTGAAGACACCTCTCCGCTAACGGGAATCCTGGGTAATGGGGAGCCACCTACACCTGCCCAGATGGCAGGCTGCATGTGCACGGGGAGAGAGTAGAGAGTACTCCTTGGGCTCTGAGAGGCTCCCAAGCCTTTCTTGGGGTTCCCCCATGAGCTGGGAACTGGAAGGCGAAAATAGGGGTTGGAGGGCACAATACCAGCGCCCCGCGACCCTTCGCCATGTGCTGAGATTGGGCTCTGTGAGTCAGAACCGATTTTATCTTCCACCTCTCCTCGCTGAGGACAAAGCAAAGACAGGAAAACGAAATGAGCCGGCCCAAGGTCACGAGGGTACCAAGTAGGAGATGGCAGGTTCTTATCCAGGTGGGTCTGAGGCCACCGGTGACATCAGAGGTCTGCCCGCATGTTCCGCAGGGCCTCACGGAGTCAGCCCGCGTCACGTCTGAAAAAAAACCCAAAGCGCACCCGCACCAGGCGCCACGATCTAAGATAAAGCATATTTCCCTTAGAAGTGCAGATTTTTAGCTTCCTGTGAAAAAGCAGAGGATCTGGCCACCCTGGGTCCACATCCCATGTGACAGCAATCAGCCGGAGCTGGGTGACAGCTGCCTCCTTTGGTTAACCACAGTCCCCACTGCTCCCTAGAGTCTCCCCGGCGTCTGGGGCCGCCCTGTGCGCTCTCTTCTTACAGGGGCGTCTAAGGAAATAAGACGTTTCTGTCCTCACGCCCACTTCACATGAGCACATCACACGCATCTGAGCAAAGAGAGGTCAGCGAAGAATCAATACAGGCTGAGTCTCTTGCAGGATGAACCCCCAGCCAGGTTTACTGGCCCGAGGACCCGGCAGACCCTTCCCCGGCCTGGTCTCCCACCTCCCCGGAGCTGGCCAGCGGGTGCGGGGGTTCTCGCTGAGCAAAGACAGCTGTCCGGAATGATTCAGGGCCTCCAGGAAGGAGAGCCAAGCACACTTGACCCCAGAACTGACACCAGCGCCAAATGCAAGTGCTGGCCCAAGGCCAACAAGGAATTTTCTCCATCCATGTAAGCAAAGTAAGAGCCTGCTCCCTGCCAGGGCGGGGGGCCCAGACAAGGTGCCCAAAGTCCAGAGGGCACCGAGCTGAAGGCCGTACAAATCCTCCTGGGTGTCACGGCTTTTCCAGTGCTCTGGTGATGACGATGGTGGCCTTGGGAGCCACCACGCATGGGTCACCTCAAACAGACCTGACACTCAGCTAAGCAATTATCGTTAACTGAACATAGGAAATGACAGCCTGGGAAGGGCTCCGGCCTCCAGCGGCCGGTCAGGTGAACGCGCATGTGTGTTCGCATCTGTGTCAGCCGCACCCGGGCCAACGTGTAGAACATCCCATCACCGAGGAGGCTCCAGTCACAAGTGCCCTCCCGGAGCGAACCACGATCTGGTTTCCGCCGCCGGCCGTTCCGAGTGTGACCCCTTTCACGGTGAGAGGTGCCCACAATGTTCGGGCCACTTTATTCTTCTGCATTCGGGTTGCTTCCGGTTTGGGGCATCGTGAACGATGCTGCTGCGAATACTCGTGTGCGGGTCTTTGCAGACCCTCGTTTTCACCTCTCTCGGGTAATCACCTCGCGTTACAACTGCTGGGATGGACGTAGGGTCAGCGTATGTGTGACTTCGTAAGCATCTGCCAGACCCCTTCCCCGAGTGGCCGTGCCGTTTTGCATTCCCACCGGCATGTGAGCCGGCGTCTCTGGGCTCCGTACTCACCCACACTCGGTACCATCGGTCTTCTTCGTTGTGGTCCGTCTAGAGGACGTCACGGCCACATCCCTGCCTCATCGAGTCCACACTGTAACTCTCAGAAGGACACGGTTGGCGGATTAAAAAGGGCTACAGCTCCTTTCCGTTCTTTCCATGGACACATGGGGTCTGTGTCCTCTCCCCCTGGGTCTGGGTGTGCTACCTGACGGTTTCGACCAGTAACAGAGGACAGAAGTGAGACCGTCAATATCTACCCTGAACCCTCCAGAGACCTGGCAGCTTCTACTTCCCATCTGTCGGAACTCTTGCTGCAGGAGGCCGGATGCCTCGCTGCCGAAGCCCGAGCCGGCCCCGAGGAGAGGCGGCAGCAGCCCGGGCCCGGCCACCCGGCACTCCCAGCCCGGATGTCAGACAAGTGAGAGAAGGAGCTCCCTTGGATATCCCTGCCCCAGCGGGTGGCACAAGGCTCGGATGAACCGTCCCCTCTGTGCCCTGCCCTGGCCCGTGGTGATCAACACCCTCTAAGTTTAGGGTAGTGTGATGTAGCCACAGACGATCAGAACCATTGTGTCCATTCTACAGAAGGGAAAAGAAAGGCACCAAGAGGGGAGGTGCTGTGCCCCAGGCCCCACAGCAGGAAGTCAGAGCTCAAAGTGGCAGTGACCAGCGTTATATCTAAGGTCTAAACAGGTGGCAGGCGCAGGGTCATGAATTCCAGCCGCACAGAGGGATCGGGGACAAGATGGCCATGAGTTAATGCATCCGACAGGAAGCCGGACTCTCGTTCCTAAGAGCCTGATTTGATCGGAAATGGAGAGGCTTCTCTCTGGACTGTGCAGGAAGCCTGGCCTCTCTCAGATTTCTAACGTGATCAGTGTTTCCAAAGGCCGACGCAGGGACCCGGGGGACAGTGTCCATGGTGTGACATCACCTGCTCCCCAGAGGTCCCCACTCATTCCCAGCTTGGATCAAAAGAGAGGAGGAGGTCCCAAGCCAAGGCTGAGAGCCGCACGCCTCTCTCTGTGCCATGCACGCAGGCAGACCAGGGACACTGAGCCTCAGCCGGTGGGGCGGGAGGATTTCCGTAACTGAACCGGCGTCAGCGCTGAGCATCATGGCAGGGGCCACAGAAGCATCGTACTTGACACGTCTCTTAACGCAGGCACAGCCGTTTACATATAAACTCATGAATGGTCCTCCCTCCCATGGGAAACCCACTCTCTTCCTGTTCTTGAAACACAGGACCCTCTTGGTCTGGGTTCATTTGCCTGCTTTCAGTAGGGCCCAAAGTACGGGTAAACATATTCTGCCGTAAAACACACAAGCAGGGGACGGATGTACCTGGCAGGTGGCCACGGAGTCGGGGAGCCCCCCCAGGGGCCGTGGACGGTGACCAGCTGGAGAGCTCACGCACCATCCGCCATGGGGAGGCCCCCACGCCCTTCTCGCTGATGCTGGCCAGGTGGGACCAAGCATCCCAGGGGAGCCAGATCTTTGCTCTTTCAAAAGAAGCCAGAAATCCTGATTTTTTTGCATGACATTCTATAAATGTCAGCAGCAAATTCCTTTTTCTTTTCCTTCCAGAAACATCCAACAAATCTGCAGGTGGGACTGGGTCCACGGGCCATGTGCGTGATCTCAGTCTTAAAATCTTTGCGCAAGTGCATCTCCAGGCTTCTAGTTTGGGGAGGGCCTTGTCACCATCGCCGGATACCTTGGCCTCCAGGTGACACACACACAGACTCCCCTCCCACCAGGAGGCCTTGACGGCTTCTAAGGCAGGGTGGCCAGGCACCCTCTCCCATTCGGGCTGACTCCTGCTCCAAGCTCTCCCCTCAGGCAGATAGTGGGTCTCCTTTCGAGGAGCAGGATGGCTGAACTTGAGAACAAAGTGTCCCTGGGTCACCAGTCCACCCATCTTCCTAATCTGCCCCTGCCTGTGGGCCCCCACGGTCCACACTGTGCCCAGCACGCCATACCCACGGGTCGGTGCCTCTGCCTGGACGTTCGCCCTCCCCAGCGGCTGAATTCTTTCTGTTCCTTTTTCAAGCCCCAAATTAATCACCACCTGTTCTGCAAAGCTTTCCCAATTTTCCAGGCAGAATTTAACGCCTCTGCTCTTCTTCTTCTTTTTTTTTTTTAAAGCAAATTAAGTCTTAGGATCATGTGCCCAGTTCCTTCTAGACCCTCTCTCCCTCATCAAAACCTCTGCAGTCACCGTTGGCACCTTGAACACACCTTCAGGCTGGTGCTTCAGCCCTGGATGATAGCCCTGGTCGCCCACGGGGGGCTCCCGCAGCGGTGGGAATGGGGACAGAGCTGAGTCTCTTTGTACCCCTAGGCTCACCATGGCTCCCAGTCAGGGAAGGTGCCCAATGGCTGGTGATGAAGGAAGGACTATCCGGGCTGTTTAAAGTCTGTCTCAGGGCACTTGGGGGGCTCAATGGGTTGAGTGTCTGCCTTTGGCTCAGGTCATGATCTCGAGGTCCTGGGATCGAGTCCCACGTCAGGTTCCCTGCTCAGCTTCTCCGCTTCCCCCGCCCCTCCCCCTGCTCGTATGCTCTCTCTCTCTCTCAAATAAACAAATAAAATCTAAATAAATAAATCAATAAAGTCTGTCTCATTACCCGGTTCCCACCTGGACCCACACCCAAACTAGGAAATGGGTTCTCAAGAGAGAAACACACACAGGTCCTCTTGGAGACGTTTCTGTCTTGTTCACTGTTGTGTCCCCAGAGGAGGCACGAGGTTAGGTCTGTTGAATGAATGGGGACAACATGGTGCCCATCGTCTTGTGCTGCTTCAAGGAGAAACGGGGTGACACGAAAAACACGCTTCGCACCGTGCCTGCCACCGAGTAGGTGTTCAAAAAACATCCAAGGCTGCTGTTACTGTTACACGCTGGGGCTCTCCCACCGCCCCCCGCCCCCCGACGCTCACAAGGCCACAAACCTGCCCCACTGGGTCCAGCTGGGCACCCTCTGCTCCAGGGACAGGCAGGCCCTGACCACAATATGGAGCTCTACCCTTTGGGCCTTTGGGCAGAAGCTTTAAACCCAGGGTGCCTAGAGTTTCCAGAAAATTCTATCATTGCTCCTCAGGGCCCCACACCTGGCAGGCTACAATCCTGGGGACACAAGGATCTCGAGGAGATTTTTACAGAATTTGGAGTGGAGACCTTGTCTTCTGGGCCTAAGGCACCATCTACCATCTTCTTCTCCACCCAGCCAAGGAGATTTGATCCAACGGAACAGAGTAGGAGGCAAAGGCCGAGAGAATAAAAGGATTCGGGGAGGAACCGGACGCCCAACCCAGCCTCAGGCTACAGCCTGGGCTAGAGGCTCCTCTAGGCCTTGCAGGCCTGAAGCCATTTCCTGGCTGACTCCATGTTTGCCTGGCGGACCGCGCAGAGCCAAGGAAAGTTAAATATAGTCTTAGCATCGCTGCTGAACGGCTCCCCGCATCGGTGCCCGAGAGTGCCACCTGGTGGCCCACGCCGGGCTCCTCGGTGGAATAAGAGCCATCTGGGGGGGGATGGGCGTTATCAAGATGGCCGCCTCAGGAAGCCTTGGTGTTGAGAGAGCGCGCGAGAGAGTGCGAGAGAGTGTGAGAGAGCTTTCCCCTCACCGCTGGCTCCTGCCCCATTCCTTCTGGTTGCTAAATCACCACCAAAATGGCTTCCCCAGAAAACTCCAGGAAGGACCCGGAGTCTGGCCTGGGCCTAAGTCCACGCCTCCCAGGCAGACACTCACCATGTCGGTCAGGCTGCAGAACTCTTCCAGCCTGAGGAGCATCCCCTCGATGGTCTCCTCCACCTCCTTCGCCTGAAGAGAGACAATATCCTGGAGATTAGCAAGTGGTTTCCAGGGAGACAAACGCCCTTGACTTTTTTTTTTTTTTAAGCAAACTAAATCTTAGGATTATCTGCCCAGTTCCCTTCAGACCTCCCTTCCCTTTACAAAATCTCTCCTAGCCTCATTTAAAATCGTGATAAGCTGGCGGCGATCTTGACGCCTGTGGACGGAGGCCTGGTTAAAGCCGCCACTGCCCAGCCACTCTGTGCGGGTTTCACAGGAGAGGAGATGAATGAAAACTAGCCGGAAACAGGACAAAGCTACCCTTATCATCCCATTGTCCGGATGAGGAAACTGAGGCTCGGGGTGAGGGAAGCCTGCTCGAGGTCACACGGGTAGCAAGTGGGGCAGGGGGGATCCAGGATTCCCACTGGGCTTGAGTCCACAGCCTCAAAGCTCTTACACACCATGAGAAGCGTTCCCCTCACAAACCCCACGGATAGCTAACAAAAGATGCAGAAGAGGTGGAAATAGAAACCCACCCTCGTACGAACACACAAAGGACGTACGTGGTTTACCAGAAAGGCCTGGAACCATACAGACCCAACTGCTAATAGTTAGGGGATGTATTTACACTAAACGATCAATCTGAAATTCAAATTGAACCAGTCATCCTGTAGTTTATTTGGCAACCTACTGGTGGCTCTTCCTTGGCCCTGGGGAGTAGGAATTGGGGAACACGGTCTGACAAGGGAGGCTCGAGCACTTTATGTTATCTGAAGGGTCCGAACCCTGAGGTACCAGGGCTGGGCAGTGACGTCATGAGTGACATCAAGGAGTAAAGCAGGCCGCCGGGGCTTTTACGGTGATCTGAAAAGTGCTTGCCCAAGTCTAGAACAGCCAGCAGCCATCAGTAAACACAGACTCGGGGCTGCCAGAGCCTTCCATTTTTCAAGAGAAGCCAGGAATTTTAATGTCATGGAACACATCCCAATATTTAAATGGTAGCACAGGTTCGCATTCTGCCAGGCACGGGCCAAGCCAAACATGACCGTGAAAGGGTCTGCCAGTCTACACCCGGGTTAAATCCCTTGTGCAAAAATCAGCTTGAACCTTTTTTCTCCCCCTCAAACATGTACCGTGTTCATGACTTCTAAAATACCTGTTTTTTTTGGTTTGGTTTTGTTTCTGTAATGACCAGGAGTTTGGAAAGAAAGTTCGCCGAGAACATGAGCCACTTGCTCCGGCTCACCGGGCCAGACCGTTTTGCCCCAGGAGGCGACCCCAGACGCTTCTGGGCAGGCCTGGTGCCTACGCCCTGACACCTGAAGGCCCCCCTCATGGCCCACTTGTCCCGGCAGAGAGGCTGATGCCCCACCAGGGCCCGCTGCTTGCGGCAGGAGCCGTCGCTACCACAACAAAATAAACGGCTGTGCAAAAAAAACATCTTTCCGGCTGGAGTAAAAATAGTACCACGTTGCAATTTTAAACTCTGGAACCTTCATCTCACAGCTGGGACTATTTCTGTGCCTGCACGGGGGAGGCTTGACAGGGAAGGGGACCACAGCGGAGGGAGGGCTGAGAGGCACACAGGAAGTTCTCTCCACGCCCCAAAAAGTAAGATCATAGGAAAAGAAGCCCTAATTGCACTAAGGAGGGGAGAAGGAGGCAAGAGGCCACAGAGATGGGAGACAGGAAGGTTGGGTGCTTCCTTCTGCTCGCAGAGGGATGAGAGGGGAGAAGGGGCACAGACGGACGGGGGAGGCTCCCTCCCCGAGTGCAGGTGCAGACACCCCAGACCCGCTGAGGAAGGCAATGCCAGCGGAGGGGTGCGCGCGGCCTTGCCCCAGCTGGACGGGCCAGCTCCTTCCCCGCCAGGGCCTGAAGCTCTCTACTCAGAGGAAGCACATCTCACGCTACCCTGGCGAGTTCCGAGAGGAGGCTAGGCAGTCCTGGGTTCAAATCCCATCTTCTCTTTGGCCAACTGTGGGACCTGAATTCAAGGGTTTGACTTCTGCCTTTCGGTCGGCTTCCCCTGTGACAGCAACCGCCCCACCCGTCAGGCCAGGTTATTAGGAGGTTAACCTCACATAATGGATGCGGTCGAATCAGTTAAGAGAGGGCTGACACGCAGTAGGTGCTAATAAGTGGTTGCTTTATGTATCTCTTTCACTAGGTAATAAAAACAATGGCTAGGGGCGCCTGGGTGGCTCAGTGGGTTAAAGCCTCTGCCTCCGGCTCAGGTCATGATCTCAGGGTCCTGGGATCGAGCCCCCGCTCTCTACTCAGGGCTCTCTACTCAGCGGGGAGCCTGCTTCCCCCTCTCTCTCTGCCTGCCTCTCTGCCTACTTGTGATCTCTCTCTGTGTCAAATAAATAAGTAAAAAATCTTAAAAAAATAAAAACAAACAAACAAATAAAAACAATGGCTAAGCGCTATATATGGATTATTTCACTTCATTCTCACAAGAACTCTAGACAGCAGGGGCTAGAATTTCCCCATTTATGGATTGAGAAACAGAGGACCAGAGAGCTTAAGTCACTCAGTCAAGGTCACACAGCTAATAAACTCTGAAGCCAGATTTGACCCTGAGCGCTCTGTGTCCAGAGTGGAAGTCTCTAACTACCAAGAGGCTCTTTGGAGAGGGGGAAAAGTGTCCCCTTTATTGCTGCCTGTCAGCTACGGTCTCCGTCCCCACCTCTCCCCCACCTCCTGGGGCAGGGCCCCAAAACCGGAGAGAGCCGAGCAGGCATTTGCTGACTGGCCGGCCGAAGAGGAACGGGCCCGGAGACGTTCCCAGCCAACAGGAAGGAGCCTGGGATTAGCCAACCCGCTATGCCCACAAATCATTCACAGGACAATTTTCTCTCAAGATAATCCCCTAAGTGGCCTCAGAAATGAGAGTCCTGCCGGCTGCACCCCACACGCCGAGTCCACCAGCCCACCTGCAAAATGAATGCCCTCGCCCTCCCGCGCACCTCCCCGCGCACAGTGTCGCCCTCCGAGGGGAAGAAAGCAAATGGCTCGCCTGGCGTGACATTCGGGGCCCGGCCGGCAGGGATGGCAGGGGGCATTTCTAACACGCGGGAACCACGGCATCTACTTTCTCACGTCAATCTCCCAAAGTGCGGATCCAAGCTTCGTAGCCGGGCATGCCAGGACCCCGAATGGGGCTGGCCCCTGCCCACGAGTGACAGGCACCAGAAACCTTGCAAGCAGGCCCTCCACCGCGGGGTCGAAGCTCCCTGGTCCGTTGCTCAGGCAATAGGGGCATCCGCGAGGCCCCTGCCCTTCTCAGCCCCATCCCGTGTGTTTGCAGAGCCCCTCTGTGCCGCCTTCGGAATGTGACCCCGAAGCCCACTGCTTCTGTGCGCCCCCGGGCACCGGGCACAGTCCTCGCTCGCCGGCCCCCGCGTCAGTCTGCTCCTCTGAAAGACCCCGTCGCAGCCACAGCCCTCGTCAGCTGGAAATCTCCCGCCCCGCCATCACCCAGCCACCGCGGTGCCTACAGCCGCAAAACTGGACGGTGACGAATGCCACCGAGCGTCCGTCAGAGCCACTGGGACCCTCGCGCGCTCCCTTGGGGGGGAGGGGGGGCGGCGTGTGACCTGGTGCCACCGCTGTGGAAACCAGTCCGGAGCTCTTTCAGAAGGTGAAACGCAGAGTTACCCTATGACGCAGGCACAGAGCCCAGGGAACTGGAAACACGCTGTTCTTACAAAAACGTGTGCGTTATTCATGAGAGCCGAAACATGGAACCAACTCAGGTCCGCCAAGTGATAAACAAACAAACAACACGTGCCATATCCACGCTATGGAAATACTACGTGGAGGGGCACCCGGGTGGCTCAGTTGGCAAAGCATCTGCCTTCGGCTCAGGTCACGATCCCGGGGTCCTGGGATCGAGCCCCACATTGGGCTCCCCGCTTAACGAGGAGTCTGCTCCTCCCTTGGCCTCTGCCCCCCTGCCTCTGCTTGTGCTCGTTCGCTCTCTCTGTCAAATAAGTAAATAAAATCTTAAGAAAAAAATGAAAAGAAATATTACACGGCAATCAAGAGGAACGTCGACCTGCTCGAGTTAGAGCACGGGTAGTCCTCAAAAACGGGAGGCTGGGCGAAAGAAGCCAGACACAGAAGGCCAAGCATCACGTGATTCCTTTGAGGTGCAACGTTCAGAAGAGGCAAATCCACAGAGACAGAAAGCAGATCGCTGGTTGGGGGTAAACGGGCAGCGGGAGGAGGGAAGAAATGCTAATGGTCAAGGGCCTCCTTTCTTGGGGGTGGAAATGCTCTTGAACGAGGTCATGGTCATGTTCGCACAACACAGTGAATATACTAAAAACCACTGAACTGTACACTTTAAAATGATAAATGTTTTGTTACATGAGTTATATCTTAATTAGGAAAAAAAAAAAAGTCCTCCCCTGTCCTCCACCTCCCTCAGCGATCACCTAATAGACGCCCCACCAACCCTATGCCATCTGGACCCTCCATCTGTTCTCTGACCTCACTGCCCACAGCTCACTCACCATCAGCTACACCAACCACAACCTCACCCCAGGGCCTTTGCACCTGCTGTTCCCATTATCGACAAAGCTCACTGCACACTTCCTTACAGCCTTTGCTCAACCGTCTCTCCTCGGTGAGGCCTTCCCCGGCCTTGCAGTCCCCACCACTCCCCGGCCTGCACCAATTTATTTGTCTTCAGCCTCCATCACTGCCTAACATCTTATGCATTTTGGCTGTTTTGTGTCATCTTCCTCCATCAGAATGAAAGCCACTACAGGGCAGGGGTCTTAGCACCTTTCATTCACTTCTGCATTCCCAAGGCCTAGAGCAATGCCTGACAGCTGGTAGGGGCTCAGGCTTCCGGAGACGTCCCTCTGATTCCCTCCCGTCCTGGTAGGGGGTCAGGCTTCCAGAGACGTCCCTCTGATTCCCTCCCGTCCGTACACCTTTGTGCAATCTGACTCTGCCAGCCTTCCAGGAAGAGGTAGAATCCACGCTTCCCTCCCCCGTATCCGGCCTGGCCCGTGAATTGCTCTGACCAAGAGAACGGGTGCAAGCAATATTTTGTGACATCAAGAGACCTTGCAGCATCTGATTCACCCTCCTGGAAGATAAGAGCCGCACGAGTTAGTCCCGGCAATGGAGGGGACACGGGACAAGAGTGGCCGCGTAGAGGACTGAGACGCCCCGCCAGCACCCACTGCCTGGCTTGAGTGAGGCCGTGCTGCAGCACCCCCACGGAATGCAGCCCTCCGACTAAGCCCAGCCCCTACTCTGGGGACAGAACCGCTCAGGGGAGCCCCGCAGACCTGCAAAACCATGCACCCTAATATGGTGGTTGTTTTTAGCCACAAAGATTTGGGGTAGTTTGTTACCCGGCAACTGGTAACCAATACAATGCCCACAGATTACCTGCTGGAGGGAAGGAGGGAGCGGGGAAGGAATGAAAAACGAGCAAGGGAAGCAGGAAGAAACGCCTGAGAACAGCGGCCCGGCCCACCCTTGAGTGTTAGGCTGTGTGGTCTTAACTACATTCTGACATCTCTGTGCCTTGGTTTCTCATTTGAAAGTTGGGGGAAAACAATCCTCAGACTCTGTCTTGAGATGGAAGCTGAGAAAGATCAATGAAGTAATTTCTCTGGGTTATTCTCCGTGAGACCCCAAATGCGTACAAAAGCCAGGTGTGACTGGGACCCTACCAGGGTCTCCGTATTCCGACACAATGGACACAGAAGCCAGGCAGGAAAGGAATACAAGGGAATATGTTTTCTGCACACTGCTTATTTTCAGGTTCTCATTTTTCAAAGGAACCTTCTACTTTTCTCTAAGAAACACAGTCGCACACGCAGGATAATGAATGGCAGCTAATACTCAGTTTCCAGGCAGAGAGACAACAGGGAGGGGTGGGGACTGGGGCTAACAGGTGGGAAATCTAAAGAGGGCAGCTGCTACTTGAGCCCAGCAGAGTGAACCAGGAGGGAAGGTACAAAACCTGTTTTGTTCCAGATAGACAGTGATCCAGGAATTTATGCAAACTTTCCCAGTTTGAGAATTCAAAACCCCCCAACTTAAAACATAGTATGACAGCCAAACCAACCTGTCTGCAGGCTGCATGTGGCCTTCAAACCACTGGCCCGTGTCTTTAAAACACAGAATATATGGGGCACCTGGGTGGCTCAGTTGGTTGAGCGTCCGACTCTTGATTTCAGCTCAGGTCACGATCTCAGGATCTCAGGGTCGTAGGACTGAGCCCTGCATTGCATGGGGCTTTGTGCTCAGCGGGGAGTCTGCTTCTCTCTCTCCCTCCTCCCCTCCCCCCACTCATGCGTGCACACGCGCATTCTCTCTAATAAATAATCTTTAAAAAAATAAAAAATAAAACGCAAGCATATATGAATTGTCCAGAGTAGGCAAATCTAGAGACAGAAAGGAGACCAACGAGGAGCATCAGGGAGCAGGAGCCAGGGGGACGGGGTTACTCTGGGGGTGATGAAAATGTTCTAAGATCGATTCGGGTTGATCGTTGCACAACTCTGTGAATAAATAAAAAACCGTTAAATCGTACACTTCAACTGCACCGTGTATGTATTACATCACAATAACGCTGTTTACACACGCACGCGCACGCACGCAGGCACGCATGTTCGAGAATCCTCCTAGGAAACCACGAGATCCAGCCACCAGGCCGGGAACAGGCCACTGAAGACCCATACTTGCTGTTGCAACACCTCGAGAGAAGCCAGACAGTGGATTTTTTTATGAGAAAACTCCCCCTTTTTGGAATTTGGCAACTACTTAGCATTTTTCAAATCAAATCAGGGTGCCAGCCAGAGGACACCCACCTGCAGCCGCATCGAGCTCCAGGGCGGGTTTTCGGCTTTTTCTGACGCCAAGCCTGCTGCCTGCCCCTGTCTCGGGGTTTCCTCCAGCCAGGTGGGGCCGGGGGTTCCCGAGGACACGACCTGGGCGGAAACGAAGTGGCCCCAGGACTGTGGGGCCTGCCCTCGGCCTGGCCCCACCAGCAGGAATGTCACCTCTTCTCCCGAAGCGGCCGTGGTGGTCCCTTCGGATGACAGCAAAGGAAAGGTCTTTTTAATGTCGGGGGCCACTTTCCCACTAGCCTGACGGAAGGCAGAAACAGCAGCCTCGTCTCTGTGCGCAGGGTGGAAGGGCCGGGGTGACGGTCGAAAGCCCCGGGGAGCTGGGGCCAGGAAGGACCCGGCGTGTTCAGAGACAGCCCACTTCCCAAGGAGGGGACACAGGAACTCCTTCCTCGCTGGCCCCCAAACGGAGCAAATAAGAACTCCCATCCAGGCCTCGAGGGACCCTCGACCTCAAGGTCTGAGCCACTCCACTACGCTTGCTTTGACCCTGGTTTTGAAAGGGTTCACTTGGCAACAGCAACCAATTTTATTTTATTTTAAGAGCAAAACCAACTCCAATTTCCTTTAACAGAACCTCCCCAGGGTGGGGGGAGCCTGGGTGGCTCAGTCGGTGAGTCAGGAGCGACTGCCTTCGGCTCAGGTCATGATCCCGGGGTCCTGGGATCGAGCCCCGCATCGGGCTCCCTGCTCAGCGGGAAGCCTGCTTCTCCCTCTGCCCCTCCCCCTGCTTGTGTTCCCTCTCTCACTGTGTCCCTCTCTGTCAAATACATACATAAAATCTTAAAATAAAATAAAATATAAAAGAACCCCAGGCCACATTTCCATCACACTTGCACCAAGGAATTAATTCAGAACCTAAGGCCGCTTTAGGCGAACCGGTGGCTCACACGGACCGTGGGCTCAGCAACTGCGTTTTGCAAACCAAGAGCTGGAATCCACAGTCGGCCTCCCGGACGCAGGGCAAAGAGTGAACCCCGGGTTCCTGGGCCTCCACGAGGCCGTGATGAGTGAAAATTCATGATCTTCAGCACCAGTGAAGGGCCTGAAAGGGCCGGAATCCTCACTGCCCTTTGTGACACTGTCCCGAACAATCATCAGGCGTCAACCCCCACACCTGCTCCGTCCCTAAGGACAGAAGCATCTCTCGCATATTCTCCGCACCCAGCCCCTGCTCCATTCGCACCTGCAGAATGAGGTGATGACCTCCACTGCCGCTGATGGTCCCAGCCTGCTAACCACGGGCCAGACCCCACGCCACGCATTTCCTGCGGATTCGCTCAACCACCCGCCCCCCCAACTGCCGTATGAGACGAGCCGTCGAGGCACCGAGGGGCCCCGAGCACAGGGCCGAGGCCCGACCCCAGGCCGAGTGGCTTCAGAGCCCGCGTCCCCCGCCATGAGGCCTGGGCAGGAACAGGAGAAGTCCACACAGCCATAAAGGCTGTGCGTCTGAAAAGGACAGAGCCACTCGTGCTGTGGACAAGGACAGACAGGCCCCCTCGTGGGGCTGCCGTGGGAAGCAGGCTGGCCATCAGAATCCCCAGGGGAGGGTTTACCAGCCCAGCCCCCCAGCCCTGGGCCTTGTTCCCAGGTGGCCCCCACAGCAACCACACTGATCTTCCATCAGGCCCATCCGAATGGACGGCTTTCAGGAGGCCAGCGTCCACGTGGCACCCACAACCAGTGAAATCCGACAACCCGGGGCTGGGGGGCGGTGGTGTCGGGGGTGGTACCCGCAGCAGGCACCAGGAAGATTTTTTTTGAAGATCCCCAGATGACTCCAACCTTCAGCAAAGTTTGGGTACCGTGCCCTATATCACTGCTCTTGACCTTGGCTATGCCCCAGCCCAACCCTGGAGATTGCTTCAACTTCAACTTCTATTTATAGCTGCATGAAATAGGTGTGGGGGTTTTTGCTGTGTAAGTTGCTGTGTACACCACACACACGTCCGTGCCCCTCGCCTTTCTCCCCCGGAGCCGGGCACTGGGGGCCACTGTGAATAGCCACCCAGAGTGGACTCCCTCTGCAGCCGTCAGCTGTCCACTGCGGGGACGCATCGCTGTCAACCGGCCCGAGCTGCCAGGCACGGAGGTCGTTCCCGATCTTACGGAATCTCTGTTTTAAAGCTTCTCAGTTGGTGCCAAGGGTCAGCCAGCCCGGGAACCGTCCGCCAAGGCTCCGGGCTGACCCTCCCACAAAGCACAGACGTCCTACAAGAAGAGGTTGTTCAGAACAAGGATGGCTCCTTCCGTGGGGAGAAAGACAGGAACTTCCTTCTGAGAGAGCCTGCCCCCTTCAAGCACCCACCTTGGCCTTGGCCCTTGGCCCCTCACACCCTAAAGGCTCTGATTCAGGGAACGTGACCAGCTCAGGCCACATCCCCTCAGATGGCCGCATCTGTGGTCTCCCCGCTCCTGCTCCAGCCCCGGGAACACATTCCAGCATCTGCAGCTGTGAGGCCAGGACTGATCACGGCTTTTCCCTGCTGATGGCCCGCACCCTGGGACCGAATCCAGAGCCCTCCCCATGGCCCTACGCCCCGATCTTGCCCTTGGCTGCCGAGGTCCCCCCACTCCCCGTGCCTCACGTTTGCCCCTCGGGCCATGCACATGCTACTGGAGCTCTGCCTGGTGTTTCCTTTCAACCCTCCCTGTGTGTCCGTCATCGCCCTTCCGCTGTCCCCTTCAGGACACTGGGCACCATTTATTCTGCGGGATCACGACTAGTCCGCTCAAGGCCCCGCTGCAACATCCATCCTCGCGGCCAGGCACCCCCTCGGCCTCGCAGGCCCCTCCCTGGCCCCCCACCCAGCACAGAGCCTGGCACACAGCGGGCTCACCATAAAGATCCGAGGAATAAATGAACACAGAACTACACCTTGACCATCCCCCACGTGAACGCCAAAAGTGGACCAGCAGGTCGCAAGGACGCAGGGAGAGGGGCAGAAGCACATGGCGTTTGCAAGTTGGACATAAGCTCTTTGATGTTTTTGTTTTTTTCATGAAACTCTAGGGCATCTTTGGCTAGTTTGTGTTTTCCTACTTCAGTACAAATACATGGTTTGGAGAAGTCATTCCATTTTCTCCCTACGTGATGACACAAAAATCAAAAGTTCAAGCACAAGGGTAAATGGTAACTGATGCTAGGGGAAGCTTTGTTATGGGGAAGATAACAGGGAGGAGTGGGGACTGTGGCAAATGGGGACCCAGACCTACCAGCTAATATTTTATTTCATTTTTATAAGTAGGCTTTATGCTCAACGTGGGGCTTGAACTCATGACCCTGAGATCAAGAATCACCTGCTCTACTGACTGAAGGGCTCCTGGCTGGCTCGGCTGGTGGAGCATGTGACTCTTAATCCCGGGGGTCATGAGTTCAAGCCCCACATTGGGCATAGAGCTTACTTCAAAACAAAACAACAGACTGCCCAATATTTTAAATAAATCAGAAACTTGGAGTTTTTCATGAGAACCCTCCATTTAAGAAGCCCTATGTTGGCAGACGCAATCACATCACGGTGCTGGATTCAGCCCTGGGGGCCACCGCTTTGCCACCCCTGCTCTAGCCCACGTGCGGTTAACAGACCCCGGTGTTTTCTCCGCCATCATCCTCTGCTCACTCAATCAGAGACCCTGGGCCTGAGAAAGTGCTGGCTTGATCTCCTCCCATCCAGGCCATGAACCTCGCAAGCCCGTCCTGCGTCCCAGCAGAGGAACCAAAGAAGATTCTGAAGGGATTCGGCCGCGGGCAGGTCCCAGCGCTCCGGCCAAGTCAGAGCACCCAAGAGGCAAACATCTCTCTCTCTGCTACCTTGAAGCAACTTCTGGGCACTGCCCTGAAACTCCCCCCAAAAGAGGAAGTTCAGATCAGAAAAAGACAGAAAGTAAAACACACAAAAAACTGGTTGACCAGAATACTCCAAAGGCACCAGAAACAGTAAGACCCTCCCCCACCAGCCACCCTGTGGCAGCGCCTCCATCCGGGAGACAGAGCTGCCCTCCTCGCTGGCCACACCTCCCATGGCTCCCCCTTCCACCTGCTGCTCTTCCATCCCGAAGGGCACTCTGCTTCGTTCTACCCCAGGGCCTTTGCAGGCTTTGTTCCCTCTGCCTGGGTGATTTTTCTCCTCACAGCCTAGCCAGCTCTCATTCATACTTCAGGGCTCAGCCTAAAATGCTGCCGCCTCAAGGCAGCCCTCCCTGACTGCACCCCAACAAAGTCAGGTCCCTGGGCTTCCTCTTTCTTGCACATTCCTCAGTGGGTACCACTCAGGTCTCCGCTTCCCCAGAGAGACCTTGCCTGCCCCCTGTCTCACTGACTCACACAGATGCCCTTGACCGTGCCACCACATGTTTGCTCCCAGGGCCACTGTCCCCATCTAGAGCTTGTGTGTGTGACGTGTCTGTGGTCCGACGGTGTCCCGAGAGCTGGGCCCCCCGTGGTTCCCTGCTGTCCCCAGCTCCTTGCACATCAGAGGTTCAGGGTGTTGAACGCAGCAGGGCCCCTTCACTAGGAGCCCTGGGACACCCCTAGGACTGGAGCAGGTTAGTCTGGGACCCATTTAAAAGCCACAAGTGGCCCAGGAGAAGGGCCCAGCTGTCCAGGCCTGTCCCCAGCCCAGCTCTCCCTTTTCCAGCTCACTGGCCCATCTGCAAACAGCCTCAGCGCGGGGACCCGCTAATGAATTAAGCTTTAAGCAGAGGTTACAAGTGACTCCGCTCCCGCAGTTTCTGCTTCTTCTGGTAAATAAACTTCAGGCAGCGCTCTAAGTGGGTTTATTGGCGCATGGAGCTGCAGGGAGCTGGGTTCTTCATTACCTCCCTCACAAATGAGCATGAGCTAGCCCGAGTCTGACTTCAAGAGAGCCCCGAGTGAGGAAACGAAGTTAATACACGCAGTTTCTCTGGAAGGCTGTCCCTAATAGAGACAAAAGGAAGCTGAGGTTTAGCCGCTGGGCACAATGACATCTCTCTGCCGAGAGCAAAGGACAGAAGGAACGAGAAAGACACTCACGTGTTAAACCAGTGAAAAATTGTAGAAAACCCAAACGCCTGTCGGTGGTGGGAGAGGTCATAAATTACGGCCCCTCCAGCGGACAGTGCTGATTCTGTGAGGGCCTCTGTCTTCTCAGCTAAAAAAGTGACCTAAAAACCTCCTGGCCACTGGGTCAGTGGGAACAGGGTTTGGCACACAGCTAGCCCAGGAAACGGGAGTAATTATTACTTCACTGTGGGATACTAGGAAGCCAAAGAATGATGGAGGCCTGTGCTCTCCAACACGGAGGCCACCAGCCTCACGTAACTACTGAACACTTAGAATACAGCCAGGCCAAATGGAGATATGTGGTAAATTCGATATGAAAGCCTGATTTGGGGGCGCCTGGGTGGCTCAGTTGGTTAAGGGTCCAACTCCTGATTTCGGCTCCGGTCATGATCTTGGGATCGTGAGATCTAGCCCCAAGACAAGCTCCAGGCTGGGAGGGGAATCTGCTTAAGATTCTCTCTCCCTGGCCCTCTGCCCTTCCCCGCCCCCTACCTCTACCTCTCTCTCTCTCTCTCTCTCAAAAAAAAAAAAAAAAAAAAAAAGCCTGATTTTGAAAACCTAGCACAAAAAAGGTAAAAATCTCGTTAAATTTTTTTTGCATTGATTACATGTTAAAATGATTGCCATTTTGAGGCACCGTTATTTTAAGTAAGTTGAGACTAATTTCACCGGTTTCTTTGTCCTGTTTTATGTGACTCCCAGAACATTTCAAATTGTATGAATGGCTCATATTTGTGGCTCCGATTATATTTCTATTGGACAGCTCTTAGGGATTCTTTCTGACAATATGTCCATGCTATTTTGTAAAATTGAGATGTAATTCACATACCATAAAATTCACCCCTTAAAAGTGTATGACTCTGGTTTTCAGTATATTTACAAAGTTGTGCATCCGTCCAGAATATTTTCATCACCCTGAAAAGCCCTGTACCTCCTCATTAGCAGTCACTCCCCATTTGTTCATGCTAGTTTGAGGGGAAAAAAGCAACTTGCAGGACGGTATTACAGTATCCAGTAGGGTTTTATAAAAACTAACCAGTAGCATTATTAATACATATGCATACCCACGCTTGTAAATGCATTTTTTAAGTGTCTGGAAGGAGGTCCACCACATTGTTGGTGACGGTTATCTCTGGGGACTGGAGTTAGGGACGCAGAGAAAAAAGGGAGGGGGTGCTCACCCTTTATTTGCTGTATTTCTGTCCTGCTTTTGAGATTTAAAAAGAGAATGAGTTGAATTCGAGCCTTAAATAACTCCTGGCCGACTTGGATAAGTAACTTTTTCACAGCACTGTTAACAGACTGGCTTCAGATGGAAGATGAAGGGCCTAGTTTCAGATCTACTTTTTATTCTGTGCTTTTAAAATAGAAAGTACAGATAGAGACGAGGTATTTTCCCTCTTAGCAACAGCAGGACCAAGGCCCTGGGCTTCCCCGCACAAACGCAGCCCGACCGCCTCCTCCCAGGCCTGGCGCCCCCCTACCCCCGGCTCGGAGCGAAGTGGGCTGAGCGCCCGGCCGGGGGCAGGACCCGGGGGCGGCCTCCCCAGGGCCCCGCCTGGCAAAGGGCAGCAGCTCCAAGCGCACCTCGCTCCCCGGTTCCGGCCGGTGCTGGGAGCCCTGGTCGGCCAGCGACGCGAATCTGGACCCCCGGGGGCCTTGTCTGCTGGAGGAGGGAGCGGTGCGACCTGCCGCGTATCTCTGGGCGACGCCAGGCATCACCTCTCCGCAAAGGAGGGGGCCCTTGGGCCCCTGCGCCGGGCGCGAGAGGATGCGGCGGGGACGCCAAGGGTGCGGGTCCCGGCGCTCCGGAGGCCGCACCCACCCTTTCCTGCCGCGGGGTGCAGGGCCCAGACCCCCAACCCCGAGACGCGCCTCGCCCACCGCCATCCCCCTGCCCCTACCTCGGCCCCAGGCTCGGGGGTCAGGAAGAGCGCGAGCTCGCGCGCCCCGCTGCGCACGGGCTCCGGCCTGTCGGCGTCCACGAGCAGCATCAGGAGCGCGACGGGGTCCAGCTGGAGGAGGCTGCCGGGGAGCCGGTGGCCGCATCCCGGCCTCGGAGCCCCGCCCCCGACCGGTTGCATGCCCCGTGGCCCGCCTGGAGGAGGCGGGGCAGGTGCGCACCGGGCCGCGGCCCCCACGCGCCTCCTGGAGCGCCGGGCCGAGTGGGCAGCGCCACCCAGTGGCACGCGGTGCTCACTACGCCCGGCCCTCGCACCACCTGGTAAAGCAAAGCTTCTCAAACTCGCCTGCTGATTGCCATCACCTGGGACCCTTAAAACTTCCAAAGTCCCGCCCACACACAGTCTCGGGTTGGGACCTGGGCGCCAGTATTTTTTGAAGTTCGCCTCATGATTCCAACATACAGTCGAGTTTGAGAACCGCCCGTATAGACCACCCCTTTCCATTGGAATCTGGGTGGAGCCACGGTTCCCAGCCCCCACGGCCCTTTAGACTGCCCCGGGGAGCTTTCAAAAGCCCGGAAGCCAGGCCTCACCCGGGCCGATTCAGCCGGAATCCCTGGGGGTGGGGCTTGGGCATCAGTAGTTTTTAAAGCTCCCTGGGTGTTTCCAGCATCCAGGATAGAGAACGGCCATCCGGAGGATCCTTTCATTTAAAGACCAAAGCCCCCGCCCCCCAAGGCCGCCTTAACGCCAGGATCTTGTTTGCGCCCGGCGGGGAGCCCTGGGAATTAGGGGAACCGGGTGTAGCGGGCCTTTTCCCCCTAAGAGCAGCTTTTAAAATAAACTCCCCAGGGAATTCGAAAGTGCTCTAAGTTTGACGACCCCCCCCCACCCCGCATACACATACTCCCTGGGAGGCTTGTGTAGACCTTCTAGAGGCTGAAGAGGGAGGGGTGCATCCCCCCAAAACAATCCGAATGAGGAAAATAAAAAAATGGTGAAGAGGTCTATGGAAGTCTAGATTCTAATTTTTCCTATGACTTTTTTTTTTTTTTTTAATGTTGCATTCGTGGAACAAAATCAGGCTGGGCTTAGGGTCGTAAATAAATATACGCGACGCCCTCCCCCATTCCTTGTGTCCCCCCCCTCCCCCGCCATCCCGGTTAAATCTAAATGTAGAGTTTATCCGACAACCCCAGGTGGGGGGCGTGAGCTCCTGCTCCCTCCGGCTGTCACCGTACAATTTGTACAATTCCCACTTCCACATCTCGGCCCCAACATTCAGCCCTTCAGGTCAGGGTCGCTTTCTGGAAAAATCTTGGCAAAGACTAGGGCTGCAGGTGGTTCCGTTAAAGGATCTGATAGGAACTCACGGAACCTGAATTTGGCCATTCATTGCCGTCGTGATTTTCCTGGTGCTCGGAGCCCTTTAGCTCGTCACAAGAGACACCCGAGAACCAAGACCAGATCCTGACCCCTGCAAGCGGGCTGGGATCCTCTCTCAGAGAGCCCGGGACTGACTTCACGTGACTTCAGCAAACTTCCCCTGGTGGATGAGACTCACGAACATAATGCTAAAAAGAAAAAAAAAAAGACAAGTTGCAGAAGGCTCCGTAGGGCACATTGCCATTAACATAAAGTTTTAAAAACATGCAAAACCACACTCTATATTGTGTATGGATACAGCCATATGGAGTAGAAGGAAAAAGCTGCGCCTGGGAGCGGTGCGCGCCCCATTCAGGAAGGCGATGGGGGAGGGGAGGGAGGTGGCGGATGAACGGGGTTTCAGTTCGATCTGTAACATTGTTGGCTATCAGAGTTAAACCTATTGGACGCCCACAATGACTCATTAAAAGCAAGGCAAATAAAAGGCCTGGGACATTATCCGAAGGTGCAGTGGGCTCAGACCCCCTTGCCCTAGCGTTGGGGTGCCTGCGGAAAGATCCGCGCCCTTCGCCGGCGTCTCAGCGATTTCTACCCTGGGCTGAGTTGGCTAGCCAACAGTCCTTTTGCTGTCAGGTTCCCCCCCCCAAAAATGTGTGACTATGCCTTAGAAACATTTGGCTGAAAATGCAGATGCCCGGAGCCCTCCCCCAACTTTCTGAATCCGAATCTCGGGGGAGCTTTGGGAACTTCCTCTTGCTCCGCGGTTCCTTCGGAGGCACGCGAAAGCGTGAGGAGGACCCCTATTCAGGGGCTCCCTCTTGCTGCAGGCGTTACCCAGGGACCCCCGTGGGAGGCCACGTCCATGGTTTTCAGCGAAGGGGGCTGACTGTGTCACGATCTCCTGGCCTCTCGGCGGTGCCTGGCTTTGCCCCAGCGCCCTGACCCCGGTCCCCAGCTCTTGGGGAGACCCCGGGGCAGGCAGCACGCCTGAGGCCTGGCATGCAGCCTGCCAGGGCCGCACCCTGCCCAAACCAGTTTGAACCAGCTGCAGGGATGGAGCCGTGGCGTGTCCCCATGAGCTCCCTCTGGCGCCCAAGCCGGGCTCCGAGCTGCGGCTCTGGTCTCCTGCTCCCGAGTCCTCCGCGGGTGCGGGCAGCGGGCCCTCTCCCAGCCTGGGGGTGGGAGGTGCCAGTGGCTGCCAGGCCGGCAAGGCCCCGTGGAGCCGCAGTAGGAGTCCCTAGCTGCACCCCCCCCCCCCCGGGTCACACACCCTGCCACCCCCACCCCCATCTGGCTTCCCCTCCAGCTACAAAATGGTTGCCTATTTGGGTCTTCTCAAGGTCAGTTCTCCCAGTTCAGGCCTCAGGCATACAAGGTTCAAGATTAGCAATGGTTCCTAAGCTTGGCAGCACATTGGAAACTCCTGGGAAGCTTCCAGAAAATACCGATGTCCAGTCCCCACCCCCAGAGATTGTGATTTTAATGGCCTGGGGCGTGGCTTTGGTATGGGGACATTTAAAAGATCCCCCAAGCAATTCTAATCTGTACTATTCCCATGCTTGCTTAACTCTGTGGATGCCGGTGACCCTAGGGTCCCTCGTATCTCCTACAGTCCTCACAGCCACCGGGTCCTGCGTGCTTACCGCTGGCCAGCCACTGTCCACAGAGATGGCCCCACTGAATCTCCGCCACACCCTGTGACGTAGCTAGGCCTTGCTGTGAGCCCATTTCACAGATGAAGAAACTGTGACAGAGAGAGACAGAGAGGTTAAACCGCTTGCCCAGCGTCGTAATTAGTATAAGCAAGAGCCAGGATTTAAGCTCCGACAATCTGATTCCAGAACCCAACTCCTTACCTGCTTCTCACGCCTTCCTGCCTCCTACAAGGTAACCCCTTTGGGTTCCTGTTGCTGCCTCCCTCCTTGTAGCCTGGCCTGTTAGGAGAGCCTTGCTGCCCTGCCCTCCTGCCAGCCCACCGTCTTCACTGCCCTCCCTCTACAGCACGTTCTAGCCATCTTTGTTCTTGCTCATAAACCTTCAGTGGCTCCCTAGTGCCTACAGAGTGAAGTTCAAAGACCACACCCCTGGCCTTGCCTTGCAAATCTGTTTTCTCTTTGGACCCTACATGGAAAAGCAAACCGCTTTTCTCTTTGGACCCTACATGACAAATGGGAGCCCATGGAGCAGGGCCAGGAATCGGGAGAGGTAGGAGAGCCACGTGGAGCCCCAACTACAAGGGGACCTCGCTCTTGGGGCCTCCTCACATTGCGTGCCCTGGATGTCTTGCTTGCCTTACCTGAGTCCTGGCCCTCCCTAGATTCCTTCGTTGACCCTAACCCCCCAGGTTAGGAGGTAGGGCCTGTGGGAGGCGATCACGTCATGAGAGTCGAGCCCTTGTGAAGGGGATTAGTGCCCTTATCAAAGACGCCCCAGGGAGCTCCCCCCCTTCCACCACGTGAGCCTGCAGTGAGGAGCCCATAGCCCGGAAGTGGCTCTCAGCAGACACCCAATCTGCTCGCGCCTCCATATTTACGGCCTCTAGAACCACGAGAAATACCTGTTGTTTCTAAGTCACGGTCTGTGGGATTTTGTGAGAGCAGCCTGAATGGATTAAGACGTCTGCAAACGTGTTTGGTGGGGATAACATCGTATTTAAAGATGTGTATCTTTTAATATGGTAGACTTTTATTTTTATTTTTTTTAAGATTATTGGAGAGCGAGCGAGCTCCCAGGGGGAGAGGGAGAGAGAGAGAGAGAGAATCTCTGGCAGACTCTGAGCTAAGCACGGAGCCCGTCGCGGGGCTCGATCTCATGACCTCGAGAACATGACCCGAGCCCAAACCAAGCGTCGGACGCCCAGGTACCCCAGCAGGGTGGGCTTTTACAGTTCCTGTGGACATTCAGACTCCTGGCCTCTCCTGACAAGAAAGGAAAGACCTGGAAACCACGAGGCTACCCTAGGACATGGCAGTACTTGCCCAGTGAAGGAGCTGCCCCAGGCTGCCAGTCTTCCGCACCCGGCCCCCCCTCTAACTGACCTGTTGGCCCGCATTCCCAGTCTGCACCGCACTTCCTTCCCCGGAGCTGCCTCCACCCATTTTCAGGGACCCGGGTTCTGACCCGCAAGCAGATGTGCCCTTTAGGCTTGCTTTCTGAGACCTTCCACCTTCAAAGTCGTAAATCCTCCCCCCCAGACAGCAAGTTCCTGGAGGACAAAGAACATGTCCCGTGCATTTTTTTTTTCTTTTTCGCCAAGGGGGTCCAGCAAGCTGCCCTTGCACATAGGAAATCCTCAATAAACACATGTATCTAAAATTTGAAGTCCCTCTCCAGCTTAGTGTCTCTGCTTCCCACTAGCAAGCTAATTTAGAACACAACCCCTCTTCCAAGGGGCACAGCGAGAAAGCAGGTTTTGAAATTCTCACTGGAGAGAGACAGGACACAGCAAGAGCACGGTCCCATTCTTTGCCTGCAAAGGAAAGCTTCGAATTCTCTGCAGTTATTCGATAGGGTTTTTTCCTACCTCTTTCCCTTCTAGAACAGAGCCACACAAAGGGTCTCAGAGCCTGGGAGGCAAGGGTCAAGGTTCAAACTGCTCCGTGCTTGTCCGCATTTAGCTCTGCAGCAACAGCCCGCCTGGATTTGAGAAGCTGGAGGCCAATTAAGGGTTTGGAGGAATGAGGACTTCTCCCCTTTCCAGCTAATGAGATGAGGGGGCAGTAGGGGGTCCCGGGTCATTTTCCCTGGCTCCAGCTCCACAAGACCGGGTGGAAGTTGCTGCCAGATGTGCGGAGGTCCCCAAGTGCAGGACCTGGGTTGCTGAGAGGTGAGCTGAGTGCTTCCGGGGACATCTCCAGGGCTCACAGCCGCCCGGAGCTTTCCAGCTGTTCCCGCTCCACCCGGGGCCAGCTGGGTCTCAGGATGCTAACCCCCAGCACATCCGACATCCCAGGTAGCGACTCCAGGGCGAGCTGGGCAGCACCCGGTTATCACACTTGACGTTTCTCAGCAAAATGTGTGAATATTCAAAGTGAGCTGAATAAAGGCTTTAAATAAACCTCAGGTCAATTCAGCTCAGGCTTTGCTGGCAAATGAATGTCTGCGGAACTGAATGGGGGGAGGGGGATGGTTTTTAGAGTTTCCTGGATTTCAAAATTACAAAAAAGGAACTGTAGACTCGTTTTTCTGTTTCCCGTTTGGGGAAACTGAGGCTCCGTGGCCCAGGTGCACATGTGTAACGGTGAAGCGGAGTTGAGGTTTGGACCCACAGGCTTTTTTGAGGTTCACACATGGAGATGGATCAGAACACATCAGAAGATGTTAGAAAGCTAGCACTCTTTTTTTTTTTTCTAAAGATTTTATTTATTTGACAGAGAGAGTGTACAAGCAGGGGGAGTGGCAGGCAGAGGGAGAGGAGGAAACAGACTCTCCGCTGAGCAGAGAGCCCGACATAGGACTTGATCCCAGGTCCCTGGGATCATGACCTGAACCAAAGGCAGATGATTAACCAACTGAGCCACCCAGGTGTCCCCCAAAACAGTATTCTTTACACAATTTGGGACATCTGAATATATTTGCTTTCCTGTTTCAGGAATGTGTATCTCTGTTCACTAGGATTCAAAGGTCCTTTTCTGTCCTTGGAGTACATGGTACAGCGTTGTGCATACAGTAGGTACTCCATAAAGGATTTAACTGCTCTATATGAAACCTGCTGTCATTTCAGCAGCAAACAAAAAAGCTGAGAGGGGCCTCAGGGTGTAGCAATGGTCAAAAATAAACACAATGAAATTTTGGGCTGGGGGGGCATTTCCCTTAATGACAATGTGGGAAACCCTGTCTTCAGCAGTTCAATTGACAAATAGAGGGAATTTTTTTTAAAGATTTTATTTATTTATTTGACACAGAGAGAGAGGTCACAAGTAGGCAGAGAGGCAGGCAGAGAGGGAAGTAGGCTCCACTGAGCAGAGAGCCCCACACTGGGCTTGATCCCAGGACCCTGAGACCATGACCTGAGTCGAAGACAGAGGGTTTAACCCACTGAGCCACCAGGCGCCCCAAATACAGGGAATTTTTAAATTAACTTGGAGTTTAACTTAAGACAGTGAAATAATACACCTCCTAAAAGGCAAATGAGAAAGAGCAAGCTTTCCTGAAAAATGCAGCTCAAAGAGTTAAAAGCAGAAGGCCCCCAGATGGCCCCTGCTGGGTACAGAGGGTAGCTTGGAGAGGGAGCGAAGCACAGTGGTTAACTACACAGACTTCGGAGTCAAACTGCCCGGTTTCAAATTCTGGTCCACGCCTAAAAGCTGTGCGACCTTGGTGGAGTTTCTTAACTTCTCTGTGCCTGAGTTTCCTAATCAGTAGAAGGGCATGCTACCACTTCCCACTGCTGAGAAGATTCAATGAGCTAATCTATGCAAACTGCTTCAGTGTCCGGAATACAGCTAACGCTCAGTAAATACCACATTATAAGTGGACTATTGACAAAGTAGAGTGTGTCCAAGGGAGGGCAAAGAAAATGGCCAGATAACTAACACATAACAAATACCGCCGCGCAAGGTATTTGTCACCGAGGATGCTCTTGATAAATCTCTGTGGGGACAAACCGAATATCAAATCCCGTCACGTGATGCCAGTTTGAAGGAGCTGGCGCTGTTTTGCACGGAGAAAGCCTGGATTATCGAAAGGAAGGTCACGAGGAAAGAGTCGCTGAGTTCGGCGGAGAGACAAAAAGCCAGAGAAACCCCACCCGCCGCCCGGCAGCGCGGGCCCGGTCTTTGCAAAGTGCTGGAACGCCACCGTGTGGAGGGCGCCCTCTGGTGTTGGCACTGCGCAGCAGCTGAAGGAGGCCGAGTACTTAAATAGGCCCCAAGATTCCTGGCCGCTGGTGTCTCTGCACCCTGTGTAATCCCCATGTGTCAGTGGGATCAGCGGATATGACGGGATATCACTCCTGTGACTAGGTCACTGATTAGTTGGCCTTCAGTTAATCAAAGGAGATGATCCTGGGTGGGCCTGACCTAATCAGGCGGGCCCTGAAGGAGAGTTTGAAGGTCAGAGATGAGAGAAGTTCCAGAGAGAGAGACAGTCCTGCTGAGCCGGAAGAAGGCAGGCAGCCATGCTGCACACTGTCGATGAGGGCCACGGGGCCGAGGACTGCGGGTGCCCCCAGGACTCCCGCACTTCGGACCTACGCCTTCGGGAACTGCAGCCTGAATGCTTTCGGACGCCGACCCAAGCTGCCGAGAGCCCCGCGGAGTCAAGGACCCAGGTTACCCACCTGACCCATGGAAAGTGAGGCAGCAGATGTGTGTTGTGTCAAGCCTCTTAAGACTGTGGGGATTTGTTGCGTAGCGGTAGGAAACAGGTGCGGGGGCGGGAGGGGTACCCGGACACCAGGGGAGACACCACACTAAAAGTGAGGCTTACATAAGTGAGCAGCTGGTCCTCCCAGTAGTGAGTCCCCACTGATGGGATCAAACTGTCAGGCTGCCACGTCCCTGTCCTGGGCACACAGTAGAGACGGGGTTTCGGCTTGGGGTAGCCGGATGACATGGGGGTGGTGTAGGCGACGTTCCTTCTTATGACAAAATGTCCACGGGTAGATCAGTGCTTGTCCTATTGGAAAGCTCCGGGTGAGTGACACCCCCTGGGGATTCCGTGAAAGAACAGACTGATCAGACCCAGAGACTGCTACCTTCCGTCGTGTGAACCACGAGCCCGCAGGGTTTCTGATGGTCTCCAAGTGTTTCCTCTTTCAAGCATTTGCTTTTTATCTTCTTTCCAAGGATGTAATGTGATATCAAGTCCAGGAGAATATCAGCTCCATGCGGATGGGAACCGAATTTCCCTGTTCAGGGCTATGACCCCACCACCTGCCACAAAGTCTGCATTGTAGACAGTTGAGACATTTCGAATGAATGAGGTTTGTGAGTCACTTTTTAATAGCTTTATTGAGCTATAATTTGCATAGCGTTCGATTCACGTATTTAAAGAGTACAATTCAATGGCATATACCAACGTTCACGGCGTTGTGCGGCCATCATCACAATCGATTTTATGACATTTTCATCACCCAAAAAAGAAACCCCATACTCTTTAGCCTCCGCTCGCCAGTCCTCTGTCTCCCCTCCCCCCCCAACCCCTGGCAACCACCAGTCTACTGTCTCTCTGCATTTGTGTCTTCTGGACCTTCCGTAGAAATGTGGCATAGAGTGTGCGGCCTCTTGTGACTAAGCGGTTCCACGGAACATACGATTTCAGATACGCTCCCTGTCCGGGCACATATCCATCCTTTGTGTCTTTGTGTCCGACTCCACTACATGTGGGAATTTGTTAGGTAGCTCGTTCGTTCTCAGTTGATGGCCGTCTGGGCTGGTTATGGATCACTTTTCAATGGCCACCGATGACTGCCAACAAGTAACCACCTCTGTAGTCTTGTTTTCTTCGTTCTCACCTTTTCGCGTCTGTTGCTACTCATAAAAATGTAGAGGGTTTGTTTTTGTTTTTGTTTTTAAAAACGGCCTTTCACACACTTATAAAAGATCAAGAAAGGCTGTTGTCTGGTGTCGGCCAGAAGATGGAGAGGGGCCTGGACCACCCAGCAGAACACAAACTGAGAACCACTTCCCCGGAGGGAAACCTGGCAATCCGTATCAAACATTTTATAATTTGTGCACCACCCTAGCTCCAGAAATTCCAATTCTAAGACCTTTCCCAAGAAAATAATCATGGTCGTGTGCAAATCCTTGAGGAGTTACAATAGAAGAAAATTAGACGGGGCGCCTGGGTGGCTCAGTGGGTTAAAGCCTCTGCCTTCAGCTCAGATCGTGATCTCAGGGTCCTGGGATCGAGCCCCACATCTGGCTCTCTGCTCAGCAGGGAGCCTGCTTCCTCTCTCTCTGCCTGCCTCTCTGCCTACTTGTGATCTCGCTCTCTGCCAAATAAATAAATAAATAAATAAAATCTTTAAAAAAGAGAGAGATAGTGAACATGGGACCAACGGGGGAACTGAGAAGGCAAATCAGGCAATGTCCACAGACAGACCCCATGCGGCCAGAAAAGAGGAGTTGTAGATGAATATTTAATGAGGTGAAGACCGTTCACAACGTGTTGAGTAAAGTTCTAGGACTGTGCCATCAGATCTCATGTCCGTAAAAGAGAAAAGTCTACGTCTGCATACAACACAGTGCTGACATTGGCTATTTCCAAGGGCTGGTAATGTAGTGATTTCAATTTTCTTCTAGATTTTGCCTGCAGTGAACATAGATTAATTTTGCAATGAGAAAAACAAATGTTTTATTTAAAGAAGTTTTTCTTGGGGTTCCTGACTGGCTCAGTCAGAGGAGCGTGTGACTCTTGACCTGGGGGTCGTGAGTTTGAGTCCCAGGTTGGGTGTAGAGATTACTTATATAAATAAGGTTTACACAAAACTTAAAAAAAAGAAAGAAAGAAGTAATTCCTAATGGTGAAATACTGGTGACATTTTTTAAAAGGAAGCATTGTCACTGAATTATCCTTCTGGAAGGATTATGCAGTTAGTTATAGTGAGCAAGCTATCTACTAAATAACTTTATACCAAAAAACACCCCAACAATAACTAGTTAGAAAATATAGTGGTTGTGGGGTGCTTGGGTGGCTCAGTCTGTAAAGCGTCTGCTCGGGTCATGATCCTGGGGTCCTGGGATCGAGCCCCGAGTCAGGCTCCCTGCTCAGCGGGGAGTCTGCTCCTCCCTCTCCTCCCCACTTGTGTTCTCTAGTTGTCTCTAATAAATACATAAAATCTCAAAAAATATTTAGTAATTGTAATAACTCCTTTCTAATAGAACAGAGAACACTACCTAGGAAGATACTTAATAGAAAATGTTCTGGAACCTGAAGAAGGAAACTCCAGTAAAGAATATGGATGAGGAAGCAAATGAGTAGACACGCCATCTTCTCTGAAGAGGAGACTCCACTTCATAAAGCTGTTCTCCCCTAAAATAATCCACACATTTAGCAAAATCTGCATCTAAGCCTGCCGTGGGATTTTTCTTTTGAAATATAACAAAAAGATCCCAACATCCACCTGTAAGAATTAAACCTATAATATCTTATTGATCCTCAAAGACACTTTACTTTCATATTTTAACATTTTTGAGACCAAGATGTACCTTAGATCAAGTGAACTAAGGTGTCAAGATCAGCCAGCAATATTTTGAATAAGAGTAATTGAAATTACAAAATTATAATAATTACACTTCTTGCTCCACAGCAGATCGAGTAGACAGAAATAAATAAGAAGGCAGAAGAATGTGAAAGATCAAAGCCCCCAAAATATTTTTGCTCACAATTGACATTTAAAATGTGAAAACCATAGGTCGCCTGGGGGCTCAGATGGTTAAGCATCTGCCTTCGGCTCAGGTCATGATCTCAGGGTCCTCGGATCGAGCCCCGCATCGGGCTCTCTGCTCAGCGGGGAGCCTGCCTCCCCCTCTCTCTCTGCCTGCCTCTCTGCCTACTTGTGATCTCTCGCTCGGTCAAATACATAAATAAAATCTTTTAAAAATTAAAAATAAAATGTGAAAACCTAGGTACAATGGACAATTTCCTAGGAAAATATAACTTGGAAAAATACAAAAAAATCTAAACAGACCAATTTCCCCAAGAGAAAGAGAGATAGTTGTCGAAGACCTATGCCCCCAAGAGCACCAGGTACAAATGGTTTCACAGGGGAATCCTACATCATCTTTAAGGAATAAAAAAAATCCCAACATTATTTGAACTTCTTGAGAGCGCATAAAAATTTCTTTTTCTTCAAACTGTCTTCAAAAGTAAGCATAACACTGATGACAAAGTCAGATAAAAGTTACACAAAAAGGAAACAAAAATTTCCTCTTATGAATATTTATGTAAAATATTACATTAGGAAACAGAATCCAGTAGCACATTAACAAATAATAATATAGCATAGCCCAATGAGGCTTATTCCAGGAAGACTAGTTCAATGTTAGGAAAATCTCTAAAGATAATTAATTCATATTAATAGATCTAAAGAGAAAAATCATGATTTTTTTAAAGCTGAAAAGACATTTGACAAGATTTGGCATCTTTGTTTGATGAAGACACATCCTGAATATCCAAACATACACACACACACACACACACACACACACACACACCATAGTAGGAATTGATAGGTTTTTAAAGACTTTTCCTTATGGAGAATTTCAAGCGTAAGTAAAAGTATTTTATTTTATTTTATTTTTTAAAGATTTTATTTATTTATTTGATACAGAGAGAGACAGTGAGAGCAGGAACCCAAGCAGGGGGAGTGGGAGAAGGAGAGACAGGCTTCCCACTGAACAGGGAGCCTGATGCGGGGCTCAATCCCAGGACCCCAGGATCATGACCTGAGCCGAAGGCAGACACTTAACGACTGAGTCACCCGGGCGCCCCTTAAAAATATTTTAAACCTAAGTACAAAGTTCCAAAAATTGCCAGTTCATGATGAAGCTTGTTTCATCTATACCTACACACGCTTTCTCTTGTATCCGGAAATACAATGGTTTTCTTATATGCAAACGACAGGCAAGAAGACACAGTAGAAGATAAAAATACCCAGGAACAAACCTAACCAGAGAGGAGCGAGACATTCTTGAGGAAAATTGCACACTCTGGAGGATGGGAATACGTACAACAGAAAATGCTGATCTGGTCTTGGCTTGGACCACTCAGGATCGAGAGGACGCCAGTCTCTCTAAATTAACAGAGAGGTTTCATGCAACCCCAGTGACAATCTCAAGAGCTTTTGGTTTCTGCTTTTAACTAGACAGAGAGCTTCTCACACTCATATGAAAATCTAATGAGCAAAAAGAGGAAAACCTGGGGAGGGGGGACAATGGGGAGCTGTGGTCCGCAGAATGATCCCCCCAAAGATGCCGCGTCCTGATCCCCAGAACCTGTGAATAGGTTGTTACCTGACAAGAGGAAATTAAGGTTGCGAATCAGTTGATGTTGACGTGGGGAGATTTTCCCTGGATTAGCCGGTGGGGCCCAAAGTAACCACAAGGGTCCTTAAAAGTGAAAGGGGGAGGCAGGGGAGGCAACGTGAGAGACTCGACCTACCACTGCAGGCTCTGGAGGTGGGAGGAAGGGGTCGTGAGGTGAGGTATGCGCGTGGCCTCCCGATGCTGGAACACTCTAGAATTGTCTCCAGAAAGGAACGTCGCCGTGAGACCCGTTTCAGATTCCGACCTCTGGAACTATAAGATAATGAATCTGTGTTGTTTTCAGCCACCAGGTTGGTGGTAATTTGTTACAGAAACAATAGGAAACGAATTCAGGGGAAGATGCCTCCCAAATATTAAAACCTGCCGTAAATAATTAATAATTATTAAATAATCAAATAATTAATTATTAATTAAAACAGTATGGAAATGAGGGGCACCTGACTGGCTCGTGGCGGGCAGGGGGGAGCATGTGACACTTGATCTTGGGGTAGTGAGTTCGAGTGCCTTGTTGAGCATAGAGATTACTAAAAAAATAAACTTGGGGCACCTGGGTGGCTCAGTCAGTTAAGTGCCTGCCTTTGGCTCAAGTCATGATCCCAGCGTTCTGGGATTGAGCCCCGCATTGGGCTCCCTGCTCAGCGGGGAGTCTGCTTCTCCCTCTGCCTGCTGCTCTCCCTATGTCAAATAAATAAAATCTTTTAAAAAAGGAAAATCAGAAGTTTCTCTATGTCAAAACTACTATAAGCATATTCTAAAATAATGTGAGGGCCTTAGAAATATTCTCTATCTCTGCTGCAGTGGGGGTTATATGAAGGTATTATATCTGTTGCAAATCATTAATGTTCAACATACATTTTATTAAAATACATTGTACCTCGATGAAGTTGGTTGTTAGGAAAAGCAATATGACAAGCTGGGAAAAATTATTTGTCCCTACCACATATTATAGTCGAAGGGCACTCTCCATCATATACAAAGGGCTTCTGGAAATTGATAAGAAAACACCAAATGGGCAAAATATATGAAAAGATAGTTGGAAGATAAGTTAATTCAAGAAGCTCATAATCATATGAAGAGAGGTTCAATCTCACTCATAAATAAGATATATTCTTCAACCATCATTGGTGAAATTGCACAGGATTAGCAAGGCTCTGGGGAAACAGGAGCTGACACCCTTTGGTGACTAGAGTATAAACTGATGCACCCACAAGAAGGACAAACCAGCTGGACCTCTCAAAATCACAAGTGCACGTGCTTTTTCCCTCTGTCATTCCTTTTCTAGGAATTTACTTTATCAATATATTTTCCATCGATGCAAAATGACCTGTGAGTACAATTATTGATTGCCACATAGCTGCCGTGGCAATAGAATTGATGTAAACCAAAGGCCCACCCCTAGGGAATTGTTTAATATATGAAACTGATTACATATGTAATCAGTTGGGGATTAGATGAAAGGTGGTATCCCGGATTAGATCCCAGAACAGAAAAATAGACATTTGTGGAAAACTGGTAGAGCCCAAATAAAGTCTAAAGTTTAGTCAATGGTAATGCTATGGACTGAATGTTTGTGTGTCTCTTCCCTCCCACCATTCCTATGTTGAAGACCTAACCCCCAGTGGGTGGAGCCCTGATCAGTAAGAGTAGTGTCTTCAGTCTCCCAGTGAGATGCCAGAGCTCGGGATGACCATTAGGTGAACTGGAGACAAAAAAAGGAGCAAGTGTTTTCACTGTGTACTTTCTAAAGCTTTTTGTGTTGTTTGAGCCACATGAATTTCCTTACCATTCCAATAATGAATTCACTAAGAAGTAAAGAACAATTGGGAGGAACGAGAAGATTTGCACTGTGGATGCTAAGTGTATTATTTCAAAGCTTCAGGAATCAAAACAGTATGAAATGCTTCCAAAGGAGACAAAGAGATCAATAAAGGAGAATGAATAAGCCCAAGGACAATGACGAAGTGCGTCCATGATCAAGGGGAAATTTTGGTGAGAAAGTAAGGTCTTATTCGATACGTTAGGTTAGAATAACCGATGGGGCATTGAAAAACCAGACCTCTCTCTTTCACCAGACCATCAGATCATTTTTAGGTGGATTAAATATTTAAATGTAAAAAAAAATCATAAAAGTACTGTAACACTTGGGGTACAATATGGGTAAATATGTATATATAATTTGAGAGTGAAACTATAAGAGGAAAGAATAAAGGATCTTCCTGTAGGAAATAAAAGATTCCTATGCGGGGCGCCTGGGTGGCTCAGTGAGTTAAACCTCTGCCTACGGCTGGAGTCATGATCTCAGGGTCCTGGGATGGAGCCCCTTATCCGGCTCTCTGCTCAGCAGGGAGCCTGCTTCCCCCCCACCCCCGCCTGCCTCTCTGCCTACTTGCGATCTCTCTCTCTGTCAAATAAATAAAATCTTAAAAAAAAAAAGATTCCTATGCAGTAAATACAAAAACCAAGGATAGACACAGTAAGAAGCAAATACTAATTAGGGAAAAATGAGAGCCAAAATGTTGACTTCCTGACTATGTAAAACACTTGTGTATATCAAGAAAAGGCCAGGGGTGCCTGGCTGGCTCAGTAAGTAGAGCACATGACTCTTGATCTCAGGTCATAGGTTCAAGGCCCACGTTGGGTGTGGAGTCCACTTAAAAAAAAAAGTCAGTACCTCAACTTGTTAAATGTCACACAAAGGACCCAAATAAAGAAGATAATAAATGAAACAGAAATAAACAAAAAAAAAAAAAACCCTTATCTTAATAATCAAAGATTTGCAAAGTAAAATAATGAAATGCTTTTTTTTTTTTTTTTTTTTTTTTTTTTACTAAGCAGGCAGAACATGAAAACAATAAATCTGGTGTTTTGGAGGGAAAAAGACTCACACATACCCCAGGTAAGGATGCAAAGGAGAACAACCTTTCCGAAAGAAAAGTGGATATTTTCTTGAGCCAAATCCTCTCCTTTTCCAAAAAAAACACGTGTGCTTTGCCTTGATGATTCCTCTTCTGGGAATTTATCCTAAGGAAATAATCAAAGAGCAAAAAGGTGTATTTACAAAGCTGTTCCCCACAGCCCTGTTTATAACTGGGGAAAAATGGGGGTACCTGGGTGGCTCAGTTGGGGGGCTGACTCTCAGTTTCGGCTCAGGGCTTGATCCCGGGGTCCTGGGATTAAACCTCAAGTCCTGCTCCACGCTCAGCGAGGAGTTGGCTTGTCCCTCTGCCCCCTGCACCTCTCCCCTGTGTGCCCCCTCCCTCTCTCTCTCTCTCAAATAAATACATAAATAAGATCTTTATAATCAAGAAAAAATGAAAGGAGCTAACAATGGGGAATTGGTTTTCCAAAACGATGGCTCATCTATATAGTGAAATACGATGAAGCCATTATAAATGATGAGAAGCTATTTTGACAGAGCAGAGACATTCACAATATATTGTCCTCTGAAGAAAGCAAACTACAGAATAATTTATATGTTGCTATGATCCTTTTTTTTGTCAAAACACATATCAGGTAATATATATTTATGCGCATACGTATGGAAAAACTTAAGAGTGGATATCTCTGAAAAGTGATTTTGGGGGGAGGTGGCTTTTTTCTTTTATATATGCACTTTTTTTTCCTAAAATTTCTCCTGAAATCTTCTATCACTTCAGTGGGCACTCAGCTTCCTTAAACAGTCTGCTGTTTCATAAGCAAAGTTACTTACATACGCAAATAGATGTTTTTCCTTCCTGGGCAGGAGAAACTCTGAGCCCAGAGATGAATATATTAAAAAACCTTTGCTTAGGGTTTTTACCTTTGTTTCCGGTTGATGGGAACAACATCTAGGAATGAGTCCTTCAACAAGAAAAATGTAAAAACAATTAGCCTTAGGAAGAAAGGGGTAAAAATAAGCAGAATGTCTATTTGCCAAGGAGACAGTGGTTCGATGTTCTGAGAAGCCCTAATTGAGAGCCAACCACTGGGCTGGAAATGAGCATCCACTCAGGAATAAATTATGCATGGCCACTGTTAAATATTTTATCCGTCCTTAACCATTATTTGTCTTCTCGTGGCTAAAAGAGGAAAGACATCATAAGCATTATCGGGCCGGGCATCCATCCTCTCCTAGAACGGCCCCTAACATTCAAACCCAAACCCTTCTACAGAGGAAAAGCCCTGACCATGATTAAAATAAAAGATGACTCGGCACGCCAGGTTGGAACTTCACGTCTTGATGAAGGGATGTCAAGGTGACCTCACCTTCCGCATTGTCATCCCTCCAAGTCATGCACGTTTTGCTAGACTTAACATACTGCTTGAAAGTCGGACATTGATGAGTTCTTGGCAGCGCCCAGGCGAAGGGGTTTTGTGTTTCTCTGTATCCATGCAGCGAGTGGAAAAGGACAAGGAAGATATTTGAGGAGTTGTCAGGAGCTGATGGGACCCATTGAGGCCTGGGCCATTTGGCCAGCTTCCCCAGCTGCTTCTGCCTCCTCTCCTGGCTCTCTCCCTTGACTGTTGATTCCCTCCCTCTCCCCTGCCCCTGTCTCCTTGGCTGCTGGAGGCACACGCCAGCCCCACTGGGCACAGGCCCTGTGAACCCTGGCCAAGACACCCCGGGGGTGCGGGAAGGACTGGCACACTCACTAGAAAAACCCTCTTGTGTCGCGACTGAATGGCCAAGGTTTTACGGCTGCCTTCTGCGGGGGACTAAAAAATTGTGACAATGGCCATTTGGGGGTGAGGTGTATTTGGAATTCCTTCTCAAGTCTTGCCTGGCATTTTGTGTATGTGTGTGCCCCAAATTTAATTTTACCTTCTGACAGACCAGGTGTGTGTGTGTGTGTGTGTGTGTGTGTGTGTGTG
>CM052811.1:111455851-111556576 GCA_028533885.1 Nasua narica | reverse complement strand
AGGAATCTGAGACAGGGCTGGCAAACAGGCAGCCTGTCTCATGACAGTTTTAAAAATCAGACCGTCTTGGGGCGCCTGGCTGGCTCAGTCGTTAAGCGTCTGCCTTCAGCTCGGGTCATGATCCTGGGGTCGTGGGATCGAGTCCTGCATCACGCTCCCTGCTCGGCAGGAAGCCTGCTTCTCCCTCTCCCACTCCCCCTGCTTGTGTTCCCTCTCTCGCTGTCTCTCTTTGTCAAATAAATAAATAAGATCTTTTAAAAAAAAATCAGACCATCTCATGGGAAATTCTGGGTTTCTGGCATCTTCTGCAAAGCTCAAAGAGCTGGCAACACTGGGACCACACATGCCCACGTGGCAATTATGGAGTGTTACACACATACACACACAAACGTGTGAAAGGGGACTCTGATTTACCAGCCCACCGGTCCTGCCCCACCCTGGCCCCTTGGGTATGTGAATTTACCCATTTCTCTAAGACCAAGATTCTCTCATTTCTCCACTTCAACACTAATCAACTTTGAACTTTCTGCCATTTCAGAGCGAAGTCTCTATTGGATTTATGTATTCTTTATATATTAGATTTAGATCAGATTTAAATCAAATCAAATCAAACAATAGTACCTGAAAACACAAGTCTAGATGCTGTCATTATTAGATTTAAACTTGTCCTTCAAATTCATAGCACTGCCATTAGACCCCAAATAGAATTTCACCTTTACCAGTAGTTTCCTTTGGTAGAGGACTGCTCTCTGTCCCCATTTACCTTTGCAACGTACTTTATGCCTTTGATTCTCTGTTATAAAACCCAAACGCCCAGATGCTTTTCTTTAAAGATTTTTTTTTTTTAATTTATTTACTTGAGAGAGAGAGAGAGAGAACATGAGTTGAGGGGGGGGGTGTGGGGAGAGGGAGAAGCAGGCTCCACACAGAGCAGGGAGCCCCATGCGGGGATTGATCCCAGGACTCCAGGATCATGACCTGAGCAGAAAGCAGATGCTTCACCGACTAAGCTACCCAGGTGCCCCTGCCCAAATACTTTATCAACAAAGCTGCAAGGGGTAATGACTCTGCTCACTTCCTGCGGCCTTTCCTCTTTCATGTGGGGGCAGCACCCTGATTCCTTCCTCGAGGAACCAGCACCGCCTGCCCAGGCGAGATTCGGGCCCATGACCCAGCCAGGGCCGGTGAAAGCTGGCTCCGAGGCTTCGGTTCTGGTCTGCGGGGAGGAGAGGCTCCCTCCCCCGTGAGCTGCTTCTCTGATGGGAGGCACACTGGGGATGCTGGAGGCCACTTTTGCCACCACAAGTGGGTCACTTGCTTGGGAAAAGAGCAGAGAGCAGAGGAAAGCAAAGCAAGAAACGGAGAGAGAGTCTAGCCGGTGCTGTAAAATTCAGTACCCGCCAGCTCCGTGTGGCTCCATGTAAATCGCGTGAACGTAAAAATTCGGCTTCTCGGCTGCACGGGGCGCATCCCAAGTACGCGGCAGCCACGTGTGGGCCAGCGAGGACTGTCTGGTGCGAGCAGATATAGGACATCCCCACCGCTGCGGAGCTTTATCGGGCAGCACTGCTAGAGAGTATCTGTGCCCTAGTTCTAGCCCTGGTTTTTCAGCTATGTAGCCAATAAAGCTTTGTATTTCAGCAACTGGAGTTGGGCTCGTTCATAATCCACAGAATCCAAAGGCAGAAGCCTCCAACTAGCACTCTTCGGACTGAGCGTGCACACACTTTAGGTTTCACTGGGGCGTTCTCCTTCCCCGGGGTCGGTGCGGAGAAAGTCTTCCCCGGGTCCAGGAGCGCGGGTGTCAGGCCGACCGCCCTCGGGAATACTCCTGCTGTTTCACCGTTCCCAGCACGACTTCAGTTAGAAGACAAGCAAAGATAGAGAGCAGGCGGCTGTTGGACACAGCTGTCTTTTCTGAGCACCCGTCCGTGTTGTCAGCCTAAGTAATTAGAATCGTGGACAACTTGGAACAAAAGCAGTTTCCCTCATTAGCAAGTGTTACGGGGCGCTTGGCTGGTTCAGCCGGAAAAGTATGTGATTCGCTCTCGGGGTCATGAGTTTGAGCCCCGTGTTGGGTGTAGAGATTACTAAAAAAAAAAAATCAACTTAAAAAAAGTGTGGGGTGCCTGGGTGCCTGCCTTCGGCTCAGGTCATGATCTGAGGTTCATCCCAACTCAGCCGGGAGTTTGCTCCTCCCTCTGCCCCTCCCCTCCTCATGTTCTCTCCTGCTCACTCTGCTCTCTCAAATAAATAAAAATCTTTTTTTTTAATGTGTTTTGGGGTGCCTGGGTGGTTCAGTCAGTTAAGGGTCCGACTCTTGATTTTGGCTCAGGTCATGATCTCGGGTTCCTGGGATCGAGCCCCACATCAGGCTCGGTGCTCAGCATCAAGTCTGCTTCTCCCTCTCCCTCTGTTTCCCCCCCCCCACCCCACCCCTGCTTGCTTTCTCGAGCTCTTTAATAACTAAAAACTTGAAAAAAAGGTTTTTTTAAAGTGCTTTTACATCAGCAGTGTTGAAATAAATCAACACGCTGTGCCTCCTGACATGATACAAGGAACGTCAGATACGTGGTATTCTTGCCCAAAACGTGTAACTTGAATCTAATTATGAGGAAACAGAAAAACCCAAATTGAAGGACAGTTTGCAAAAACAGTTCGTCTTTACTTTTCAGAAATATCAGTACGATAAAAGACAAAGAAAAGCCGAGGAAGTGTTTTGGATGAAAAGAGAGCAGAGAGAGGTGCCATCTAAGTGCGGTGCCTGATTCTAGAAGGGATCCTGATCGGGGGAAACTTGGGACATTTGGGGGAAACTGGGGAGATTCTAGTATGGCTCATATATTAGATATTTTTGTATCACTGTTAAATTTTTTGAATTTGATAAATGAACTTTGGTTGTGTAAAGGGATGTGTAAGAGGATATCTATGTTCTTAGGAAATACCTGCTTTGTCTTTAGGGGGTTAAGAGGCTGTGTTCTCTGTAACCAATTCTCCCATGTTTCAGAAGAAACTGCAGAGATAAAGCAAATGTGGGTATTATCTGGGTGAGGGTTGTAAGCCAAACTTCCATGCAGCTCTTTCTCATGTCTGAAGTGATTTCAAAATATAAAAGCATGCAGGCAATAGTGCTTCCCCTATCCCCCTTAAGAAAAAAAAAATACTAGTATGTTCTATGGCAAATCTTTCAAGTGGAAAGCAAAGTGCTTCACAAGTGTTTTTCAAATAGTGCATCCTGAAATCGTTTTGGGATGTCCCAATAAACATTTTAAAGAATGGAATAAAAAACCAGAGCATTTTTCACATAATAAAGTTTCACTTTGTGACACCTGCAATTATATGTGTGTGTGTGTGTGTGTGTGTGTGTGCTTGTATGTATATGCACACATTCATACACATATCTGTGTACTGGATCACAAGGATCAATGCATTTCTTACTGTGGGTTAGTTTTAAAAATGTTTGGGGGCACCTGGGTGGCTCAGTGGGTTAAAGCCTCTGCCTTCGGCTCAGGTCATCATCTCGGGGTCCTGGGATCGAGCCCCGCATCGGGCTCTCTGCTCAGCGGGGAGCCTGCTTCCTCCTCTCTCTCTCTCTCTCTCTCTGCCTACCTGTGATCTCCCTCTGTCAAGTAAATTAAAAAAAAAAAAAAGTTTGAAAGCCATTCTACTATAGCATCTTTAATAGGGTGACTCACATTCTAATTTACCTGAGACATCTCCAGTTCTTGCCTGTCAACCTCGTGTCCACAGAATTAATAGCAAACTCAGTCACTCAAAAGTGTCCTGATTTGGATTATAAATTACAGTCACTCTTATTTTAAATGCTCATTCTTAAATGCTTGAACTCCTTCTTCTAACAAAGTACAGTATACATAAGTATGCTTGGTGGCCAAAAAAGAACTTTAGCCTTTTTTTTAAATAAGAAGAATTTACATATTATTTGTATAATTGAAAAAAATTTCAAAGTTACCTTTATTAATATCATATTAAGTAACTTTGTTATCCATCCCTTGAGATTATAATGAACTAGCTAATTGTAATAAACTAGAAAATAATTATTTCATATTACATGGAGAACATTGGTTTTGGAATAAATACCATTTCTAAAAGAGAGGCTTCTTTAAAACGGGAAAACTAGGGGCTCCTGGGTGGCTCAGTCGTTAAGTGTCTGCCTTCAGCTCAGGTCATGATCCCAGGCCCCGCATCGGGCTCCCTGCTCATTAGGGAGTCTGCTTCTCCCTCTGCCCATCCCCCTGCTTGTGCTCACTCTTTCTTAAATAAATAAAATCTTTTAAAAAATGGGAAAACTAAATACAGATTGTAAATAAAATACGAACTCTACTGAATTTTAATGTTAACTTATAAAATATACAAATTTTATAAAGTAAGATTTAGGGAAAACATTCTCTTTTAAAATATTACCTAATCCTTACATGGTTTTTAGAGAACTAAAAACTATATACTGAGGACTCTGAAATTATTAAATCCAACAAAGTAGTTTCCTTCATATTTACCTTCTAGTAGCCGGTCAGACATCCACCCAATTACATACAGGAGACACCGGAAGTCTGTGCTTTATCCTGCAGAGAAGAGCCACCATGACTAAGTGATATGCTGTCATAAAGTCAACACTTCCAGTGTCTTATAAGACATGCCAAAACCTCTGTTTAGGAGCTCAGCTGTCAAATCACCGACATACTCTCTCTTAAAGCTTCATCACCCACATTTAAATGTTCACCAATCCAAAGATGGGAAGACCAAAGCAGACAACTAGTTGTTGCTAATCATTTTTCTGAGCACCTTAAGGCATACACGATCAGAAAGGAGGGGCTCATTTTTCCTTGCAAACTTCTGTTTTTTCCTCTAAATCAAACTTAACTCTTTACCCAGAACTAAAGACTTGGAAGCAGTAGGGATTTAAGATTCAAACAACACTGGGGTCATATTTTGGGGGATGAAAGGGATGTTTTAGTTCCATACCATTGTTTCATGGATCCTGAAACCCAGAGATAAATCTCGGGTACTGAATGCAACATGGTCTGTACCAACCGGTGATGGGAAGAGTTCTACATAGATGACGTTGAATTTTGACTCTGGATTTCCAATGTTTTTAAATTGGGGGAGGCGTCAGAAGCATTATCCTCCACTCTGGCTGACAGAGTCAGTGCAGGGATCAGCTAAGCCAATGACACTGATGAATCTGGGATTAGAAATGTCTCAGTAAGAGGGTATGATCCATCTCAGGGCTTTTCCATCGTCCCGAACCCAATCTGTATGGGCAATGCCACACAGGGTGGTAATAAATAGCATGACTAAGTGAATTTGAATCTCAAAAGATAAACTGTCCCATTACAAACTACTTGTCTTGTTGCAAATCATCTTAGTGCAAATGGTACCTCTCTGCACAAGTATCACACATAACGAGTATCACACACATCAGAGTAACTACATTTTAAATGCTACCTTCCTGAACATAATCATATGCTCGTACACCGCTGCAGTCACTGTATACACAACTTGGTGTTTATCTTTTAAAAAATTAAAAGTTAAGGAAGTCAGGATATTATTAGAACTTAGCAATTTTCTTCCTACTCATTTTCTATCATGAGTGCTTGGTAAGTATTTGTTGGGTCACTTTTCATATATTTGCAAACAAGAGTAGCCTTTTTACAAGTCTATCTTTATTTGTAAAAAATAATATACAACTAAAGCTAATTTGATTTTTAAAATCAAAGTTCATTTAGTGATAATGTACATTTTATAATAAAATTGTAGTAAAATACTGACATTTGAGAGTTTAAACAAAGTATCATTCATGTAAAAATCATGTTGTCGCATGTAAAATTTAATTAGAAAATTCATAGTTCACAAAAGTACATATATTTTGTTGACAGCTCATGAGAACATTATCATAAATTTACTCAAGATACAGAACAAAATTCACAGTTAGGCTTGACATTTAGTACTATAAAATTTTACTCTGAATCCACTGATATTTCTGTTAACAAGGTACACTTGGAATAATTGATTCAGACTACTAATGAACTGACATTTTATTGTATAACCAAGATCTATTGGTTTTACAATACGTCTAGTAATCAATTATTTCACCAATAATTTAAATGAGAAATCTAGTTTTAACACCACTGACATATACCCTTAGCAAGAAAATTAAAATAAAAAGCACTAGCAGCTTTGATTTCTATTTTCGTGAATACATACAAATCTGTACTTTACAGTTAAAATTTGTACAAAAAGTCAAGCCCTGAAGTATTTTTCCCCCAAGAGAAAAGTTCGGATGTTAAAACTTTGTTTAAAAAAAAAAAAGAGAGAGAGAGGTAGTGTGTGAAAGGATTTTTACTTAAAATGTTGAACCCCTGCACCACTTATAAATGAAATTTAACCTACATGTTAACATTTTACCATTCTAGAGTCAAATTTCTATACCTCACAGAAGGTTAAAGCTGGAATGCCATTAGCAAATAGTGGTATAGAAGTGGAAGAACTTGGGTGAATTCAACAAAAAAGTACATTGCATTACATAATGTTGTGCAGTTAACAGTTCAGTGATAATCTGTTTATTGGTAACATGAACAAAATACATTAAGTATTCTGAGTCAAGTGACCTTCCTTCAGTCCAAGACTTCTTCATATATCTTTACGATAGAGAGAAAATATCCTTCAAAACGGAGTCACTTAATTCTTCATTGTTTCCCCAGCACGCAACTGTTACAAAGGTACCCATTCTAGCCCTACCATAAAATTAATTAATAAATAACTCTGAGAGAGATAGCCATAAGCCATAGGGAACTTATGTGCTTCATACAGTCCTGGGTTTCTGAATACAGCATACTGCAGTGCTTGTGCATGTTGTAGGGAAATCAGGCGAGGGATGGAAGCCAGCAACCTTACCCTTCACTTGTTCTAAGTGGATGCACTAGAAAGTAATAAATAGCCTCATAAAATTAATTGCAATAAACTCTACCTGTCCAAGGTGAATACTCTACTTTTTTCATAAAGTATAGGCAGTCAGTGTTCCTGGAAATCCCATTAAGGAAAAAAACAAATTATCTCATGTAAAAAAGTGCATAAGTTTGTCGTGTGTGTAAAAATCTCTTAATTTGGGTGCATTTTTAAATACAAAATGATTCATACTACTCAAATACAATAGCAGAGTATAAAAGCACACCAACAAAACACACACCAACAACAAAAGGAATGACTTCCAATGAGATGGGAGTGAGGGTGAGAGGACATTAAGGGAATCTCACATATTAACAGTTGATGGAACTGCCTTTTGCAACATTGAGTTATACGCACATGGAATGAGTCTGTGAATGTGGAAACTACAGGATGAACGAGCTTGGAGCTTGAACAACTGTTATAGTTCCTTAATTCAGGAACATGGTTTCAATGCTTTATGACATAGGAAGCAACTCCCCCAAACAGGCAATTGGTTTGATTTCTTAAGTATTAGGAAAAAAAAAAAAAAAGCATTGGAAAAAATTACTGATAACAATTAGCAACAGAGGAACAACATTACAAAATCAAAATAAAATACAGGGAACATAGGAGCTGAGGTCCCCAAGGTACCAAAGGACAGATTCAGACTTCTTCATATTAGAATCTTAAAAAATATAGTTAAGGGAAAAGCTAACAGGGCTCTGCACAGCAGGTTAAAAAATACGCAACCACTTCAAACGGAAATGATCTGGTCCTCTCAGTTCTGAGAATGTGCTCTAACATCCAGTTTTCTAGAGACAAAATAGCAAAAGCACATAATTTCATTAGCAAAGGCCCCTTTCAGACTTAAATTCACCTCTGACAAACCGAAGTTTATAGTAACAATTATCAAACTGCTATTTTAAGAACATTTTAAGCTTGCAATATTATTTTTCTCATGCCTACTCCAGGTCACCGGCTCAGAGGTATATATGCGTTAAACTAGCCACATTTACAAGTCCCTGTGACATCCTCACTCCAAAGACATTCAGACAAAGGTTTCATAGTGTTATGATCGTTCCATCTTCTTCTAAGAGTTTTTGATCCGGAGCATGTGTTTCTGCATTTGTGCCACTTGCTACAGGTGCTAAGCTCACTTCATTAGAAGGAATAAAGCCATTCTGTCCAGACTCAAAACTGAGCTCTATCTGCGTTAATGATTCGAGGCTCTCGGTATTGGGAACAGCTTTAGGAATCTGCTGAGGCACTCCGTTATCTTCGATAATAATGTCATCTTCATCACTGTCTTCGTCCTCTGGCTCAAAGCTCGGTTCTACCTGCTGGGGATAGCCCAGGAGGCTGTTATCTGTGGACTGGCCAGAGCTGCCGGAAGTCCGACTGTTTCGAACAACGTTATTCCTCTGGTTTGCGGGTCTCACCGTTATAATGAGGTTGCGGCTGTTGGCGATCATCATGTCTGTTACTTGGTCAAGACTCTTCCCTGAAACTTCTATGCCGTTAACTTCTAAAACTTCGTCATTAACCGCTAATAGTCCTGTGCTTTGAGCCAGGCCTCCTGGGACAAGTCTGGATATAAAGATCCCTGGGACCTTCTCTAAGCCATGCGGCGTGACCCTGACGCTGGAGCCATCGCGGATGTAGAATCCTAAGGGTTTCTCAGTGCCGTATTTGTAAAGACGAACCCTACGATGTGTTTCTGGGAGGATATCCACGTCTATAATAGAAGACACAGGTCTGAAGTCTTGGGGCATACTAATGACTATATGTGGCTTTTTTCTATGGTTGTCAGGACGCAATACATTGGTTAAAACATTCTTCTTCTTTATTAGTGTGTCTGTACCAAAGGCACTGTAGTCTGCTTCTTCTGTTTAAAAATAAAATAAAATAATTACAGAAATGATGTATGAACACCCATTTTATCTGCAGTTCGATCTATAGAGGAGATAACTCACATGTATTTGGTACATAAACAATTTAAATATTAGCTTATTCTAATCAGATCAAAATGTAGCGCTATAGTTAAGATCTGCTGTTCCAGAAAGAAACCACTAGGTGGCCCTCTGAAGCTCACATCGTAAAATCTCAACTCTTCAATCTGATAAAAGCTCAAGGACTATTTACAACAGTAAGAAGGAAAAATGAAATTCTGGTAAGCTCACACACACATTTTTTTTTTAAGATTTTATTTATTCATTTAACAGAGAGAGAACACAAGCAGACAGAGAGGCAGGCAGAGGCAGAGAGAGGAGCAGGCTCCCTGTGGAGCAAGGAGTCCGATGCGGGACTCGATCCCAAGATGCTGGGATCATGACCTGAGCCAAAGGCAGCTGCGCAACCAACTGAGCCACCCCGGCGTCCCGCTCACACACACATTTTTAGACATCACTTCAAGTGAGTTACTTAAAACGTATTCTTCCTTTATTTGTTTAAGAAACTCCAGGTTGCCTATTTCTTAACTCAAGTCCATGATATAAAATGGGACAATTCTGATTCCCAAGGTAAATCGAGGGAACGAGCCTGGAGTACAGGCTGGTGGGGCAGATGATGTAATTCAGCGAAACAGACAGTATGCATGAAATGATCACGTAAATTAGATGAATGTATATCTAGAATTTAGGAACGCTGGTCTCCTGCAAATAAATGTTCTCCCTCAGTTTTCCGGGGGGAGTTTTTAATCATCCATCTCCCCACTTCTGAAAGAGGCTGAGGTCTAAGATTTAACTTTTTTCTTCACCGTGTGAGAAAGAAGTGCAGAAGGCCCTTTCTTGGCGGTTGTGCCACAGTCTTTCTTCCACTACAGGAATTTGTGGGGCTGAACGCCATTTGCCAGGGAGCCTTGTTTTTTTAAGTGAAAATGTTCTCGTTTTTTTAAATGCTGACACCTAATTAAATAACAATAACAAAAACCAGTTTGAGTCAAACAACAAGCACGGGTTGCTTTCATGCCTCCACCCAGCGATCTATCCTCTCTGATATAAACTAAGGGAAAACAGGGCACCTAAAACCAGATCTGCCTTCTGTAATCATACTGCTGGAGGAAAATACCTACAAACAAAACACTTCATCAAAGAATGAGAGGTTTAAAAAAAAAAAAAAAGGAAATCAACATCAGGCATAAAACTTGAAATCATGTTTCAAAAATAACAAAGGAGAAGAAATTAAAAGGTCAGAATCTTCAAGAATTCAAGGATAAAAATATATAACCTAAGAACAAAGGAGACAAAAGCCCCCTCCCACAAAGAACTAGTTCAAAATCCTAGTCTCAGCTGCTCCAGATATTAGTACTATCACGGTATTGTGGTTGCACAGGGTTCCGTGTATAGTCTTTTCCTTGACTCTCACACTCTATTGATAAATATTGTCATCTTTACTATATAAACTAGGAAATTAAGGGTACAAAATAATGGTTAAGAGTACAAAATAGAAAGACTGGACCTTAATTTTCTTACTAGGCCAATACCTTACACATTCACATAATAAGTATTAAGTGTCAGGTGTGTGTCTGAACATAAAGAACTTTTTTTTCCTCGTGCTGCTTCAATGTTCTTCAAAAGCTCCTTGCAGAGAAATGTGCAAGACTAGGGGTACCTTAATTTTTGGCATTTTTCCCCTGGGGATAATTGTCTTTATTTATAAAGTATGTACACCCTATTCTTACAGAGACAAATTTATTTATAATTTGGCTTTGGAAATTAACTCACTGATACAAGAATCTTTTTGGCTTCATTTGACCAAAAGCCTATCAATGATGGCCTTCCATGGAATGTGTTTTCTCAGTATATATTTTCATTTTAAAACAATCAATTAAGAAAACCCACAGAAGATTTATAAGGAAAATTCCAGACCATATACACTGAGAGCAAAACTAAGTTGCCTACATGGGAAACCTGACCAAAAACAAAAAAAAAAAAAAAGAAAGAAAACCCCAAATCTGCATAATTTGGCATCGCATCCAGACTGTTTGAATGCTCTCTGCTAAATTCTCAAAAGCAATATGCCCCAGCACAAAGGCACCTTTGTTCTCCCATCTAGCTAATCAGTTTCCAGCCACTGGGAAAAGCAATATTTTGGCAGAAAGCCAGGGTGCAGTGTTAAAGTGTAAAGGTGACTGCCCACAGGGAACGGGGAGTTCACTTTCTGCCTGAGTCTGTGTGTCAAAGCACTACTCAGAATGAGATGAGAAGTCTGCAAACCCAGCTCCCAGCAGCCTCCGCCGCTGCAAAAACCCAGGCTTATGCAACAGTACGTGAAAGAGGCTTCAACAGCAATCCCTCCCTTATCCCAAGCCTGTCCCTCGGCCACTGCAATCAACAAGGATCCACTTGGAATGCCTCCGCCTCCGAGGAGCCAAACTGCAAGTCCCAGTTCCTCACAAGCAGAAAGCTCCTGTGCTTTACTTACAGGGCAGCCCCGCAGGCACTCCCTCTGGACCTCTTACTCTTTAGGCAGTTAATTCCGAAAAGCCTGGTTATCTCACTCCTTAACTCACAGGGAGTCGCAAGTCACAGATGCAGAGCCGGGGAAAGGGTCTGCTAGTGAGTGGCAGGCACAGATACATGAGGTAAAGGCCTAGTGTTGTTGCTGTTGTTTTTAAAGATTTCATTTATTTATTTCACAGACAGAGAGAACACAAGTAGGCAGAGAGGCAGGCAGAGAGAGAGGGAGGGAGGCAGACTCCCTGCTGAGCAGAGAGCCGGATGTGGGGCTCGATCCCAGGACCCTGAGATCGTGACCTGAGCCGAAGGCAGAGGCTTTAACCCACTGAGTCACCCAGGCGCCTCAAAAGCCTACCGTGTTAAAGCAAATCTGGAAAAAAACAAGCCAAAAACAAACAAAAAACCTCATAAAAACCCATCATCATCCCTGTTCAGTAACAAAACGGTAACAGTTCACTGTGGGGTCATCAACAAAGTTCAAGATTATGACCCACTGAAGTTCTGCAAGAAGACAGAAGAATGAAATAATTTTTGAAATTATTCTATTCCAGGACCGACAACCTTCTGCCCTGAAGAGCTGCATAGTAAGCCCTCCGGGCGGGTGGGTCACCCAGGCACTACCGCCACAGGAGCAGCTGTAGGCCGTACAGAAAGCCAAGCATGGCTGTGTTCCAAGAAAACTTTATTTACAAAAACAGCCAGCAAGGCTTGTTTGCAAACCCCCGTTCTAATCCAAAATGGTTAAAAGAACTAAATCTGGCAACTTTAAAAGGATTAAACATCACCTAAAGCAATATTCAAGGTATGCAAATCCCTTCATTTCCTAATATAAGAAAAATCAATCACCAAACATTTCAGAAGCACCGCAAGCTGGCGAGCTGCAGGTTCAGTGAACAAAGGAGACAGTGGGGTGCTGGCTCTCAAGGAGCTTACAGTCAAAGAGGAGATGGCGATTACCACCTGCCATCAAACTATTACAAAGGGGGTAAGAGCTGTGGCGCAGACAGCGCGCCCAGACAGCGCGCCGCGCCGTGGGCGCCCAGCCTGCTTGCAGGGTGCGGCAAGGCTTCTCCAGGGGAGGGGAGGTTTGTGCTGAGACTGGAAAAGCAGCCAGCAGCTAATCAGGTAGAAGGGAGAGAAGGATGTTGAGGAAATAGGGTCTAACAAATAGAGAGCAGAGCAAGATGGGGTAGACGAAAAACTCCAAACTCCGACAGGGAGAGAGGGAGGGGAAGGAGGAGGAACCAAGAGTCCAGTGAGAAGCAGCCAGGGGCCCTGCAGAAAAACGGGGCCACCCAGGGGAGGGGGTGCGAGGGATTACGGACTTCAGCCTACCGGCAACGGGAAGAAAACAGATTTGGGTTTTTCTTTTAAACTCACCCTGACTATAAGCGGGAGAGTGACCCTGAAGGAGCTGGCAGGGGGGTTACTGCCGTCATTTTGAATAGTGCCTGGCCTGGAGCAGAGGCAGGGCTGATGAGGAAACAAATCCGAAAAATAATTAGAACTGTTGTAACAGGCTTGGTGACTGACTGAACAACAGGTTATGTGTCACATGTGACACCCAGGTTTCTGTCATGAGCAATCGGTGTCCTAGGCTGTTCTTCAAAATCCAACTGACAATTATGAAGCATCTCTCTTAGAGCATTTCTAAATCAAACCCGGATTCATTAAAAAGTAATCTTCAAGTCCACCTACAAACTAATGTCTACTGCACAGTTCTAAGGACTGAGGTGCCTGCCCAGGGGGGTCTGGGCCACCAGGTGGTGTCTCAAGTGCGACAATGCGTAAAGCAAGCAAGGCCCTTCTAGGGTTTCCAACGAACTCTTTCCAATAAATGCAAGATGCAAATGCTCTTGTCTGGTGGCCTACAAAACCAGGTGGTGACACAGCAAGAAGGTGCAGTGTGGATATTCTGATCAGATCTGGTGAGGAGTCTATGCGCATCCACGGATCCCAGACTTGGCTGCCCCTCGCGGACTGTCTGGGAAGCCTCTCAACTCCAACAGGGGACGGGGGTTGGCAAAATATCTGGGAATCCTTTTGGCGCACCCAACTTTTCAGACAGCAGGGATTTTGTTTTCTTTGGTTTCTGCTTCCATGATAATAGCCCTAGAGTACGGGGGTTTTTCTTTTAACAATAAATTATTATAAGACATAAAACCTTTCAAGATACACAACGATACAATCTTTGAGTTCATACTATATAGTTAATACATTCAACTGTGAACTTTCACTTCAAAGAGACTTCTGGTAGAGGTATCAGATTTTAAAAGACCACATGATTTTAAAATTCAAAATGGTTTAAAACTTGTTTTTTTAAATCACTTGGTGCCATGTAAGTGTAACTAGTGCCTTATCGATTCCTAAACTGGAATCAACAAGCCAAGAAAACAAAGCGTATTGTAATTAAGCAGTAAAGTGTTACTATACTTAAATGTCATGCTTTATATTAATTTCCTGAATTTAACATTCACTAAAATTTACCTAAAATCAGCTTCTGCTCAACAGCTGTTGAGCCTCACAAGAAAAACAGTAACTCTGTGAATCACAGGGCACCTCGTAAGTCTGTTAAGGCAGACAATAAAGAGATAACTCATACTTAGATCAGGTAATTCCAGGTCTGATAAAGGTGGGAGGGTCAAGGGGCTTTGGCTCAGGGGATCCAAAGAGACCCCTCTTAGGAAGTTATTTGCGTGTGATAAGATCTGAAGGATGTGGGGGGGTGGAGCGCGGAGAAAAGCAAGAGTAAAAGCACAGGGATGGCAACACCCTTTCCAAGTTTGGGACAGAAAGCAAGCCAGCCAGGGTGGCTAAGATGACGGAGTGGGGGAACGGAGAAGAATGAGGTTGTGAGGCCCAAGGCAGGAAGGATTTTATTCTGGATGTAATGAGGGGCGAAGGGGGGCATTAAACAGGAATGACTTGACCAGCTTACTTCTTCTATGCTTTCCTTAAGTCATACTTGTATTACATTTATATTTTTATTATTTTTAAAAGATTTTAGGGCACCTGGGTGGCTGTTGTTTAAACATCTGCCTTCCGCTCAGGTCATGATGCCAGGGTCCTGGGACTGAGTGAGCCCTGTGTTGGGTTCCCTGCTCAGCGGAGAGCCTGCTTCTTCCCCTCCCCCCACACCGCTGTGTAGTCTCTCTTGCCAGCTCTCTCTCTCATAAATAAATCTTTTTTTAAAAAATTGAGATTTTATTTATTTGACAGAGAAAGAGAACACAAGCAGGGGGAGCAGCAGAGCAAGAGGGAGAGGGTGAAGCACACTCCCTGCTGAGCAGGAACCCTGATGCAGGGCTGATCCCAGGACCCTGAGATCATGACCAGGGCCTAAGGCAGATGCCTAACCAACTGCACCACCCAGGCGTCCCTACATTTATATATATATATATATATATATTTTTAAAATATTTTTAATGTTTTATTTATTTGACAGAGAGATCACAAGTAGGCAGAGGGGCAGGCGGGGTGGGGGGGGGAGCGGGCTCCCTGCTGAGCAGAGAGCCTGATGTGGGGCTCGATCCCAGGACCCTGAGATCATGACCTGAGCTGAAGGCAGAGGCTTTAACCCACTGAGCCACCCAGGCGCCCCCCTACATTTATATTTTTAAAAACAAAAGTATTCTGTTGGATGCACTGCCTATTTCTAAATGAAACTTTTCTTTTTTAAAGATGGGGGATGGGGCGCCTGGGTGGCTCAGCTGGTTAAGCCTCTGCCTTATCTCAGGTCATGATCTCAGGGTCCTGGGATCGAGCCCCACATTGGGCTCTCTGCTCAGCAGGGAGCCTGCTTCCCCCTCTCTCTCTGCCTGCCTTTCTGCCTACTTGTGATCTCTCTCTGTCAAATAAATAAATAAAATCTTAAAAAAAAATTAAAAAATAAATAAATAAAGACAACAGGAAGGGGTAGGGGCAGAGGGAGAGAATCCCAAGCAGGCTCACCATGCCCTGTGAGGAGCGGACGCGGGGCTCAGGGCTTGGGCTTGATCTCACAACCGCAAGGTCATGACCTGAACAAAACCCAGGAATTGGACGCTTAACTAACTGAACCAGCCAGGCGCCCCCTTTAAAATCAAATTCTAAGAGCTGTTTACTGTATTGGACATTTATTTCTAGGACATAAAAAACTTCTGTTTACATATAAACATTTAAACCAAAGAGCAGGACATAACCACACTTAACAGATGTGAGGATTAATCCCACAATCAAGTGTTACGATGCCAGTAATAAAAACATGTAGTGGTGTGATCCGACTGCTATCATCTAACAGAAAGGATAATCCAACTTGTTGGATGGCAGTAGTTTAAAAATAATCACTCCACACTGAATACACATTCCAAACAGCAACAAAGATTTTTTAATGAAAATTACAACTGCTAACAAGAAAGGCCTACTCATCAATAATTATTAATATTATTCTGCTTGAAATGACAAGTTCCACATGAATGATTTGTCTTCTCTCCTCTACTGATGGTATTTTGTCTCCACCAGTCTGTACACAGCTTTCCAAGGGTCCATCCCTGGTCTTCATCCCTACAAGGCCTTACCTCTCCTCCAGAGAATTTCTCAACGATCACTTTTCCACAGACTTTCAATTTTCTCTGACTGGGCCTCTGGATTTTGATCCAAAGTTCCTGTCTGCCCTTTCCAATTTCCTACGTGGCATGGTTAAAACTCACCAGCCAAACATCCTAAAACCAAACCCATTTTCTTTCCAAGCTAATCTCCCTCTTCCAAATTCTGCTTGTTTATGGAACCGTCCCAGTCATCAGACTCAAACCCAGAAAGTTGTTCTCTGCTGGACTCCTCTTCAACTCCCCGCCATCCAGTGGGGAGCACAGTGACTCTCAAACATCAGATACACCCTCTTTAACGCTGCCACTTCCGCCGCCTGCCTTCTCCACTGGGGCGGCTTCCCAGCTGTCCCTTCACTGCCGGCTGCTGGCCTCTCCTCTAAGACCGCTGCTCACTTCAACTCATCCCCAACAGCCAAATTAATCTTCCTCGATTAACACTCTAACTGTACCACACCGCAGTTACGTACCTATGAAATCCATCTTAGAGGTCTCTGGGAAAATCAATTTGTGCGCTTCTAAGTGTTCTGTAAATAGTCAAGTTATGTGGACATGTTACCCTTGGAGGTTATTTTGTCGGTGGACTTCAGTTCCTCCAACCACAGAAAAGCAAAGCTATATAATCAGTGGAGTTTCAAAGCCCTGGGAGTGCTCTAAGGTTTATCGACTGATTGGAAGTAAAGTTTCACCTTTAAGGGTAATCCCTACCCATTCTCTCAAACTGCTTTCTGGGTTGGTTTATAAACACAGTAAGGCTTTCATTATCCCACGAATACTGAGCTTGCTGCTGTCATGCTGGGTTTCTAAACCTCTTCATTTACCAAAGACAAAGAAATAAATGGCACACATCACGCCCATGTGCAGACAGGCAGACACGGAGGAGGCCACAAAGTCCAAAAAAAAAAAAAAAAAAAAGTTTTAAAACTCAAAATGCTTGCCATGTAGGATGGTCCAAATGTTCTTTTGCCAGACTAATATCAGTGTTTAAATTCCTCCACAATAATGACTTGCAATCTAATTTTCCAGATAATTAACTAACTTTATTTCTGTGAAAAGCATTCTAAATAAGTAACTTTCCTTCAGGTAGTTTTTAAGTAGTAAATACAGCACTTGAAATTTGGTTGCCACCCAAAAACGAGAATCTTTCTCTGATTCCAAAGTCAATCTTTCTATCACATCTTTCTGAATGGACGCAGTTCTATTCAACAAAGTGAAGATTCAATGCATATTTCTATCAATGAGGAAAATAAACTACTTTTATTTCTAAAACAATGTCTATACAGTGGTACTTACCCTTTTTTTGTATAAAAATCCTAAGCAGTGGATTGGCCGTTGAAACAGCTTTGTGATAATTATCATCATTATTTATAGGTAGTAAATCTCCATGGATGTCTGCATAGCCTACTAAAACGTCAACATTGGGTATCTTATGAACATGTTGCAGTAATCCGTAAAACTCCTCAAATTTTCCAGGTTTTGATCTTTCCAGTGAAAACCGACGAAATTCAGCTCCAAACTATAAATACAATGAACATATGAATTAAAAACAAACAAAAGTTAAGAGGACCCCATCTGAAAATGCACTCCATAGGAAAATTAACAGGTGTAGTATTTCCTTAATAAAAAAGACAGTTGCAATGACACAGTCTATTGTCAGAAATCTCATTGTCTGGAGATAAAACAGCATAAGAGAGACACAGGAATGTGCCTTCTCACTGCTTCATCTCTGAAGGGCATTCCCGTCAAGAGATGAGGCTCCTCTCAATCCCTGGGGTTCCCAGGCCTCACTGGGGACTGTCCTGCAATAGTGACTCAGCTCAAACCCTGTCTGGAGCCCAGATCTTGACAGCAGTCCTCTCCCTGCTCAGGCCATGGGGTAAAAAAGATGTGCCCACGTCTTTATTTTGGCCATTAGCAAAAACCACCTAAGTTTCTTCCCCCATAAAAGGAATTACGATTTCATGGGAAGTGGAAAGAATTAATAGCAACATATAAAGAAGGGACTTTGAGCTTCTTGGCATTAAGGCACAATACAAATGGGAGGTATATCATATAAAAAATAGGTCTAGAAAAAAAAAGAAATAGGTCTAGAGATAAGGAGTATCTTCCCTATGATAATGCTGGAAAAAAGCTTTATTAATACATAAAATATATATCCTACAACCATCCAATTAATGCAATAAGTGTTTATGTGCTTGGCACAGTGCCTGAGCCCGACAGATGGAAAAGCTCAGGGCCACAGCAGGAGCTCACCCGTCAGTGGGTAAAGACAACAAAGACATCAGAGAGGTGTTAAGGGACCACAAAAACACCTCTATCATGCCCCATTCTGATTCCTCTAGAATCATACCTCTGCTCTCCAAATAACAGATTATTAAAGTGGCTGTTATTCAGCACTCAGGACTGGCTTCATCCGGTGCCTGATAAACAAGATCTATGACTTACGATGGGGCCCAGTGTGCCATTTCCTTCAGGTGGAAACCTAGGTAAGGTTAATCAGCCTTCCTCAGAAAGTGTCCCAGCCATGTAAGTTTAAGAAATGCTACAAAACTATAATCACACTCTTAGGAATCACTGTGGAGACCAGATAATAAAGACTCAGTTCAGTCCTCCCACTGATTTTTTAAAAATTTTAAGCAAATGTTTGCCAAATGTGTTCAACCACTGAACTCATTTTTCCTCTGAAGATCTACTGTTCGCAAGAAATACTAATGTATTCTAATGTAATGTAATACTAACACAGCCTTAAGCATCAAGCAGAGAAAGTCCCCATCAGAATAAGTTGAACAGCTTACAAATGCGTCAATTTCTCTTCCAAAGGACCTATGGGATATCTGGAGTCACTGTATCTGTTACACTGCAGAAGTTCATCTGCTTGCTAATACCCACGCTACTCATCACTCTTTAATTAAGTTTAAAATTCACTAAAACCACCTCTTCTAATCAATAAAAGAATTTTCATCACACATTCCTGAAACATAAACACCAACATTTGTCAAGAACATACGGTGACTCATACCTAAAACTCTCAAAAAACTTTAGTCACACCTTCACGTTTCAAAGTCAATAAAAACTCGGCAACACCCTTCATATCAGAGCTAGTCTTATGATGTTATCAAAAGTCACAGTTTCTCCTCCATGTTCTTTATCCGGGTATCACAACCTAAAGCTCCCAGTGCTCAAAATTCACCCAAGGGTTTACCACTTTCCCAGGTATGTGAATGAGAGTAACATCTAATACTTCAACATTTTAGGGCTCCAACGTCTTTGCTAAATAAAGCTTTTGGGTGAAAATCTCTTTTCTCAACATGTTTTTCCTCTTACTTTCATGTTATGATAAAAACAATGAAAAACTGTATGGCTTCACAGCTGACCATGCCCTTTTGCAAATGTTAGCAGAAAACAAAACCAAACAAGAGAAACTGTTATGCTTCTTGCAGAAAAACAACAGGATTAAGAGAATGTTTTACTACCTGGAGAAAAACACTAAGAGATAACATTAAGACCCAGTCAACAACTATTCACTATGTGAACCATCCATAACTCTTATTTAGGCCAGTCTCGTTTGTCTTGGCCACCCAGGATATGGCCTTCTCCCAGAGTCTGTTGGGAGAATGGACACCTTTCCCCTGGTATCTGCTGGTACACTCAAGAAACCGCAACTTAATTTTAATATTGTTTGTCCATGAATAATAATTAGAAAATGTAGAGCCCAAAGACTGTTCCAAGGTCATTAAAGGATTCCACCTTCATTATTGATGGAGAACTTTCCTAGCTCTGCTGAGATAATACAGTTGACACTGTTTTCTATGCAAAAGAAAAAGAGATCCTGAAATGTGAATGTGCACATCACCAGGTTGTGGTTACAACCTCTTGACCATCAGTTTTGTAAAAAGCTGTGCTATCACCAAGGCAGCTAACAAAGGGAAATACTGTTTCAAACATCTGTCCAAATACTTTGTAAATGATAACGATGACAAGTGTTTCATTTAATCCACTAAAAATAAATGTGTCAACAGTATCTATCTAAAACACACGGTGTCACAGACACACTAAAAACAGTATCTAATATTGTGTCTGTTCACCAACATCGAGGACAGAGTAACCACACTTCATTCAGGGCAGGTTCTCAGAACGCCTTGATTCTATTTAAGAGACACGGTTCACAACAAGTGCAGCACGGCAGCTCAATTATACAACATGTAGTATAGACATGCGTGTGGGAAAGATTCACAGGTCAGTTGACAGAAGAGAAGGGGGCAGAAAGCCTGAAATTCCAGTCCCAGAGTGCTTCAGGTTTAAGCCCAGGAGATAAATCACCATTTGATTGTATTTATCAGTGCACCTAGAATCTCTACTTATTTTTTCCTATAATGAAGAAATAAAGACTTGCTACCAAGATTAGGACCACGAACTGAATTTTAAGATTATGCAATATCCTAAGTGTTTGTCTTTTCTTAACCTCAACCCCCACAGACGCAAACTAGATTTATGACAGAAATGCCTGAGAAAGTTCAACCACTGGGCACAGAACCACTACCGCCGCTATACTGCTCGAGGAAAAACCCTGTATATTTGGAGTCATCTTAACCCTTAGCTCAAGCATGTCTCTTCCATTTGCTCTGGCAGTTCCACTGAGGACACAGGGAAGAGCATATTCCCTAAATTGCTATAATTACATTTCTATTCTTATTAAACAGGATGGTTTCTGTGCAACTACTGCCTATCCTGATACAAAAGTCACAAATAACCTTTAAATGATGTTTACAAGGAATGCAGATACTCCTGAGGTGAAGATCTCAGTTACACCAACATACAGAACTTTGCTTATCAACTCTAGATACTAAAGCCATCCCACCCACAGGCTCCAGGGAGCTCTCCTTACTCTACTTCACTCAAAACCACTCCCTGATTTTGGATTTGCCCTAAGTAGTCTTACATTCAGTGATGTTTCATCATTTCTGAAGTCGATATGCTTGTACTTCTCTCATTGTTGCAGGTGTTTTGGTTTTCTTAACTATTTTAAGTGCTCTCAAAAACAGTGTTACTCTATAGAATCTAGAAGTTATTCTGTAAAAAGGATAAAAGCAAAGCCCGGCGAAGTCTTAACCTTTCTGACCTCTCCCTTTTCTCAGAGAATCAAACTACATCATCTAAACTTCTTTGGTTCTTCAACTCATGAAATGTTTGCCGAAAATGTTGCTGTGGCTGCCGATCACCTTCAAATTCCGCTCAAAACCCCCTTTGGAAAGCATTCTTTACCTAATCCCTAAGACTATCCTGCTCAGGGAGTCTTGCAATTTAGGAATTCAGTGGATCCGGCCGGAATTATCAGCAGACTGGCATACCGTTGGTCAAGAAGGAAAACACTTGATGGGAAAAGGTAGAACGATGGAATGAAAAGAGCATCCAGCCTCAAACTGTAAAGGGCTACTCAAACGAAAGGTGATAGTATTAATTTTATAGATTAAACGCATACCGAAGTTAGTGCTGGAGAAATCCCTAGCAGGAAGCAAAGCGAACTTTCAAAGGGCTCTTTAGTGCACTGGGCTCTCCCTTTCACCCCACTCACTGCACCCCTGAACCACAAAAAGGGATAACATTGTGACCACGCGTGTTCCAAATACCTTTTACTCAGAGACCAGAAGCTAGAATTTCTCCCAAAGCTTTCGTACCACACTGCGCTCAGACGCCTCCCATCCCCGAACAGGAATGAGATTCAAGGAGATTAAGTGCTCCACCGGTCTTCCCACCTGGGCCAGGAACAAACACAAGGCCCCTCCTTCGCCCCCTTCTCGGCAAGTTTACTATCCACCACCTCCTGCCTCCAAACCCCACTGCCGCACCCCCCACGCTGCAGACACCCCGGCAGCCCCTCCGGCCGCCCCGGCCGCCCCCAGGCCCGGCCCCGGCCCCCATCAGCCGGCCGCTCCGCCCAGCCCCGGCCCGGCGCACCTTGCTCTTCACCTCCATGGTGCCCAGGCAGCCGCTGCCCGCCCCGTGCCGGTGGCTGCGGTTCATGCTGAGGCCGGGCCCCGCGGTGGCCTCCTCCGGCCGGGCCGCCCCTCGGGAGTGCAGGGAGCGAGTGCGCGGCCGGCGGGCTGGGGACGCGGCTGCGGCCCGGGCGCCTCCTCACAGGCACCTGCAGAAGGGCGGCCGCGACTCGGGTCTCCGCGCAGAGCTCCGCTTGCTGGCTCCTCACGCGGCGGGACTGAGGGTCGAACTGGCTGCGCGGCGGGTGGGGACGCGACTCCCTCCCTCCGGGCCTCGGCTGCGGCCGCGACCGAGAAGGAGGAGGAGGAGGAGGAGGAGGAGAAGGAGGAGGAGGAGGAGGGGGCGGAGCAGCGGCGACAGGCGCCGCAATCTCGCTCTCCGCCGCCTCCCCCGCAAGCCCGCGCGCGCGCACCCGAGCCGGGCGGGAGCCGCGGCGCGTGCGCGCGCTCACCTGCAGCCTCGGCCGAAGCCCCGGCGGCTCGTGCTCCGCCCACACCCAATAGGAAACGCGCACCTGCGCCTGCGTCGCCAACCAATCGATACACGCTTCGTGAGGCGCGTGGGCGGACCGCCTTCTCGAAAAGCCCGCCCACCGCCGTGCTATTGGCTCCGCGCTGCGAGGGAGGGGCGGGATCACCTGAAGCCTTGGACCCCTCCCTGGATCAAGCAGGAGAGCTGGAAAGCGCATGCGCGGAATCTGGTGTTTCCGCCTTGGGAAGGCCGGCCGGAAGCGCGAGCGCACCTGGAGAGGAGCTGGGGCGGTTGCCTTTTGCGCAAGCGCAGGCACGCGCCTAACGTCCCGGTCCCGGCGGGAGCGCGCCCGGCTGGGGTTGGAGAGGACTGTTCTGCGGGTCGCCGAAGTGCGGTGGAGCTCTTCGGTTCCCGGCGCCCCCCAGCCCACGTCCACTTTGGGGTCCTGCAGCAAAGCCGCTCCGCCACCCAGTTGGGTCGTTTAGGCGTCTGGCTGCAACTCTGGTTACAAAATAAAAGTTTTCCCGCCTCTTCAACAGTTAGTAGGGGAGAACATCAGGGCTCTCCAGGCTTGGTTTTGTCCGTGGAGATTTTCCTGCAATCCGTCAGGTCGCAGGAGGTGGGAAGGGTGCCGCGAATGGGGAGGGAAAGTGAACTGAGGCCCAGAATGGCTCCCCTCAGCTCCGGTTTTCCTGAGGACTTCTAGACGGGCCCGCTCGGGCTTTCTTTTTTCTTTGCTTATTTTGTATTTATTTATTTTTAACCTCTGAAGTCTAACTTTCCCTCCTCCAGCCATTTCTGGGCTGATTGCTTTTTCCACCAATGGCAGTCTCTGGATAACGTCCTTTTGTCCGAGGGTAGGGAGAGAGCTGTGTAGTTGCTAAGACTGAACCCGTTGCTCTAAATGCCCCAGAGTCAGGTTTCTCCTTACGGAGATGCTGTTTAGCATTGGCCATGCCGCGGAAGTGGGGAGGAGACCCTCAAGCCCCCCCCATCCACCTAGAAGGGCCCACTTGGCCCCTCCTCTGAGCCGACCTGGGCTTGCAGGGGCTGGGGTGGGTGCCTGAGATGGCCAGGAGGAATCGGTTAGGGTGCTTCATTCCACCTGAGCCCTCAGGGCCTTCCCCTCCCCTGCCTACCTCAAATCCCTCCTGACGCCTTGTACATCCTTCCCAGCACCTGTGTGACAAGTTTAAGTGTTTTCATGTTTTTGGAGTTACCTGCCTCCACCCCAGAATGAAAGCACCGAGGAGGCAGGGACCGCATCAGCCCACCCTCTGTGAGCAGGTAGAGTGGTCCCTACCTCCTAGCAGGTACTCACATATGGCTTTGCTGGGTGCTGGTGCTGCGGGAGTGTGGTTTCTCTGGGCTAACTTTGCCCCACCCGGGCTCAAAGGTGAGAAGCCAGTCTTTCCCCGAGGGGGGTCAGTTCACTAAGTGTTTGTGGGGGAATTTAAGTTTTTTCTGGCCATTTTGGGTCGAAGTACACATGGAAAGGATTTCATCCCAAGCCGAATAATAATAAGGCTGTGGCCTCCACCCCCTGTTCAAAAGCTCTGTGGTTCGTGCTGTGCAGGCCATGAAGCGTGGTGTTGTATAGGGCAGCTCCACAGTTCGGACTCAAGATCCCTTAAGACCTTAAAAATTATGAAGGGCCCCCGAGTATTTAGTTTATGTGTTATGTCTTTTAATATTCATCGTGTGAGAATTAAAACTGAGAATGTTAAAACACAAGAACACACAAGCACACATTCCAGGAGTCATCAGGGTGACATCATCGCACGTCATGTCCCTTCTGGAAACCACCACTGGATACCTGTGAGACGAAGAGGGCGAGAAGAACAAGTGACAGGTCAGTATTGTGAACATAGTTTTAGCTTTGAGAATCCCCTCAAAAGGTCTCAGGGACACACAGGGCCCCCCCTTTAAGAACCGCTGAGTAGAAAACATGTCACAGCCTTTAGGAATCTTTATTCTCAGCTGTCACCCTCCACTCCCCAACCGACAGGGCCCCAGTCCAACATGAGCGAGTGTGGGGTGGCTGAGCTTTATTACTGTTATCCATACTGATTTATCAGGCCCTTTTCAAAAGGAAGTTCATGGATGCCAACGCACCTGCGTGGGCCCTGCATTCCTGGAGGCATTGTCATGTCCTCTCTCCCCTCCTCCGGGTGTGGTCTCCCTGTTGGACTTTCCTTTCTACAAGGGAGGGCCAGGCCAGAGCTTCCTGGATCCCTAGTGGAATTTGCTCTGAGGCCTGCGTCACAGGTGCGCCTGAGCTGTGTGAGGAAGGAATGTGGAAAATAGTCTGAATTTGATAAAGGTGTTGTGGAGGAGGGGAACCTTTTCATTCTGTGAGCTATTGTGGCCGCAAGTTTGTTGGCAGGACTTGCATTTCAGCCTTACTTGAGAAGCATGAAGCCCAGAGCAATGGCACAGAGGACGGTTTATATTTCTGTTTCTCTAGTTCCCAGACTGAACCCTAATCTCATTTCTCTCCGTCATCCCTCCCCACCCCCAAATCCTCAAGCCAAAGCTGATCAAGGCCTTAGTGTGGAATGAAAAGCTAGTCCCATGCCTGGGAGAATTAGTACCCAGTGAGTTAGTGAGATAAGTAAGGTGAGTATGACACGGACTCGATAAATTATAGGCTCTCAAAATCATTAGTTGGGAATGGGCTACCACTGATTATCACACCCACATGTTGGCAGGTCCTTCCAGCCTGTCTCCGCCCTCTAAAAAAGCCAGTAGGGGTTCCATTTGTGCCGCATCGCCCTTTTCAATACTTCTGTCTTTAAGTTCTACAACTTTTTTTTTTGAAGATTTTATTTATTTGACAGAGAGAGAGAGGGGCAGGGGAGCACAAGCACGGGGAGTGGGAGAGGGAGAAGTAGGTTTCCCGCAGAGCAGGGAGCCAGATGAGGGGCTCTATCCTAGGACCCTAGGATCATGACCTGAGCCGAAGGCAGACACTTAACGAGTGAGCCACCCAGGCGTCCCTAAGTTCTACAACTTAACACAATTGTTGTGTCCATTTGGAATCTATCTTGGGAGGTGGAAAGAGATTGTAATTTTTCCACAATTAGTTTTATTGATTCATGTCTTATACAATAATACTTCTTTCTTTCCTTCCTCCTTGAACTCGTAGGGAAAAAGAAAAAGAAAGAAAGAAAGAGAAAGGAAGGAAGGAAGAAAAGAAAGAAAGAGGTGCCAAGAAGTCATATATACTGGTGGCGAGATTTTATTCAAGACGTTTCTCTTGCCAGCTATTTTTCTCCTTGATTGCTCAAGTTCCAGTTTTGATGGAGCTGGTTAATAATTCTTTGAGAAAGAGTTGAAGTGTATATTTATGAATCTCAGACTACTCACCAAAGCATGTTAAGCCCTTTAGCAGAGGTGGAATTAAGTCACATGACCGGTTTTCTGGTTAATAGCTTATAACACTTTGGTACTTTGTGTGGGGGTAGAGTGAGAGTACTCAAAGCTCAGGAAACTAAGGAATTATCTCCTAGCCTTATAAGCTAGATGCCCTTTTAGGTAAAAGCCTGACTTCGTGGGAGGCAGTAGGTACCAGGCACAGTGCCGGAGCCCTACCCTGGAGAAGTTTGCCCGCTGACCTCCTCCCTCTCTAGGACTTAATTTCTCCATCTGTGAATGCAGGCGCTGGATGAGCTCATCTCCACAACCCCTTCCAGCTCTTAACATTCGATGGTTCCCCAGGGATAATGGAGATTGATCATTATTTCAACATTACCAGGGATGAACTAGAATGAAATGGGTAATCTTTCCATCAGGCTCCATAGACGGTCTGCCATCATCAGCTAAGATATTCTAGTTCCTAGGAGGTGTTGATAAAGATGATAATTCCCATTTAGGGTCCTACCTGGTTCCACGTGCCGTGATGAGTGCTTTCCCGTGGATTATCTTATTTACTTGTAAGTGACATGGAAGAGCCTTATGCTTGGAAAACTCAGATCTTAATTTTTTTCCTGATAGATGTTAACTTGAGCCTTTACTCCGCTCCTCACTGGTTGGGTGACCTTGAGCTTGTGCGTTTAACCGCTCAGAGCCTCAGATTCCTCTTCTATGAGACGGGACAGAAGCCGCCACCTCATCACATTGTTGCAGGGGTCAGATGAGAAACAGTGCATGAAGCTGCTCTGCCAACCATTAAGTGTAATATGCATGCTAGTGGTTATTATTTAGCAAGTAGTACTGCCTACCAAAGACTTTGGCGGAATTTCAAGAAATCCCTTGAAATAAAACAGAAATGTGTAATAAACCGTTTTTCTTGTCTTCACACAGGGTGGCCTTAAAATGGACATCTCTTGGCTGAGATGCAGCCCAGAGTAGTTAAGAATGTGACTCTCAGGTGCCTACATTCAAATCCTGCCTCTGCTATTTCCTAGCTGTGTGACCTTGGGCAAACTCTTAACCTCTCTGAGCTTCTGTTCTGTCACCTATAAAATGAGGATAGGAAGAGAGTTAATCGTTTTCATTCATGCACAAAGCATTCAGGAAAGGGCTCAGCACAGAGTGAGGACTTTTTGTAAATATTACCTACTATTGTCATGATTGCTAATTATTTTTATTACCTAGTGCCATAACAGAATTCGTTAATGTAGTAAGTATTTAAAGCCTCAGCTATATCTATAACACTGATTTTAGCACGGAGATAAAGGATAAAAAGTGAGGATAGGATTTCTACCATCTAGGATTTCACAGTTCACATACAGATTGGTTCTGCAAATTTTCTTGAGCCTCTACCACAGACCATGCAAGGAAACACAAATCTGAATACAGTAGAGTTCTTGCCTCCGAGGAACCCACGTCCAGCTGAGAAGTCAAAGCCAGGGAGAGATGTCTTCAGGAAGTGGTGGCCACTGTAGGTAAGGGTGGAGGGGGGTTGTTGGAGCTGACCATCCTGAGATCACATTTGATTCCACCACCTGTGGATCCCATCTTTCTCTCTCTCTCGACCACCAACCTTGGGAGTCAACCGAAGATAGTAATAACAGCTATCCTCTTTGGATTAATAACTATCTATTGTCTATTATGTGCCAGGTGCTTTTCTAGAAGGTAAGCTTCCAGTAGTAAAGAAGACGTGACAACATCTCTGCCCTCCTGGAGCTGACGTTCCACAGGGTAGAGACTGAACACACAGCTTAATCAAAGTGTATAGTGTGTTAGTGATACGAGTCATGGAGAAAAATCAAGCAGGGAGGGGAGATGTGGAGGCCTGGGGGGGTAGAGCAAGGTGTGGAAGGAGAAAGAAAATCCAACATAAAGTGGCAGGGGTGGCCTCCCAGGGAAGCTGAGGGTGAGAAAGTGATCCTCCTGCATCTCTGTGATCCTCCTGCATCTCTGAGGCAGGGAAGCTGCCTTCCAGGCAGGGGCTCAGCACGAGGGTGAGGATTAAAGGCGATAAAGCTCATTCTGTCCTGGCACACGGGCAAGCACTCAGAAGACACCAGCTGCTATTTTGAGCCATTACTCAGTGCTGAGGCCAGGGTATGAAAGGAGTGGGGGTGGGAGCAGAAAAGAGAGAATGACTAAGTCAGCCTGGGGGGGCGGGGTCTGGAGTGTTTCACAGTGAAGGGGCTCTGGTTAGTGCTAGGGCAGAAGAATGAGTAGGAGTTTGCTAGAGGCATGGCGGGGTGGGGGGACGGGGGAGGAGGCATTCCAGGGAAAGGGAGCTTTGCAGCAGAGGTGTGGGGGCGGGGAAAGAACATGGTGTGTTCCCTAAGCCAGTGCGTGGGGCGTGGGTGTGCCGGGTGGGGGGGGGGCCCTCTCCTCTCTGGAGGTGGGGGCTGGAGAGGTCGATGGGAAAGGATGATGAGATGGGCCTCAGATGCCCTCCTGAAGGGTTTATGCTTTCTCCAGTTGGTGCTGGGAGACTCCTCGAATGTTTACAACTGGGCAATGAAAGGATCAGATTTGTATTTTCATAAGCTCTATGGAGGAGGGAGGCACTGGGGGCAGCAAATTAACGAGTGCAGTGGGGAAGGGTGTAATTAAAAGGCGAAATGAATGGTATGGCTTATGGGACACAGGGAGGAGGCAGGACCTCCATCCATCCATTCATCCACTCCTTCAGTTCATGTTTGGTGAGGTCCAGCTCTGTGCCCGGCACAGCGAGACACAGGGGCTGCTCTGGGGACCAAGACCATCTCTCTCCACGAGGCAGACACATAAGTGAATTCACCTTGGGAGGGGGGCAAGGAAGTGGCGCAAACGTGGTAGGTAACTGGGGGGAGTGGAGAGGCTGGGCGAGGCCTGCCTGGGACTCCTGCTCCAGCCAGGGCTCACCTCCCGCCTGAGTGCTTGGGGGAGAACACGGCTTTGTCGGCTTTGTCACAGCAGGTCTTCTGATTCCTTAAGAGGCTGGACATTTTTATGTGACACTTCCTGATTTTTAAATGTTGGCAATTGATCAAACAGGGTGGTGATTGGTGATTGAGTATAAGTGGGGAGGGAGAGAGAGAGAGAGAGAGAGTTCTAATTAGGGAATTAGGGTGGGTTGTAGGAAAAGCTCTGAATATACTGAAGTTTTATAAGGTGTTGGTGGTGAGGAGAGAGAAGAGCGTGTGCCAAGGATCCAGGCAGGGAAAAACGTGGTGTGTTTGAGGAATTAAAGCAAAGCCGGTGCCTGGAACTTCAAGACTGAAGGGAATGGTTCCAAAAGAGGCTGAGTGCGAGAGGTGGGCGGGGCCAGGTCAGGCTGGGTCTTTGCAGGCTGGGGTGTGGGGTTTGGGTTTTATTCTGAGTTCACCGAAAGGCTGTCTCTGAGTAATCAGAGATAATTTTAAGGTCTGTGGCATCATTCAGATTCTGGATTCTAGATTTAGAAGAGGGAGGAAAGGAAGAGCAGTTTCTAGGGAGGAAAATGGTGAGAGCAGAGTGGTTCGCAAGCTGAAGGCCTGCGAGGTGGGCAGCACAGCGGGATGAACTCCGAGGCCCTGGAAAACCTTGGGGAGTGACATTTGAATAGGAGGTTAGTGTCATGGTATGGAAATCACAGGACCAAGATCCTTGGCCTCTTCTGGATTTCATCTCGTGGGCCCGAGTGCCCCAAGTGTGCCTGAGGTTACGAAACATTTTGGGGGTGGGACGCCTGGGTGGCTCAATTGGTTGAGCAGCTGCCTTTGGCTCAGGTCATGATCCCAGCATCTTGGGATCGAGTCCCGCATCGGGCTCCTTGCTCCACGGGGAGCCTGCTCCTCTCTCTGCCTCTGCCTGCCTCTCTGCCTGCTTGTGTTCTCTGTGTTAAATAAATAAATAAAATCTTTAAAAAAAAAAAAAAAGAATCATTTTGGGTGCTCATTAAAAGTGCAGATTCTAAGACTCCCCTTCTGCAAGCCCATTTCCGGAGGTCTGGAGTGGAGCCAGGGAACCTGTAACTTTAACCATCACCTGTGGGATCCTCCCCCTCACATAAATGTGGGAAGTGCTGATGGAGGCACTGGGCGTCATGGGGTGTCTCTGACCCGGGAGACAGAAGCTGGTGTTTTCAGACAGACGTGAGGAGAGGCAGATGACAGGCAGGGAGACCAGTGAAGAGGCCCTTGCATTTGTCAGGACACAAGACTGTGAAGGTCTGGACTCGGGTCATAAGGGGGCTGTCCTCAGTTCTTAGGGCCCCTGTAACAAAGTGCCACCAACCAGGGGGCTTAAACCGACAGAAATCCGTCCTCTTGCGGTGCTGCAGGCCAGGAGTCCGAAATCAAGGTGTCGCCAGGGTTGGTTCCTTCTGGAGGTTGTGAGGTTCGTGAAGGTTCTAGGCCTTTCCCCTTAGCTTCCTGGGGTTGCCGGCCATCATGGGTGTTCCTTGGACGTGGACACATGAGTCTGTCATCACATGGCATTTTCTCTACTTTAACCTTCAAGTTAGATGCTGCCAGAGGGTTGAGGGAGATGAAGAGGGAAAAGACTACAAGATCTGTTGAGAAGCTGCCTGCCTGGTGTACAATAGATTCTCTGGAAGCTTGTTCTGTGAACGGCAAGAAACATTTCCTGGGGGACTTTGGGGGTGTTGGATCAGTGGCACCGTAGGGATAAAAGACACATGGAAGGCCCCTAGAGAGTGGACAGTAAATAAATGAGGACCATGGCAACCAGGGGCAAGGAAGAAGATGGCTGCCGGAGGTAGCCGTGAATAATGGCAGCTAAGGCTACGGAGGAGTAAGATGTGCAGAGACTGTCCCTAAAGCACTTACGCTGTGTTCCCCTTTCATCTTAGGGAGCGTTTGCCTGGGACTTTCCCAGTTGTATCCCTGAGCGTTCTGGGACAATCCTTGTCTCTGGCAGACCCAGTTTTGTCTTCACAAAAATATATGGATTCACGTACTATTACCTGCCTTTTCCAGGAGGAAACTGAGGCACAGACATGTTAAGCAACTTGCCCAGGGCCCCACAGACAAGGGGTGGAGCTGGTGCCCAAACCCAAGCAGCTGGGGTCCAGTTCTCTTGCCCTCTGTTGCCTTTGATAGAGTCAAGTGAATTTCAATTGTCGGTATAAAAAGATTCTTCCTTTATGAAATATTTAATTTTGTTTGGAAGCAGAAAGCATGCCTGTGCCCTTTTCCCCTTGCCCTGAGACAATCCAACAGGTAAGAAGTCAGTTAAGAGTCAGGTTGCAAGACTTGTTGCCTTCTAGGAGCCTTCTAGAAACATGATAGCCTCCAGGGGATCTACCCCACAGCTCCGGCATCTCATCAGAATTCCTCACGGGATTTTTTTCAGCAGAGGGAGGGTGGTTCACTATGGAGAGGAGTTTCCAAAATGAAAATAAACCAACAAACAACCCAACTTGTTAGCAAAGATCCAGTGACTTAGCCTTATTAAATTCAACATTAAGGAGAAGAAAACGAAATCATTTATAGAAACCTTTCTTTTTCCCCCTCGGGGGACATTTAAGAACTGAACATATATATTTTTTTTTAATTTAAGGGAATGCCAAATTTTTGTAAAATCATACCAGTGAGGAAGGCTTGAGAACCACAACAAAGTCAGCCAAAGCTGATGCCCAGAGACAAACGATCTCACCCTTTCTGGGAAACACAGAGGACAGCAAGTCCCAGGAAGCCGAGAGGGCGAGAGGTGGGTGATGATGGGGAGCAGGGCAGGGGAGCCTGGTTCAGTTCCCGAGCCCAGATGCCTCTGAGCTGGCCCAGCGGGGACAGGGGACCTCACCTCTCCGAGTTCTGTCCCTCAAAGGGGCTGCTGAGGAGCTACTCAGAGTTTGTACCGAGAATCCCACCAGATTATAAATGTGTCACTGTTTCTGGCACATGCCCCGTGTTGAGTTAACGGTACCCGTCACTGCCCAGGACTCCTTTGGGCTTGCACTTTGGTCTGCGATTAGTAAGAGCCCTGACTTAGCGTGTGTGGAAGGCTCACGCTGCAGCAGGCCCAAGCTAAGTGCGCTACACACATTCTCCTATTCCCTCCTCCCATGAACGCGGGACCTGTTATCATCCCATTTGCAGACATGGGGACTGAGGATAAATGGCCTAATGATTCGCACACAGGGGAAGGGCTTAGGACTCAGGTCCCTTCTGACCCTGCCCTTCTTTGGTATGACGTTACAGGAAAGCTTGAAAACAAAAAGATCAGTCATCTTTCTCGTTCTGGGTCTCGTTAAGTATAAGGAAGACCTATTTGTCTCTGGAAAAGTGCCTGTGGGAAATTTCAAAATGGAGCAAGGTAGGCCCAGCCGCCTTCTGGATTGGTGAGGTTCTGCCCGTGTACTGAGGCAAAAACTTTCAGGCTGAAGTTGTTTCCCTCACTGTTGAACCTGTGCCCCAGGTGGGACTCTGCCCACGCCTCATTTTCTTCACCGTGAGGTAAATGGTCCGAAAGCTTCCTCTTAAACAGCAGTGCTTCAAATAAGAGCTTTGTGCATGGGGCCCATGTTTTTGGTTCCTTGATCAGCCTGGTAAGGAGAATGTTTATCTTAGTTTGCTAACTCGTCTGACTTTGTAATCATGAGTGGTGAGAGCTGCTTTTTATTTGTGTGTGGCCCTTGCCTCCTCTTCTTTTTTCTTTTTTTTTAAGATTTTATTTATTTATTTGACAGAGAGAGACACGGCGAGAGAGGGAACACAAGCAGGGGGCGTGGGAGAGAGAAAAGCAGGCTTCCCACTGAGCAGGGAGCCCAAGGACGGGGGCTTGATCCCAGGACCCTCATCATGACCTGAGCCGAAGATGTTTAATGACTGAGCCACCGGGTGCCCCTGAAGGACCAGTTTTTAAAGAATTTTCCAATCATTGCAGACGCATATTTTTGCAAAATGTAATAAAAAATGAATTGCTAGAAAAACTGAAATTAAAAAAATTCCAAAGACCTATCAAACGCAAGCCCTGATTTTGTAGTTAATGTTCGGCAGAGGCCGTATTTTGAGCAGCACTGTGCTGGAGCCCACAATTACAATACGGCGCGCTAAGCGTCCCCATAGGAATGAGATCCCAAAAGATAGGAGCAGAAAGGAGGCAATCCTGTGTATGGTAGAAATAGCCTTGAAAAACCAGTCTGGGGCCTCCATTTCCCACCTGCCGAATAGTCTGCCCCACGGGCTGGTGGGTGTAGCTGGTGCAGAAGGCACCAGAAACACTGAATCTGAGGAACACTGCAAATCTCAAATCATTGGTTTTTTCTGGTAGTTCAAAAATCAAAACTGCTTAGTTAAGATGCATATAGACTTACCTTATAGTACTCTACACCTTAAAATATTTTAAAGTAATTTTTATTATAAAAGTAAAGCATTCCGTAGGGAAAAAGTTTTCCCTTCACTCTTCCTTCTAGGTCTTTCGTTACATAAATAAAGCAATGTGTGCATACCATACAGGTTTTTTTTTTTGGACACACTTGCTTGTTTCACCCAAGAAGGTATCATGATGGGGGTGCACGGGTGGCTCAGTGGGTTAATAAGCATCTGACTCTTTTTTTTTTTTTAAGATTTTATTTATTTATTAGAGAGAGAGAGACTGAGAATGAGAGGGGAGAAGGTCAGAGAGGGGAGAAGGTCAGAGAGGGGAGAAGGTCAGAGGGAGAAGCAGACTTCCCACAGAGCCGGGAGTCTGATATGGGACTCGATCCCGGGATTCCGGGACCATGACCTGAGCCGAAGGCAGTCGCCCAACCAACTGAGCCACCCAGGCGCCCAAGCATCTGACTCTTGATTTTGGTTTGGGTCATGAGATCTAAGCCTTGCCTCAGGCTCTGCGCTGGGCATGGAGCCCGATTAAGGTTTTCTCTCTCCCTCTCCTTCTGCCCACCCCCTCCACTGCACGCGTGCTCTCTAAGAAAAAAAAATATCACGGTGATACTTTCACTTTACTACTTACATTCCTTCTTCATTCTTTTCTCTAGGCTACGTTGCTTTCCAAGGGATAGGTATGCCGAAACTTATCTAGACAGTCTTGTGATGGTGGACATTCAAGTCATCATCACTCAGTGTTTCAGTGAACATCCTGGGCATCTGTCTTGTGCACTTCTGTGCGTATTTCTCTACTCATGTTCCAAGAAATCAGTGGGTGTGCATGTTTAAATGCGTAGGGACTGCCAAAGCTCTCTTCTTGAGGGACAACGCCAGTCATCAGCAGTGTTGGAAGTTGGAAAATGCGCTGTTGACCTGAACGCCTCCTTTTGCTGATCAGCAGGCAGAACAGGGGAAGAACTCGATGGAAGTCACATGTGAGTTCCATACACAGCCAAGAACATGGCCTCCTGACTCTCTGCCCGGGGAGGTCCTTGTGTTTTTATTAACCTCTAACAGCGCTACGGTTATTTACCCTGACTGCCCTGGTACCCTGCCCAGAACCAGGAGCAAAGGCTTTGAATAAGCATGTCCGGGTCACCTTTCAACCTCGGTCCTTAACATCGTGTGTTGAGTTGCCTAAGAAAGGGACTCTGACTTGGGTGCCTTGGCAGTCCCTTTGAGGGGGGAAAGTCTGGTCCTTTTGGACCAAATTGTTCTTGTGTCCAGGGACAGCTGGGTCTAGTGAATCAAGCGTGGAACATTGGCCTCCACACTCAGCTCTGCTCCAACTGGGATGTGGAGCGTGGTGCTCAGCCTCTCCGTGCCTCAGTGTCCCCCGCCTTGGAAACAGGAGCCTCTCACAGAGCTGTCGGGAAAGCAAAACGGTAATTGTATGGGAAGGGTCGGGAGGCTCTCGGGATGTTTGTTCTGTGGGCCGTGTAAGGACTGGGAAGCAGGGCCGAGGCGTCCAACAGAGGGCAGTCTGAGCTGGGAGCGCGGCTCTTCACATTGAGGAGCATCTGCAAGGCGTTTCCTGGTGCTAATTTGTTCCCAGAGTTGAGCCTTAATTGAGGTCAGAGTCATTTGCACTTATCGCTGGTGAGCTGCTCCAGAGAGGTGATTTAAGGACAAGTGGCCGCATCCCAAAATTCCTCGGACACTCCCTGTGCTCTTGTTTCTCTCTGAATTCTTCATCTAAATATCATCCTGTCTTCACTTCTCTCTCTTCGGCACGCTCCATTTCCGTTCATGGCATCCCTGCCTCTCTGGCCATCCAGGACCGTAGCTCCCCCGTGAACCCTGGCCCCCCTCGCTCCCCATATCCACGCAGCTGCCTCATCCGGGGCGAGGGCCCCGGTCCTTCCCTGTGGCCAGGCAGCAGCACCCCCGGGGCACACCTGCCCGACAGCCGGCCAGCATGAAGCACCACGTCCGGGCAGGCCTGGGGAGGTCCGGTCCGAGCGCTGGGGCTGGGGTGCTCTGGTCTACTGCTCCAGCTGCCGGGGGGACACCCCGCCCTGCCCCTTCCTTCACGGGTCAGCAGGGCTCCCCCGCGCCGGGCCCAACCCTCGGCCTTCCCTTCCCGCTGTAATGGCGGCCCTTTAGGGAGAGGTGACTGGGGAAAGCCAAGGCCTTTGCAGGTCTGATGTCATACTTCTCAGGAGATGACAGCTAGGAAGCGTTAGTGTCTCCTGGTGATGGACAGAGAAACCGAGAGCCTGCTGAGTGCGGTGACTTGCTTCTAATCACACAGCTGGAAGCAGTAACACTGAGCTCTGACGCCCCATGTGTCTTAACTATTTCCCAAACAGTGGCGCTCATCCCAGCTCGGGGTGTGATAAGAGGGTCCCCTGAAATGTCCAAAATGCCAATGGCTTCTGTTTCAATTTCTATTTTAAAAAGATGAGTCATTTTGTTTGAGTTTCCCTTAAAAAACCAGTTGGCGTGGGAGCCTCCACTTGCCCAGCGAGCACAGAAGCGACGAGCGCGCGTGGCCCAGTCTCCCGCTGGATCTCAGTGATGCTCGAGCACCAGCACCGTGAGGCTGGACGGTATCAACTGGCCTTCACTCTCACACTATCTCGCTTCATTTCCACCACAGCGGAACGCTGCCGTTGTCCTGTGCCCCACTCACAAGTGTCCGGTGTCACTGAGAAATCAACATTACAAAGAAAAACATAGCGACGATTCTCTACATGCCCGTACCCCATCCAGGGAGCAGTGCCTACAAATAAAGATCTGGAATGATCTCTTCTCATCTCTTAGAAACACACAGAAAAATTGAGAAAATAAACTTTTAGAAGCACCAGATGCCAGGAATCCAAGAGAAGTAAGACTTATAAAAGGTGCCAATTAGGACAGTGGTCCCTTTGCTAAGAGAGAGGCTTCCTGAAGCCGGGGACTATGTCCACTTTTACGGTTGGTAACCAGTGCCTGGCACATAGGAGACGCTCAGGAAATGTTTGTTGAATGAAAGAACGTCATTGATATGGTCCGACCCAGGATGAATGTGGATTTCTGGACTTGGCCCCTTAGGAAGAACTAAGTGATGAGCAAGGTTTTCTGCCCTTTGTGGTCTGTGGCCCTGTCCCCTCCTCCTTTCACTGGATCCTTCCCTCCCCTCCAGCCGTGGCTGGGAAAGGAGGTCGGCAGAGGTGAAACGTGGCACTCAGCACTCTACGGTAGAAGGTTCAGGTTCCACATCTGCCGAGTGAGGCTGTGACTGGCCCCCATTTCTGAAGGCCGGGGCCCCAGGCCTGGGTCTCGGACGTCTTCTAGGACTCCTTCTCCAGGTTATAGTCTTCAGTGTCAAGGCTTTAAACACCACCTACGCGCTGATGGCCTTCCCTGCTATCTCCTGCTCCATCTCTCCTCTGAACCCGGATGTACATTAACTTGGCTACTTGGCCCCTTCATTATTTCTATCTACCAGACATCTCAAACTGAACGCAGTCCAAACTGAACCCTTGATCTCTCCACCCACTGTCTCATCGAGCTTTTTCCACCCATGCAGTTGTTGCTTCCAGGTGACTAGTGCTGGAATCATCCTGGACTTCTCTGCTTCTCTCACACCCACATCCGACCCTGCTGGTTTGACCTCCAACACAGCTCCAGAATCCAACTCCTCACCACTTCCACGTCTTCTCCCCTGGACCAAGTCGCCGCCATCTCTTACGTGGCCTCTTGCAGAAGCCTCCTCCCTGGTTTCTCGCCTACTCTCCAGTCTAGCCCTGACTCCAAGCCAGAAGACTCCTAGTAAACCATGAGTGAGAGGTCAGGTCCCTCCTCTGGTTGAGCCCTCTGAAAACTTCTTATCTCGCTTGGAGTCTAAGCAAACTCCTCTCAATAGCCTCTGATAGTCTCTATCTTTCCTGCTTTCTCTAACCTTATCTACCACTGCCCTTCCCCGCACTCGGGGGGCCTTTGAGGTTCCCTCTGGCACTCCCACACTGCCCCGGCTCTGCTTCCAGTAAGAAAGGATGAGATTCTGGGCATAGTTACTTGCTTTCTTTATTATTTGCATCTCCTGTGACATACCATGAGCTCCATGTAGGCATAGACCTTGTTTTTCCCACTTGGTTTCCAGAAACGAAAACAGTCGGGCCCGGAGCACCTCCCATGAGTAGATGAGGGCGATCAATCAAAGTCTATGTATGGTTGACCCTGGAACAAAGTGGGGGTGGGGGGGCAGCGGCCCCACCCAGCCAAAAATCCATGGATAGCCTGGACTCTCAAAACTGAGCCACTAATAACCTCCTGTTGACTGGAAGCCTCACCGAGAACATAAACAGTAGATTAAAACAATCACGACAGTAGATTTTTGCATATGTATTATGTGTTGTATTCTTACAATGAAGTGAGCTAGAGAAAAGAAACGGGTGTTAAGAAAATCCTAAAGAAGAGAAATATATTTGTAGTACTGTGCAGCATTTATCGAAAAAAATCCCCGTAGAAGCAGACCTGTGCATGTTGGGCCGCCATGTGGCTGAAGGGCCGGCGCCCGCTGTAAGAGGCAGTGACCATCTTCAACTGAACCCAAGGCGAGCCCACCTCCACTCACTCTGGTGAAGGGTGAGCCGGCACGGCAGCGTGGACCGTGGCCCCCAGACACGACCTGTGCGGTATGATACTTGAGGTTGGACCAAGATGCAGACGGGCTCTGCGGAGATGCCGACCAGCGGCCACCTCCTGACAGGGAGAGGTTAGACAGGGCGAGTTTGGAGCTTTGTGCTTTACCTTTGGAACAGGAAACAGGAGGTCCGCGGGTAAGGGCTATCGAGCGTGAATCCAGTGCCGGCATGCTGCTGAGGTCCTCACCCGAGTGTCCCGATTAAATCCTCGCAGCACGCCGCGGCTGGCCACTCTTCCTAGCGCCAGTGCGTGATGAAGAAACGGAGGCCTGCGGGAGTTAAGCAACTTGACCATAATCGCTCAGTTAACCCTCTCTCCTGGACGTTCTGTTTCACTGGGTTTGGGGTAAGGCCCTCAAACCTGCCCGTTTTTATGATTTTTTTAATTTTAATTTTTTAAAAAAGATTTTATTGATTTATTTGAGAGCAAGATGGTGGGGGGGGGGGCATGAGCAGGGGAAGGGGCAGAGGAAGAGGGGGAGAAGACTCCCCGGCTGAACAAGGACCCTGGGATCATGACCTGAGCCAAAGGCAGACGCTTAACGTACTGAGCCACTCAGGCCGCCCCTAAAGACTTTATTTTTCAGTAATCTCTACACCCAACATGGGGCTCGAACTCACAACCCTTCCATCAAGGACTGCATGCTCTGTCGACCGAGCCAGCCAGGTGCCCCAAACCTGCCTTTCTAAAAAGCTCCAGGTGGCTGCTTTTGTCCTGAGGCAACCGGGGAAACACTGAACTTTCTAGAAAGTGTAGACCAACTTTGGAAGTCAATTTTGCTGTTTTTAGGGCTGTTGCCCCCTGTCCACTGCTGTGCCCAGAAGTCCCAAGGTCACGCCTGCCCCACAGACAGGCTCCCTCCGGGTGTCCCAGATCGCATAAACGCCAGATGGAAAGCAAGCTGGTGGCGTGTGCTGGGCGTTTTTCCCAGTTCACTCTCCTCCCCTTCAGGAGTCCCGAGTGCCTCCAACTTGGTTGGTTTGCACTGGCTCTTAAGTTCTGATAACTGTATCTTTTATCTCTGCCACCCCCCTCCTGCCCCACCTTTTCCCTTCAAAAGTATTTCAAGACTTTTTCCACAGCTGTTAAACCATAAGGTAAAAATTCAAGTACCTTAAAAAAAAAAAACAAAAACGCGTGACACAGGAGAAACGATTATATCTCAACAACGGGAATCCAAACGGAATGAAACAAAACTTCAACAAATATGTATTTGTTTTTGGTATTTGCTGCTGAGAGCAAGGCCAGGGAGTTTAAGCGGCAGAAAGAATCCACGTCTCCTATTTACTAGTGGGCAGCTGTCCTCGGCCCCCTGATGGAGCGCTCCTGGGGCCCAGTTTCTCGGACACCTGAGCGCCCCACCTCCCTGCAGCTAGGGTCCTCGAGCATCCCCGGTGCAGCAGGGGGTCACGTTTTCCCAACAACGAGCACAACTTCTCCCTTAAGGAAACTTGTTATCAAGAGATTCGAGGGACTGGAATGTGTAATACAAAACAGACATGCAAAGACGACGGAGTTTTATGGCTTCAGAAGAGAAAGAATGACTTTACTGACTATAAAATAAAGTCCACATGCTACAAGTTGGCCTGAACCCACCTTGGGCAACTTTTTTTTTTTTCCTAAATAGATCTGAGATGAAAAATCCGCCAGCCCCTTTGCGGCGCGGTGGGACGTGAGGGATACAGTCCCGTTTAAAGTCCAGTCTCCTGGGAAGAGGTGCGAAGCCTCCCCGGGGAAGCTGGGGGGATGTGGGAGGACAGGCTCTGCTGGTCAGCATTCCTGTGTTTTCGGTCGTGCCCCGATGGGGGTACCATGTTCGGCAGAATCAGGACTTGAGTTGGGGTCTCCATCAGGAAATCCGGCTCGGTTTAAGGAGGCGCGTGTGGCTGTCAGGGCTGGCGGAGAAGACCTGTCGAGAACACGTTTCTGTGTCGGCCGGACGGGGTAAGGGAGGCCCAAGAGCGGGGAACACCGTACTTCTGAGTGTGTCTGTGAGGACGTTTCTGGAAGAGAGGAGCATCTGAGTCGGACCGAGGGAAGGTCGGCCTCACCAGCGCCGGTGGGCACCATCCAGTCCACGGAGGGCCTGAATGGAACAGTAAAGGCAAAGGAAGGGCGAGTGTGTTCTTGCTGGAGCTGGGCTAGCCACCTTCCGCTGTCCTCGGACTTGGACTGAGTCACGCCACCGGTTTTCCTGGTTTTCCGGAGAGCAGACTGTGGGACTTGGGGGCCTCCATAATCTCATGTGTCAGTTCCCATATTAAATCTCCTCCTACGTGTATCTTTATATCCCCTATAGGTTCTGTCTTTCAAGACAACCCAAATAAGTCCCCATAATTTTTGTTTCCCTTCCTGCTTGACCAAATGGAGCCACAGTAAACCTCTGTTCGTTTGCTTCCTTCTTCCTAGTGTACCCCTTGACTCTCTGGATGCCCTAAACCAACCCTGCAAAGTTCTGCTCAGATGCCTCCTCTTCTAGAACATCCTCCCGGAAGCCACCGTCAGAGGCCGTCTCTCCCAGCATACCTGTGCCTGTGCCCGCGGCCCCCACGCCGTCCTCCACCAGCTCGCTGCAGCCCGAAGCCAGGTGCCGGCCCACACACTCGCTCGTCCTCGCCCTCCGAAGCCATCCCGTCCCCATCTCCGGGCCGCTCATCACAGAGATCTTTCTCACACGCAAACCTGGGCTTCCACATGCGTGCCCCAAACCTCCTACGGCTCCCGAGTCTGAAGATAAAACTCCTCTGTGTGAGCCACAGCGCCCTGCATGGCGTGGCCCCGTCTAGCCCTTCAGCTTCGTCTTTGTGTTTTGCCTGAAATGTAACTCAAACGCCATAAAATTCACCCCTTTAAAGCATACAGTTTAGGGGGCATCTGGCTGGCTCAGTCGGTAGAGCATGTGACTTTTTTTTTTTTTTAAGATTTTTAAAAAACTTATTTGAGAGAGAGAGAGAGTGAGTACACAAGCGGGGGAAGGGGTAGAGGGAGAGTATATCCAAGCAGACTCTCTGCTGAGCGTGGAGCCCAATGTGGATCTCAGGACCCACGAGATCAGGACCTGAGCCAAAACCAAGAGTGGGACGCTTAACCATCTGAGCTGCCCAGGCACCCCTATCTTCCTTTTATCTAAGTCTCTGTCCCCCACTAGACACAGACCCCATGAGGTCTGGATTTGTGACTTTCCCATCTTTGTATTCTCAGCCCTGAACATGGCGGCGCCTGGTACTGGACATTTCCTGAATGAATTCCTGTCTAACAGTGTTCCTCTCTTGTCCTGGGAGTTCTTAGAGTACTGTGCCAGATGTATCTGCGTCTCCAGTGCTGACGACGGTTCCTTTCTCATATGGAAAACAATGGTCAAATATTTAGTAGGTGAACAGAACTGAAATTACCTTTGGGGTCCCAGTGTCCTCACAAATGGGCTGACGACACATTTCAACACATGCTTCCACAAATCCTCCCAAAACTCACACTAGAGACATGGTCATAAGGGAATACTCTTTACAGCTGTGGTTTCAGTTGAGAACCTTCCTTTTCGCTGTGTTAACAATAATTTCCACTCTAGCTGCAGTGGAGCAAACGACCCCAAAACTTAGTAGCTTAAAGCAATGACAACGAGTTGGTTGTTTCTCGCCATTCTGTGGGGCGGCAGTCTGGACAGTAGTGCTGCTGGCCTCCTTGGGCTCACTCGTGGGGCTCCCGTCATCCGACAACTCGACTGGGGTAGGAGGGTCCAGGGCGGCCTCCCGCGTGCACCCAGCAGCGGTCTGCTGTCAGCGGAGCTGCTATGGTTCCCTTCCACGTGGACATCTGGTCTTCTAGAGGGCTCGCCCAGGCCTCTCCACTATTTGTGGTCTTGATCCCAAGCAAGTGAAAGTAAAGGCAGCAAGTCCAGGGTGAGGGCCTGGTTCCAGAGCTGGTGGACCACCGCTCCTACCTCATTCTGTCCAAGCAAGTCAGAGTGCTGCCCAGATTCGACTGGGTGGAGACACAGGCGTTCGGGAGGAGCTGACCAGCACCCTACAAAGGGCAGGGGACCCAGGGAAGACACTCACCAGGGGCGCTGATTGTTATGCCCGCCACAGCGATCTCCCTGGAGCACACTCTTCTCCTTCCTGGCTCTGGAATCCAAAGGGCAGCGCTGGCTCTTTCTGATTGAAGGAGGTCCTCTGGGTCTCCCCTTGAGACTTGCCATCTCCTTCTCTGGCCCTGAAGATGGAGGTGCAGAAGGTAGAGGAGATGAGGTTGAATGTGTTCTTTTCCAGATTTTGTGTGGATTAATTTGGGGAGCGGGACCTCATTTTTGCTTTGGTTAAGCCCTCATATCATTTTATTATTTTCTTGCCATCTGCCTTCTCTTCCAACTCAATGGCAATAAAAAATTGAGTTAATGGAACATTCTGGCTAGTGGTTCTGTAGACGTTCGTATAGAAGTACCTAAGGGTTGAGAGAGAGAGAGCACTGATTCTGAAGCAAGACTCCCTGAGTGTGAATCCTGGCTCTACAACTTGCTGTGGGACCTGGGGGGAAATGACTTCACCTTCCTATGCCTCCGTTTTCTCCTCCCTAACCCGGGAATCCTGACGCCAAGGTGACCCTGTTGCAGGGATGCAGGTGCGCAGAACAGCTGGGAAAGCGCCAGATCAGGACCCTCGCCCGCAGGTGTCAGGCAGTCTGTAGCTTCTGCCAGAGACGGGCTTTTTCGGGCGGGGGGTTGTTAGGGGAGGAGGAGGGAGGTGGTGGCTTAACCAGAAAGCAGTCTGTAGTCTCTGGTAGTACGTCCGTGAACGAGCAAAGCCAACATGTGCATGCCTCCTGCTCATAACTGTGTCTCGTTCTAGCCCTATTACGAGGTATTTGTGCTTTCGGTATAAATTATAAATCTAAACACATGCAGGGTTTGTTTTTCCCCCAAAGCAGATTCCAACCAGCATGAAACCAGCCAACCCAAATAAATTGTGCGCTTAAGTCCATTGTTTCCAGCAACATGTAAACTGTTGGGCTGTAGAGAATGGCTTTGAAGAGGGCGCCCCATTAGTGTTCCCAGCATCAGGGTTCAATTTAGGCAGTGCATATTTGAAGCGTTTACTAGAAGTCTGTGGCAAGGAAAGACACGCATGCTCGGGGAGGGGGGCAAAGGGGTCTTATCAAATTGTACAGGATGCATTTAGGCAGCATTGTCATAAAAGCACAAAATAAAGCAACAGCCCTGAACTCAAGGAGACTCGCAGAATTCCTCAGCTGGGGAAGTCATTCTGGGAATGCAAAGATCGCTTTCAATGTTATGTTTGTAAGGAAATGACAGTCACCAAGTGGAGAATGTCAGGTCCTCAGAGAAACCCTGTGGGCACTCACGTGCAGAGAACTGTTTACTTAACTGGAGTTGGTTCTGAAAATATTTGACTCTGGAGGGTCCCACAGGGAGTGCTGAGGGTGGCTGGGATTTTCTCGCAGGGCAGGACTCGGCTTTTGCTAATCCCCCCAGCTGATAAAGCTCCAATCTTCAGGGCAGATTCATTCCTCTGCTGAACCAAGGTTTATGGCACCGGCAGACGCCAGAGCGGGAACCTGTCGCAAAACAGAGCCGCCTTCTCTCTGATGGACTGGGAGCTTGTCACAGTGGAGCAGAGGTGCCTGGGGTGAGGCTCTGGGTGAAGACAAGTGTGGAGGAGAGGTCCGAGAATGAAGGATCTGGGCATTTATCTCCAGGAAGAATCCAGCAACGTGACGTTCTCAGCAGCGCTGAAGGCTGACAGAGCTGACAGAGGAGGGGAGTTTTGAGGTCACTATCAGGAAAATGATGGATTTTACCAAGGAGGCTGAGTTTGGGGGTTGTTCTTTTCTGTTAAGCTCACATCCCCATTGCCCCAGTCGGAGGTCCTTTCACCACTCCAGACCTCGTCCCTACTGTCTTGTTGGGGCATTAATGGCAGCAGTGAGTCCAAAAAGCCAGGAGTGAGGCCACCTGGTTCCCAGTCTGGCTCCTCCACGAGAACTGGACAAATAAGGGAATCCAGCCCTTACCGACCACCTCCTTGGCTCCAGGCACTAAGTGTGCAATGGCACATACAGTTGTCCCGGTCAGGAGGGACCAGGTGGAGGAGAACGAGGGAAAAGGTCATCTCGTGGGATGACACGAGGATGGTGGTGGTAATGGTAACAGATATTTAGTAGGAGCCAGACAGGGTCCGCAGACTTCCCGGGTAATGTCCTGTGTTTCCCGAGTTTAACACGCATGGGATTCACTTTGGGATCCTGGTAAAACGCAGGATCTGGTTTGGAAGGTCTGGGGTGGGATCTGGGACTCTACTAACAAGCTCCAGTCGGCGGGTCCCCAGACTTCACCTTAAGAAGGCAGGCATTATTCCATCCAATCTTTAGAACATTCCACTGAGGCACTATAGTTATTCCCATTTTACAGATAAGGAAATGGAAGCCTAGAGAGGTCAAGTGACTTGCCCAAGGTCATTCAGCTGGGAACGGAGGAGCCAGGACCGGACTCCAGGGCCTGCGTGCCTACCCGGCTCTGCCCTGGTAAGGCAGTGGGGGTGGCATCAAGAGCAGCACAGTGCTGAGTAGGGGTTCAGAGAAAGCTCTGGGAGAATGTGCCTCTTGTTTGGGCACCAGCAGGTTAAGGGTTAAAGTATCAGCCAGGGGAGAGCCAAGGAGGGTGGGGAGAGAGTTCCCAGCCAGGGGGCCTGGCACAGTAAGGGCAGTCGGCCTGTTTATTCAACAGAGCAGGAGAGGGGTAGAGACCACGGCGCTGCAGGGCATAAAGGCTGTCATTTTTGGTCTTACCCTGAGGGCCTGAGAAGGTTCTCTGGAAAGATCTTGGTAACCTGTTTACTCATTCGTCCCTGGTGACACACTTCCTTGGGGCATCCCCTTCATTCTCAAAGGCACTGTCCCACCCAGCACTCACTCCCTGGGCTGTAGTGAGCACTCGGCACTCTGGGTCTCTGTTTACACATCTGTCTCCTGCGAGAACATTTCCTGCTTATTCATCTCTGTCCCTGAGATACCCAGCCTGGCTTGTGGGGTGACGGCACCTGCCCGGCTTGCAGCATGAGGGTGCTGTGAGGGGAGCATGGGTGGAAAGAACCGGATATGCCGCACCATCTGGAAGGTGTGTGCCCGTGAGGCTGTAGCGAGGGTCCTGGGGCAGTGGGTAGTAGGCTCTCCCTCCCAGGCGGCCTCTTTGCCTAGTGTCCCCCAAAGGCCCACAACTCAGGCACCACTTTGACAACTCTGGCCATATTCATCCCTGGGGGCTCCCCTGGACTTAAGATTTTCCTGTACACTGATTTCCTTTCCCCCTCACTTCACCATGACCAATTTCCAACCTGCACACAAGCCGAGAGAGGAGCAGCAGGGGCGCCCATACGCCTCTCCCCTGGATCCACCAAGTGTCACCATTGTTGCCACAGTCCATCTGCTTTCTCCATTTCTCTCTAGGCCTGTATGTTAAAAAAAAAATAGCGTGGGCTGATTTTTCTCTGGGTTCATAATATATTAAAATATCAATAACAAACAAACAAACAAGCAAACAAACTGGGATGCCTGGGTGGCTCAGTCAGTTAAGCGCCTGCCTTTGGCTCAGGTCATGATCCCTGTGTCCTGGGATCGAGCCCCACATCGGGCTCCCTGCTCAGCGGGGAGTCTGCTTCTCCCTCTCCCTGCCACCTGCCCTGCTTGTGCTTTCTCTCACTCTGACAAATAAGTAAAATCTTAAAAAAAATTTATATAAACTTTAACATTTAGCCTAATTTTAGATTCACAAAAAAGCTGCAGAGAAAGTGCAGGCCAGTGTTCTACGCCCCGCACGCGACCCCCTGCGTTACTGCGCTGCGTCTGTCCCAGAGAGTGAACCAGGGAGGACCTTACTGCTGACCACGTCCTGTGCCTTCTCCCCTTACCTGGTGGACTCACCATTAAAGTTTAAAAGATTCAAAACAGGAAACTGTCCAAGGAAAACCATCATCCCCTGCAAAACATGGTTCTAGGCAGAGGCTGTTGGTTGCTGAGTGACCTAAGTCCGAGGCCTGCTTTCTCTAGGTTAAAAAGAGAGATGAGGAAATGCTGGAGAGGCGGGCAAGTCAGGCGGGCACGAAGCTCTGACTTCCGCACAGGACCTTCAGCATCATGTCGGGCCTGGTCCCCGTGAGAGCGCCGTGCGTGGTGTCCCCGGGCCACACGCTCTGACCCCGGGCCACGCGAGAGGCTGCGGGGCTCCCCACCCGGAGCTTCCTTCCGCGCCGGAGGATGGCCCCTGTCTTCTACACCGTAGCCCGCCCCCGCTCCGTTCCTGAAACCAGCAGGCCTGTGACAGGGGAAGAATTCCAACGGTAGCACGGGAGGAGCACAGCGGGCCTGTCGTGTCCCTGAGACGTGGTCCCGCGTGTTGTCAGTGATGGGGCCCGGGCCTGTCTACACTGCCCGGCTGCGCTCTCTCCGTAAGGCCCGGACTTGTTCATATTTATCCCTGGCAAGTGTTTCAAAGTGGTTTTCATGTGTTCTAAGTTAGAGTAGGTGGCGCTGTTTCCTGAAACCAAGTCAGTACTTTTTTTTTTTTTTGGTATGGAGCCATATGCAAATGTATTTGTGAGACACACACATTTATCAGTGAAAAACATGCAATTCTCAATGCAGTTACACAGGATGAGTTTTCCAACGGTTTCATTCTCATATGATCTCTAGTTAATTACTTGTCAGTCCCTATTTCTTCTTCTCAATTTGAAAATTTTGTGACTAAGACTAAATACCAGCTAATAACAATAAAGACATATTAACCCATTTAAGAAACATGAATTTCTGAGTTGGCCTACATCTACGATTAACTTCAACTTTTTGATACAGAGGAATAGGATTTTTGTCTTGAGAGAGCAGTCGTTAATAGCCTGCCTCCCTTGACAGAAATGTGAAGATAATTTCATTTACTAGTGACTGTGATGAAGGCAAAATATATTCAGCTTTGGATATTAAGGCTTAAACAGAAAAAAACTACTCCAGAGTCTGGAACATGTATTTCCTTCTACTGATATTAGCCAGTATCATAAAGCCGTAACAAACAGAAAAGCCTGAGTCTCCCAAGAGAGAGAATTTGCTTTTAGCTTTAAACGGCCAGTGTGGAAAACATAATAAAATAAAGAACACAACTTTTACCTCCTGCCCAGATACAGGATGGTGACCTTTGATAAATAGCTGATGTAATTCTGCGTGACTTAGCTTTGAACAACTTCATGGGTAACCCAATGGAAAACCTCCAGTCTTATTTAAAGCAGAGAGAACAAATAAGAATTCTCCAGAATAGAAATTTGCCAGTCCTACATCAGGAAGTTCCCTAAATAACCGTGTGGTTTCTCCGACAGCCTGTAACAGGTAGGAACTGACTTTGTACACAGCATTTTGCGTGCTACTCAACTTCTCACCTGTCCCAGAGGATTCTCATTCTAGCCCTAACGTTTTTAGTGTATCTGGGTATTTTTCATTTGTAACTCACCCTACGAAAAATTGAAAATTTTCAATTTTACCTTTCATAAGATGCATGAAGCCTGCCAGAGTAGCAGACGTTTCTTGAATTAGGGAATAATCTACTCGCTATCAACAGGTTGCAGCAAATTTGTTCATCTTTGTTTCATTTCCCTAGAAACAGGCTGTGAAGGAACAGAGTAGCAGGATGGAATCACCAATGGGAAGGAAAAATGTCGCCAGAGAAGATGAGAAAAATTCATGCTCTGTACTGCATTCATCATACTGTCCAACTCGACCAAACCCACTACGCGCGACCCCTCAAACTCCTCGGGAGACATGGGGAGAAGGTTGTCTGTGGTCTGAAGTCCAAAGCGGTGAACTTCACACACAGAAATCAACTCAGTCTTGAGGCCTCCAGTTCCTTTCAGGCCATCGAGTGCCACTGGTTCTGGGGCTTCCTTTGGTCTGGAGTAGTATTTCCCAAAGGCATGGCCTTTATCAATATCCGACACAGATAGTTCAGGGGATTCTCTGGAATATTTTCAGCAGTCATGACTTTGTAATTGAGAATAATATCCGGAAAGTAACAGCAGAAAGTTCTTTCTTCGTGTAGGGCCCAATGGCATGGAGTAGGGCCCAATGGCATGGAAGTAAGGTTCTGAAAGAAAGAAGCATTTGCCTTTGTCTTTTAAAAACCATCATTTCTACCACACGTTCTGGACAGTGAATCGCAAATATTCCTGGCAATGTGTTCAACCCTCTCTGTGAGGTTCAGGCGGGGGTCGGTTTCATACCCGCCGGTCTGAGCAAGGGAGAAGGGCTTTGGTGCGCACAGCCATGCTCAAGGCAGCACTTTTTTTTTTTTTTTTTTTTTTTTTTTTTTTAGAGAGCGAGAGACTGAGAAGGTCAGAGGGAGAAGCAGACTTCCCGCAGAGCCGGGAGTCCGATATGGGACTCGATCCCGGGACTCTGGGATCATGACCTGAGCCGAAGGCAGTTGCTCAACCAACTGAGCCACTCAGGCGCCCCAAGGCGGCACTTTTCAATACTGTCTTTTCTAATACGGATCTGCTGTCCTCGCTCCCAGGAGACCGGAGCCCCCGAGGGATTCTCTGGGATTGCTCTGGCTCTTGAGGCATTCATTCCGTGACAGGTCACTGTTGGCTCAGGGGTCCCACCTCTAACTGGAGGTGATCAGACCTGAGAGGCTGCACAATTGCCGGGTTCAGGCCCCAGCACGGCTGGTGATCTCTCCGCGGACCTATGGAGAATTCTCTGAGTTAGTCCAAGGGGGCGTGTGCTTGCATGAGATTTTCAGGTGCGGAGGGGGAAGCTGCTTGGGACACAGGTAACAGATGAACCCATTTTGACTTTTCTTTTTTCTAAAAAAAAGATTTTATTTGTTTATTTGACACAGAGAGAGCACAAGCAGGCAGAGTGGTAGACAGAAGGAGAGGGAGAAGCAGGCTTCCTGCTGAGCAGGGAGCCTGACATGGGGCTCGATCTCAGGACCCTGGAATCATGATCTGAGCCGAAGGCACCTGCTTAACCGACTGAGCCACCCAGCTGTTCCCATTTTCACTCTCCAAGATGAAACTGTTACAGGTAAGAGCACCATCCTTAAACCGTCTTGCCACCCTTTTCCCCAGAGGTAATGACCCAGTTTGGTTTAAATCCTTTGAGACTATTTTTCAAGTTTGACGCGTGTTTCCGTAGTATCTCATTCTTTCTGTGAATACATAGGGGAGGGTTACACAATCAGGATTATACCAAATATGTCACTTTGACCCCCTTCTCACTCAATAGTATGTCTTGGAGACCCACTGTTGTTCTTACCTACAGACTTAGCTCATTCTTTTTAAACCACGACCTGGTAAGCCATAGCATGGCCCTTCCGCATTCTGTGTAATCAGTCATTGTTTGATGGATGTTTACATTATTTTCAATTGTTTCCTATGATAAAACTTTTTTTTTTTTTTTTTTAAGCAAAACTCTGTGTACACGTCTCCTTAGGCACACGCATAAGTTATGTTCTGGGTGGTGGCGTCTAAGCTCCTTTCTGGTTTTCAAAGGTCTTGCCAAATTACCCCTCAGAGAGTGTGTGTGTGTGTGTGTGTAGGGAGGGATGTCAGTTACTATTCTTTGGGGCTGTTTATTCCTGGTTTCTTGTCTACAGTGGCTGCAGGGCGGAAGGGAGCCAAGGGAGAGGGAAATTCATCTCTAGGTGTTACGGGCTGGTTGGCACCGCAGGGCCTCTCTGCGGCGGTGGTCAATGGGGTCTTTGTTCCCGGGTCCATCCCTGAGCAGAATCCGGGAGCTGATGCACCAAGGTGACAAAGGGAGCCATTCGTGCGTCATGCCTGGATCCCACCCCCTGACTGAGGCACTGTCAAGTTTGGAGGAGTCACACATACAGATGTAACGGGTGGTGGGGGTTGAGGGGAAAGCCTGAAAACATGAGGTGGTAAAAAAAAAGGAACAAAGCAGTAAAAGAAGCTGACCACTAACTCTAAAGATGTAAGGGAAAATGCCAAGCTAATTCGCACCCTGGGAGAAGTGGGGGGTGCAGAGGGGATAACGGGGCTCGGGGCTCGGGGGAAGCTAGGAGCACAGGAAGACGTGTATGGAGGATCAGATCCTGACGGAAGGAGGGGGACCCCCGGGGGAGAGGGAAGAGAGGAGGAAAAGGAAAGAGGAGTGAGGAGGGGACATGAAAGTGGCAAGGTAAGAAGAGGAGGCAGAGACGAAGGAGGGAGGGCAAGCCTGGGTCCCTGTCTGTTTGTGATTAGCACACAGCCCGGCGAAGAATGGAGTAAACAGAAACTTCCAGGCGTCCCCACACCCCCCTCTGAGAAGCAGAAATCAGATGCTCCGTGATTAATCGTAGAGAGTTCAGGACACGACCACAAGCGCTGTGCGGACTTGAAATTAGCTGCCTTTTCCCGTCCTCTTGCCAAGATGGGAGTGGGGGGTGGGACGTGAAGGGCTGGGGGCCCCGCCTGCTGGGGGCCAGCATGGAATTCTCCCTGGCAGAGCTCGGTGACACTGACGGGCAATCGGCCGCGTCCAGAGCGGCAGGCAGCATCCGGGGAGAGCGGGCCGGCCGGGGGGGCCCCAGGCTGGCTTCCTGGAACCCCAGCTCCACGGCCGCCTGCACCCGGACACAGGCCAGATAAGAGGCGGACGGCGCTATCAGAGCCCAGCAGCACTGTCCCCCGGCCCTCGGCACCGCAAAGAAGACCGGGGGACAGTGGACTCCTTGTGAGCAGCCTCCCGAGTAGCTAGTCTGGACGGGCTTCCCAGAGTCCCAGCTCCACTCCTGCGGCGGATGGGAGTCGCAGCGCACCTCGGCGACAGAGAAAGCCAGGCTGCCTGGAGGAGGCGTGCCCCGGCCTGAACGCCCCTACCTGCTAGATGGTGAGTGAGGCCGCGGCGTGTGGACCAGACGCTAGAGGGAGGCGAGGTGTGAGGAAGTGAGCACTTCCACCCTGGAGCTCTCCGGGAGAAGGGAGCCAGCGAGGGGGCAGGATGGGGTTGCGGGGGCTTGCTGTGTGGTCTCTGGGTGAGTTCTCTCCCCTCCCCGGGCCTCCGTTTGTCCATCTCTGCAATGGAGCAGCTGGAACAGCGGCTCTTTAAGGGGCTTTTACTGTGACTGTGTTTCTTGCATATCTGCCATATGCCAGGCGCCATGCTAGGCATTTATGAAGCTCTAGCTCAGGGAATCCCCACGTGCCTTCGGTGGGGCAAGTATTACCCTCCTGGTGCACTGAGCAAACAGAGGCTCAGAGAAGTGAAGTGACTTGCCCAAGGTCACACAGCTGGTCGGTGGCAGAGATCAGAATGAGATCTCTGCCTTTTTGACTTGACTTGCCCTAAATTCTCCAGTAGTCTGTATTCTGTTCTGATTCTGTGATCTCCGCAGGAAGCAGGGGTGGAAGAGAGGGTTTCGAGGGGAGGATTACCTGTGGGAGGCAGGCAGAGAGGTCGGAGAGAGGCAGCCACAGGCTGAGCAGTCTTCACCTCTGGACGGGCGGGGGCACGCGTCCGAGGCAGGGGCTCCTGGCTGGAAGGAAGAGTGCCCCATGCCACGTGCTGTAGGAGGTTCCTCGGGACGGGAGAAGAGGGTTAACATCAGGCAGGGGTGGGAGAGAGCTGGGCGTGGGGAGAGTGGCACATGCCTCTACTAGGTTTTGTTCCAATTTTATTTTACTTTTCCAAAAATCTGTTTCAAATCATTCTGGGCCCCCACCGCTCCTCTGGAAGAAACAGAATTGTGAAACACATACACAGCTTTCCACACGCCTACCCTGGGGGAATCACGGATTAATATTATCAGAGGCTATTTGCATATGCAGCCCCACAGCTGTGGCAGCAGTAGCCAGAGATAAGCTGCGGATCGAGTCGGTGAGTGTCTCCCTGGCACCGAGGAGAAGGGCCCGGGAAGCACACAGCAGGGCCGGGGTAGGTGGGAAATCCCTTGGTGCCAAGCATCTGGGCAGAGCTGGAGATCCTGGGACCCAGATGTGGTCTCTTTTCTCTCCTCTTGGAAAATTCCCCCCTGCAGCAGCTCTGTACTGACACAGATCTCCCTTCCTTTAGGGGATTGACTCAGGCCCTCCGCCTTGGGCTTGAGTTGAGACCTGAGTGGGGGTCCCGGCACCACGAATCCCCACCCCTCCCCCAGTCCTGGGCACACTGGACAATGGGTCATCCTACCCACTTCTGCCATTGATTTTTCTTGTAACCTTGAGCAAGTCACCTCCCACCTCTGGGCCCCTGTTTCCTCACCTATAAAATGAAGGGATTATTTTAGGAAATCTCTAAAGTCTCTGTGCAGCTCTTAAAATTCCGAGTCTGCTCGGAGGGCACCTAAGCTCTCAAGAAGCTAAGAGAAAACAAAGGTCTCCCAGGAGCCCTACCACCAGGGAAGGTGCCAGAGGAGGTGGGCATGAAGGTGGGCTTGGAGAAGGGACTGAGGGCTTCATTACTGCATCAGCGATCCCAGGCCTTTGGCCCTGAGAGCTTCTGAGGAGCCGAATGGACTGCTTTCATGGGGAGTGATTTAACCCAAATGGGGGCTGGCTAGGAAGTTCTTATCTCCTCTACATCAGAAGGTCAGCACTCACCCCCAGGCCCCACAGTTCTTTCTGGGGAGCAGCGAAGGGCTCTCCCACATGTGCCCACAAACTGGGCTCTTGCCCTGCTCGTCCTCTCCAGCCTCCTCCTGACTCTGCCCACCTGAGACTCTCATAGCACACCCCCCTCCCCCACCCTTCTGGTGCCCGAGCTGCTCTGGGTTCTGGGCAGAGATGGAGGGACTAGCTTCCTCCCCAACCCGTGACACTCTTTGCCACGTGGTCCCTACGCTGTGGTGTGCTGGAGCCAGCTTGTACCGGCTCTTGAAAGCCAATGGTCAGACTGTCAGAAATGTGGTGAATGAGCTGCTAAACAGAACCATTACTAAAAATTAAATTTCGCAGACTTCTAATTAAATCAACGATGTTACAAAGGTAATGGGTACTCACTGCTCATCCCTTTCCGTGTCTGAAAGGACACCTTGCTGCTCTGCAGGCTCCTGAGCTGACTTCTGGCCGCGCTGCCTGGTGGAAGGCCATTCAATAGTCCGCTATTGCGCTTCTCTCCCCGAGTCTGCGTGCGGTGACCCCGGGTTGGTGGCCCCGGAAATTGGCCCCAGTGGGAGTCCTTATACCATGGGGAATCGGTAACAGGACGCAGGGCCCGATTTATTGTTTTGCTGATTGCCTACATTTGAGGGAGGAAGCAGAAGTTAGCGATGAAGATTAAACAGAAGTGTGTCCCCTCCGGCTGCTCCATTGGGAAGAGCCCCAGAACGAAGGCACTCGTTTCCTTCAGTGACAGACTGCGCTTTGTCATGTCACTTTTGTCTGACTCCTTAAGGTAAAGGAAAATACCCACCAGCCTAGACCTACCCTCACTCGTCACTTGTAAGCGTGGGCTGACTAAGGATACAAAGGCTGGGGGCCAAAATCAACAAACCCTTTCCGGGTGACTCAGCAGAGTATCTATGAAACTTACAAGGGGGCCTTGTACATTTTATTTTTATTTGTAAATTGTGTGCTGCACACCCTTTACACCAGTATAATCTCTAATAAACCTCAGTGTGCATCTATCTGTATGCACACAAGTGTGTGCGCACACACACACACACAATCTCCCCTGGAGCGCCGACTGCGAACCTTCCCCAGCACACCACCGGTCCCACAGCACATTCGCCTGGGCCCAGGGTCTCAGAAGATGAGGATGCTCCGTCCTTACCCAGAGGGAGTCAAGCTCCAGGCGCTGAGCCTGGAGACAAATACGTCAGCTTCCTCCTCTTGCCTAAAGCACACCAACAGCCCGACTCCTCACTCCTGTTCTGAGTGATGGAAAGGATGCAGAGACTGTCGGGGCAGGAGCTGTCGTCTACGCAGGCCACACCTGGGCCCCAGCGCGGACAGCGGTGGCCCCGGGCTCCTCATCACCTTCCCTGGCTCTATCTGCGGGGGCATTTCGGGCGACCTATCGGGCAGCTCCCTGTTAATTCCATCCGCTTAAGGTCTTGCTCCTGCTGTACTTTATTTTCATGTGCAGAGCATGACTGTAATAGAAATGGCATCTTGGAACAAGCAGGAGGAGCAGCTAAGCCAAATCTATAGGAAAGTTAAGACAACTTTCTATTTTTAGAAACCCTGGGAGCCAGGTGGGCCCTTTCCAGTTCTCCCACGCCAGCAAGCAGCAGGGGAAAGTATTTCTCATTCCTGAGCTCTGTCTCTTACAGTCGAGGCCAAGGAGGAGGCCCAGGTGGGGACACTGGCTCAGAGCAGCACGGCTAAGAGGGTGGGAATGGAGTCATGCTCACAGCACTTTGAAAAATAATTACAAATGGGTTTTATAATTATTTTATTTTGTGTGTTCAGAAGGGTGATCCTGAGTTTCAATCTCAGGGGCCCCCACCCCAGGCCACCACTGTGAAAGAGTCAGGTGTGCACTCCTCCAGACCTTCGTTCACTCATTTTGGTTTGTTTTTTTTGTAATTTTAGTTTTCAAAAACGGGCTCATTCTATACATTCTGTTGTGCATCTCCCTGTTTCCACTTGATAATATATCCTGAGTGTTCATCCACATCAGCTCATGGAGACCCAAAACATTCCTTTTAATGCCTGAATATCAGAAGTCCCAGGAGGCTGGAAGAGGGGAACTATTTTGATAACTGTATCTCTATTTTCTAATCAGGTCTCAAACTTTCTTGACCCCAAAACACAAGTAGAACCTAGTTGCCTCTACTTTTCAGTAAAAAGAAATTCTACTGGCTTTCCCTTCAACCTGTATCCCAAAGCTAACCGCTTCCTGTCCCCTACCCTGCCCTTGCCCTGGTCCAGGAGGCCATCTCTCCGGGCCGTTATAGTTGTCTCCTCACTGGTGTCTGCTTCTCCTGCCTCTCTGATGGTCTGTTCTCTATCTGCAGCCAGCGGGGACCTGTTAAAATGAAATCAGATCCTGTCCCTCGTCTGCTCAGAACACCCTCCCGACTCCCCAGCCCTAGGCCCACCTCAGCCAGAGTAAATGGTCAAGTCTTTACCATGACCGCAAGGCCCTGTAGGATCTGGACCTCATCTCCGCTCTCCCTCCTGCCACACTTGCTGTTCTCAATTGTGCCAGGCACAGTCCTGCCGCAGGACCTCTGCACGTCCTTTCCCCACTGCGTGAGACACTCCTTCTCCAGATCTCCACATGGCTCATTCCTTACCACTTACCATCATCTGGCATACTATGTATTTTTCTTCTTTTCTTTTTTTTTTTTTTTTTTATAATTATTGATTTGAGAAAGAGAGAGCGAGCAATAAAGCACAAGCAGGGGGAATGGCAGAGAGAGAGAGAGAGAGAGGGACAAGCAGACTTCCCATTGAGCAGGGAGTCTGATGTGGGACTTGATCCCAGAACTCAGGATCATGACCTGAGCTAAAGGCAAATGCTTAACCCACTGAGCCACCCAGGTGCCCCATATTTTTCTTAAATGGCCCCTACTGGAATGTGAGTTTCCTGAGAGTACAAATATATGTATGTTTTGCCTGTTTTGTTCAGTGCTCTATTCCATAGTAAGCACTCAATAAACTTGTGAAAATATTTGGTTTGCTATGTTGCCAAGAGTGACACGGCAGTCAGACCACCTGGGAGAACCGTGCATTAGGGTCAACAGGAATCTCCAGCCATGTACTCCATTTCATTGATGAATGCCACACTTCTATAGCCTGTGCCGGCTCCCGCAGCGGCCGTTCATTTGCAGAACGGTGAGTCAGTGGACCCGCACATCATCACACGCGCTGTCAAACCCGCCCAGGCCCAGACTGGACACCCGGCAGCTCCTGCGCCCAGCCCTCTCGTCTGTCTCAGGTGGGCTTGCAGGGCCAGTAAAGCGACACCATCCCCCACACCAGCGCTCAGAGGTACTCGGGGTCGGGCAGGTTATGGGATCTGTTGTGGGATCTGCTGTGGCCCAGCGGCTGTCACTGCGCTGTCCCTTGGGCTGGATTGGCCACTCCCGCCCCGGAGCATGCCCGGCCCTGCCTTCCGAATGAGCGAGGGCAGACCTGCAGATGCGAGCACGCGGAGGAGGGCAGACATGCGCCCTCCAAATGCACCACGGGATACCCCCCACCAGGCACCAGACAGTCCTACGCCTGACTAATAGCAGAGGGAAAGGCCAAAGGCCTTGCTCACTTGCCCAGCAGCCCCCATTAGATCCCTGGTGCCCAAAGCTTTCCTCAAGACTTATACAACTGACCTCAGGTAGAACTGAATTAATCATAACCTCCTCAGGACACACTGAAAGAGGCTCCTGAACGGCCCATTCACCCTTCTGTCTAGCAGTCTCACTGCATTTATTTACAAAATAAAACCCTCCATCGAGCCACCCAACTGGGAACTAGAACTCGAACTCTGAAAGTATCTATACCTGCTTACATTCTCCTTCCCACCACGGTAGCTATGATCTTGAATTTTGTTTTTCTATGACTTTTTATTTACTTTTAGTTTAGTTTTTTTTTCTGAGAGAGAGAGAGAGTGAGCGCATGCATATGGGAGAAGGCCAGAGGGAGAGAGAGAATCCCAAGCAGACTCCCTGCTGAGCACAGATTTCCCAACACGGGGCTTGATCTCATCACCCTGAGATCATGACCTGAGCCAAAATCAAGTTGGGGCTTAACTGATAGAGCCACTCAGGTGCCCCTTTCTATGGCTTTTTAAAAACTGGTGGTAAAGGATACATAAAATGTACCATTTTGCTTATTTTCAAGTATACAATTCGGTGGCATCAAGTACATTCTCAACATTGTACGCCTGTCCTCACCATCCATTTGCAGAACTTTTTCATCATCCCAACTTTCCTTGTTTTTTTTTTTTCTTAAAAAAAAAAGTATTTATGTCCAAACAATAGATCATTGACTTTTACTTATTTTTGAACTGTATGAAAGGTCTATGTTGCCTTGTGCCACTTCTGTTTTCGTAGAGCATTTATCACTAAAATTCATCCCCGTGGTTGCACAGGGCTCCTTGCTCCCTCATCTCCCGCTGCTATACACTATTGCGAGGTGAACCAGGATGTGTTTCCCACATCCAGAGGCTTCCAGGCTGCGTGCCGCCCGTGTGCTTGCTATCACAGGCGGTGCTGCCCTGAGCATCCTCGTACCTTTCCTAGTCTGCGCGTGCTGCCGTGCATCTCCTGTGTCCGCCCAGAGGCAGGACTGCTGGGCCGCAGACAATATGAAATCACATCCTCAACTATTTTCCACGGTGGCTCTGCCAACTCACACGCACCCCCGACCGTGCGGCATTTTTCTGATGGCTTACTTTCTGCCACGTGAATGAGTGGCATCTCCCCCTGGATCTCCACTGCTGCCACCACCACAGGCCCGGCTGCCACTCGCCGTGTCATCTCCAGGTCTAAGAACAGTCAGAAACCTTGAGCAGGCCGCCGGCCCGTGATGTCTCCCGTCTTCGTGGTACCGCTGCTTGGGAGGGAACGGAGCCTGACGGCCACACTGCAGGAAGAAAACGTGTAGAGGGGATTTAAGACCTTGTCCTCCTCCCCTCCCCCTGCCTTTACTTAGCCTGGTTCTCACCACAGGTGGGACCCGGAGTGACGGGCGTAGGGACAAATCCTAGTTCCTGACAGGCACCACTGCTCGCACGACCTGTATTGCTATTAATCCATCCAACCCTCAGATCCCATAACTGGAGGTGCTGTGAGAGGCCCCACGTCACAGACATGGAAACTGAGGAGCAGGAAGTTTAAGTAACTTTTTTTTTTTTAAAGATTTTATTTAAAAAAAAAGAGTTTATTTATTTGCGGGGGGAAGGCAGAGGGAGAAAGAACCTGAAGCGGACTCTACACTGAGTGTATAGGCAAACACGGGGTTCGATCCCGTAACCACGAGACCGTGACCTGAGCCAAAACCAAGAGTCGGACGCTTGACTGACTGAGCCACCCAGGTGCCCCGAGAGGTTATGTAACTTGCCTGAAATCCCACAGGTAGCAAATGGCAGAGATGGGGTTGACTCTGGTTTGTTTGGCTCCCTCCAGAGGTTATGCCATTTCTTTGTAGAGCCCACGAGTTAAATGTCACAAAGTCTTCAATCCTACAGACTTGGGTTCATATCCTGGGCCCCTCTCACCATGCTATGTGACTCCAGGCAGGTTACTCCAACCTCTCTGCACCTCTAAAATCGCAGGAGCTCTCTTTTCTAGAAGCTTCACTAGATACTCTTTTTTGTGTCTTATTCTTTCTTTCTTTTTTTTTTTTAAAGATTTATTTATCTGAGAGACAGAGAGCGTGCGCGTGCATAAGAGGGCATAAGCAGGGGAAGTGGCAGAGGGAGAGGGAGAAGCAGACTCCCTGCTAAGCAGGGAGCCTGACAGGGGACTCGATCCCAGGATCTTGGGGATCATGACCTGAGACGAAAGCAGATGCTTGACCGACTGAGCTACCCAGGCGCCCCTGCATTCTTGTTTCTTCTTGGTTTGTATGCCTATTCCCCAAATTTCCCTGGAATACGTTCATTAGCTTATACCTGCCAGGGCTCATCTCTGCAGCACAGAGGGGATGAAGTTCCCCCAACCAGTGTCCAGCGTTCAGGGCATGGGGTGTCCTAAGCCAACTGCTGCTTCTAGGATGAGGGAAGTGGTGCTGGGCAAGAGGAGAGCAAACGTCCACTCCAGGCTGGGCTGCTCTGGGCCAGTGACCTTTGTGACCATCCTACTGCGAGAAAGGCCGATCTGGCTGAGTGGCAGCCTGCGCAGGCCGCCTCTGGCCTCGCCTGTGGGAGGCGGACGGCTGTGCGAGGGCAGTTGCACACAGCATGTCTGGAATACCTATTCCGAAGGGTAATTCCCAGGGATAAAGCATGTTTATACTTTTTTGGGGGAAAAATTCCATTTCTGTTGCCAATTAGTTCTGCTTGAGAACAGCTTTTCTCAACACTAACACATTGGCCGCCCAGCCTTGAGTTCTGTTGATTAGCTCCAAAGTGGGGGAAAAAGTAATTTCTTTCTTTCCTTCCTCCACCCCCAACCGAGAAACCCGGCTGTTCGTGATGAAAGGGGTCCTGTGGATCGTTTAGTTTTCCTTGTCATGACTCCAGGAGAGGCTATAAAAATAATCAGTGGGCCCCGCTGGCCATAATTGACTGTGGGGAGCAGCTGGCTCCCACAGCGTCCGAGTTATCAGGATCTGCGGCCGACGCAGGGGCTTCAGTCGAGCTCCTCTGATTACACCTGCTCCCCCGGGCCAGCGCAGGCTGCGAAGTGCCGGAGGTTGTCTGAGCGCCTCTCTTCTTTCCCAGGTTCCGGGGAGTTCCTGGAGGAGGGACCCCTGGCGAGACGGAGCCGCGGGGAGGCTAGAAGGCAGGGTGGTTCGGACGCACTCTGCCTGCACCGAGCCCCAGCTCCATGGTGTAGCCACGAGCCTTGGGCCGGGGACCTGAACTCTGGGTGCCTCCGTTTCCTCATTTTAAGTGACGATAATGGTCCCTCCTCCTGGGACTGCTGTAGGATCAGATGAGTCCATGCACGTGGGAGAGGCTCAAATCCTTTATGGACGTCAGCTTTTATTTCTCAGAAGCCCCTCGCTCTTCCCCCATTGACACCTGAGTGGTGTGTGGTTGTGCCAAAGTGCCTCGACCTAGTCCCCTGCTGATGGACTTGAGGTCGGTTCCAATCCTTTGTGATCGCAAATAATGCTGCACGGAATAGCCTGTGGCTCTGTGTGCCCGCCCCTCCCTTAAGGTATGTGACCCCCACGATAACCTTGGCTCTGGACTTTGCTTCTTGGGGCCTGCAGAGTGAGAGACGTGCGGGTGAAGGGTCAGCCCTGGCCTGGCCTGCAGACAGGCCGGTGGGAGGCCGGGTCAGGCCCTCCCTGAGCCCGGCGGGACAGATTCCTCCCAAGGCCCTCAGGGGAGTGAGGCGCCAAGCGGTGAGTTTCAAAGGGTTGGGGCCGGGGCCATCCAGCTCCCAGGTTCCTGGCAAACGTCCTGAGGTGGGTCTGGGGAGAGGGAATCTGCAATCCTCTTCCTCCAGGAAGCCTCCTGGGACCTGGACTCCAAACACTCTTGACTGTGTCTGCACTGATTTAGCACCAGTGGTAACCAGCTCCCTTTGGGGAGGCAAGACGCATGGTGATTGAGAATCTCAGATGTGCAAGAAGGCTGGGTTTGGTCCTAACTTCTCAGGGCTCCCACCCGCGTAATCCCTGCCCTTCTGTGTCCTCTGTTTGGGAGGGATAATGATCATAGTGATGGCAACAACTTCCCCGGAAGGTCTTGGGAGGTCGCAGTGACGTAACACGCTGTAACACCAGGAAGTGCCTGACACCACATCAGGCGTGAGAAATACAAGCTGGTGTGAGGAATGTCTCACTACGGGTGGGTCCAGATCTCACCGCACTGGGCTGTGGGTCCTTGTAGGCAGAATGTCTCATCTGGAGCAGACTCTAAACGGAGTCCAGACTCACTGTGTGGCCTTGAGCAAGTCGTACTCCCTCTGAACTAAGTTTTCTTTCAAAAATGTGGTTCTGATGGCATGATGTGGCAGAAGCATCTTGAGGATTATGAGAGGCCGAGCACGCGATGCTCTGGGTCTATGAATGCTCAACATGTGGTGGCCACCGCTGACCTTGATCATCAGCAGAGGTAAGGTTATAAACAGCCTCCCAGAAACCGGCACAGCATCGTGCACACAGTTGGTGCTTAGTGAATACATACGGATGGAGTGACAGTGTCGAGTCTGGTTGTTATAAAGTGGGGTCTGGGATAGGCCCTGTTAGGGGGACTCCTTTCCCACGTTGTTGACCCCTTCGTGAGAACAGAGGAGAGAGCCCCATAGGACCGTACCTGCAATTACGACATCTGCTCTTCTTTGTGAGCTGAGGGACCAGGCATCAGGCATCATCACCCCCATTTTACAGATAAGAAATCCAGGGCCCAGAGATAGGGGAGCTTCACCGGCCCCTCACGGCATGCACACAGCAGCTCTCGCTTGTGCTGACTCTGTGCAGTGGTCTTCACCCTGACCCTCTGCCCTGTGCAGGAAATGGACCTCGGGGGCAAGATACAGTGTCCCTCTGCCGCCAGAGCCCTTGCACATTTCTGACATTTTTGTGTCCTGGGACAAAGGGTGAACAAACTCACATGAACTATTCTTGTTTCCTGGTGGAAAAACACTCCTGACCCGGGGTGGGGGAGCTCTGCTGTTGGACTGCGCCGTGATGTGTGGTTTTGCCTCTCTTCTGCCGCTCTCCATCCAACGCTAACGATTCAGCAACAGTGACTGTAGCAAATCCAGATTGTGAAAATCGAGGGATAATCTTAGGAATTGTTTGTGGGTACTGAATGGGCCAGAGGGCTTCCTGGACCAGGGGTGCTGGCCCCGGGGCGCTGGCCTCGGCTGCCACTGCCCTTGCCCTGAGCAGGTGAATGAATGAATAAGCAGATATTCGCCACCTTCGCATAGCCTTCTTCCTCCTCTAAGGACACCAGTCATTGGATTTAGGGCCACCCCAATCCAGTGTGATCTCATCTTAACTAGTTCTGTCAGTAAAGACTCTATTTCCAAATAAGATCACACTCCAAGTCCCTGGGTAGAAATGACTTTGGCGGGGCACCGCACCTGAGAAACAGTAGCTCTTCCAAAGCGCCTCTCACGCAGACTTTGTGCAGCACCAATGACGTGCTGGGCACTCCTCTGTGCTTTCATTCCCTCCCCTGTTCAGCCCTCTCCACGGCCTTGTGAAGCGAGTTCTAGGATCATCTCTGTTTGAGGCCAGAGAGGTGAATTGCCTTGTGCAAGGCTACACAGCTGGTAAATAGCACATCTGGGAGCAAACCTTCTCTCTCTGACTCCAAAGCTGGCAAGGTTTTGAGACCTTCCAATCCCATTCCAAGGGCTTGGAGTCATCGTCCTTTCTCTCCCAGAGTCCCAGCCATTCGAGCTATGCTGTCTCCTGGCCCACACCTCCCTTCACTCTCTCCAAACACATCTCCCCCAAAGAGGCTATAAAAAGGCAAGGGGGTTGGAGCAGGGGGGCTGGATCTTGTTTTCATAAAGGCAAGCACGAAGCCGTGTTCTGCTTGGGGTCGCGGGTGCCCAGCTCTCCTGCGGGCAGAAAGCTTGCGACCCTCGCGCGTGTAAGAGCATGCCAGACGCATACATGTCATCCTTGACATCTGGCAACATTTTAGGAGTCTTGACTTGGGCTTACAAATTGAATAATGGTCCATTAAGGTGTGTTCTATTCGTCATCGAGACAGTGTTATTGAATGCTCGCAAAGTGATTCACTCTGTTGGGTCCTCAAACCCCGACTCCTTGGGCCAGGCCTGATGAAGGCCTTTGCAGGAAAGATGAAGCTGTTTCTCTGACAGCCCGGGGAGAGCGGGGGCCTGGTGGGGCTGGAACGGGGCCTGACAGAGACAAATGAGTGTGCTGCCAGATGATGTATGGCCGTTTACCTTTTAGCACGCCTGTGCCGCGGCCATGGAAATAACTTGCTTTGGCTAATGGGAGATGCGTGCAGTCAGGAGTCTCTCAAAGCTGTGAGCTCGCAGCCATGAGGAAGGACTGTAATTTCCAACAACTGGGGCTTTGGGGCCAGGAAATAGCTGCTCTGTCGGCATAGAGAGCCAGGAGCCTTCTCCTAGCCAGTCAGCAAATTGGAGGCCCCTGCCGATCAGGGGCTCCCCAGGAACAAAGCCAGCCTGCAGAACATCCCCTCCCCCCTCCAGGGGGGTGGAATGGCGGATGTTAAATGTTGAGAAAGTGGCTAGCAAGTGTGTAGGAGCCACATCACAGAGAGCACTGCCCCAAAGCCAGACCTGCCTGGGTTCAAATCCTGCCTCCCCCACCGACCAGCCAGGTCTTAGACAGCCCCTCTATAAAACAGTGTTTCTGACAGAACCTACCTTGGGGGTGTATAGGGATTTCCTGAGCTAGTGGCACAGAGAGAATTCTCAAGAATGCTAATCACTGTTATCATGCTGGATTGCTGGGGTACAGAGAAGAGCCAGTCAGGACAAGAGAGAAGCAGTGCTGTGCCTTCTGGCTGTGGGTCTAGGGGCAGGCTCCTAACTCCCTGCACACACGTGGTTCAAGAGGCTTCTCCCAGTCCTTGCCCCTCCGGGCAACTGGGAGACCACTGATAATGTTGGCTCTCACCCAGCTCGGCTAGCCCGTGTGCCGAGAGTCCGAGAAGTGGGATTAGCTTGAGTGGGGAGGACCCGGGAGGAGGGCCAGGGTTCCCATGAGCCACCACCTGCTACAGGTGGGCTGCCCGTGGACTGGCAACCAGTGTGCATGCCTGTGGACATCAAGGGTCTGATTCACGCCCCTAGCTCAGCAGTGAAAGGAGGACAGACAACAGCCATGTGGTCCCTGTGCCCCTTCTGCCCAAGTGGCTCCAACCCCAAATGACATGGAGGATAGACGTGTGCATCTCTGGGCCCTTAAAACTGAGGTGATAGTTAAGAGTTGGGCATCATAGTGGGGCCAGCTCAGGTTTGGGGATCACACAGACCTGGGGCAGGGAGGGCTGGACATGCCTCCAGGTTAAGTCTGTTCTGACTTGGAGTCAGCCATCTGTTACCTTGTGAAGGTTGAAGCCTGACCCCTCCCCTCTATCCCTGTCTCCCTTAGGACTGACTGCCCAGGAGCTGTGGCCAGCTCATGGTAGTCATGCCAGCTGGCTGCTGCTGTCCCACGAGGGTCAGTTTCTAGAGTGATCAGATGCTGTGGCTGCCGGCTCATTTGTCTCCATGGCACCAAGCCTGGTCAGCTTTTGGGCAACAGCAACTCCATGGGGAACATGACCCACGAAGAAGGGATAGAGGAACCCAGCATAGGGATGGCTAGGTGGCGGGTAAAAGATGCTCGGTGCCCAGACTGCAGGCAGCTCTGAGCATTGGTCCTTTATTTTAAGTAAGCTCTACACCCACTGTGGGGCCTGAACTTACAAGCCCGAGATCAAGAGTTGCATGCCCCACGGACTGAGCCAGCCAGGCGCCCCGAGCACTGGCCCTTGAGGGCCCCAGGAGAAACTCACTGGGACAAAGTGAGGGTGGAGGTGGGGCTTTGCTCTGGTGAGGGACCTTCCTGGGGGTTCTGGCAGGGCGCCTGGCCTTGTGGCAGCTACCTAGTGAGGACTCTCCACAGCCTCTCTCTGCCCTACCCCTCGGGCTTCATTTCTTGATTCTGTAATCTTACTGCTCCAGCCAGTTGCCCATTCCTTCATTTGTTCATTTTCTTGGTACTCACAATGAGCTCAGAGGGTGGGGGTGCGCTTATTATGTCACTTCCTAGATCAAGGGACACACATACATTTCGGGGGCACAGAGCTAACAAGGGGCTGGATTAGTTACCCACCGCTGCGTGACAAACGTCCCCCCACAACTCAGTACCTTAAAACAACACAGGTCAATGATCTTACAGTTTCGGCAGGTCGGGGTGCGGGCGCGGCGGCTGGGTCCTCTGCTTCGGGCTCTGTCACAGGCACGGCAAGGTATCCGTGGGGCTCCACTCGTCTTAAGATTGAGAGGCAGGATCCGCTACCCGGTTCGCTCAGTGGTGTGGGCAGGAGTCACTTCTTCTTGGGCTGGTGGCCCTCCGTTCCCGGCCACAGCACCCCGTCATGGCGGGCGCTTTGGCAAAGTCAACCCGCCGGCGAGGTGCCTGCGTGCGGGGGCATGTACGCATGCGCGGGTGCGTGTGCGTGCACGTATGTGCGTGCGTGTGCTCGTGCGCACAGGTGCCTAGTGTGCGCGTGTGCGTGCGTGCAGGTGCCTGTAGACGCGATTGAGTCACCGATGGTGGAGGTGGCGTAACGTCACGTTTGCGACTTTGTCTCCGTTAGCACAAGTCGGTGGGTCCGCTGGCACTGAGGAGGAGAGGGCGAAGGCCAGGTGGCGGGACCCCTGTCTGCCCCCGTCCCGGGAGGAAGCCAGGAAGAGTTCCATCCCCATCCCCCACCCTCCCATACCCCCATCCCCCCATCCCCCCCATCCGCCATCCCCCGTCCCAGACACGCGCCACCCCTTGGCCGCCACTCAGTCAGGAGTGAATGGCGCCCTCGCTTTTTCAGGGGCTGTTTGTGGAGCGCCTGGCGCATTTCGGATGGGGCGGTTCCGCCCCCAGCAGCCTCATGCTGGTGACGGACTTTGAGGCTGCGTCTTTACCCACAGCATCACGTGCCTCCTCGGGGGGCGGGGGGGGCGGGGGGCAGTGTCTTTTCATTATTTCCTGTAACTGAGCTGAGATTTCTCACAAACCCTAGTCCCAGGGCAACAAGGAAGAACACTAGATTTAGTCTAATCTGGCCAATTTAATCTGGCCCGGTACTTTAGGTCTTTAGGTAATGTTCTGTCTCAGATTTCCTTCTGCCCCATCCTCAGCCCTGCCAAGGTGGCATGGGGTCTGGAGCCCCGGAGCTCCCTGGTGGAGGGGTTGGGGTCTCTAGCCATTCTGTTGCCCAGGATCACTGCAGGCCTTTCTGGCACTTGGGGCTGAAGCTGGCGGCTAGAACACATGTTCTGGGACCAGAGCCCTGCCTGGCTGACTTGTCTCTTCCCTGGCTCAGCTCGCTTGTTTCCACTGCATCTGGACCCTGCTAGGGATGTCTACCCTCCTAACACTGGGTCCCCCTATGAAAAGGGACATCCTGGGTCCCATCCCAGCCATGGGAAGACCCTGTGTAGCCAGGGAAAGTGCAACATAGGGGAAGGCTTCCTTCCTTTCAACCTGGGACATTTGCACAATACCCCCAACTTAAACTAGCGGGCCGTGGTCCCAGTGCAGCTTCCCCCTCAGGTCACCAGAGGGTGACTGCAAACTCCTGCCTCTGGAGCAGTCTCTACTTGTATTGAATGAACAAACAGTATAAACAAATAATAAAATGAAATAGAAGTAGCTTAGAATGCCTGTAAATACCAGAGTCTACACTAAGCGCTTCACACACTAACTCACGCAAATTCACAGCAACTCTGTGAGGAAGTACTCTTGAGTCCCATTTTACAGATGAGACTGAGGCACAGAGATGTGAAATAATTCACTCCCGGTCCGAGTGTGGCAGAGCTGGATTTGAACCCAGGTAGCCCCTGCATCCCTACTCTGCACCACTGCCCTCCTCTATACCCCTGTGCTCTCTGGGCTGAAGCAAAGAGGGGAAGCAGGATGTCCTCCCTTCTTCTACTCATGCTTTCCTTCTGCCCCAGTTAGCAAGCCTGCAGTCATGGGTGAAGGGAGACCTCTATTTTCCTGACAGCTTGGGAAAGTATTATGCCTTTGCTATGTTTGTTGACACCTAAAGGACTTTAAAAAAAATATATTTTCTCATGGTGGTGACTTTTAAGTCTACTGTCGTGTGGCCAAGTCTGTTTTGATTATGAGCAACTGAATATTGCCACGATCCTGCTCTTTGTTCCTCTAGATGAATGCACATCATCCCCAGGCAGACGGATATCTGAGGATCAAGGGGGAAGGACTGTTTACCCGGAGAGGCATAGAGGCAAGCACAGTCCTATTTTTCACACTATTACTTGTTACAGAAATTATCACACAATTAGAGTCGTGGTAAATGTGCTGAAGGAGAAACATTCAGAGCAGTGAGTGTGTTTAACTTGGCTTCATCTGTTCAGGTACTGTGACAAGTACCATGGACTCAGTGGTCAGAGCCTCCATCACCGGTCAGTCCCTGTCGGCAGACTCTGGGACCTGAGCAGAGGGCCAGCCTCCGATTCCCCATCTGGGAAAGAAAGAGCCATCCCTCACCTCGGAAAGGATAAGGCGGCTAGATCTCTGGAGTGTGCGCAGGCATGCCGACGGGGTTCCGCCAGGACCCCCAGGGCCGAATGATGCCGAAGTTCTGAGATTGCTCACTCTCCATCGCTCTCTCCCCCATCCTCCTTCACTCCCACCCTGCTCTAAGCCGATCTAAAGGAGAGAACCACAAATACTAACACTATAATCACCACGGACTACGTCAGGCTGTCTGAGCACTCGAGTAGCAGATTCTCAGAAGCAGCCCAACACGATGGGTGGTGGTATCATCCGCATTTTACGGAGGCTCAGAGAAGTGAAGCAACTTGACGTCCATGATGACACAGCAAGACTATGGCAGCCTTGGTTTTGTCCCCAGGTCTATCTGACATCAAAGCCTTCAGTAGGCTTCCATTGCTACTGTGCCTTTCAGGTTCCTGAATTGGGGGGCGGGGTGGGGGGAGAGGAGAAAAGACTGCTCCAGAAAAAAAACGTTCAAGAGCCAGACTTCAGAAATGCCCAGAGCTCCTAGTTCCCTGTCTTCCCCTCACCACGGAGGAGCCAGGCCAGGAACCTGAGTTGCGTGCAGATATGTGAAAACTTACAGCAGAAGCCTTCTGAAATGTTCTAGAACAAGCAGGGAAGTTTCCTCTGGGGACAAGGTGGAGTGGTTCCAGTCCATTTAACTGGAGGAGACGGGGTGGGATGGGAGATGTTAATGTTGCTAGTTGATGGTTAATGCTCTCTCCCGAGGGTATTTATGATTTATGCCCAGGTTTTTAAACAAACTTCGACCAGGCTAGATCCAGTGTCCCAGGAAGCTAAGGAGAAAGCATTCATGAATACGATGCTTTGAGGGGGGGAAAAGGGATATTCCAGGCAACTTGCCCCCTTTTAGACTCTCTTGTCCAAAGCAGGGGCTATCTTATCACAGGGACCCCTCGCTGGTGCTTCCCAGGTCTCTCTGCATTTGAAGAAACTGGCATCTTTTCTCTGCATTCTAGGGCTCTTGCCTTGGCTGGATCAAATGGGAACAAAAACAAAGTCCCAAATGTTCTCACTGTCATGCCAACCAAACCCTTTTTTCGGTCCTCATTTTGGGGCCTGACTGGGAAGAAGAAAGAATCTTTTCCTCAGGACTCTGTGAGTTATAAGTGATGAAAGCACAACCAGAGAGAGAGAGAGTGAGAGAGAGAGAGAGAGAGAGAGAGAGAATGTGTTGGCTCCTATAACTTAAAAATCTAGAATTAGATTTAACGTCAGGTATGGCTGGATCCAGGGGGGTGGGTGGGAGTCGGGGATCATAGGACTGATTTTCAGTGACCTGAGCTGGTGGAGATTGTCTTGGCCGGACCCATCACGGTGACTATAAGGATTTGGGGATCTGAAGGGGCCTCCATGGGGGGGGGGCACTGAAAAGGGTTAAGGGAGCATTCACCATGAGAAGCCTGTGGTGTTGTTAGAATAAAGGTCAAGTCAACAGAGAGATCTTCTCAAGTCAACAGAGATCCTAGGAGAGCTTAAGACGCTGAGCCATTTCAAGTTTGAGGAACCTTACAGAGCACCTGGGTTGGGGTGGCAACTCTGTGATGCCAGATAGACCACCCTTCCCGTCCTTCAGTTCATGGAAGACATTGCAAATGCATGACACTGCTGCCTAGGGAGCCTGAATACGCCCTCAGAATCCATCTCAACACTACACCGGAAGCAACCTGCATCCACCAATTGGTGTTAGAACACGAGCCGAGACCGATCTGCAATTTCTCTTCTCAGCCCATGGAGACGAGAAAACAGAAGGTCTGAGGGTTAGTTTGCCCAGTGTCGTGTGGGAACTCAGTGACAGGCCCTCCTAATGCTTGGGTAGCCTCCTCTCCTGTGGCATTCTCCTGATTCTAGCATAGAGAGGAGGTCTGTCCCTTAGTGGAGATTTCCACTCCGGACAGCTGCTGCACAGGGAAAACAAACAGACTTGAGGTCAGGGGAAAGGCAGAGAGCTTAGCCGCTGACCTCTCTCCCCGGGTGCCGTCTGGAGCTGAGTGTAGCACGGGGGGAGCTGGGCAGGGCGAGGTGGGGGACCCACTGGTCCACCCACAGACATCTCAGTGGGCTTTTGGAGGCCCTACCTTAAATGCAGTAAACCCGGGTAATGTGCTCTCCTAGGCTCACGTTCTCAAAGGGGGGTGATGCTGAGGTTACTCCTTCCGAGGACGGGGGCAGGGTTGTCTTGGAGGCAGGACACATGGCTGGCAGCCAGTCTAGGAAAGCCAGAAAGTAGAGAGAGAGCCCCGACGTAGCTATTACTCGCCCAGCCGCACCCCATCAGAGGAAGAACAGAGGTGCCCGAACCAGCTGATGATTTGACTGGAGGGAGGTAAGGGGTATCCTGACCCCAAGGAGCCCATTGTGACATAAAAGCCAAGAGCTTTGCATCAATTAATTCAAATTCACAAGACAATCCTATAAAACGGGCGGAGTTATTGCCCAGGAACAGACACCGAACCGGGGAGGGGACAGAGCCCCCCCATGGCCATGCTTGGGTAAGGGCAGAGCTGGGCTTGAGGTCAGGTCTGCCTGCGCCGGGCTCCAAGAGCTGCCCTCCTTGGGCTTGCAGAAGGCGTGAAAGGGAACAGAACAGAGTATGCGAGTCACTGGAGAGCCATTAAGCACGTGGTTCCCCGCAGCAGCTCCGTGCAAGATGCTGGGTGGGAACAGAGAAGCTCGTGGGATTCCTGCCCTCAGATCATTTCCAGTGGGGGTGGGGTGTGCAGGTGGGAGAGTGTCACCAGGAAGGCTGAAGAGCAGAAATAAGTGCCTGTCCTAATTCCCTCTGTCGAGAGCATGGCCCGCAGACAGGTGCAGTCCCCGGTCTAGAAACTTCTGGGCGACAAGCCCCATAGTGTACAGGTGAGAAAACGGAGGCTCAAAACGGACTGACGTCCCCCCATGTCACACAGCCATTGAACGGGGGGCGGGGGGGCAGGACGCCAATCCATACTGGGTCCTGGTACCGCTGACTCCTCTGGGGGCCCGAACGGTGGAAGTGGCAGGGCACCTGAGAGGAGGGGCCTGGGTGGACGCTGGATGGAGAACCCGCCATGGGTGCTGGGCCCCGATGCCTATAGCCGTTCCCCCAGGTGGGGGCCGCCGTGATTGTGACAGCGCCCGTGACAACCCCTACCTGGGCTTAAACCCCACCCCAGCACCTGCCTGGCCATTGAGAAGTACCCAATTTCACAGATGGGGCCAATTATGATTGGAGATTTATTTTTTATTTCTCTGGCTCGCCCCTTCTCCGGGGGCATCTGGTCCTCATCAAGGGAGCCTGTCTGACGATAGAAGCAGATGCTCCCAGGTAGGCTGGACACACCCACGCCCGGTGGGTCTGGCAGAGGCCGGAGGGAGAGTCAAGGTTGTGGCTAAGCCTCTTCCGCATCAGCAGTCGGCTCCCTGGAGCCCCTGGGGAGGCCGTGGAGCCGCTGCGGATTGCAGAACCAGCTGCAGGGGAAATGCGCGGGCAGAAGCGGCCACGGTCGTCAGAGCTTTGCTGCGGTGAATTGGAAATGATGCCACACGTGGAACCATCAGATGCCGGTGCAGATCCCAGGGCCACCGCTCGCAGCTAAGCCCCTTTGCCTCGATAAGACTCAGCTTATCCCCAGCAGCGCCTTCAGTCCTGGGTCACTGCCTATCCCGTGAAGGCTACTTGTCCCTATTGTTGGCTAGGCTCACTGTGGACAACAGCTGTGCTGTGGGGGCCCAAGGGAAACAGAAGACCTATTTCGGCCCCAGCCCCAGCCTGCCCCTGCTCTCCCAGGCCCCTGACCTGCCCTCAGCCTCAGGAGTTCCCAGCTTCACCCTTTGTTCAGGACCTTCAGAAAGATTTTGATAACAGTAGTTCTGAGGCTGAGAAGGGGTTGTCGTGAGGACAGCATGTCCCTGCAGCAAAGTTCTAACCTCCTGGCCCCTCCTCCGAGTGCTTCAGACCAGAGAAGGGGAACTCGTCACTTGGGACGTGCAGGGATACTGCTCAGAGTCCTAAACTCTGCCAAAGTGCTTCTGCCTGCTTGGTTCTGCTTTGGTGTGGTCTGTTGGGTTCTATGTCAAAAATCTACTGACAATTTCAGGTAAAAATGGGATACGTTGGGAGGTTATAGAGATGCTCCTTTTGGTCATTAAAAAAAATAAAAATTCAGAAAACCTAACAAAAGTAATCTGAAGAAAGATTTTGTTGGTTCGTGTAATGGAAAAGTCAGTGGTAGGGTGGGTTTCAGGTGAAGTTTGATCCAGCCACTCAACACTATGGGAGCCAGAGTGCCACAGCACCTACCCCTTTTCTACATACCTCTGTGTGCTTATGCCCCCAGAATGGCCACCCCCACCTCAAATATCTATGACCTTTCAGCTCAAGTATCTGTACCAACTGGAATGCTCTTCCATGTCTCTTGGTTCACATTCCTGCAGGAGGGAATCTGATGTCCAGTTTCATCCTTTTGGGCCAGGCACCAGAAGTCTTATGTTTCTGGCTAGTGAGTGAATGTTCTCTCCAGGGTCCAGTGTCCCAGGCTTGTTCAGATAGCAGTGGCCAGGCCACAAGGGGCATATGTCTGTCCCACCTCAGTAGAGGCAGGGTGTCTGAAAAGGGGTCACGGACCAGTCAGCCACACCAATACCTCCCAGAGAAGTGGGGACTCAGTCCTTACAAATTTCTCCCTGGACTGGAGAGGATCCAAAGAGTCTCATTTTGTTCTTAATTAGTAAGTTCAGGAAAACTTTCAGTTTGGTTCTGGTTAGAATTTTTTTGCCTTGCTGTCTCCTGAGGCTCTCTTTCTGGTTCATTCAGGAGGAGAAATGCAGACTCAGGCTCTGTGATGTGTCTCCACTATCAGTGAGTCCTGGGTCACCCTCGGAGGGCTGTGGACAGGAGGCAGGCTGACTTCTCCAAACAAATGTGCATTATTTTATTACTTCCATACCAGGAAAGAGGCTTGATCTTCAAAACAATGCATTCGCGTCATCCATTAGGCTGGAAGAACTTGTTTGGACAAATTTAGAACCCAGAAGAAGGTCAGAGAATAAATTTAGAACTGAACTCTGAACCTTGAGGGCCCGTCGGGCACGGCTAACTTTTCCTGCCACCTTGAGTTGGGTTGGTTTCCCTCTGTCTCCTGTGTCCATAGAATTCTTACAGAGTAACACGAGCCTGAAGAGTAAGACCTGGCACCTAGGCCAGGCTCTACTGCTTATAAGCTGTGTGACTCTAGGAATGTGTTTAACCTCTCTGAGCCTGCCTTCCATTATCTTTTAAAGAATGGGGGGTGGGTGGTGGTGGCTAATAAAAACATCTACCTTACAGGATGTTGGGAATATTGATTAAGACTTTTTTGTTCTGGTAAAATATACATAACATAAAATTTACTATCTTACCCATTTTTGAGTGTACGATTCAGTGGCATTAAGCACATTCACGTTGCTGTTCAACCATCACCAAATCCACCTTCAGAAAGTCTTCATCTCCCCCAACTGAAACTCTGTCCCCATTAAACACTAACTCCTTAATCCTCCTTCCACAGGCGCTGGCTCCTACCATTATTCTCCTCCCTTTCTCCCTTCCCCTCTCCCTCCTTTCCTCCCTCCCTCCCTTCCTCCCTCCTTCCCTTCCTTCCTTTTCTTTCTTTTTCTTTTCCTTCCTTCCATCCTTTTCTTTCTTTCTTTCTTTCTTTCTTTCTTTCTTTCTTTCTTTCTTTCTTTCCTTCCTTTCTCCCTCCCTCCCTCCCTCCCTTCCTTCCCTTCCTCTCCTTTTCTTTCTCTTTCTTTCTTTCCCTTTCTTTCTAAGATTTATTTATTTGTGTATTTGTTGGAGGGAGAGCGAGCGAGCTCAGGCACGGAAGCTTGGGGAGGGGCAGAGGGAGAGAGAGAATCTCAAGCAGGCTCCCTGCCCAGCACAGAACCTGGGGCCTGGGGGTGGGAGGGGGCGCTCGATCTCATGACCCTGAGATCACAACCTGAGCCGAAACCAAGAGTCGGATGCTTTACTGACTGTCTCCCAGGCGCCCCCCCCCTTCTACTTTCTGTCTCTAGGACTTTGACCGTTCTAAGGACCTCATATAGGAGGAATCCTCTCATGATAGTCCTTTTATGACAGGCCTCCTTCACTTTACATCATCTCCCAAAGGTTCATTCATGTTGTAGCCTGCATCGGAATTCCCTTCCTGCGTAAGGCCGAACAGTATTCCCTTGTACGGAGAGACCATATTTGTTTATCTATCTGTTCATGGACACTTGGGCTGGTCCACCTTTTGGCTACTGTGAGTAATACTGCTATGAGCACAGGTCTATGAACATCTTTCAAGCCTGGGCGCACACCAGAAATGTGATTAAAATATTTGATGGAGGGGCCCCTGGGTGGCTCAGTTGTTAAGCTTCTGCCTTCGGTTCAGGTCAAGATCCCAGGGTCCTGGGATTGAGCTCCTCATCCTGCCCAGCAGGAAGCCTGCTTCTCCCTCTCCCACTCCCCCTGCTTGTGTTCCCTCTCTCGCTGTGTCTCCCTCTGTGTCAAATAAATAAATAAAATCTTAAAATAAAATAAAATAATATAAAATATTTGATGGAGAGCCCTTAGCCCATGCTTGGCATAGAGTAAACATTCAGCAGTGTAGCGAATAAAGCCAGTGTTAAGAAAGTAGTGGGTGAACTTTTTTTAAATGCAAATTAAAGAATGGGATGTTAAATTAGCAATGACTAAAAAGTAATGTTTCTCAAGCAGTTGGGGTATAGCGAGGTAAGTAATAATGTATCAAAATTATGTACATTCCTCCTATAAAATAGGTACCATTTGTGGATCATTTACTGTGTGCCCAAAATGCTGCTAAGCTCTGTATATATTCTCACATTTACTTCTCCCAACAACCTGAAGGGGTGGGTCTATTATTTCTCCGTTTTACATAAGAGAAAACAGAGGTCCCAAGTGGTAACACAGCGCTCCGGGGCTCACAGCTGGCAAGTGGCAGAGCTGGGATTCAAACCCAGCTCCAAGAATAGAAAAGCAAAGGGAAAAATTGCTTTCAAAAGGCTGATCATGGCCCCCAGGAAGGATGGGAGTACTTACTTTCCACCTCACATTGGTCTGTATTTTTTCTCAAGCCAGGAAAAAAAAAAAAGAGCATATTAGATAAGAAAAAAGGAAGGGAAGAAACAGTTGTTTCTTGCAAGCAGGCATCTTTGATGATAAAACATCCGTGTCTTGTGTCTCATGCCACAAACTCAGTTTGTGTCCATTTTTTTCCAGTTGAAGAAGAGCAGAGTGTACTGGCTGGGTCTTCTGGCTGATTGCTTAATAATCATGGACACACACACACACACACACACTCACACACACGGCCAGACACAGGAGAGGAAACAAAGCCAGCAGTAGCCAAAACTCTGCTAGATCGATGCGGACGGTTACAGGCACAGCTTTCCAAAAAGCAGAGCTCAGTGAGATAAATATTTTTCCTGTGAGAAGAGGCTTAAGTCGGCGATCTTAACAACCCCCCAATTCATTCCAGATCCACTCGGAGCGGCTGGCGTCAGGGCGCCCATCTTGATGTACTTAGGATCACTTAGTGACTAGCGTGCCTGCGTGTCTGGCTGGCTTCTCCCACGTGGCAGGGTGCCATGGAGTTCGTCTCTGGAGGATGGTCTCCCCACACCTCCTGAGCTCCCACAACTTCTTGGGGTCCCTAACTCGCTTTCTCCTGGGAAACCAGCACTGTTTGTTCTCAACCAGAGGCCTGCGAATTCAGCCTCTTTTCTTGGCAAAGGCTCTGTTCTTTTGGTCCCGGAGACAGTCTGCAGGAAGAATTTAGAATTAGGGTCCTCGGAAACCTATCCACGTGAAGAAGCCTGAGTTATCTCAAAGACTGGAAACTTCACTGCCCAGGCAAAAATCCGTTGATTGATTGACTCGTTCCCTCACTGGGTTGCACACTCAGTAACTGTTTATGGGGCCACCCCCCAAGGGCTAAGATCTGGTACGGAGCCAAAGACAGCACCAAGCTGCTGGAGGCACAAGGTCCATGCGGTCATCCGCGCACCCATTCATTCATTCATTCGGCAGGTAGTTACTGAGTCCCTCCCAGGTGCCAGGCCCTCTCCCGGGAGAGTTGGTCCATTTGGGCCTGCATTCTCGCTGGAGGGACAGACAGGAGACAAGGAAAATGTGGTGAATAGGATATCTGCTGGTGTGAAATGCTAAAGAGAAAAAACGGAGATGGGGAATTGGGAAGATGGGGGACAAGGCAGGTCCCACTTAGATAAGTGGCCAGGAAAAGTCTCATGGGGAGGTGATATTTAAGTCACAAGCTGCAGGAGAGAAGGGAAGGTGATTCAGGGGGCAGGCATTAATAACACTGACTCACGGATCACGCAAGTCCCCTTTCAGTGATGGTCCTGATTATGCCAACGAGAGTCTTTTTGTTGTTGGTACGTCCTTAATGCCTCACAAAGACCTACTAATCTCAGGACCTTGAAAGAACAGCCTTAGCAGGCTGTGTGCCTGCCTGCACTTGGATATGGCTTTGTGTTCAGGGCGACTATTTCCCAGTTCCTGCTTAGGTTCTTATTGACGGCAAATGATGCCGGCTCTTCATTTACAGTCACGACGAAATTGTCCTTTCAAAATAGGCTTTTTTTTTTTTTAAAGTGAGGTGTTTAACAGAAAAGTATTCAGTACCTTGTCACGCAGGTGGTACTCCAGTATGGGGACGCGGGGACGTCAGGAAGGCGATAAACGCATGAAGTTTGGGATGCCCGACAACAGGACAAGCTGCTCGGGGTCTGGCTCGGGGAATGAAACCTTCCGGGTGGGATTCAGCCTGCCATCAGGGGCTCCCTTGAACCCCGGGAGAGGGTGGAGCAGGGCCAGGGGCTCAGAAGGGGCGCTACGGGGCCTGGGGGGCATGCCCGAAGGCAAGGGCAAGCTCGGACTTGCCCACGAACGACATACAGGGTGTTGCAGGGAACGGCGGGAACATCACACGCCAAGGTAGAGCTGGCAGAGGAGGAGGGAGATCAGCCGGGCGGGCGGCGTGGGAATACCAGGCCGGAGTTGCTGGGGGAGGTAGACGCTCGGGAAACCACCCTAATTTATCTCGTCCAGTGACTAATCCTAACGCGAATTCTAAAACTTCCCTTCCTTGGGCGCTAGGATCTCTTCCTAGGTCACCTGAGCAGACCCACAAGCTAGAGCCGTTGTTATGGCCCCATTCTACAGATGGGGAACGGGGGCTCAGGCCGAGTCACCCTCGCGAGGTCCGGCAGCTAGTGAGATGCCATCAAGACTTTTTTCAACCTATTTTCTAAATTGGAGATAAAACTCCATAAAATGTGCACTCTTATTTTTTATTATTTTAAAAGATTTGGGCGCCTGGGTGGCTCAGTTGGTTGAGCAACTGCCTTCGGCTCAGGTCATGATCCTTGAGTTCCCGGATCGAGTCCCACGTCGGGCTCCCGGCTCCACGGGGAGTCTGCTTCTTCCTCTGACCTTCTCTCCTCTCACGCTCTCTCTCACTCTCTCTGTATCTCAAATAAATGAATAAAATCTTAAAAAAAAAAAAAAAGATTTTACTTAGTTGCAAGAGAGAGAGCGCGTGCACGCAAGCAGGGGGGAGGGGATAGAGGGAGAGGGAGAAGCGGACTCCTGGCTGAGCAGGGAGCCCGATGCAATGTGGAACTCGATCCCAGGACCCCAAGATCGTGACAGACACTTAACCGACTGAGCCACCCGGGGGCCCCTAAAACTCACACTTTTAAAGTGTATAGTTCAGCACATTCACAAAGTTGTGCCATCATTGTTACCGTCTAATTCCAGAACATTTCCACGCCCCCCCCCCCCAAGAATCCCCGTCCCCGTTAGCAGTCACCACCCCCCATCCTTCCTGGCTCCCAGGCTCTGGCAACCACTCCTCTGTGTTCTGTGTCTATGGATTTGCCTGTTCTAAACATTCCACAGAAATGGAGTCATATACTATGCGGCCTTCTGTGTCTGGCTTCTTTCACTCAGCATTATGTTTTCAAGATTCATCTATGGTGTGACATACATGGCTGCCTCATTTCTCTATATGGCCAAGTACTATCCCCGTGTATGGCGACACCACGTTTCATGAGCCACTCGTCGGCTGATGAATGCTTGGGTCCTTCTGGCTTCTTGGCTTCAGAGAGTGACACTGCTGGGGACGTTTGTGTGTCGGGCTCGTGTGGACACGGGTTTTCATTTCTGTCGGGTGTACATCGAGGAGTGACGATTGTCCCGCTGACTCGAAACTCGGTGCTGAACCACAGGAGGAACGGCCCGACTGTCCCAGGCCGTGGGGTCCAAGGCTCCAATCTCTCCAGTCCTTGCTGGTGCTCGTCGTCCGTGCCTTAGAGGAGGGTCAGTCATCCCAGTGGTGGTGAAATGGCATCTTGTTGTGGATTTGATTTTCTGGGGGAAGCAGTCGGGGGGCGTTTCATTCGGAATATATTGTCTCCACCGCCTGGTTTTGCCAATCTGGGATCCAAGGGAACAGCGAGGGGGAGGACTGATGGACATTGGACATGTGGGTGGGTGGCCAGGGCTAGGGACCACGCCGAGGATGGGGGAGAGCCACAGGGCCAGGGCGGTGGGCTGTGGGGTTCAGAGACTGGGAGAATTTGAGGGTGCAGTACGGTTGGCGAGGGCACGTGCCAGGAATAGACCTAGGATATAGGACACCCCTGTCTCCCTGGGCCCAGGGTCAGCCTCTTCTAAGGATAAGGCCTTGCCCGCAGGCTTCCTTTATTATTATTTTTATTTTTAACTTTATTTTTTAAAATTTTCTGTTTTTAATTTAAATTCAATTAATTAACATATAGTGTATTAGTTTCCCAGGTAGAGGTCAGTGATTCACGAGTCTTATATCACACCCAGTGCTCATGATCACATGCTCTCCTTAATGTCCATTCCCCAGGTACCCCACCTCCCTGCGCCCCTCCTCTCCAGCAACCCTGTTTGTTTCCTATGACTAAGAGTTGCTTATGGTTTGTCTCCCTCTCTGATTTCATTTTGTTTTCTTTTTCCCTCCCTTCTCCCTATGCTGTTTCATTTCTTAAATTCCACATGTGAGTGAAATCGTATGATAATTGTCTTTCTCTGATTGACTTATTTCGCTTAGCATAATACTCTCTAGTTCCATCCATGTTCTTGCAAATGGCAAGATTTCTTTTTTCGGTGGCTGAGTAATATTCCATTGTGTGTGTGTGTGTGTGTGTGTGTGTGTATCATATCTTTACCCATTCATCTGCGGATGGACATCTGGGCTCTTTCCGTAGTCTGACTATTGTGGACATTGCTGCTATAAACTTTGGGATGCAAGTGCTTGGGTTTCCTTTAGACAGAATGAGACTGAGCCTGAGCGACAGAATTCCTCCTCAGAAAAGCCAGCACGAAGGGGATCTCAAGGTCGGAACTCTACCAGGGCTCCCTGTGCTGGCTAAGGATGTCATGCCGTCCCACGTACTGTCTCCAAAGTTGTGACTTTCAGGGTCCTGATTCCCCAGGAGTCTGTAACTCCCAGGACACTGGGTCAGGGCTCATTCCCATGTCCCTGGTGTGGGGACAGGGCTCTGAAGACCACAGGTGCACTGTTGCTATCTGCTGATTTCCAATCATTAACACATACGGTGCTCCTGTTTCTTGAGCATTTATTATGTACCCTTATGACGTACCCTGCTCCAATGCTTCACACGCATTTAATTCCTATCCCCACTTTACAGATGAGGAAATAGTTTCCAGGAGGCGAGGGAGGTGGTGTGGCCAACATCTCACAGCCAGTGAGCTGCATGGTTGGGATCGGAACCTCGTCTCCACCAGCCTTCTGTTTGAAGGTTTCCTGGACAGAGTGTGTTGGTTTTCTGTGTAACAGGTCGCCACAAACCCAGCCGCTTAGAACAATCCCCGTTTATGAGTCCCAGTTCCGGTGGGCCCGAGTTGCTATGGCCGGGGTCTCTGCTGAGGGCATTATAAGGCTCGATTCAAGGTATCAGTCAGGCTGAGTTCCTGTCCAGAGGTCTGGGGACAAATCCACTTTCAAGATCACTCTTGTGGGTGTCCTTTGGTTCCATGGCTATAGGACCGAGGGCCCTGCTTCATGACCAGCTGCCAGCCAGGGTCACTGTCAGTTTCCGGTATTCTGGAACACTCTTCAGTATTCCTTGCCACATGCCCCCCCACCCCCATCTTCAAAGCCATCAATGGAGACTCTCCCTCACACAGAATCTATTACTTTAATCCTCTTTTGACTGGAAGAGCCAGTCCTGTTTAAGGGCTCACCTGATAAGGTCAGGCCCATCCAGGATAGTCTCCCCTCCGCCACTGAAGGTGACCCAATCACAGGAGGCATATCTTGTATATTCACCGGTTCTGTCCCCACTCCAGGGAGAAAGGGTTATGCAATGTCAGAGGTTCCTGGGGGTCATCTTAATATCCTGCCTGCCCACAGAAGATCTTAGGTTTTACTAACGATGATCATGATAGCTAGAGTAATACCAGTATATCCTTTCATTGATTAGAGCGTCATGGTTTTCAGACCGATTCTACGTCTGTACTCCTGTTGGAGCCCAAGAGCTATGCGGCGAGGTATGTGTTTTATCCGAATTTTGTCCACAAGAGAGAGGAGAACGCCTATCTAGCCCAGTGAGGGCTGAAGTCCAGATTTCTGACCCCCAGTGCAGGGCTCTTGGCGCCCACGGGACCCCTGCCTCCGTTTAGAACCCTCAGACCTCGTCATCGTCCTTGGAAGGGGTGAAGCACCATTTCCCTCCAGCCCAGCCAGGGGAGTGTGTCCCTGTCAACTCGCCCCATTGGGTCATCAAAACTCCAGCTTTTACGGGAACTGCCACTGGGCTGGGCAAACCTCACCTCATTTAGTAGGAAAAACCAATAAAGCCTGAGGGGCGCAGAATCAAAACAGCATGTGCTCAGGAAGGGCCCAGCTTGGCAGTGGCCCAGCCTCGCAGCGGGGGAGGCCGTCTGGCCAGGCTGCGGTGCGCCGGCCAAAAGCGAGGGGCCACCCGCTCCGGGGAGGGGGGTGGACAATGTGTCAGGTAGCAGTCACCACTGTCCTGTGTCGGGGGGCACCATTTCCATGCCCCTATTGGCAGCCCCCGGATTCCCACATCTTCTAGACTTCCCACGGGGTACTCCCTTTTTAATATGTAAACCAAGGCCCAAGACCCCAGTAGGAAATCCAGGACCATGGCCCCCACGATCCCTAAGGATTCTTGAGGGTTTTAACACTTCTTCTAGATACGCTGACATGGGCTGATTTTTAAAAATGCTCTGCTCCTCTGAAATTGCTGTCTTTTTTCCTTCTATCCTGTGCTGGACACTGCCCCGATTCTTTCCTTTCTCCTAAAGTATTGCTGACACAAGCCTGCCGGGAGAGTGGGCTCTGGAGATACCTGTTGTGAGCCCGTGTGAAAGAGTCTGGCTGATTTACGCTGAGGGGGCTCCCGGAAGGTCACGGGGTGGGGTGCACAGGCCTGGAAATGGACCTGAACCACGAGCTCCAGAATCCAAGTGGGCTCCCAGCAGACATTCCGGGCAGGGCCCCGCCGAACCGGGATGAATGAAATCCAACATGTTCCCTCTCCTGTCTGCCTGCCTCCGCTTTCCTTCTCCAGGGAGGCTGTGCCTGCTTCGCCTGGCGTGGCTCCTGGGCCTGTCCTTGCTGAGGGGACTGTAGGGCTCCCGGGCCGGGCCTGGCAGCCCTATAGCAGATGGGCAAACACTAAGTCCTCAGAAGGAAAATGGGGTGCTATCAGGAGGAGAGAAAATCTACAGAATTGGGGGTAATAAGCCAGGGGCAGCGCATTTGGAAGTAAATTTAAGAATCCCCATCCTAAAATTTCATCGCCTGGAGAATTTCATGTGTTGTCCCCTCCCGTCCCCTAAACCCTCCCCTTCCCCTGCCGCCAATCATCAGCAAGCACGTTTCTGTGCTTTCTTATACTGAGCTAGTGTCTTCTCTCCCACCCACCAATGCTTGGGGCCCACCTTGACACATCCAGAATCTCCTTAAACTGCTGGATTAAACAAAGTGTTTTCTACCTGTTAGAGGCTGACTTGTGTCCCCCCAAAAGATCTGTTGAAGTCCTATCCCCTTGTCCCAGTGCATGTGACCTTATTTGGAAATAGGGTCTTTGCAGATGTCATCAAGTTAAGATGAGGTCACTAGGGTGGGCCCTAGTCCAGCAATGGTGTCCTCATAACAAGAGAATAACACCTTGGGGAGACAGAGACCACTGAGACGAGGCCGTGTGACCGCCACAGGCAGAGAGGGGAGAGGGGCAAGTGCCGGCCAAGAGGCCCTGAGAATGGGCAGCTACTACCAGAAGCTGGGACAGGCTAGGAGGGACCCTTTCCTAGGTCTTTTAGAGGGGACACAGCCCTGCTGAAGTCTTGATTTTGGACATCTAGCTTCCAGAACTGTGAGATGATGTATTTCTGTTGCTTTACGCCACCTGGTTTTCGGTATACTTTGTTCCAGCAACCCCAGAAAGGGCATACACTTCCTCAGGGCTCTAACCTTGGGGCACAAAGCCGTAGACAAAGCTATACATCATAGCCTAGTGTTTCCTTTTAACAGAGAGGGAAGAAAAAGCACGTTCTTGCAACTGTAAAGCAAGTTACAGAAGATACCGTCCATGATCCCTATTTTACAGACGGAGAAACTGAGGCTCAGAGGACAAGTGACTTGTCTAAGTCACAGAGCTAGGAAGAGGCCAAGTCTGGACTTGACCTTGTTTTTTTTTTTTTTTCCCTCAAGGCTTACACTCCTCACCCTCCTGTGAATCTGGGGATGTGTAGCTCACAGATCACCGCTTAGTCCCCACAGCCTCGTTGCTAGAGGTCCCCTTCCTTACTACACGAGCTCAGAACTTCGTGCTAGCCTCGTGCATATGGGAACCACCTGCTCCAGGCATATCTTCTGTAACATGAGCCTCCCCAAAGCGAACCCTCTTTCCCTGGTGATTTTCATTACAAAATTGGAGATGCATTCCCACCACACTCATCTCCCAGTAGGCCAAGTAAGAATGTTCGGCAAAGCAGGAATTAATTGATAAACAGCTTGTAGTACACAAACTCCAGAGTCCGCCTGGAGTGTTTTGCAACACTTTTTGGAAACTCCAGGATTACAATCCCAGCACAAACTGTTTATTTCAGGCTGTTAAGCCACACACACGTCCTGCATGCCTGGGAATCCACTGGCTTCGCTCTGAACATCCCCAACGGAGGAGCCCCTCTCTTCAGTGTGGGCATCTGCCGGGGCTGGTAGAGCAGGGCTGCAATACCTGGGGAGACCAGTAGGGGTCTTCTTCCAACAGGAAATGGATTTCAGGCTGAAGATTCTGGAAATTCAAGACTTTGGGTTCTAGAAAATAAAGCTGTTCCTTTGGGAGGAAATCCACTCTTCTTACCATGTGGATTAACCTCTGGCAGAGAGTCACTCAGTCCTGAGGATGGGGCAAGAAAAATTATGAAAAAAAATCTGACCTTCTTGGCCCCCCTGTCTCAGGGAGATACAGGAGCTGGGACAGCCTCTGTCTCTGCAGTTCGCACAGGAGGGAAGGGAAATGGCACATCGCACTGTCGAAAGGAAAACCGAAATAGCAGGCTGGCTTGATGGGTCTCTTGTAAATTGTTTATCTTGGGATGACCAGATGGCTCGTCTCTGGGTGAACCCCTGACCATTTCCGGTGCTGTTAACAGCCTCCATCAGCAAACAGTCCCCCTCGACCAGCCCACGTGCCTGTGCACGAGTCCCAGGCCTGCTGGCCGGGACCTCGGGCATTCCAGGAGGCTGACTCTGCCCCACTGGGCCCTGGATCCTCATTCAGACGCAAGGGACAGGTTAGGCGACCGCAGGCTGTAGACCGGGTGGCGCGTGAGTGACTTCGGTGGGTGGGCTTGAAATGTGAATACCCGCTGGGCTCCCCGGTCACAGCCCTAGCCCCTCACCCACCCAGGGTCCCCCAGTGAGCTCCCGGTTCAGCCTACCTCCTCACGCCTCACTACTCAAGGGCCCAAAATGTGTTTGAACGGCAGAATCCGCCCCCCCGCCCCCCCCCCCCCCCCGACTCCAGCCACCCCCCGCTGTGCGAGTGTGGTAAAACCACTTGCCCTCTCTGAGCCACAGCATTAAGCTGTAAACAGGGTGAGGGGCTGACACCACTTTCTGCCTGTCTTTCAGGCTGGGCGAGAATGGGTGGAAAGGGGATGGGTCGTGTGAAGTCTTTGCGAGTCCTCCCCGCCCCCTGCCTTTACTAGAACAAGATCTACTTGTGATTCGTTCTTTGAGGGAGGAGAAAAGGGCTCAACAGGTGCTCCTGCCTTCCTGGGCAGTAGGTAGGGAGCTCTCGCCTGTCCCTATCTGGGCTCCATTCTGAGGCACCCCTGAATGAGCCCTCTCTTCAGCGCCTTGCAGGTATAGTTCTAGGGGTATGATTTTAGTTCTAGGTGTGTCCAGAAGCTGCGAGCCTGGGGAGGGATGTCAGAAACCTGATGGACATTTTTAAAAGCTCATTCTGTTTTTCAGATTGGGGAAGGGAGATCAGTGAAGACCGGGGCGGGGGGGGAGGGGGCTTGGCCCTGGGGGAGGGGATGCAAAGGAGGGGACCAATTCAGGGTGTTTCTGAGAAGCAGAGCAGATAGTGAAATCTCTCGGCCAAGGCCCTCTATGGAGGAGGGAGATGCTCTTGAGAACTTTACAGCCTGGCTGGGAAGAGGAAATTCTCACCCAGGGAGCTGGACTTCAGTGGTCTACCGAGTAGAAACTTAATGTTCGAGGTACAGAAAGGAGGTTCCAAACTCTTAAAACATAGAAGGACATTGTTGACAGATCTGGTCACACAAATATTTGGAGCTTCTGCTACACACACACACACACACACACACACACACACACATCATTAAGAACAAGAAAAAAGATGAGTGAGAGGCTGGGAGAAAACTAGAAGTCACTGAGAAAAAGCTAGGTAGCTGGGACAAAAGAATATCAACTGGTAAGTTCCAGAAGAGGAGATTCTAAAGATAACGAGCATACAGAAATACTCTCGGTCTCGGTCTCGTGAGCAATCAGGGAGAGGAGGGTGAAAAAGCCACTTGCCCAGGCCCCAGAGAGCAACGCGGGAATGAGGTGAGAGGAGGAAGGGATCCAATCCTCCCAGAAGGGGAGAATCTAAACAGTGTTCAGTGGGAGACTGGGGGTGGGGGGGCTTCAAGGGTCAATGATGTCGGCAAAGCCCCTGCCAACTGCAGAAAGCTGGCAGTGAAGGCCTGTGGATAAGAGGCTGACTCGGAAGCCGGGCTGCCTGGGCTAGAACTTCTAGATCCTGTGGCCCAGAACAGAACAAAGTGGCACACATAGCATAGCAATTTGGTGAGGGTCAAAAGAGTGTATTTAGGTCAAGCACAAGGCCCCAGCTGGCTCTCTTGGGCCCTCGGTCTCAGGAGGCGAGGTGAGGGCAGGGGAGGCGGGGGAACAGGGAGGTGGGGGTGGGGAAGGAGCTGGAGAGGGAGCCTGGGGGTGAGAGGAGGCAGCACTGTTCCGCAGGCAGACACATTCAAGGGACGGCCAGCAAAGGGCCGGGTCCGTGATGACGACCTGGAGCCCCCAGCACCTTGGCCTTCATGGGACCCTCCCTCCATAGGAAATATTAAATCGTGTATGTTACGACTGGATTGGTATAAGGATGGATAAATTATATAAAAAAATACACGCTATTAATATGTAAATAGTAACGCATATACGGAATCATATAATAAAACATTCTGTTTAACCTACAAGTTCATTTCTGATCTTCTGGTTTTAAAAGTAACCCGACCATTCCCGCGGGCCCCGCGCACAAGCCCCCTGTGCCCCGGGAGGTCGGCCCGGGAAGAGGCCCTGAGTCGCTCCTCCCGAGTTGGCAGTTGGTAGTGATGTTCTCGCTCAGCCGTCTGCCGGGTTAGGAGAGGCCGCTGGGAGTTTGGCTGCGTGGTGAGCGGCGAGGAGGGTCTGTGTCCCTGACTCGGAGAATTCCGGCAGTTCGACCAGTTGGAGTTGAATCCGAGTCCTGCCTGTGTTACATGGACCCGGACCTGCGCGTGTTCATCGACGGCCGGGGTGTTTTGGATAAAACGAGTAGGCTGCCTTTGGGTCTCTCTTTGATGGGGGTGGGGGGTCCCGCGCAGAGCCCTGATGTTACAGCAAATGCCCCGAGGAGGCCCCCAAGTTCTTCTGAGCTCGAGCCCTCGCTCTCGGGCCCCAGGCCCTTGGCCACATCCCGGTGTGAGGGTGTGGGTGCACGCATGGGGGGTGGGGGTGGCAGAGGCTGCAGCCCCAGGGCCCCTTGAAGCTGTTGGGCTGCTGCCCCCCGCCCCCGATTCCCACACCCTATTTATGTGAGGGTGAAAAGCCTTAAACATTTGTAGCCAACGGAATATAGTCCCTTCACTGCCATTTCCTGCGGCCGTGGAAATGATTCCTATTGCCTACGGCGCTAATTCACGAGTCCTTGCACACGCAGTGGAAACGTGGTCTTGAGCCCAGTGGTTCCCACTGGAGGTGATTCTGCCTCCCTGGGACACGTGGCAGTGTCTGCGGACACCTCGGTTGTCACCCTGGAGGGGGCAGGGCTCCTCGTATCCAGTGGTGATAAGTACACAGGACGACCCGCCACGGCAAAGGGTGATCTGGCCTGAAGGGTCAGCGCCCACGTGCGCCGAGGGCTTCTGGGGAGGGTCCTACACGCGGTGCCTGGTCGCAGCCAGGGTGCAGGTGAGGCGTGCACGCACCAGAGGCACGCTGCCCACACACGTTTGCGGGGGAGTTACTGATGACATGATGCTGCCCCTTGGGACTTCCGGCCACTTGGGCTCTACAAGCCTCGGTCTCCCCGTCCGTCAGATGGGGGTGGCAGCAGTGCCCACCTCAGAGGGGTGCTGTGGGGAGATGCCGCGTGTGCAGGATATGGTAGGGGGAGCCGCTGAGCAGGTCCAGAGCGCCGCGGAGGCCAGACTCTCTGGGTACCAGGGATGAGATGAGTTAACTCTCAGAACAGGGCCTGGGCGCACGATAAGTGTTCTTGAAGTGTTGGTTCTCATTAGCAATATTACTGCCCTCGGTTTTGGACATCAAACAGGTGCCTGGCCAGGAACAGGGAGCCCCACTTGGCCTCACCCCGACCTGCCAACAAGGCCAGCGCCAGGAGGGGTCGGTCTACACCATCCCTCCATCTCCCGTCCTCCTGGCCGGCCTGTTTCTCCTTCCTTCCTTCCTTTCTGCCTTCCTTTCTTTCAAGATTATATTTATTTGACAGAGAGAGAGAGAGAGAGAGAGAGATCACACAAGCAGGGGGAGGGGCAAAGGGAGAGGGAGACGCGGGCTCCCTGCTGAGCAAGGAGTCCGCTCTGGGGGCTCCATCCCAGGACCCCGGGATTACGACCTGAGCCAAAGGCAGATGCTTCACTGACTGAGCCGCCCAGGCACCGCTCAGCCAGCCTGTTTCTATAGCTGGTCCTACAGCCACAGACCAGCGGGGAGGCAGCGTTGGAGACAGGATTCAGCCGCCCCTCTCTGGCTTCCCAGAGGATCAGCTTTCGCGCCCTCGTCTCTGTTATCCTGGATCCGGGCCCCACCTTTCCCAGCCTCGTGCCCCAGCCGCACACGCACTCCGACCCCATGGTGGCCCCAAGAGGCCCCTTCTCCAAAGAGATGCTGACTTTTCCAGGGGCCCCAGGCGCACCGGGTGATGGGAGCATGTTCGTGGCGATCGGATCAGTGAGGGGCCATTTAATCCAAACACCCTCTGGATATTTCACAGAAATTCATGAGTCATCTTTACCTCGTAAAAGCCCAGTGGAGTTGGCTGGGAGTGTAGATAATATTTATGGGCCTTAAAAAAAAAGTTTGTTTTTCTTTCTTTCTTTTTTAAGGGGAAAGTTTCTCCTTTGACCCCCAGGTTTATCCTGAAAAGCAACATTCTCCAGGTCAGAGGATACGCAGTCAGCCTTGCAGCTTAATTACTATGTAACCAAGGACACGGTAACCATGTTTTCTGTTTTCTTCAAATTAACATTTTTTTTTTCTAATTATGAGGAAATGCACGTTCTTTGCAGGACATTGGTAAGTTATCATCTCAAAAATAAAACTGAGGCCATGTCGTAGATAGTTTACCTCTCGGTCTTTTTGCCCCATATCTCACTTTGAACGTCTTATATTTTCCCATGTCATTATTCCTCAAAACCAAATTCCCAACTCTCATAGCCACATAAATTTCCTCCGTGTGGCTGAGCCATTTGGGCTACTGAACCTCCCTCTCACACTCGGTCATTTGTGGCCTCCCCTGGGGCTCTCATCTGTAAAAGGGTCACAGGAGCGCTGTGAAGCCTGAGGAGATGGGCCACCTGTCCCCTCTCCACGTGACTGGTCCCTTTGAGCCTCCGGGCCTGAGCTGGAGCGGGTCATGGACACCTCGCAGGACTGCCCTGGGCAGGAAGGTCACAGGGGGCTGCAGACTGTGCGATAAACTGAGGGAAGGGACCCTCTTGGATCCCAGAGCCTGACTCCCACACCTGGTCTTGAACCATCAGGACGTTTCCATTTGCCTTGCAGCCCTGGGACAATGAACTCTGGGGGGACAGTTAGGGCTCCCCGAGGAGCTGCTCGCTCTTTTCTTCTGCTAGAACCCAGCGCTGTCTGCTCATCTCGTGCTCCATCAGGCCACCTGCAGAGACGCACCTGGGTTTCCCACCCCCTCTTTCCCCCAGCTCCTGGTCCTGTTCCCTGGTGGGACCCAGAAATAGGGGCTGCCAAGAAGCTGGGTTGCAACCTGCCCTACTTAAGCCAAGTATCTTCAAACCCATTACTCTGCATTTAAATATGCTATTATTTTTTTAAAAAACACTTTATATCATACAGAACACGGTTGGTTCTAAATAGGAGGCCACCTTAAAAGCAATTCAACAAGACACCTGAATACGCTGTGAGCGAGACCAAAACGTCACTGCCCGCGGAAGCGGGGACTCATGGGGGGGCCGCACGACTACCAAGCCGACTGACAAGACAATTTGGGATGGTGCGGGCTTGTCTGAGGATTTGAAACAGGGTGGGGAGGGAGGCCGCGGTAGCCAGGGGCGCTGGGGAGGGCCTCTCTGAGGAGGTGACCTTTTTGCTGGGACCTAAAGGCTGGGAGGAAGCATCCCGGGAGGCCGGCAGGGAGGGCACGCCAGGGAGGGAGAGGCCACGGGCTGGATGTGGCTGCAGCTGTGGAGCTGGGCACCGGGCTGGCAAGAGGAGGAGCGTGGATTTTTCTGGCCCTTCCATTCACCTCTGGGCCAGCCGGGCCAGTCACGTGACCACTCCTGGGGTGCTCACGGGTGAAATGAGGGAGTTGGCCTCCATCGGGCACAGACAGTCTGGTTCCCAGAACGGCCTCCTCCGGTCGCCCAACCCTCTTAGGTATAAACTCGACATTCCTCATCCTGGGCTATTTTGCCATTTCCCTTCGTGCTAAACCAAAGGGTCTATTTTGGAAACTCCTATAAGCAAACTAAGCCCGGCCCGGTATTTGAGCGGATATAAAAGAGCCCTAAGTGAGGGACTTCGGCCTAAAAGCCACCCAGCCCTGAGAGCCCACGCTGTTAAATTTAGAAGCCTCACCTCCAAATGAGGTGAAATTGTAGGTTCCCTGGACGGGCGGGCGGCTCCGGCCAGCAGTGAGCTGGACAGATTTGGTGGAGTGGGCTCGGGCTCCCTCCAGCCGCGTCTCGGGGGCGGAGGCCCTGGATGATGGCCCCGGGGTCTGGGGAGCAGCCGGCTGGGTGAGGAGCCCCCCAGCTGTCCTGCCCCAGCTGCACTCACCAGCTGTCTCCGAGCCACCGTCTCAGCGAGCGCTGCCCGGGGTGCCCGGCCGGAGAGAGGCAGCGAGGGACGCACGAGGGAGACGCAGTCCTGTCTGCCAGCAAAGGTTTGGGACCTGCATGACTTCTGCGCCTCTCTCCTCTGCCCGGGGGTGCAGCGAGGCCTCTGGCTTCTCTCTCCTGCCCTGCGCAGGAGCTGCCCTGAGCCTCCAAGTATCCCTCCCCGGGGACTTTATAGACCTGCCCACAATCTAGCAGCAAAAGGGTGAATGTCAGGCGCAGCAGGGGAGGGGTACGGGGGTCCCTAAGGTGCCTGGTCTCTGTTTCGAGTGGTCAGTGCCCCTATCCTGTCAATGATTCAACATCGGGAATATCAACCTTGGCCAGAAGTGACCAACCTTCGTGGGGGGTTGTTAGGAGACACCCACTGAAGCCTCCTCTCCTGAGATTCCAGGGGTCTCGGCCTGGCCATCCTGTCCCCGGTCCACAAGAAGGGAGATGCCTTTATAGCAAGAAGCCCTGCAGGGGGAGACTGCAGCAGTCAGCTGGTCGACCACCAGGGTCAGCCCCCTCAGGGCCTGGGGGAAGGGCTGCTGGCCCCACTTGCGGAGCAGCTGAGCTGACTGGTTGCTGATGCTGGTCCCAAGAGGCCCACGTGAACCTGGGCTCCCACACCCTGAAGCCTGCAGGAGATGGGGCTTGATTTTTCCTGGCCTCTCCCAGCTCACTGCTGGCTGTGTTTCTAGCTTGGCAGGTCCCTTTCATGACCTGCTTCCATTCTGGGGCCCTCTTCTCTTCCCTTCAGCCTGGGTCTGGCTCAGCCCAGCCCCCAGGGGGCAGGGGCAGCCTAGCATGAAGCGGCCAGGCTTTTAAGGCCTGTCATGCCCACATCCAAATCCCAGAGCTGGCATCTCCTACCTGTGTGACCTTGGATGAGTCCTTTCCTCTCCTCTCTGAAGCCTTAATTTCTTCTCCATCTGTAAAATGGAGATATGAAGAGTACTTACTTCGTATAATCATGGGAGAACTAAATGAGATTTCACACGGTTAGAGCAGGTGCAGGCAGGGCGCTGGCTGCCCGGGGTCAGAGGTAGCGCTGGCCATCCCGGCGCCTTTCAGTGAGAGCCGAAGCTCCCGTAAGTGCTGTTTCAGGAGAGCACAGCCATGCTCATCGTTTACATAATGTCTGTGGCTGCTTTTCCTCTTGAACAAGAGAGCCGAGTAGTTGGGACAAAGAGTATACGGCTTGTGAAGCCAAACGCTTTAATATCTGGTCGTTTACAGAAAACGTGTGTCCGCCCCTGCCTTGGGGTCTAGTGCTTAGTGGAAATTCTGATCCTATCCTTCCTCGTGTCTGGCACTGGAGGCTGCACAGCCTGGTACAGTGGGGGCAGCAGCCCCGGCCCATCAGGCCTGGTTCTCTGGGCCCGTGAGGATGTGTGTGAATCTTCCACGTGCCAGGGAACACTGCAGCCCCGTGGCAAGCCACTGTCTGTCTGGTGGGGACACAGAGAGGTCACTGTCCACAGCCCGCTATAACTAGCAGAGCGGGGAGGGTCGAGGGAGGGCGTTGCAGCCCCCCAGCTGGGGCCAGAGTGCTCACCCCAGCCAGTGACCTTGGTGACCTCCTTCCCTGCACCCCCCTCATCCCCTTGGCCAGCTTGGCTGGGGGGGTCTCAAGAGTTCCAGAAGGTTCCCAGCGCCACCCTGAGTGCATACTGATAGTTGCTGGACAACGGGGTGCTGATAAGTGTTTAGCAACCTGCAGGGAAAAACAACGACAACAAAAGAACGCCAAAGCCAAACCTGTAGCACTTGCCGACATCCAGGATGCAAATATTCCTCGTGGGCTGGTGTCAAGCTACCCAAATTCCAGAGGGCACAACACTGGACACTTGTGAGCTGGTCCAGGCTGGCAGCTGCCCGGCCCAGGTGGGGACAGTGGGGACCTCTTTGTGGGGCTGGGGCATCTCCTGGAGGGGGGACCCGATCGCACACAGGAAGGAGCAAGGGCGTCGGCAAGCCATCACACTCCACTTCCAAACGTGTGTCTGTCGCCTCCACGATGGCTTCCCGGGCGAGTCTCATCCCCTCTCTGCGCCTCCGATCCTCATCCGTCAGCGTAGGTCAGCAATAGCTCCTACACCTCAGGGATTTAATAAGATAATTTCCATAAGGCATTTTGCGAACAGTCGGCTTCATAACAAGCACTCGGTAAATAATGGCTCCCAATGGGGCTGGTGTTCACAGACCCACACACAGCATGGGACAGTCCCTGGCGCTGGGGCTTGCCACACAGTGGGTGCTCAGCAAACACTTGTCAGCTCCCCCGCCTGGTCATGGCTGGTGGGCACTCACCGGGCTCATCCGTCTCTGCAGTCACCCCCAGGGCTGCAGCCCAGGTCAGCCCAGTGCACCGAGACAACCGACCCTTCCTGAGCATCCCTGTCGCACTGTGTGCCCTCCGCACCTCGTCTCCTGGGGCCTTCTCTGATTTTCCATTTTGCAGCTGTGACCACGGAGGCCCAGAGCCAGTGGATGGCACAGCTGGGATCTGAGCCCAGGTCTGGGTTTTCTGTTGGTTCCAGTGCTCGTCTCTGTACAGCGCATGCGGGGTGGGTGGGGGATGTACGGGGGGAGGAGAAGGTTTGTGGGGGGGCAAACAGATCTGCCGGGGGGGGGGGCTCTGGAGCCTATGGCGGGGGCTGACCACATGCAAAATGCAGGACGGGGACACTGGACAGATGTGGCTCGAAAGAGAATGTTATTCTGGGGCGGGGGGAGGCCCCAGTGTGAGCAAAGGCGTGGACACTGGCCTCCACCGGCGGGAGAAGGGACGTTGGGACGCAGGCGCGGTACCACCCAGGGAGCGGAGGGAGGTGGTGCCGTGGAGCTTGCTTATAGGTGTGGCTTGGGCAGCAGGGTCCCCAGAATCCTTGCACTGACTCCAGCCTGGCTGAGGAGCGAGGTATGAAACCGCAGCTGCGGAGATTTAGGTTAGATACGAGAACCTTCCGCTCGTTGTTTCTGGAAGACACTGGGTGATATTCCCAAGGGATGTGGTGGCATTTTTCCAATCTAGAGGTGGTTTGGAAAAAAGGAAAGACAGCCAGGGTTCTACGCTGGTCTCACTGCCGTCTGGGTTAGAGACGGGGCAATGCAGCCAGGGATTCTGGAGGCCTGGGACGCCGGCACCCTGGCCTCCTGTGAGACGGGCTTTGTCAAACCCTGCTCAAAACCCTCTGGGGGCTCCCAGTCACCCTGGCCCAGCTGCAAGGCCAAACCTTCCCTGGGGTTACCAAGGCCCTCCATGACCTGCACTCTGCGGGCCTCTCGAGCCTCCCCTGGACTCATGCCCCGACCCCCTATACTGCTTTCTGTTTCTGGATGGCACCATGTCCTCTGCACCCCCAGGCCTTTGCCCATGCTGTTCCCTCTGCCTCAGATACCCTTCCCTCCCCTCCCCTTCATCTCCCCTCCTCAGCCTTTCCCTCTCAGCACTTGGTTGCCTCTTCCATGGCTAGATCAAGTACCCCCCGGGCTCCCCTGTCGCTTTGCCAGAGACTTCCTACTGTAGCTCATCAGCCTCCCTGCCAGACCAGGAGCCCTGGAGAGCAAAGGCTTTGCCTGTCTTGCTCAGTGTGTGTCTCCAGAACCATGTCTGGCGCACAGTGCTCAGTGAGGGCTGTGGAGGGGGTGAGGGTTACCGGCCTGAGAGGAGAGCAGTAGATCTGGTTCAAGAGGAGCAGACTCCCCCCTGCTGGAGGGCTCAGGATTGCTCAGGCATGAAGGGCCTGAGCACAGAGACCTGGGTTTGAACTTCGCTCCTCCCACGAGCCCCAGGCAGGTTCCCTAACCTCACTGAGCCTCAGTTTTCTCATCTGGCAGCTGGGGACAGCACCAGCCGCGCCCTCTCTGTGCCTATCGTAAGGACCTTGGGGGCCACGGCGGAGAGGGCCGGCCGCGGTCAGCACTCACCGGGTGGTGGTGCGAGGCTACTCTCCTGTCCTCTCCCCGTCTAGGTGACGGCCATGTCGGTGAGGCTGCGGTTCCTGTCCTCCGGGGACGCGGGGGCCGTGGGGGTCGTGGGCCGGAGCGCCTCCTTCGCGGGCTTCAGCAGCGCCCAGAGCCGGAGGATCGCGTAAGTTCTGCGCCGCTGGAGGGCGTGGGGCCGGTTCCTCTCCCGCTGCCTGTGACCCTGCGGGTGGCTCTCCTGCCAAGTCTGCAGCCCGGCACCGAGAGTGCGCGTGCGTGCGCGTGCATACGTACAAGCGTGTGCGCGTGTGCATGCGTGCGTGCGTAAGTACGTGTGTGACCCTTGGCGCTGGGAGGAAACTGTAATTTCCTTGAGACCCGAATGGGTATCGTCTCAGTTGGTGTTGGAAGTCCGATCTGCCTGAGCTTATCACACCCACTTGGCAGGTGAGAAAAAAGGCTCAGAGAGGCGGAGCTGCTCACCCAAGGTCACACAGCAAGACTGGTTCAGAACTGGAACTTAGGCTTCTGGGGGTGGGGTTAGGGTGGAATGTTCTTCCTGTTTGACAGAACGGGACGTGGGGCCACCTAGCCCAGCTCTGTGACCTGGGGCCAGTGACTTCACCCCCGAGTCTCGGTTTCCTCATCTGTGAAATGGGGATTGTGAGTGTCCCTCCCCCACAGAGCTGTCATGAGAGTATAATGAGGTGACACATAGGAAACAGCCAGCACAAGCTGGCACCCGGCAGGTGCTTGTGGGAAATTTTCAAAGGAGCAGGAGATGGGCCTGGGGTCAGTGTGGACCCTCTAGACACGAGTTCATGGCTGCTCCCTGTGTTTCCTGCAGCTGCAGGTAATCCCCAGGAGGGAGGTTCGTATCTACTTCTGGGGGCCACCGCCTGGCCCTGGGCTTCCTATCAGGCATGGCGCAAGCCTGGGGGGCTGCCTGCCCATTAGTGGGCCTGGGTTGTGGGGCATCCTGAGGGGCCCAAACATCTGCCCGTCCGAGCCAGCGTGGTAGGCAGGCCGCTCTCCCAGCCAAGCAGGGCTCCGAACCTGGTGGGTCAGTGAGTCAGTCAACAACCATCTCATCATGGCCCTCTCTTGCCTGAAGCTCTCCACCGATTTCCAGCCACCTAGAATACAATCCAGTCCCCTCTCGTGGCCTAACCAACAGGTCCCCATGATGCAGCTGGCCACTCTCCTTTTTAATCCTCTGCTTTTGCTGCACTGACCTCTCGCCCCTCCAGGCCTTAGCGTAGGCAGTGCCCTCTACCTGGGCCTCTCTTCTCCCTCTTGTTTTCCTGGCCAGTTGCTGCTTAATCTCCTTGGGGCCTTGGCTTCACTGCCATGGCTGAGCCCCAGACCAGATCCTTCTATGGCTTGTCCCTGGGGTTCTGCAGCTGCACGCTCGACCCCCCAGGAATGCCTGGCCCCAGAGGTCAGGCTCTCCTGGCTCACCCACTTGTCTCCCAGCTACTCAGCTCCAGCGTGTGCCTGGGAGGAGTGGCATCTCAGGGCTGAAATCCCGGAGTGTCCCAGTTGGAAGCACCCTTAGGAATCCCTAATTCATTCCACAAATATTTATGGAGCGCCTCCTTGGCCCAGGCCCGGTCCCGGGCTTTGGGGACAGCCCTAGGCCTTGCCCTCTTGTCAGGGCGGTAAACAGGCAGCCAACTATCATGGAGATGGATTCAGCTGGTGGCAAGTGCTGTGAGCATTTACAACAGGGGACTGTGGAAGGGCAGCAGGGGTCCCAGAGGAGGCCCTCAGTGAGACAGCGGCACATTTAAGGCCAGAGAGAAAAGTTGCCTATTTTGTGCGGACAGCTGGGGAAGTCCTCCAGGTGGAGGGGGCAGCCAGTGCAAAGGTCCTGAGGTGGGGATGAGCTCTGAGGCACAGAAAGTGGGTGTGTGGCTGTCTTGTGGGATAGAAGCGAGAGAGGGAGAACTACAGGGCTTTGTGGGGAAACATCAGGGACGTGTGTCATGTGAGGGGAGCCACCGAAGGGGCTGAAGCACGAGAAACAGAAATTCCTAGAGTGAGTGCCCAGTCTCTTGTCCCAGCCCCCAAGAGGAGGAAGTGTGGATGTCACTGTGAGGAAGGCATACAGTAGGCATTCCATAAGTGCTGCATAGAGGGGCTCAGTAAACTGGCCAGGGAATGATGTTCCTTGATAGAACTGCCCCCCAGCTGTCTCTGCTGGGCTTCATCAGGGCCCCCACCCCATGGGGTCTGTAACCAGGGCTGCTAAGGACAGTTGCTCGGGTCACCCAGAGTACGGGGTCATCCAGCCGCATAACCCTCCCAAGCCGTCCACCCAGCAGGTGCCTTTCTCTAATTCACCCAGTGGCCCGGTGGAGACTTTGTTCCCGTGGTCTGACAGTGGCGGGCAAGAGTGAGGGGGGGGGGTTCCACAGACCCTACAGCCAAGGCCAGCTGCGTGAGTGTGCCACATGTGTGCTCACTAGCGCCCCGGGCTCAGATGTGATGCTCTGCCGGTGCCATCTCGAAATCTTTTAATATGTTTTGAAAAAAGCACCCTGCATTTTCTTTTGTACTGGGTCTCATGAATTCTGTGCGTGGTCCTGCCTGAAGCTCTCCTCCTGCCGGGCCTTTGGGGGTCTCTGGACTTCCTGATCTGTGGGAATGTTCCCGAAGGTCCCCAGATAATGTCTCAAGATGGGCCCCTGGCCTCTTGCAGCCCCGCTCCGGGATTCCTACGGTCAGCGCTCTGGGTGGGAAGAGGGCAGAGGGCATCTGATCCTGTCCCACGAGGGCTCATTGGCCATCAGCAAGGACAAGATCACATCTCGCAAGTCTGCCTCCTCATCTGAGAAAGATGACCTGATGGCTGGACGTCTCCCGGGGGCTCCTTCTCCTGGATGACCCCCTACTCGGGGAATTCCGGAGAACGCCCAGCCTGGGTGGGTTCTGAGGTCCCTAAGTGGCCACCACCTGGCCCCAGTCTCTCGGGCTCCCTTGTCCCAGGGGGAGGAAGAAGCTGCCCACGAGGACAGGGAAGCAGCACATCTATTTTTAACTTCCTGTCTCTGTCCGACTCCCAGGAGTCTGGACCCTTGGCCCTGCGGCTGCACGACCTGGGTTGGGTTTCAGACCTCACCTTCTGGCCTTATTTCTCAGGTAATCCAACCAGGCAGAAGACAGCCACACTGCCGGGACGGGCAGGCAAACGTAAGCTCAGACAGGAGAGCAGGAGATCGAAGCTCATTGACACCCCCCTTGGTCCCCAACCCCCACCCCTGTCCTGGCACCTAAAACCCCTTTGACTTTGGCCATGGTTTTTTATTCCATAACCAAAGAATTCACCTGAGGAGGTGATCTTTCTGGCGGGGAAATTTTACGCTAAGATGTGAATGATGGCTATCTTAAGGCCATATCGAATACATATGTGATAACTTAATATAAGGCCGTATGTCCTAAGGTGGGGAGAGGACGAAGAAGGCCAGGCCCCGATGCTGTCCCATTCGGCCCCAGCTCACAGGCACGGCTGCCCTCAAGCCCCTCCTGCCGCCCCTCGGCCGGTCAGCTCTCCCCCAGGCTGTCGGGCGGGCTCCCATCTGAGCTAGGAGCCGCCGCCCTGGCCACCCTGGGCATGCCTCTGTTGGGATGGCTGGGACACGTGGGGGTGAAAACTGAGCAGTAGCCTTTGATTTTCAAGGAGCGGGGGCGGGAGAAAGAGGAGTGGTTAGGGGTTAGCTCTGGGGCCAGAGGCGGGCACGGAACCTGTTTCCTTGATGTAGAGAGGGCGGCATCTCACAGACACGTGTAAGAAGGGGCTAGCCCAAGTGATGCTTGACCTCCGCGCGTGCCCTGTGCGTGTCACACATCCTCCCTGCCCACCAGTGCCCCCGGCCTCGGGAGAAGAGGGCAGCTCACGCCGCTGGCGCACCGGGTCCTGGTCTGGAACGCAAATAGTTGGCCCTATAATTGCCCCAGGGCCGCGGCCAGCCCCGCCTGCCTCCAGACCCCGTACCTGCAGAAGTGGGTGCCGACAACCCCAGGCAGAAGGACCGTCCCAGTGGCCTCGTGTGAGGGCGGGGCCGCTGGGTGGCACCTGCCCCTCTGGAAGCTTGTCTGGCGTGCCAGAGGCTGTTTCATACCAACTGAGTCCTGCCGACCTGGTAAAACCTCCGCCCCCAGAGGCCGCTCCCTCCCCCGGCAGCTGTGTCACTAGGCCCGCCTGATGTCGCCACCTGAAGGAGACACACACACACACCGCCATCCCGGGCTCAGCCCTCAGAGCGGCCACCATGCCTGCCCGGCGGAACCTGAGACAAGAGCCCTGAACTCACAGCCCCCGGGGAGCCAGACCAGCTGCCGCGGCGAGGGTGCGGGGTCTCCGGGCAGATGGAGGCGGGGCCGCGCCAAGGGCACCCACCTCCTGGGGACTGTGGACCCCCAGGAGCTGGCAGGTGAGCAGGGCTCCTGCAGCCCCCCTCCAGGTCGCTCTCCACCCCCTCCCTCCGCCTGCCTCCCCCCGGCCGGCCGGGGCCCCTAGCCTGCCCGAAGCCCACCTTCCCGAAGGCTGCAGCCGGCCCCGTGTCTGCCAGCCGGGAGATGTCAGCTTGAGGGTCGGTTCCAAGGGGTGGGTGAGGTGGCCTCAGGCAGGGGGAGGGAGGAGGGAGCACAGCCCCTTTGCCGGCCTCCCAAAGGGTGACTTGACATCATACATGAATAACAGCAGAAGCAGGTAAGGGATGAGCAGTGCTGATGTACCAAGCTTGTGCCCAAGCTGACTGGAGGGGCCTTCCCTGTTCACTCCCATGTAAATTTATCATCCTGCTTTTATTTTTGCCCTTCGCATTAAGGACTGTCTGATGTTTATTATCTTATTTATCTCAGACACATAACGTAGCACTTACCCTTTGCACTACTCAAAGCCCTCTCTGTTTATTTGTTAACTTAGGCAACTGTCATGTAGCGACCCTTTCTCTGGTGCCCATTTTACAGAGGAGAAAACTGAGGCACAGAGAGGTTCAATAACTTAGACAAGGTCACACAGCCTGTAAGTGGGGTTACCACTTACAGCTAGAGACCCCGGCATCTGGCTCGAGAGCCTGGGCTGGCTGTCCCGTGGCCCCCCCCCCCACCCCCAGCTGGCCTGGCAGCTCCCAGGGACATGACTTGTGTCTGTTTCGGTCACTGTTTTCCCCCCAGAGTGACGTCTGGTGTGCAGTCAGTGCTCCGTAGACATCTGTTGAAGGAATGACTGTCTCATGACTGTGCCGTGGGGTCAGTCCTTTTTTACAAATCGGGAGACTGAGGCTCCAGGATGCTAAGTTCCTGTGCCCTCAGGCTGGGGCTGGAACATGGGGGGCTGACCAGGAGCCCCTGTGTCTCAAGACAGCACAGGCTCCCAGGCTCGTGAGGCCCCCAATGCTCCCAGATCCTTCCTTGCTGCAGTGCCCTCCGGGACCCACTTGTCAGCGCGCTCGGGCAGGGCCCGGCATCTCTATCTCTCCCGTGTTGGTTTATGACGTGGCTGCCAAGCCATGGCAGGAGCCCAGCCCGAGGGGTGGCCGGGACGGCTCCTGTCTCCCGAATCAACAGCAGGGGGCGGCGTGTGCGGGTGGACCCGGCAGCCTCGGGCTGGGCTGGACTTATAGCCAGGCTGCCCGCTGAGCCTCCGGGGCTGCCAGGGAGCTCCTCCTGGACCTGCCGAGGGAGCGGGAGCTGTGTCCTGCTTGCCCCCTGCCTGGCTCTCCAGACCACAATCTTCCCCTCCTCCCGTGGACGGAGAGAGCCTTCAAGGATGGGACCCCGGCCCCTTGGCTCCCATCACGGTGCCCGACTCAAGGAAAGCCCGGTTCTGTGAGTGTTTGAATGAATGAATGAGTCCTGGACCCTTGATTTTAGGTCTCAAAGGTGCTGGAAACTCTAAAGGGATCCCGGGGAGAGATGCATACCTGGGTTTCCAACAGGAGGATGGCCCCCCGAGTGGAGCAGACAGTGAATCCCTTCAGTGGGGCTGGGACCAGCAGCACTGGCAGCACCTAGGAACATGTTAGAAATGCAGAATCTCAAGCTCACCCCAGACCCGGAGACTCTGAAACTGTGGTCAGGGGAGGGCTCAGTGATCCGAGTCTAGGTCTACCAGATGACCCTGAGGACCCAAGGGAATCCTGCGCCCTGACCCCCACTGCCCCCAGATTGGTGCTTCACCTCCTGGCTGGGAATCTGCCCACGTGTGGGTTTGGATGGCAGCTCTGCTACCTCCATGATCCAGGCCAAGTGACTTACCAGAGCCTCAGTTTCCCTACCCTGCAGTGGGGTTAAAGTCAATATTTATAGAAAGCCCTTAGCAGGCACTGCTAAGCCCTGAGCAGGCGCTCAGAGGGCGTCTTCTATCCGTGTACCATTGTTATGCTCCCCCGTTGTCATCCTCGAGGTCTCTGAAGCCGGGGAGCTGACCCTCCCTCCCCATCGTAGGTTCTTGCAAGCAGGGAGGACCCCCATATCCAGCCTCACCCTGCTTCGGTCCAGCCTGGTCCAGCTCTGCGCCCACCATCACACACAGATTGGATGGCTCCTCCTCTTCTCCCTGGCTCACTCTGTCCCCCAATTCAGAGCACCTTTCTGGGCCTCACCCCCGTCCTATTCTTCCTCTGAGGTCCAGCTGAGGGCCTTGGGCTCCCAGACGTCTCTGCTCTCTAGTCCCCACGTCACGCTGTATTTCCTTCCCTCGTCCCGTTCAGCTCAGTATTTACTGAGCACCTATTGTTTTCCAGGCTGTGGGTGCAGGAATGATATGGATAGGATGTGATGATTGGAACAGTAGCGAACACTGAAGCACCTACTGCCTCCGTTGGGCTGAATGTTGGACCTGGTGTCTAACAGAATTCTCAGCACTGCTCTCTGATTTAGGGTCTATTGATTTCCCATTTACCAGAAAAGTAACTGAGGCTCTGGTAGTGCATTAGCGTAGAGGTGAAGTTCCTTTGACAAAGAAACTCCCCCAAATACAGGGACTTGAATAAGACTGATTATTTTCCCCTGCACCCCTCCCGACCTCCCACCTGGTGCATGCTCCCCCCTCCTCCTACCTTTCTCTCTTTCTCTCTCCCACCTTCTCCTCCCTGGCACCTCTCTTTTCCCCCACCCCCGCCCTGGACCTTAAAGCACAGGTTGAAGCTGACTCCTTAGTGCATCTGAGAGGAAGACAGGGAGGGAGGAAGTTGGAAAGAAACGCTAGCGGCTCCTTTAAGAAACTGACCCAGATGTTAGTTTGAGTGTCATTTCCACCCTTGTTTCTTCTGTGAGAAAGGAGTTGTGAAGCCGCTCCTGGTGCAGGGGCATCTGGGAAACAGTGTCTTTAGAGGCTGAGCCTCTAGAGGATGGACGGAAGCCCACCTGGTGGTGAGTGTTTCAGCTGCCCTGGTCTTGTGCCTCGCGGACAAGGCATAGAATCACAGGACTCTAGAAGGGGCTCAGATGCCAGTGAAGCAGCTCCGAACCGTAGTGAGGGTACCCTCACCCTGTAGGACTGCAGTCACTCCTGACATGCTGCTGTAACCCTCAAGGGCCGAGAGACGCAGCTGTCACTGCCGGGAGACCTCAGTTCTTAGGATCATTCAGTCCATGCCCCCAACTCCAATAGGCTTAGCAAAAAAGAGAACGAATTGGCTCGTGTAACTGAAATCCCATGGGCAGGTCTAGCTTCAGGCATAGCTGGATCCAGGAACTCCTCATTGTGTGGATTTGTCCTGCCTCCACTTGCATCTCCATGCGTTGCTTCCCTTCTCCCCACAAAGGATGTGGCTGGCAGTTTTGGGTACATGTTCCCCCAGAATAGCAATGCCAGAAAAGAGAACTGTTTGCCTGCCTGTGAATTTGGAACCAAACTCCAGGCAGGGTTATTGGCCAGATGTGTGTCCCAATGCCTCTCCCTGAGCCAGGGAGTGGAGTCTGTTGACTAACCCAGGCCTGGGACATGTGTTTGCCTCAGAAGGCCTGTGTGTGTGTGTGTGTGTGTGCAGGTGCATGTGTGTGTGGGTATGTGTGTGCGTGCGGATGTGTATGTGTGTGCGTGTGTGTGTGTGCAGGTGCGTGTGTGTGTGGGTGTGTGTGCGTGCGGATGTGTATGTGTGTGTGCATGCGGATGTGTATGTGTGCGCGCATGTGTGTGGGTATGTGTGTGCGTGCGTGTGTGCAGGTGCGTGTGTGTGTGGGTATGTGTGCGTGCGGATGTGTATGTGTGCACGT
>CM052811.1:111423516-111455751 GCA_028533885.1 Nasua narica | reverse complement strand
ATGTGTGTGCGTGTGGATGTGTATGTGTGCGCGTGTGTGTGTGCAGGTGTGTGTGTGCGCGGATGTGTATGTGTGCGTGTGTGTGTGCGGATGTGTGTGCGTGCGGATGTGTATGTGCGTGCGTGTGTGTGCGGATGTGTGTGCGTGTGGATGTGTATGTGTGCGTGTGTGTGTGTGCAGGTGTGTGTGTGCACGGATGTGTATGTGTGCGTGTGTGTGTGCGGATGTGTGTGCGTGCGGATGTGTATGTGTGTGCGTGTGTGTGTGCGTGTGTGTGGGTATGTGTGTGCGTGTGGATGTGTGTGCATGTGTGTGTGTGCAGGTGCGTGTGTGTGTGGGTATGAGTGTGCGTGTGTGTGTGTGTGCAGGTGCGTGTGTGTGTGGGTATGTGTGTGCGTGCAGATGTGTATGTGTGTGCGTGTGTGTGTGTGCAGGTGCGTGTGCATGCGTGTGTGTGTGTGTGTGTGGTCATTTGTCAGGCTCCCTCCCTCCAAACCACAGGTATAAAGAGCAGAGTTAGGGAGGTGCCCCAGAGGAAAACTGAGGTGCTATTCCCAGAGGGAGGGGCATGGACCCCAGGCAGACTAAGCCAGCAGGTGCCTGGGCTACGATCTGGCCTCCGGGCTTGTCTGCCCGTATAGACGAGAGCACACCGAGCAGAAGGCACTGACCTTTGGGCGGCTTGAATGTGTCCCTCACTGCGTTAATTTCTCATGTCAAGTTCTTCTTCGTCTTTTTTTAATCTTCAAATGCAAGCACTCATTTTACAGATGAGGAAACTGAGGCCCAGAGTGTGTTGGCAACTTGCCTGACACCGCATGGCTTGGTGGCGATGGGGTGGGACTCAGCCAGGGCTCCCGACAGCCCGGGGTTTGGCCACTGATCCCAGAGCGCCTGCCCCCAGGGAGGGCTTTGTCCAAGGTCCCTGCTCTGACCCTCCGCCCTTCTCACAGAAAGTCCATCCATGGGAACTCCACGCGGTCTCGGATGCCTGCAAAATCCTCCAAGATGTACGGCACGCTCCGGAAGGGGTCCGTCTGCCCCGACCCCAAGCCGCAGCAAGTGAAGAAGATCTTTGAAGCACTCAAGAGAGGCCTCAAGTAAGGACCCCCTTTGTTGCCCTGAAAAGGCTCGTCCTCTGTCCTCACCTGCTTCTCCTCTCGGCCCCTCCCTAAGGAACGCGCTTGGGTCTCCTCCGAGGGAGCCAGCTCCTGCTTATTCCTTTAGCCAACGGGCATGTCCCGGGGGCAGGGACCAGGGACACAGTGAGGCTGCTGGAGGACCCTGGTCTCGTGGCACTTAGAGGGGAGACAGCAATGAGGGAGTGACGTGGTCAATGGTAACTCGCACCAGCCCTGAGGGTGGGGAAGGAAGGTGATGGCGACGCAGCGCACAGAAGGCCCATCAGACAGGGTGACAGGGACACTCACCGAGGAGATCTGGGTGGTCGTGTTGGCCTCTGGGAGATAAGCATCCCTGGCAGAGGGAACAGCACAGGCAAAGACCCTGAGGCAGGAGCATGTAGGACAGGAGGCCAGGCTGGCTGGATTTGAGAGAAGGAGGGGTGGACTGGTTAGCTGGGAAGAGCCCAGGACGGGAAGATTCAACCACTCACTGCGCACCTTTCGCCTGAGGGCTTATGAAGCGCAAGGCACAGGGCATGGGAGTGAACAAAACACAGAAATCCCTGCCCCCATGGAGCTTCCTAACGGGAGACAGACAATAAACAAAATATAGAGTAAGTCAGGTGGTAAATAAATCAGGGTAAGAAGGCATGGGGCTGATTTTAAATAAGGGGTTCAAAGAAGTTCTCATAAGATGGCGATATTTGAGCAAAAACCTGAAGGGGTAAAGGAGTGAGCCCAGCAGATAATGGAAAAAGAACATTCTAGGCCAAGGAAACCACATGTGCAAAGGCCCTGGGGCAGGAGCATGATGAGAGCATTGGGGGTATAGTGAGCAGGCCAGCTTGGGAGCTGAGAGAGGGAGGGAGGGGTGGAGATCTGGGGGACAATGGGGACCAGATGATATGGGGTGAGCTGGGCGCCATGGAGGGTTCCATGTGGGGGAAGGATGTGATCTGAGTTTGATTTTAATAAGATCCTCTGGCTGTATGTGGAGAATGACTGCGGGGGCCAGGGCAGAAGGGGGGGGCCAGGGCAGAAGGGGGAGGCCGGTGAGAAGGTGACTCCCAAGCAGGAGACGATGGCGGACTTGGCCAGGTGGCAGCTGCGTGGTCAGGGGACAGGGTCAGTTTCAGGATATACCCTGCAGGTGGAGTAGACAGGATTTACTGGGGGAGGGTTGGGGGTGAAGAGGGAGATAAGAGGAGGTAGTTGGGGCACAAACCTGAGGTTCACGGAGGAGGTCAGGGCTCTGGCTTAGGCGCGGTGTTGCCCCATGAGTAAGTCACATGGAGGGCCACCGCCAATAGTAGTCCCTCCGTGTTCTTCAACCCTGAACTGGGCGCCCGGGGCCACCTTGCTGCAGTCCTAGCCGCACCCCCACTCACCCCTTCCCCACCTGCTGCCCCAGCTCTGCTCAAGGCTCTCCCATGGCTCCCTACTACCCTTGGGAGGGCATTCAGGGTTCTCTCTGACCTTCAGCCTTTCTAGACTTTTCTTCTATTATTCACTCCCCATCCTCACGGGTTCTCTGAACCTGCCATCTTCCTTCACATGCCTGTGCCTTGGCTCTTGCTGAGCAGCAACTGGGCAGTGGGGAGTCTCCGCCAGCCGCCATCCGCCATCTGCCCATGTCCCTAGATCAGCACACATGCACGCTTTCTGAATCAAACGCTGGTCCTTCCTACTGGGATGCCCGTGCCTCCGTCTCTCGGGATCCTGCTCTTCGTTCCTCACTAATTAGGAACAGTGACAGCAGCGGCTACGGCTCGTTCTGGGCTCTGCACATACGCACCCTCAAATCCCTGAAGAATGCCATCAGAGAATTTCCTAACCCCCTCTCCTGAGGAGAGGAAACTGAGTCCTAAAGGTGGCAAGCAACTTGTCCAGGGTCCCACAGCCAGGAAGCAGAGAGTAGGGCTCCAGGGCCAGCGCCAACCTGCCTGGTGTCCCCGCCAGCTCAGGGTAAATGTCACCTCCCCCACTTGCCAGGTCCTGACTGCCAGCCCAGGGGGCGTCCAGCACCCTCCGACCGCAACGTGCACCGCACGACTGGCCCAGCGCTGGCGCAGAGTGGGAGTGGGGGTGGGGCGCGGGCGCCAGAGCCTGTCTCCAAGGGGCTCGTCTCCCGGGCCTGCCTCTGGTGACTCCTGTAAGGACCACTCATTTGGGACTTGCCTGGACTCACTCAGCAGCATCCCCTTCTTCCTGGGGAGCCCCTAAGTGAGCAATGGCCTGGAAGATGGTGGTGTAAGGGGGCCCAGAGAGGGCTAGTCACCTTCATGGGGTGGCCCAGTAGATCTATGATGAATCAGGACGGGTCCTCATCCCGGTCCCCAATCCAGACCTCAGGGTTTAGCTCTAAGGCTCGTCGGCTGGAAAAGAACATGAAATGTCCCCTCCGGGCCCATGGCTTTCTCTGTGCTTCCCAGAATGGGTCTTCCAGCCCCCTCTCTGGTCCTTGGTCCTAAACACGCAGACATCAGGGCGGCCTGCCGTCATCGGTGAGGGAGGCGTGCTCTTGCTGACCTCTCCATGGACTGGAGGTCACCGCCTGGTTTCAGACCTGGGTTCAGCCCCTTCCCTGCTGTTGACTCTGGGCTGAGTTCCTTGCCAGTTTTGAGGGTCAGTTTGCCCATCTCTAAAATGGGTGTAATAACAGTAGGACCTATTTGTGCGGCTGTTGGGTGAATTAATGGCGAGATTTCCCATTTGGCACAGCCCTGGGCTCACAGCCCTCAGCGTGGGGCCTGGAGGCTGTGCGAGCTGGGGCGGGATTGCGGGGGGCGGGATGGCTCTGCCCGTCTGACCTCAGGCCTGCGCCCCGACTACCTCCTTTCATCTCCCTCTTCGCGCCCATCCAGTGCTGTTCCTGCCGGCAGCTGTGGCCGCCTCCGCTCCAGAGCCCTGGTCACCTGGCCGTTTCTTTTCCTCTTCTTGTTCCTTGGCAAACTCGTCTTCCTCGTTCTCCTCACAGGGAGCATCTGTGCGTCCAGCAGGCCGAGTTGGATTACCTGTCAGGTCGCCACAAGGACACCCGCAGGAATTCGAGGCTGGTGAGACCTCTCCCTGCCCCTTCCCACCCGAGCAGCCTTGGTGGGGTGCAAAAATGGACTCTCCCTCACCCTCGGCCTGCATCACGGGTGTGAATCTCAGTCTCGGAGCTCAGACGCCTGAGGAGTGGACCGTCTTTATTTTTCGATGGTCCCGCCTCACTTGGCCCCTGAGGGATTTAACCTCACAGGTGGTTGGGAAGCTTCCACCTCCCTCTCCTACTCCCCCCCACCTCAAGGTACAGCAGCTCCTGTCCACCCTCTGGTTCTAGAAGTAACTGGAAGGTAGGCAAATGTACAGAAGTTCCTCCGTTTTAGCTGCTCCCATTTCATAGGTGGGCACACTGAGGTGAGGGGAGGGCTGGCCATGCGGGGGATCCGGGGTCCTGGCTCCCCGGACGCTGCTGCTTCTCAGCCTCCCGCGCCGTTACTCTTCCTTCCAAAGGCTTGAGAACTTTCCAATTTCTCTACAGCTTACGTGGAGTCTTAATTCCATAAGCGCACACGTACAATTTCTCATAAATGCATATATGGGAAAACACACACTTTGGGGGGATTTAACCCACCTTTCCTTTCGCTTGACACCCCCTCCTCCCCAGCATTCAGTGTCCCGCCCCGTTTCACCCCTGAGGACAATCTAGGATTTCTCTTTCCATGTTTTTCTCCCTGGTCACGCAGTCACGTAAGCCCACGGAAGTGTAGACACTTCAACGGCCGTCTTATAAAGATGAAGTCGCAGCTTACCCTCTGTCCCACGTCTCGCTCGCTCTCTCTAGTGCATCTCTGACCTCGTGGAAATTCCTCCCGGCTCAGGCAGGGTGATTAAGCCACGTGGGTAAACGAGGGCCTGTTGGGAGATGGAGTTCATCGGCACAGGGCCACGGCTGTCACTGACAGGTCGGGTGTGGCTGCGTGCAGGCCACGTGGCAGAGACCATGTGGCCCCCAAGGCCTAAAGCCTCTCCTGTCTGGTCTTTTATATGAAGATCTGCCCAGTTGATAGGTTCTTTTTTTTTGGCCGCCCCCCGGCCCCCGGCATCAGTGGACCAGTCTTGATTAGCATTTCCCTAAGCCTGAACCCTGCCCCCCCACCACCGGGGTGGGGTCCCTCCCTCCATCCCGCTGGCTAGGGCCAAAATCACCCCTTAAACAATCAGACTGCAACAGTCTCCATTTTGTCGAGGGCTTACCGTGTCCTTGACCTTCAACGGCAACCCTCTGGGGCAGGTGCTCTGTGCTATGGCCACCCTATTTTACTCAAGGAGATGGAGGCTCAGAGATGTTGAGTAACCGGCCTGGGACACACAGCCGGGGAGCAGAGCCAGGCCGAGAACGGCCTCAGCCCAAAGCACGTGTGTTTATCGCTCTTCCCCCGGGCTCTGGACCGGGCAACTGACTGCAGGCCACACAGGAGGGAGTGGCTGCTGGTTTTCTGTCATCAGAGTTCAGGTGCCCCTGGGACGTGGCCTCATGGGTCTTGGAGGAGCACCTGGAGAGCTGACCCCCCGCCCTCCCCCTTCTTTTCTCCCCCGCAGGCTTTCTATTATGACCTGGACAAGGTGAGCGAGACTTTCTGTCTGCAGGGCCATCAGCAAGGTGGGCCGGGGCTGGGCCGGGGCTGGGCCCTGCTGGATGAGAGGGACCCAAGTAGGGGCTCGCATTTCACCCCCCGGGCCGTCCTGCAGGAGGGACGCCTGGGTTTCCTCCCTATTTTACAAATGGGGCAACGCGTTCAATGGTGAGCCTTCCTCGAGGATGGTGAGGGGCTGGCCTGGCTTCGAGCCCCGTTCTGTGTGTTAGGACCCGGAGGAAGGGGCAGAAGCTGGGGGCTGGGGGCTGTCCAGGCTATTTTGAAAGCACCTTCTCTTTTTCCGGGAGAAGCAAACGCGCTCTGTGGAAAGGCATATCCGGAAGATGGAGTTTCACATCAGCAAGGTCAGCCTGCCTCCTGCAGGTCATGGGGTGGGGCTGGGGCTTGCTGGACCTCCAGTGGGTTAGCAGGGCAGAGGCTGAGGAGGAGCAGGGACTGCAGGGGCTTGGCCCTGAGGTTGGAGTCAGCGGGAGTGGGGGCGCTGGGCTCCCCAGGAGTGTGGGGCTTAGAGGGAAAGACCTCATGCTCTTACAGGGCGAGAACCCTGAGTCCGACCACCCCATTGCAGAGAAGAGAGAATAGAGGCCCAGAGAGGGACAGGATGGGCCCAAGGTCACACAGCAAGGCCTTTAAGCTTTATACTCTGCCAGCGCTTCCGTGTCCTCGTTTTACTCTCCTGACAGCCCAGCGGCTGGGCAGGGCATCACAAACCTCCCTTCTAGGTTTTACAGTCCAGAAGTTGGACAGGGAGAGGGGAAGTGATGCATTTACCTGCCCAGTTCACTAGTTTTTACAGTGCCCTGCTGGGTGCTGTGTGCAGAGTGGGAGAGCAGCGTGGTCCCTGCCCCCAGGCTCACGTTCATGGGGCGGGAGACCCAGGATGGCTGGCCCCATAGCGCAGGGCCGCGTGGGCTCTCGCAGGGGGTGCGTGTGGCAGGCAGGCTGGGGCCCTGCGCCCTGGCATGGACAGTGCCCAGCAGCCCGTGCGCCCGCCGCAGGTGGATGAGCTCTACGAGGGCTACTGTATCCAGTGCCGCCTGCGGGACGGAGCCTCCAACATGCAGAGGGCCTTCTCCAGGTGCCCGCCCAGCCGCGCCTCCCGAGAGAGCCTGCAGGAGCTGGGCCGCAGCCTGCAGGAGTGCATCGAGGTGGGTGGGCAGCGGGGGGCGCGGAGGACAGCCGGCGGGGGGCGGGGGGTGTGTGTGCCTGGACCCGAGGAAGCATCCCCCGACGCCCGGGCCTCTGGCTGGCAGGATCTGCGTGCCCCCTCCTCCCGTCTCACCTGGCCCCGGGCTGGTTGGTGAGCCACCCTGTGTGGGGCTTTGCAGGACATGTGGCTCATCGAGGGAGCCCTGGAGGTTCACCTAGGAGAGTTCCACATCAGGATGAAAGGTAACAGCTGAGAGCGGGTGGGCGGAAGCCAGTTTGGGCGGGGCCTCAGGCCTTCTTGGGGGCGCTGGGACTTCTGCTGAGGGCGGGGGTTTGGTCAGAATCCCAGGGCTCCGGGCAAAACTCTGGGCTTCCACTCCTGGGACTTGGGACCTCTGAGTTGGACGTGAGGGCCAGTCCGGTCCACCATCTGTCCTGACGATTCATCCCTCCCTGAAGCGGACGCCCGCACTTGGGCAGGGGGTTCCCAGTGAGGGCCTGTGGCCCATGGGGCGGGGGCCGAGCAGGCCAGAGGGGAGATGAGCCCGTCTCTGTATTCCAGGCTTGGTGGGGTACGCACGCCTGTGTCCCGGAGACCAGTATGAGGTAGGGCCACCTCTGCTGTCAGGCCTCAGGGTTCCCCACCCGGCCTTTGAGGGTTGGGAGCTGCTGGGGATCCAGACAGGTGGCGAGGGGGAGGGCCTACCTGGGGCAGCTGACCTATCCCTTCCTGGGCCGTGCCCACAGGTGCTCATGCGTCTGGGCCGCCAGCGCTGGAAGCTGAAGGGCCGGATCGAGTCAGACGACAGCCAGACCTGGGAGGAGGAGGAGAAGGCCTTCATCCCCACCCTGCACGAGAACTTCGAGATCAAGGTGGGTGGAGCCTGGGGGACGGGGTCAGGGTGCCCAGGGACTCAGCTCAGACGCCGTCCACAACTCCCACCCCCCCAGGTGACAGAGCTGAGGGGCCTGAGCTCACTGGCAGTGGGCACGGTGACGTGCGACATCACTGACTTCTTCACGACCAGGCCACAGGTGATCGTGGTGGACATCACAGAGCTGGGCACCATCAAGCTGCAGCTGGAGGTGCTGTGGAAGTGAGTAGGGGCCCGCCGCCTTCCGCTCTGATGCCCCTGCCCCAGGCCGGCCTCAAATTCCCACCACCGGGAACTCGCACCCAGGGCCCAGCCGCGCGGGGCCTCCCTGGCTCCCCCTGGTGGCCGGACCGCACCCTAGCACCCACCCGTGGGCACTGGGCCCTCATCTGGCCCCACAGGCTGGAGCCCAGACTTCTCTGTAGCCTCTGCCCACCCCGCCTTCCCCACCCCTCCGAGCTGTCATTCCCTTCTTACAACTAGAGACCTGTGCTGGCCGGGACCCCTTCCACGGCCCTCCTGGGCTGGGTTCCATGGAGGAGCCTTGTCTCCACCCAGGAGGGCTCACCTATGGCCCCTATCACCTTCCCCTACAGGCACAGGTCGAGCAGTCACTTAGCCCCCCTGGACCACAGACCCCATGGGTGGGGGACACTCATGAAAACAACAGCCCCCCACATGGGTGGGAGCTCTCCATCAGGCATTGCAGGGGGCAGAGGGAAGGCCCCTCTGGGGCAGCTGCCTCATCACCTTCTTGGGCCATTCCGTGAATGCTGGTGGTCTTCGCAGGCTTTGTGTTTGCTCTTCCTCCAAATTAAACCTAGCATTTTGAGAGAATTCTCTTCTCTTTAGGTGCGAGGCAGGTGCCGTGGGAGCTAAGGGCTGAGGCATGCTTCTGGGCGGGTGCTGGCTCTGACTGCTTGGGGGCCAGTCTCTTTTTCCTGGGGTGGGCGTTCGAGCCTGGGGCCACCGGCTGCTGCTTTCTCCCCAGTGAGCTGGGTGAACTGGGGCAAGTGAGCACCCCCAGCCTCAGTGTCTTCACCTGTCTAGTGGGGGCTGGGCATACTTCTTCCCTGGGAGGCCCCTCGAGCCTATAGCGGCCTCCACGGGAGGGGGCAAATCCAAGGCCGGAAGCATCCCACGGCCTGCAGCTGCCCTTGGCAGGCGGGGAAGGCTTCCCAGGAGGTGCCCTCAGGGTCTGGGCCCCACAGAGCGAGAGCCAGGCCTTCGAGTGAAGGAGGGAGCAGGTTTCCTCGAGGCAGGGAGGCTCCCCAGACCTCCTGGCTCCCAGGACAGGCTCAGGGAGGGCCCCACTGAGCCCCACCTCTTCTGTATTTCACACGTTCCCTTTGGATTCCTGGCCTTACCTGTGACCAGGACCGACAGAGGTCCTTTGAGAGATAATGGCGCTCCTTGTGCAGATGAGTACAAGAGGGATGGTGATGGCGATGACCCAGAAAGTGGCAGAACTGAGTATCCGCTGTGCCTCTGCTGAGCTTCTCAGGGGGACCCCCAAAGGGGGTGCCATTCACACGAGCCGTTTGGCTCAGGGCCCTCGGGGTGGTGGGGGTCTGGGACGTTCCCAAGGGGGTTGAACATGTGCACCTAGAGTCCCCAGGCTGTGCCTGTGACCCCAGGCCAGGCCCCCACCAAGCCTCCATGCTCTGTGCTCCAGGGTCCTCCCAGGCTTTGGTGACACCCTGCCCTTCTGCTCTCTCCTGCAGCCCGTTTGATACTGACAGCTTCCTGATGTCACCAAGCCCCACAGGCAAGTTCTCCACAGGCAGCAGGAAGGGCTCCTTGTATAACTGGACGCCCCCAAGCACGCCCAGCTTCCGAGAGAGGTATTACCTGGTGAGTGAGCCTCCCCAGGGGAGGGGTGCTGCGGTCACGCCGGGATTACGGATGAGGGCCACTCCCCAGGGGCTGAGCGGCCTGGCGCCTCGGGAGATGGCAAGCCCTGGACTCAGCCTCCCTTGTTTTGGGGTCATCCTGGGTGGTTTCGGAGCTCTTTCTTTCTTGTTGTCAGCCCTCCATTCTGGGGGCCTCTGGGCTGGGTCCCGGGCTTGGCTGCTTCTCCTGGAAGCCTGGAGTGGGGTTCTCTGGGGGGTTCTCCCACCCCCACCATAGCCTTGGCCTCCGATTTACTTGTTTTAAAATTAAATTTTATATATGTTCCTAGTAGGTAATACCTTGACATAGTGTATAGGAAAACACCTCTCTCCCATCACCTCCAGAGATCTGGGTCCCTTCCTTAGTGCCAACTATTGTTGTCAACTTCCTCCATATTCTGGCCATGGTGGGCCCGGCATACTTCAGTTTAAAAAAATCACATCTGGTCCAGAGTATGGACTCTGGAGTCAGAGAAGCCGGGGGTCAAATTCTGTGTATGCCTCTCACCTGCTGTGTGACCTTGGGCAAGTCACTCAACTGCTCTGGTCATCAATTTCTGTATCAGAGAACTGAAAACAACAGCACCACCCTGGTGGGGGAGGCTTTGCGAGGATTAAACGAGTTAATACACGAGAAGGGCTTAGAAGAAGGCCCGACGAGAACGGCTGGTGCTGGGGGAACATCAAGAGTTGTTAGCGGTCTGCCCAAGGGGAGGGGAAGGGCTGTAGCAGAGGGGTAAGGGCTCGGCCGCCCATTCAGAACTCTGTGCCAGGCCCTGTTCCAGGCCAGGCGAGAACGGTGCCCTCAGGGAGCACCGCCTGCCCAACGGAGTAAAGACCCTGGGAACATAAGCCAGGAAGGGGAAGGGGACTCTGGGGCGAGGTGGGACCTGCTCCTTCAGATAGGGCGGCAGGGGCAGGTGCCGAGCAAAGGTGCCATCTGAGCGAGGGCCTGAGGGGACAAGGCAGGACCACAAAGACCTAGGGGGGAAGAAGTTTCCAGGAAGAGAGTACAGCCACTGCAAAGGTCCTGGGACAGGAAGGCGCGGAGCCTGGAGGACGGGAGCAACGGTGCGGTGGCCCCAGGGGCTGGAAAAGAATGAACTAGGACAACGGGGATCCGGGCAGAGGGGCTGCAGGGTCCTGTCAGCACCTCCCGGCCGCCGATCGCCTTGGCGGGCCTCAGTCACGTCGGCAGGGCAGGGGTCTAGGGAGGGAAGCGCCGCTGGGGGCCTTGTGGTCCCCGGTGTGGCAGTGAGGCTGGTCCTGTGTCCCCTCCCCAGTCCGTCCTGCAGCAGCCCTCGCAGCAGACCTCGCTGCGGGGCGGGCCGAGGGCCACCTCCATCCTCGGCTCCCTATCTGACAATGACCTTCGGGACCCCGGCCTGCGGAGCCAGAGCCAGGAGCTGCCCGAGATGGACTCCTTCAGCTCCGAAGACCCCCGAGACACGGAGACCAGCACCTCGGCCTCCACCTCAGACGTGGGCTTCCTGCCCTTGGCCGTTGGCCCCAACGCCTCCATCGAAGAGGAGGCCCAGGAGGCCCCCCCGCCCCTGGGCCTCCTGCCAGAGATGGCCCACCTGGAGGGAGGCTCCTTTGTGGAGCAGCCTGGCTGGAGGAATTTGGGAATAGCAGTCCCTGACCTGCCAGGGGGCTCCCCGGTCCACAAGCACACAGCCCTGGGGAGCCAGAAAGGCCACGACGAAGGGGAAACCGAGGACAGAGTGGACGGGCCTGAGGTGACCCTCGAGAGGCCCCTGCATGAGGTCCTGGATTTACTGAGGTCCATGGGCCCCGCCCAGTCCCAGCTGCGGGAGCTGGAGTACCAGGTTCTCGGCTTCAGGGACCGGCTGAAGGTAGGTTTATTCATTTTCCAGTGCCGAACGAGGGGCAGCTGGCCTGGGCCGGCATCCTGGGCAACGTCTTCCCTCTGGGCCTCAGTCTGCTCATCCGTCAAGTGGGGAGCACAACGGCCCTCACTGGCCGGGAGGAGGGTTACAAGAGGAAGTTGGGGATCAGGGCAGATAACCTGCTCCATGTCTGGCCAAGAACCCAGCCCCAGCTGGCATCTTCTGCCCCAGGCAGAAGGCTGGCTGTCCCATTCCCAAAGCTGGGGTCACAAAGGGCCCGCACAGCCGCACACCCTCCCCTGAACTGGCTTCTCGCCAGGTTCACTGTGAACTCTGAGAAGAGACTGTGTGCGTGTGTGCGTGTGTGTGTGATTTCTGTACTTGTTTTTTCTATCAGGCGAGGGAATCTCTGCAACTACCCTTGTCGTTCTCGTTACTCAAAGGTTTTCTCTGTGGCCTCCACCTTTGGGAGCCTCGTTCTGGCTTTCGAGGAGGAATCCGGGGGCACTCCATGTGGGACAGGCCTGGGCATCCTGGGGATGGGGATGCGGCGAGCCCCGGGGCCCCGCCGTGGATGAGAGGGGACCGACATCTCCCACAGGGGATTTCTAGATGCTGAGGAAGGGACCTGCCTTGGGGAGACTTGACCGGTGTCAGGGACCGTGGCACGGATGCTCTGTCCCCACCCTGCCAGTCAGGGGTCCCTCGAAGGTCCTCCCCCTCGGCGTTTCCCGGGGAGAAGAGACATTCGAGATCCAGGGGCTCACCTCGCGGCCTGCGAGCCTCCTGAACAGGTGCTGGGCCTCTTTTTAAAGTAACTTGGAATTGCTGGCCAATATCTAAAAACTGGCAGCTTCCCACAAAAATCTGGGTTTCCAGCTTTTTTCTTTTAAAGAGCTTCGAACAATCTGGCCGCCCTGGCCCTGGCCCTGTGGGCTCTGTGAGCCCGGTGAGGCTTTTCAGATCTGTGTCCCTTGTGTTCCCGAGCCGTTGCTTGTCACAGGCTACCTGCGGGACCTCGGGACCTGCGCCCCTGTGCCCGGCCTTCACTCAGGGGGGTGGCCCTGGGGCAGCCGAGGCTCGCAGCCCTGCTGACGGACGAGGCTCATGAGCCCCCCGTCCTAAGGGTCCACACTAAGAGCTCACCACTCCGTCGACAGCCCCGCGGAGCCCCCCAGGAGCACGCCTCCGCCGAGAGCCTGATGGAGTGCATCCTGGAGAGCTTTGCCTTCCTCAACGCTGACCTCGCCCCGCAGGAGCTGTCCCTGTTCGGGGGCTGCCAGGGCCCCCGGTAAGTGCACTCCCCTCCCAGCGCGGACCGGGGGACGCAGCCTCCATTCCAGGCCTCCCTCGGCCCTGGGCCCAGTCTCTACTTGCCTCGCTTCTCTGTCGTGCTCCCCGCCCCTGCGTGCCCGCTGCCTGGTGCGGAGCAGAGTGAGTGACTGTCCCCCAGCACGGTCCTGAGCTCTCAGCCATGGGCTCTTTTGTGTTCATCTTAAAAAACGACGCCAGGGTATCCGGTAGAACGTCTGTGCTCTGCCTGGCGTCCGGGCAGCAGCGAGCCGGGACCCACGCTCTGTTCTCCACAATCTGCCCTCACCTCCGACACGTCCTCCTCCTCGGCTCGGCTCGGCCGCCCCCGCCCGCCCCGCTCACAGCTGGCTCCTGGACCAAATCTCAGCGGCAGCAAAGAGAACGCACAGTAAACTTTGTCTGCTCCTCTCGAGGCCTCCCCCAGGGAGGAGGTGGCACTCCCACCCGACATCCCAGGGTCACAGTGTCCTCGGGCCCTGGGCTCAGCTCCTACCATGAAGCGAGGGTGGCACCAGGCCTATTGGCTGGCAGGGTTGCCCTCAGCCCTCACTACCCTGAGCTTGGTATTCCTGTCCCACTTTACAGACGAGTACACTGAGGCCAGGGGGGCAGACTGGCCCCGAGTCACGGAGCTAAGGATTAGTTTGAACTTCTGACTTCAGGTCGCCCACCCCGGGAAGTGTCCCCGCTCCCCTGTCTCCAGGGCCCACACCAAGCCAGCACGTGTTCTGAGTTGTTGCCGGCTTTTGCGGCTTTTCCTTTTCTCTTCGATTTCTCCTGGGTGGGACTCTGTCTCCCTGGGGCCTGGAGTGGGCCTCCCAGGTCGGAGCTCTCCGAGGGAGGGTGCCTTCTCCGCTCGGAGGGAGCTGAGCTGCTAACTGCAACGGTCAGCCGGTTCTTCTCAATCCAACTCAGAAAGGACAAGAGCCCGCCGCCCCCGAGGAAAGTGTCATCTACGGAGCTCACGGCCGGCACCCCGGAGCTGGACAGGGTGCTCACGGTCCACGTCCAAGTCTGCAAAGCTCTGCTGCAGGTGCCTAAGGGATCCGGGGGGAGGGAGTGCGGGGTCAGGGGCGGCTTGGTGGGAAACCAGGTTGGGGTTGGGAGTCCTCTTTGCAAAGAACTGATCTTGATGGTGGTGGGGAGCACGTGCAGGGAAGAGAGCGCCACCCTGAGAGCCAGGGAGACTGAGGAGATTCCTCTGTGGAAGGTTCAGGCCTGGGAGAAGAGTCACGTGGCTCTTATGTATCCCCAGTCCTGGACCATAAGCAGAGGCTGCGGCTCCCTCAGGTGCAGACGCCAGAGCCCCATCCAAGCTGGCTCAACCAGAAAGAACATTCTGGCTCACAGAACTGAAGGGCCCAGGAGTAGGCTTCAGGCCCAGCTGGATCTGGGGTTTCAAATATTGTCGGAACTGGGTCTCTCTCAGCTCTGCCTGCCTGTATTGGTAGGCTGACCCTTTCTGGTGGCAAGGGTGGCCCCTGGCAGTCGCAGCCTGCACCCCACCATTTCTGCTGCCTTGGTGCCTCAGGAATCCCCGAGAGTCCGAGAGCTACGTCAGGATAGAAAGGATGGGCGGAGGAGGGGAGAGGCAGGAGCTGCGGTCGTGATCGCCAACCTCAGGGGCCATGTTCTGTGCTAACATGGAGCATTGCGGGCTGCTTTCCAGAAACTGGCCTCTCCTAACTTGTCGAGGATGGTTCAAGAGAGCCTTCTGGAAGAAGCTGTGCAGCAAAAGCAGGTTCTGGAGATGCTTTCTGTGCTCGATTTTGAGAAGGTCAGCAAGGCAACATCCATCGAAGAAAGTAAGTAACGGCCCGCCACCCACGGGCTGCTCTTGGGAATGGCATGAAGTGATGGGCTCCGAAGGCCAGGGGGGCCTCGCCTTCCTTCCTGACTGATGTCCAAAGTTAACTGGAGCCCGGGGGGGACGCGCTGGGGTGGTGGCGACTGGGCTGAGCTCTGACACACGTACCGTGGGCCACTCTGGTCGGCGGCACACACTCTCCCGTCAGCTGTGTGACTCTGGCCAAAGGACTCACCTCCCTGGGCCTCAGCTTCCCCATCTGTATAAAGGGGAGGCCCCTGGACAGTGTTCGGTGACGTAATCCCCAGGACGCCTCCGAGGCACAGAGTGTGCGCTCAAACACAAACAGTATCTGTGACCCCCGTCCGGCCTGCCCCCTACGGAACGTCCCTGTGTCCGCGAGGAGAGGCTGGAGGCCGTCGCTGTCCCCGCTGCTGTGGGGGCCGAGGGGCGAGAAGCCTGGGGAGGGCGCTCACGGCTGAAGCTGCTGCCCTCGTGGGTCACGTGGCATGTGGGAAGGGAAGCTGCCCGAGGTCCGGTCACCCCTCACCTCCCTGACCTCTCAGGCCTCAGAGCGGGAGGAAACCTCGGGGCCCTCGCTGCCGGCCCGTCCCCGCCATCCGCGGGGTCCTGACGCGGGCTCTCAGTCGTTCCGCAGGCCGCTCGGAGGAAAGGCTGCCTGAAGCTGTGGGGAGGGTGCACGGAGCCCGGCAGGGTCCTGTCCTGCGCCGCCAGCACGCTGCTGAACCAGCTCAAGAAAACGTTCCTGCACAGAGTCCGCGGGAAGTACCCGGGACAGCTGGAAATAGGTACCCCCGCTCCCCACAAGCCCCGCTGCTCCGTCCCCGGCCGGGTTCCAGCCCTGCCCGCATCCCCGTGTCGTCGTGGCACCCGAGGGAGGGCCTTCGTCAGCTGGCCCGCGCGTCGCCTCCTCTCCCCGGGGACAGGACGGAGTCTGGGAAACCGAGGCCGCGACGTTAGCCGCGTGGTCCGTTTCTCTGCGGGGGGACCGCGTAGCTTCCACCGGAACCTTAAAGGGGTTAGGAAAGAACGTTTATGGGGAGGGAGGCAGGAAAACGGTGTGTCCCACTGTTGGCCGCACTCTCCCTCAGAAGGCAGAGCATCCCCCTTCCACGGCTCTGGAACTGCGGCCGCTCTGACCAGCGCCCGGCGGCTCCGCGGCCTCAACGTTCCCAGGCGCCGGCCGGGCCCGGCCCAGCCCAGGGCGGGGGACGCGCCCCAGAACCCTGGCTCGGGCCCTCCTTCTGCCAGGCGGGGGGCGCCCAGGGAGGGGCAGCCGCCCACCGGCCGTCGGAGCGCCCTTCAGACTGACCCGACCAGGCGCGGAGAAGCCCCCAGCGGCCTGGTCTCCCCTCACGGCCTCTCTCGTGTGGCCAGCGTGCAGGAGGCTCCTGGAGCAGGTGGTCAGCTGCGGGGGGCTGCTCCCCGGAGCCGGGCCTCCCGAAGAACGGACCGTCACCTGGTTCCAGTTCCACAGCTACCTGCAGCGGCAGAGCGTCTCCGACCTGGAGAAGCACGTCGCCCGGCTCACCAAGGAAGGTAGGGACTGGAGAAGGAGGAATGTCCGTCCGCGGAGCCCTCTGTCCCGGCTCTCCGGAGAACCCAGATTTGACGACATGGCGCGTTCAGCCCACGTAGCGGAATGAGCTCCAAGGGAAGGTTTTACAAAGCGCAGAGTTGAGGTCCGAGCTGGATACGAGGGTGACGCGCAGCTGGCCGGCGTCCCTGAAGTACGGGCTGAGGTTTTGTTAATTTTCAGGGTGTATCCGATCCCTCGTTAGAAATTCCTCGAGATTCCAGGAGGCCCCTCTGAAACCAATCCAGACTGAGCCGTGGTGACCACACGGGCCTGCCCTGGGATCGGCCTCCCCGCGGCGACCGGCAGCGGCCAGACCTGCGGCCACACCGCCGACGGCAATCAGAGGGCCCCCGGTCCACTTCTCTCTTCCAGTGACCCTCGTCGAGGAGCTGCAGTGTGCGGGGCAGGGCAAGGCGGTCAGGAAGCTGCAGGGGAAGCGGCTGGGCCAGCTCCAGCCCCTGCCCCAGACACTGAGGGCCTGGGCGCTGCTCCAGCTGGACGGGCCCCCACGAGTGTGCAGGGCAGCCAGTGCTCGCCTGGCCGGCGCAGCCCGGAACAAGAGCTTTCGGGAAAAGGTACGGCGCGAGGTTGGGAGGCGGCAGCCCCCTGGCTACGTGTGTGAGTTGCGGGGAGGTCGGTTTTCTCTCTCAGAAAAATACAAAGGATGATGTTTTGAAGAGGGCTGCATTCACTGCAGAATGTCTTGGTTTTTAAAAAAATTCTGTTTTTTTAAGTACTCTCCACACCCGCTCTCATTTACAACCCCGAGATCAAGGGTTGCGCGCTCTACCAACAGAGCCAGCCAGGTGCCCCAAGATGTTTTGCTTTAGAGCTACTCCACTGGCATGAGTGCAACCCTTCTCCCGCCGTGGCCCCCAGCGACACCGGTCCTGCGGAGGGATCCGGCCTGCCAGGCCACCACCCGAGGATCCCGTAGAACCTCACAGCACAGCCTGACCACCTCGTAACTCTTGGTGCTTCCGACACAACATATCCTATCCCCGTGGCCTGAGATGTCGCTTGCATGTGAACGAAAGGGGCAAGGCTGAGGCCTTCCTAAGGTCTCCTGGGCCACCCCTTGGCCAGGTGCCTTCTCCCACGCTTCCTAATGAACCTGTGCATTTTGGGAAGCCGGTGGCAGCTCTCCTCTAGCTGAGGCAGCCGAGGGGACGGAGCCATCGCTGTGACTGGGAAAGGGGGCCAAAGGGAAGAGCTGCTTTGTTCTCAGGCCTCCGGCGGCAGCTCGGCCATAGGCCCCCAACGCTGCCTCCCTCTGTAGGCCCAAGTCTTCGGTTGGCCCTGGCCGGGCATCTGATTTCTCTGCTGTCACATTTTATCTGGATTTGGGAAATATTATCAGACAAAAAAGAGCGTTTTTCATTTTGATTACCATGAGCACAGGGACCAGAGATAAGCCAAATGTTGCAGCAGATCCCGAGACCGGGTGCCCCTAGTACAAAGATGACTAGATCAGGACCCCATTCCTGTTTAGAGAGAGGTAAGCGGGGCTCGACTTACTACCAGCGTCGGGAGGACTGGAAGCCCCCCACTCACGGCAACCTCATTCCCCAGGCGTTGCTCTTCTACACCAACGCTCTGACCGAGAACGATGCCAGACTCCAGCAGGCCGCGTGTGTGGCGCTGAAACAGCTCAGGGTGAGTCTAACCTGCCCCCACCGAGGCGGGAAGAAGCCTGAACTTAGTTCATGCCAAAGGTATTCCATTGGGAAGCCCCCCCACCAAGAAGAATTGCCACCAGCAAAAAACAAAACAAAAGCAAAATACCCCCAAAGCAAAAACAAAACAAAACCCCCCAGAAATCCCAAAATACAAAAACCAGCCCCCGAAGAGCTCATTTTGGAGCAGCCGAGGTCAGCTCCACCCAGAGGCCCCTCAGCCGACGTCTCTGGCTGTGCTTGAGGAAGACGGTGGCCCCGGGGACTCACTTCTGAGGCCTTGGATTCTGGGTTGTAATATCCTCAATTAAAAAATTTCTAAAAGCACCATGAGCTCATTGTGGGGAAAAAAAAAGTGTAAAATACAGAAACACACAAGTTACCCATCATCCTAATACTTAGCAGAAAGTACTGGGGGCATTTTGCTGTATTACTTCTGTTTGCGAGGGGCGTGTGTCAACATCCAACATTGTCCATCACGTCACATCCAATTTAAAAGCAGTGAGTTTAACAGGAACGCTTAGTGCCAAGCTGTTAGCACTTTCGAGATCTTTACGAAGGGGCCGTCTTAAATTAATGGACTTCCCACTCTCGTGGGATAGAAAATTGAGGTTCACCATCCATGTTTTTTTTACTATAAATAGTGTCATTATGAGCTTAAAAAATATATATGGAGTTCTGAATGATCTCCGTAGGCTGACCGCTCCCAAGTGTGACTCCAGGCCAGAGAACATGAAACGTTTGGAGCCTCTAGATAAAGCTCCGCCCTTGTACTCCCAGAAGCAGAGGTGAAAGGATGTCCCATCTCGCCTCCACCTCACCTGCACCTGGAACTGTCATTTTAGAAAAACCACTGCCAATCTGCTGGATGAAAAATAGATTAAACTCACTCACACCATTCATTCTGGAAAGAACCAGAGGAATTCTAAGAGGACCACCTGGTTATAATCAGCCAGCCAGCAAGGGGGGAGGGGTGTGTACCCTGTAGGGGAAGGTGAAGTGAGCTCTGGCCCTTGGCCCTCGAAGGGGTGGCCGGGGACAGCTGTGCCCGGACCTGGGCCCTGACTGATGCCCTCTCAGTCTGACCAGGAGGGGACGGTTAGGAGAGCAAGGAGACAGGAAGGTCCTGAGGGAAGCAGGTCTTCTCAATTTTAAGACAGGCCTTCTAGAAGGTATCCATAAAGCTCTGCCAATGGCCTGGCTCACGGGCAGGTGTCAGGATGGAAAAGGGGAGGCACTTCCAATGGCACTCCAAGTCCTGATGAACTTGAGGCCACATAAGAAACCTGTAAGCCTTCAGAAAAGGAGGCGGCTGAGGCCCCTTAGTCCATGCCAGGGTTGGGGTCTTGAGAAACTTATAAAAGTAGGTTCCACCTCTACTTCAAATGTCTCCTAAGGGATCCCCCTCCCCACCTCCAACAGGGTATCGAAAGCATCGATCAGATTGCCAGCTTGTGCCAGTCTGACCTGGAGGCCGTGAGAACAGCAGCCCGGGAGGCCACACTGTCATTCGGTAAAGTACAGCATCAAGCACTGGGTGCAGTGCAGTGGGGTGCCGGAGGACTTCCGGGAGGTGGTGGCAGAGAGACCACGGGCAGCCCTCCAGGATGCAGGAGAGCACATGGGCTGGGCACTGGTAGTGACCCGGTTAACCGCCTTTGGCCAAGTTTCCTTCATGGTTGAGGTGGCAAGAAGTGCCTTATTTCCCTCTTTAAACTTCAGTTTATGATCCTGGGGAATGAACGCCAGACTCGAGGCAGGAATACAGTTCAGCAGACTCTGTCATAAATGTAGGGGCAAGGCACTGGGTCCATGCGAGTGGCCGGCAGGGGCTCCCCCAATGCTCCCACCTCTGCCCCTCACAGCAGCACCCAAGACCCAGGCGTCAGCACTGGGGCCACCGTGGCCCACCAGAGCAGGAACGCCGAGGTGGGGGACAATCCAGTGACATGTCACCTTACTATTTCAGGTGAGAAAGGACGCTTGGCTTTTGAGAGGATGGACAAACTCTACTTTGAACGAAGAGAAGAGGCCTTTTGCCAGGAGGCGGATGTCGAGATCACAATATTTTAAGCCTCAGCCGACGGGCTCCAATGTTGGCATCTTTGTTTTTGCTCCCGCCCAGCCGTGACACAGGAACCGAGCTTGGGGCGGGGGTCCGCTGTGTGCTCCCCACCAAGTGTGAGGCGGCCTGAGCCCCTCCCTCCCTCCAGACCAGTCACAAAGTCCAAGGGCACAAGCGAGGCCTTCCGAACCAGAGGAGAGGCTGGCCAGCACTCTGAAGACTGTAGGACTTTCACCGCATGGTCAGCTTTTGGTCCTGAGCATCTGTCCGACCCTCCCCAGCTAGCTGTCCTGCGAAGGGGCCGCGGCCAGGCGGGGTGAGCCTGGAGGGAAAGGCTCCAAGAGGCGCGCGCGGCACGGGGCGTTCTCCCTGCCGGTTTTGGTGCAGCGAGGGCTGGGAGTGAACCGGCACGCGGGCGGATGGCTCTTGCCGAGGTGGTCGCGGCGGGGCACGTCAGCAGCAGCAGGCTGTCCCCTCGGCAAGCTGGGGACGGTGGGAAGCCGGAGCCAGGGGTTCACGATTCACGCGCTTAACCCGAGCTGCAGCCCAAATGCCGCCGCGGAGCCTGCTGACCACGGACCTTATTCCCCCGTGCCCAACGGCACAAAGAAGAAAATGCCACCGGCCGAGAAACCCCAAGTGTCGCGTCCAGAAGAGCGGTCACTCTGACCTCCCCCTCCATCAGCAGGGAACGAAACTCTTGAAGCGAGTCAACGTTAAGGCCTATCCGATAAACTGCTCTGGAGGCCATAAGCAGGTTTGAAAAAAGGTTTCACTGAAGAATACGTTTTAAGGAAGAAAATTCGTTTCCTATTTAAATCTATTAAAAAACCTCAAAGATGCCCCGAACTATTTTTGTGTTGAGCCGTAGAGACAGCCGGGGGATGAACGCGATTCCTGACAATGGCACTGGGGACCCTGTGACTGAAACCTCATGTAAACTTCCTGTATAGATTCTGTGCTTTTCGGTTGAACTTAGTATTTATTTGCCTTGTCCTTAAATTCGGTTTTCTGAAATTAAGATTAAAACGATTTGTATGGGTGTTTCCCTTTACCTGAGAAAAGTAGGGGGAAGTCATCGTTTCCCCAAACGTCCCGGGGAGGGAAGAAGTGCCACCCCCAAGCGTACTGGGGACACTCTCCGGCGGGCAGCTCGGGCAGCCGGGCTCCCCCACCCGCGGGTCTACCAGAGGACGGCCTGCGGGCCCAGTGCCCTCGGTACTCTCCATGTTCGTGAAGCCTCCACCTCTTCGTGAAAGCTGAGATGCCATTTTTGTATCTGAAACAAAGACTGAAGTGACAGTGGGTGTGACACCAGCTTCCCATGGCCACAGTCCTCTGTGGGCCTTCCATGGTCACCTGGCCGTAGCCTTGTTTACTCCCTTGGCCACCTGACCGACAGCACCTGCTTCCTGGAGGCGGCGGCAAGAAACAGGAGGAACCTGAGGAGGTACCCGACCTGCTTTAGGCCCCTTAAACAAAGGCATGGGAGGCACCCCAAATCCATGTTCTTTAGAAAAAAAAATTTTTATTGTTGCAACTAAAATGCAAACCCATCATTTATACGGCAAGTTGGAAATCTGTACAGTTTGACAGTTCTGTGAGGTCACAGAAGACCCTGAGACGCGCGCCCCCCGCCCCCCATCATACGGCCATGAGCGCACACACCCGAAAAGGTATTATACCGAAACACCTTGCTGTTTTTGTGTGTTTTTATTTTTGTAAAAACGGTTTCTTCCATGGCCATTGTAAAAAATAATGACCTGATAAGTAAATATTGGCTTAAGGCAAATAGCAGAGCAGCTCGCTACTTCTCTAACATACGTGTAACAAGATGGAGGGCCATCTGTTTTCCAAGGATAGGAGGTTAAACCAGTATATCCATTTTGAAATGCTCCGATATATACACGCCCAAACTACTACATACACAAACAGGACTTCAAAAAACAAACAAACAAGCCCAACTCAAGAACGCATACAGCCTGGTACCTCAGCCTCGCCCCACCTCACCAAGGCTCTGCGCAGCGATGCCTCGAAGGTTCCCACCACAGAGTTCTCTGCACGGGCTTCTAGCGCGGGAAAGGCAAAATGTGAAAATGCTGGCAAAAGAGCAGCTCGTGAGCCACAGCTGCCTTGTGTTTTGTTTGTGTTTTTTTGTTGTTGTTGTTGTTCTTGTTAAAAAAGCCACTTAACGTGGAGGTCTTAAGCTCCCTTGCAGGAAGAGTCGTGAGCACCATCAGTCCCCAGGGTTCAAGGGCGGGGGCAGACGTGGCTCTCAGCAAGGCCCCCGGAACGGGACGGCGGCAGGCGGACTCCGAGGGACTGTCACCCAGATTGCTTCGGGATGTGTGGTTTCCAACAGTTGCCTTCGTTCCAAATCACAGTCTGCTCGAGAGGAGTGTGAACTTCTGACCCTGGAGGCTGATCCCCAAGGTGCTGGGGGGGGGGACCCTGCTTGCCTAAATGTCCAGAGCGTGAGGTGTGACTCCGGCTTCCCATACCCTTGGAATGTCTGAGTTACAGTGGGACCCAGCTGGAGAAGGCGAGGCCGGGCCTCACCAGGAAGTCACCAGAGTGTCATGCCAGGAATCCAGCAAATATCTGTTACCGGAAAACACTCCATTGCTGCATGGCGATGATTTCAGCAAGTCTTAGGAACCATAGCCATGTAACGATCAGATCATGCAAAGGTAGATTGGACTTGTACATGGGGCACGTTAATAAGCAGAGAGCTAAGTATTTCAAGCACATGGTATCTGATGGGGACACAAGACGACCGTACATGCATTCTAATACACACAGGGAAAGCAGTAATTGAGAACAAGGTTCTAGCAGATAACCGGGAGGGGGTAACTGGGACAAAGTCATCTCACGTCATGTATCTTAAATATCCAAGTGTTCAGTATATATTATCCCTTGTTTTATAAACATATGCCAAGCCTCTTCTCACGTTACCCACAATGTCACGAAATAACGACTGCTTACAACCGTCCTCCTTCCTAGTACTGGGCTGACGCAGCAGGCTCATGGCAAAGTCTTACGTTCCCAGCACTACCTGAGGGTTTATTATTGTACTTTTTGATAAAGCCCTTGATGCAAGGCTGACATCAAAAATTTTTAATACATTATTGGTTTAAGAAAATGCTAGTGCACTATGGACACTTTGGGGAAAGAAACAAAAACAAAAAAATAAATACGGAGTGGAGAGACTCACTGCACACGGGCTCCGTGGAGGTCCGGGGGGAGGACACCGGGGGCTGCCCGCCCGGGATGCGCCGGGCCACACCGAGAGGGAGCGCGCGGCGAGGCGGGCCTCGAGACTGGCCCACGCCACCAGCACTGGACTCTCCTTTGCTCTCCTCAAAAAATGGGTTGTGGATTTGGTACTCGAAGGAAAGGGAGGGGAAACCAAGTCAAAAGGAGTGAGAACAACAGCCCGGGGAGGGTGATTTTAGTGCAGAACAAACGTCCGTCCAGGTCCCGGCTGGCTACGCTGCCCTGGGCCCCTCCCGAGCGCGGCATGCCTGCCGGGCGGGCGCGGGCTCCGGCAGCGGAGGCCGACAGCGGGTGGAGGTGGAGTGGAGGCGGGTCAGACTATGTGCTGCTGAACAGGAACTGGAATGAGACCAAACATTTTCACATGAGCCCGGGCCCTCCCCACAGAGCTGCACACTCACGCACTACCCCGGCCTCCCCAGCCTCCAGCGGAGGGAGCTTCGTTTCTCTCTTACAACAGCCCTTCTCCCCAAAAATCACCCCTAAGGAAAACGTTGTTTACATCCTGCTAAACCATCCGATGTACTCAAAGATGGTCGCCTGCAAAACAGATAAAATGTTTGAAAATGATTTTTAAAAAGTCCTGTGAGGTGATTTCCAGGACTAGAGTTTGAGGCTAATCCTCTGTCTTCCCTTCACTTTAACAGCCACACACATCTCGAGTGTGGACTTCTACTGAAACAGCATTTTTATTCCAAAGGAACTGGGAGTTGTTCCTTCCGGACCTCAATGGCAGCGTGAAAAGCTAGTGGCCACCCTGCCGTGGCCTTGGACCCTGAGGCGGGGCCCTGAGGAACCCCCTTTGTGGAGGCGGGGTGAGGAGGGCGGGGCCTGACCCACATGGCCGGGACAAGAAGGGACGGATGGAGAAATGAGCAATGGGAAACCTGAGCAAAAGCAGAAGCCGGGCTTTGTCTTCTAGAGATGGCCTTTTGTTGTTTCTCTTCTAAAAACGGGAAAGCTCGCAGGTGCTGTCCCAGCTCAGTGTGCGCACAGCAGAGGAAGCGACTGAGCAAGACGGCGCCCTAAACCCTTGAACCCTCTTCTCCAAAGGAGGTTACATTCGTAAAAGCATGGGAATCTTTCCCTGGGAAATCCAATATAAACTGTGTATCTGGTGACACCACCGAAGGGTACAAGGAAGTTTCTTAAGTGCCTAGTCTTTTTTTTCCAGAAATAACAAAAGCTGCTTTTTATAAAGGTTAAAAACAACAATGTGTTGTAATTCTATTATTTTTTTTCAAAAACAAATAACAATAACAAAAAAAAAAAAAAAAAAGGAGAGAGAGAGAGAGACACACATATTTGGCATTTTCTCTACTTACTCCTGAATAGGTTAAGGCCCTGAGATTAGACTCTTATATATTCTTGGGATCACAGGGCTCCTTAAAACCCCAGTGCATCAATCCTCATTTCTCTCTTGCTAGCCCTTCACAGTTCCAGCCTTTAAAAACCTTTGCTCTGTTTCTTCTGAGACTGGCTCAGATCCTTCCACAGCACTGAATGCTAATGCCGGGCTGTCGGCCAGTGCTTTCCGTACACGCGGTCTCGCCGGCACGTCCGTCAGTGAAAACATACCCTGTAGCAGAGATACGCGCCGGCCGTGAGGACCGTGGCCATGCACATGTTGACCAGGAACGGCTTCCAGGGAGTAAGCGCCTGGTCCTGCTCCTCCTTGGGTGGCGAGGGCTCCCCCTGGGCAGGACCGGCCCCCACGGCCCGCCTTCTGACTTCGGTGTCTGGACTCGTGCTGAGGGAGGAGACGGACAGAGACGGGTCACTCGTTCTGGGGAAACGGCAGCGGGGACGCTATCACTACGGTTGGAATTCCGGGAAACAAGGAGCCGCATGTAAACAGACCTTGGCAATACGGACACCGACCTGAAGCCGACCTGTCACACTCGCTGCCCCAAAGACCCAGATGGCCCCCCATAGCCAGGGTATGGTCCTGGAGCCCTGTGGACTCCTTGGTGATGGAGGGCGGGTGAGAGTCTGCCGAGAAACACGGGCACTGGCGTAAAGCCGGGTGCTAATCTGCCCTGGGGTTGCTTGGAGAATGCTCCCCTTCGGGTCAGGGAGGGCAGTGGCGCGGCCCACACGCTACCGCTCTCTCCCCAGACCCCTGCATAGCGGCCTCTGCTGCTGCTGACGTCAGGGCACCACGCATTCCCTCCGCCCCTCAGCCCGCCCCATCCCCGCTCGAGGCCCCAGCATCACTCCGACCCCGCCCGTAGGACCGTTTCTCAGGCCTTCCGTGTAGACTGGCCGCCCTCCTGGTGGCGAGCCAGAGCGCGCCCGAGGGGACAACGTGCACTGAGTTTTCATGCCAGGCCTGCCTCAGGAGAGGCCAGCAGAGGCCCCTCCTCCCTCGGCCAGCTCCCCCAGGCCTTTCCCTGCCCCCCGCCCTTGCCTCCCGCAGAAGCCCTGACCACAGAATGTCCTGCTTCTCACATGCGCCTCCACAGCCTTTCTACCCCAGCAGCATCGCGTGTGGTGGGCAGGAGCGCCCCCCCCCAGCATCACCTCCCCAGGAGACCGGCTGCAGGGCTGAGGCCCGTGTGCCCCGCTGGGGTCCAGAGACACCTACGTTCTTGGCACAACCCCAATGACTCCCGGAACTCTGGCTTCTGGCTTCCCAGACCCACACTCCCCTCGTCACCACCTTCACACACACACACACACTGAAAACTGAAAAGCACCCCTCTCTCCCCTCCAGTCTTAGCGAATACAGGACACATGACGGACCAGACACCAGTCACGTGCCCGCTCTCACCTCCCTCACCCTCAACTCCTGGCAGGCCCTCTGCTGGAGCACACTGGCTCGCCCTGAGAAGGTCCCCAGAGGCCCTGGGAAGCCAGGCAGTGTCCCCGGGGGACTGTCACTGAGCTGCTGCTGAGCACATCACACGGCACCTGCTCTGGGAGGTCCCGTGGGACAAGTCCCTCTCAAGCCCTAGAACCAGACATGATGTGGCTATGATCGGGACCCAGCTGCACGAAGGGGCCTGGTGACAGGTGCCCGGGTCAGGGCTGGGGCCTGGCACTTAGCATTTGGCAAGGTGCCCAGGTAAGAGTGTGATGGTCAGTTTAGCCAGAGGTCCACTGAGGCCCACACCACGTAGAACCTGCTTTCTTCAGCATTACAGTCCTGACATCTAGCCACATCAGCGCACTCCTGATCCTGTCCTTAAGCTCCGAACTATCCCGAGGTAGGGAGAAAGCATGACTTACCGAATCCCTAGACACATAATCGGCTCATCTCTGGTTTTTCACCATTCTACATGATGCTGCGATCACTACCTCCCCCTACAGATCTCTTGGGACACCCGTTTGCAAAGTGTCGCAAACCAAATTTCCAGACGTGTGCGAATGCCGGGCCACAGCACGCACTCGTCTGGAGAGCGGGGACCAAGGGCGCTGTCTGCACAGGCTCGGGCTCACTCCCGTGCATTCTCCGTGCTTTCACGCTTCATGCAGGCAAGCCCTCCTTGAGCACCCTGGGGAGGCAGAGTATCTCTTCTCGATGGCTGACCACCGCAGCACACACTTCCATCTCCTTATTGTCCAGTGTCCCATCTAAAATCCACTGTCCCCGTCCCAACAAGATGGTCTAGGACGCAGACCAGGAGTCACGTTCCAGGGATCTCAGTATTTCACATGCATCAATACGTGCTCAAAAATCTCTGCTAAATGGCATTAAGTTCATCAAGACTACATGAAAGGGTTAAATTCCTAGAAGGACCACTCTAGGGGCTGAAAGTACATGGTCTAACTTGGACAGCACATTTCAGGACCGGCGGGAAGCCGGGGGCAGGGAACCGTCATCTCTGGGCGGGACTCTGTTACTCGGATGCATGATTCCAACAGGCACCACAAGGTGGTGCAAGAACCCCACTGAAGTAGGTCCCTGGGGTGGGGGGGCGGGGCGGACGGGCAGCCAACCTGTGGCGGCATCGGAGGCTCCTGGCTCCCACAGCCAGGGGAGGAGTGGTGATGGTCCAGGGGTCCCACTCCCCAAAGACACAGAGGTGCTGCTTGCCAAGAGGAGGCTGTGTCCTCAAGGTTTCAATATCAATGTGTTTCTGGATCAGAAGGCCAGCCCCCCTCACCCCCAATAAGCCAGGTCCATTTGGCCTTACCTTTCCACGCCACAAGGGACATTTAAGGGGGTTCTGGTTTCTTCCTTGATGGAGCAGGCTTCTTTATCCTCCCCAGTTTCATCCTTTACCCACTGGTGGTTGGGGAAGAATTCCTTGCACTTCCCATTGTGTGGCTCCAAGATTCGTTTGGGGGGCCGGGGAGGAGGGGGTACGTGTTCAGGTGGGGGCTCCAGGTCCTCATGGGACAGCTCCTTCCATTGCTCCTAGGGAAAGCCGCAAGGGAACGTCCCGTTATTGTTCACGGTGGGCTGATCAGTCAGGAAATCTGCTCCCCTTTAAGGGGAGCAAAGGTGAGGGGCGCTCTCTGCTTCCTGGGGCTATGGACACGTCTACTTGGAAGATGAAATCTTTTGAATATAAGGTCTATTCTCCCTATCAGTGTTCTCTACATCAGCACGTCCAAGACAGAAACTGTATCCCGGTGAATATTTTTACAACTTTCTAGCTATTTGGCCACGAAAGATAGCTATTTCTTCCAACATGTCGTCGAGCATGTGAACTTTTATAACTGACAGCATCCTTCTTCACAGACAAAAATTCAAAGTCAACATCCCTAGACTTACGCAGAAGCAAGGCTTACCTGCACTGAAGAGTCTCCCATGATGAATTTGGCACCTTCGATCACAGCGAGGTAAGAGAATCGGAGCTGGTCTGCTGTCTGGATCAGTCCCATCCGAAACTTCCTCATTTCTAACAGAACTTTCTTGATGTCGACAGAAGAAGGGTCTTTCCTCTTGTCCATCTGAAAGCCAGACAGGAGACGCCATTCAGCCCGCCCCAGCTCCAAAGTACAACGTGATTTTCACTGTTCTGGAGGAGTCCTCCAGTTTCTACTCAGAAAAAAATCACAGCGGGGAGGCAGAATTCTAGCAAATGTGTGAAAATGCAGCAAAACTGGGACCACTAGAGCACAGGAGAAAGAGAGAAAGGGATTCTCTGGATCTTCCCGATTCCGCACTCCAGTTAAGAACATCCCTCTGCACAAAATTACTTAGCTTAGAGCTACTTTCATAGGAAGAAAGTTGTTAACAATTAGACCCTGGCTAGTTTACTGCAGAGACTGTGACAGAGAAGCTGGGGACAGGCTATGGCGGCGGGGAGGGGGGCTAAAATGGGCTCCCTTGTCCTCCCGGGGCTTTCAGGGGCCTCCTTACCAGCAAGAGGCAGGTGTCGGCCAGACAGAAGGTCCCCGACCTGCCGATGCCCGCGCTGCAGTGCACCACGACGGGGCCGTGCTCCGTGCTCAGCGACCCCGACTCACGAACTTTAAAAAGAAAGTTCAGGAACGAAGCTGGCGATTCGGGGACTCCAAAGTCAGGCCACGTGGTATAGTGGAAATGTAAGATCTCTCGAGTTTCTTGAGACTGAAAGAAAAAAGAAACGCACGATGATTCTAAGTGAATCATCTGTACAGAAATCGCGGCTTCCAAGCAAGCACGAAGTGTACCCCACCCCCAGCCCCCACCCCCATCTAACAAGAACAGCCTCCCTTCTCCGAGTTCCTTCCGTCTGCTCACACAGCCGAGATACACCAAGCACGGCGGGGTGCCCGACACTGGACCCGGAGGCCGCGCCCACCTCGACTTCCCTTCCTTCAGCATGCAACGTTCTCGCCCACATCTCTCCTCCGGTGCCCCATCCCCTCTGCTGTCTTCATGGTTACAAGTGATATCTCTCCGCCCCACAAGTCACAATGACGCTGCGTGGCCACCCACGGCAATCCTGTCCTAAAGGACCGAGAGGTTTCCTACGGGAGAGTAAAAATCGTAACCACACGTGTGCGGCCCCAGCTCTGGGTAACGCAGGGCTTCACAAGACTACCTGGAAGCCTCAGAGGACTGTCATCTTAGAGAAAAAAGTCACCACGCCACTCTCCAAGGCTGGCAGCTGTCAGGTGTGGCTCGGTGCTCGGCTGAGGAGGACGTCACTACCTACGGCCCCGCGGGCCCCGCGCTGCACCCATCGGCTCACCGAATTCTCGCAGACCCTTCAAGGCCTGGATTCCCATATTCCCATTTTCTCGACTAGGAGACTGAGGCTCGGAGGCTGACCCTCCAGGAAGTGAGGAAGCAGGAGTTAAAATCTAAGTCTGCTGGACTCCAGAGCCCATGTTCAGGGCCCGCTGCAGGAACTTCTGAAATGAGGGCCCTGCCCCTTGTCCCCAACTGCTTCTCTCCCTGGCCCCGTGTGCTCCCAGTGGAACAGAATGAAAAATAGCCTCCGGTGCCATTTCCAGCTCTGCTCCTCCCTCTGAACCTATGAAGAGTGCAGAGGCCTGCTTACCCACAATGCCTCCCCTCACTCAGCAAAATGTCCACAGTGTGCCTCCCGTGTACCAGCCACCGTGCCTGGCAGGATAAGGTAAAGACCCTGCCCTTACCCTCCCAGAGCTTACAGCTTCATTAGTTCTAAAAGCCTCCCAGGCCCAGCGTGACGAAAACTCGCGCGAGAGCCTACGATAAACACCAACGCCAATGGCCTGACATCAGCAAAGAATATTCATACGGAGCCCTGCACCAGCTCTGACACACGGGGGTCCTTCTGCGGAACCGGACGACTCTGCAAGCGACATCAGGATCGTTTATAGAACCACCCTAAGTAATGGCGGTTCTATTTTTCAGGGACAGAAAAACACTTAAAAATAGATTTTAAAAATGGAGTAAGAAGAAAATATCCCCAAAGCAAGTTCCTTCTTTAATCATCAAAAAGGTGTGGAATATCTCCTGTGGACCCCTCCCTCACAGCGGCCCACCTCTTTCTCGGGAATTCGCGCTCGACCTGTGCTTGGACAGATCCACGGCTGAGAAAAGAGTCTTTAAGAACAAAGTCTGTTCGAGCAAACAGCCCTTCCTATCCCCAAAACCCCCGTGCTGCTGCAGGCGCCCCGCCGCCGAGCGGATCTCATGAGCCCCTCCTGCTCCATCTGAATTCCATTTCCCTTAATAAGTGGGAAAAATTGTCTCAAGAGTTTACCAGAAGTCCCTCTTAATGTCAGGCTTGCAAATTTTAAAAAGCATGAAAAAGAACGTCTACGACATAATCCTCCAGGCACATTCCAGCCCGCTGCCAACATTATTCCTGAAAATCCTCCATCAAAGCCCCCATAAATCAGAGGCTCGGAGGCCGTGTGGGGCTGCGGCAGGCTCGGGCTGCACAGCGCTCGCCGGGAGGAGACCACGCTCAGGAGCCACAGCGCTGCATCCACAAAAAGCCATGCCACCTACTTTCCTCCGCTTAGTGGTAACCCGTGCGAAGTTCTAGATCTCCCTTCAGTTAGTTATTCAACAACAGGAGTCACGTGGAGTGGAAAGCAGTCAGCTGAAAACTAACCCATGAGCAGAACCCGGGCGCAGTCCCCCAGCAAGCCTCCATCCAAGTCAGCACTGCTCCCGCCTTCCCTCCAGTCTGGGTGGGGACCACCCTGGATAATCCCGTCACTTCAACCCCACAGAACCTGCTAACCCTTCCCGGCACGAGCTGAGACCGGGGCTGCTCTAACGCTTCACTATATTACCTCCTGAGCCCTTCCAAAAACCCCATCTGAGAGAGGAGGAAACGGACACAGGGAGATGTGATGCCTGATGCCCCCTACCCCAAGGCTGACAGTCTGACACTGTCTGACACGTGGGGCCTGGAACCCGTTCCGGAAGGGAGCGGCTGACCGCCATGGCCGAGGCTGTCCCCGGGAGATGCCCATACTGGCGCACGGTCCTCCGGGTGATGGCTGCTGGTGAATTATTCAGAATTCTCGTGGGCAGGCCTTCTGTGCTCCTGCTGCTTAGCCACAGACCTGCTCCGAGACCATCTTCCAAGGAGAGCTGGTGGCTGGTGTTAGACGTCCCTCCGAAGACAAGTAAGTCCAAGACCTCACTTAGATAAACGTACACTGACTATGACCTTGGGAGTCAGCCCCAGAAGGGCCCTTCTTCCCTCGCTTCAAGCTAAAGAGACTGTGGACAAGAAAAGAGGCAGCAGTGGCTCTGTAACCTGCGGCCACCACTTCAGTCCCTCTGCAGTCGCAAATACAGGAGCAGAGAGAAGCTTTAGGTGAGAAACTCCTTTTCCCTAGAAACTATGATGAGCGAGTGTTACAGTTTAGGGAGAGAGCTCTGTGGAGGAGGGACCTGAGGGCCCCCACCCCTCCCCCGCCCCGACTCACCACCACTTCCCCCCAGCTCCCCTGGTATGTAAGTGGGTAAGCTCTGCTTTCCACAGGGCTAAGAGCACATCTCGCTCAGAGTGTACAAAACCCAGAAACACCGGCATTAGGGAGTATCACCCAGGCGGAAGGACATCTCAAGCAGCGGCCGTGGGAAGGACGGAGTACGTGCCATACTCACGGTAAGGTTTTCCAATTCTAGCTGCCGTACTGTGTAATACGACTTAATATCTTCGGAGATCAAGGTTAATTTCAAATTTGTGTCTTCAAAGACCATTTCTTTCTCTTCTTTTTGTGGCCAGTACTGCGCACATTTTAACTAGGAGAGAAAATGATGAATTACTATAAGCAACGGACTGTTTTCCCAAGAAGGGACGTAAGAGTACCTTCCATGAGTTTCAACCACAACGTAAACCAGGGGTTTTCTGACCTTGGATGTCACCATTAGAATAACCTGCCTGCCTCTGGGGGACATGGGAGGAGGGGGTGAAGACCCAGGGCTGGTTGGGGAGAGAGGGCTTGGACCCCCAAACACAGCCACCCTCTGGTTCTCCCCGCACAAGGATGGGCTTCCGGAGTCTGGGCCTTCCAGACCATATATGAGGTGAAGCTGACTGTACCACAGCTTTCTTTTTTTTTTTTTTT
>CM052811.1:111372343-111423016 GCA_028533885.1 Nasua narica | reverse complement strand
AAGTCAGTCAGAGAAAGACAATTATCACATGATCGCTCTGATATGAAGAATTTGAGAGGCAGGTCAGGGGGTCATGGGGGGGTGGGGAAGAGAAATGAAACAAGATGGGATGGGGAAGGAGACAAATCATAAGAGACTCCTAAACTCAGAAACAAACTAAGGGTTGCTGGGAGGTGGGGGGGGCGGGTAGGGATATGGACATTGGGGAGGGTATGTGCTCTGGCAAATGCTGTGAAATGTGTAAGCCTGATGATTCACAGACATGTACCCTGGGGCAAATAATACATTATATGTTAATAAAAAAATTAAAACAAAACAAAACAAAAAAAGAAAAGTGACTGAGGCAAAAACCATGATTTTGAACTTGTGCTGTCGCAAGAGGACCATCTGCTGTAACTAAGACTGTCACTGTGGGGGGGGGGGGGGCTTGGCGGTGAGTGCTTCCCATTTCGCCACTGACATTTCCTTTGAGGTGTTACTTCTCTGCACTCGTATTTGCTCCCTCTAGGGCCACGACTGTGCTTTCTCTGGAGGGGCGGCTTCTCTGGAGCCTGCGCGGCAAGCCTGGGACCAAGGCGGCCCTGGCAGCCGTGAGAGCAGCGGCCCAGCCGAGCCTGAGCGCACCGTGCCAGCACCTGGCAAGGCCCGGGCACACTCAGGTCTCTGCGCCTGGGCCGCTCGCTTCTCCTGGTGTCCACACTCCTCAGCCCATCCCAGGGCCCCCCTCCCTGAGGCTGGAGAGCCCCGAGTGTGCTGGAGTGTGCTGGCCGAGGCGGGAGAGGGGGGAAGGAGTCGGGGAGCAGGGGTGCGACGCCCACTTGCTATGTGGCCGCTACACTGCTCGCTGTACACCATGTCGCCTTCTGTGGGGGACAGGCCTCCAACAGGCAATCTGCAGGGCAGGGGGTGAGGGGAGCAGACGGTGGCTGATCGGAGGGAAGCACCTGGAGATACCTGCCAGAGGGGCGCGGCTGGGCAGGGACTCAGACGGTCAGGCCAGAGAACCTGGCAAGAAACCAACAACAGAAGTGTGTTCTGGCTGGGGTCTGGAGATGGAGGTGGGACAGTGGGGTCCAGGTTAACCAGGTCCTGCAGCCACATGACGCACATCCCAGGAGCCAGCGGGGGCCACACAAGGGTTTTCGGCTGGGAGAGGTGTAGTGATGCTTGGTTTCGAAAGACCGTTCTGGACACCGAGGGTAGGATACACAGAGGAGAGCGAGTCGAGAGGCCATGGCGGCGACTGCAGGGACAGGCGCGCAGAGGGTGCTGCCCGGACTGGCAAGCACCTCCGGTCCACATGCTATCCCGGGGGAAGTTTCAGGAGTTGCAGAGAGCTTGGGAGAAACGCTAACACCAGTCTGGCAGGAAGCGCACAGGCAGATGCGTCCATGTTCAAGAGGCGGCCGAGTGCCAGGCGTCTGGGCATTTGACAGAGGCCAACGGGAGGCAAACTTGCCCCGGCCGGCAAAGCAGGGACGAGCAGGATACAGAGGAAACCTGCTTTTCAGAATAAAGCTGCGCTTACGCAGCTCTGTAATGGAGCAGCAGCAGCCGGGGAACCCCGTGCGGAGGAACACAGAACACACACACACGCCCCGGTGCCCTGGGGAGAGCTATTATTTTCTAATGAAGCAGATACCACGTACAAGAAACGCAAAAGCAATGTAAAGAAATAAACTCGGACAAAAACGTCCACTTCACGGCCTGGGACACGTACAGACGGTGAGGTACACGGGAGACAAACCCACGACTTACCGATCCTTTCTCCATCACTCTGTTCAGCATGACGACGCCCCTGCTCTTCTGCTCCCACACCATCTCCCAAAAGTGACCGCACGTGTTAGGCAAAGGGCCCTGCAAACACACAATCCACAAGGTGTATACCATTTTACACACCGACACGCTCCAAAGTGAGCACGGCGCTGGCAGTTAGCAGAGACAGTGCCCTTCGGCAGAGTGGTGGCTGGGTTTGGGACAGGGACTGCCCTCCCTGCCTAGCGGTCAGGAACCTCAATTCTATTTCTGCCATGTGGTAAAAGGTTATTTCTGCCTCTCCGGGCTGGTTCAGGGCTGACCCACAGAGGAGAGAAAAGGCTGATTCTACTTTCTGGCACGAGCTGACTGGTGCAGGGGCTCCACTGAGGTCCCTCTGGAGCGTGGGCGGAATATGGGACGAAGCTCGTGGGTGCAGGCAAGAGGCAATATGGGGAAGTGATCATTAGCGACACTTCTGGTGGCTGGAGCCTCAGCTCCAATCACTTATTATTCATGTGACCGTGGATAAGTCACTTTATGCCTCCATGCCTCAGTTTCTCCACCCACTGCTCTCGACTAATCACAGTCCTTATTCACAGGGTTATGAAAGTTAACTACGTTCATACATGTAAAGGCCTTACTGCAGCACCTGGGACACAGTAAACAGCCAGGAAACCGTTAGCTGTTGTTAGTATTATCAATAATGATGGACTGACCACAGACTCCTTCACCCTTGGACCAAGGAACATATATGAGATGTAGACACAAATCATCAGTCACGTGGCTCAAGGGGTCCAGGGTGGGCACCAGGACACGGTGGGCTGCCTGCCAACTCAGCAATGGGCACAGACGTTTACTGGATCCAAGAACACCGACGCCTCCCGTTTTTCAAGTGTTAGTACTGCCTGGAAGGGACATCACCTCTCACCTCCATGACAGACCGTGTCACCTCCCCCAGCCAGCACCATATCTAGAATGGTTTCTCACCTCTTCTCACCCAAATTCTCCCAATTATTTGCATCCGTTCCCTTGAAGTCCCACCACACCCTGCCTAACCACATGGGCCCTCGCCACCCACTCCCTTTCCTGACCTCTGCTCCCTCCTGCTGCCTCACCCGGACACACCCGCGCCCCACAGAGCCTCAGACGACAGCAGTCAGATGCATAACCCTTTCCAGCCAATTAACAGAAACACGGCTCCCAGAAGACAGGGGTCCCGGGGCCTCCTGGGTGGCCACCTGGGTCTTTCCGCCTACAGCCTGGGCACAAGGACCAGGTCTCACAGCTGTGGCTCTCACCAGTTACCAGCCTGTCACATCCCCGCTCCCCAGCACCCTAGCTTAGGATGGGTTTCAGGGATGAAAAATCATGTAAGATCCAAAGGAGAACTTAGCCAACACTTCACTGTGGAAGTGACAGAAGGGATCTTTGACGTTATTCTCTACACTTCCATACCACTACCTTAAAAAAAAAAAAAAAAAAAAAAAAGACTACAGACTTGTATTATTTGCCTAATGAACAACATTGAAAATTTTAAAAATGGGCGTGGTTTTCTTCGTTTCTGTGGCTTGGAAACTGTGTCACTCCTACTGCCTGGAGGTACAACTTTGGGGTCGGGCTACTTCGATCCCTTTTATAAATCCCAGGGCAAAGGGCGGCCATGCAGGCAGCTGGGTACGTCCATGGGACCACCGGAGAGAGACCTTCAGATGTGCAGGTAACTGCTCGGGCGGGAGGCTGCGGAGGACGGTAGTGTGCCGGTCTCCACGGCGATACCCTAGCGCTCCTTTGACTTTATACCCCTGTCCGTCTTTGCTTTGGACTTCCTAACCCCACACCAAAGTTGAATGGCTAAGATTAAGAAGTAAGACACTTGGGGGGAAAAAAAAAGAAGTAAGAAACTTGACTTGTTCTAAAAAGAGAAGTTACCAAGAAACTGCTTTTCCCTCAACCTCTTCCCACCAGCCAGCCACCACCAGGACCTCCTTCCTTATCAGCCTACCCCAACTGCGCCAGAGGTGCTGGGAAGACCACAGGCTGAGGCCTGGTGAAAGGCCTGCCCCCTACACATATAGCGAGAACTTCCTCAACGGCCCCAGGGCTGAACACAGCGTGGCTGGTGTTCCGTTTACCAGAAGGCATCTGAGCTGCTACTGCTCACGGACAGAGAGAACTGGGACAGGACCAGACGGGGCAGTAAAGAAGGGCCACGGAAGGTATGCTGATCCAGCTCCCTGCCCCAAGGCAGCCTTTGCTCATACGTTCTCTGGCTTCGCTGTCACTTCCATCTCCCAGGATTAAACAGAAGTACGATGTTCAAAATCACCTTATGCCCCAGAGCCATACAGAGCACTGATAAACAGATATGGAATGAGAAAGCAAAAACTATGACTAAAAAGAAAGAAACTTCGAGTGTTTGGAGCAACTTATAGGTAACAGACTAAGACCTGAGAAAATGAATTAAAAGAAACTTCTCTATCCTCTTTCCCAGATATGGTCCCAGATATGACCCATGGTCTCTGGGTCAAACACCAGTAAGCGTTTCACAAGAAGGTCAAGTAGTAGATCATCTTTATGATTTTTTTCCACAAAGATGCCAAAAGCCAATGGGAATTTTAAATGATTGTGCGTGCTTGTCCATATAATCTCAGGATGCTTTTTTTCGGGGTCAAAGAATGAAGACCGCGCTGAGGAATTCTGAGCAGGCACCTGGACGAAGATGACTGGTCTACTGCTAACCCTCTTCGATTTCCCTGAGCAGCCCTCGATGCTCGGAGGTGAACACTTACAGGCCCTCCTCTTGCCACAGCCCTGCTTCCTCTGTCAGCGGACCACAGGCAATTCTGGCATTTCATGCTATTTTCTCTAAGCCCAGCAGCAGCACCCTTCCCAGAAAAACTACATGTTACAACCCAACCCTGTCTCTGAAGGAAGATATTTTTCCCTCCTTGTTGTTTTTTTTTGATTGCGTACAACCTGGCCTTCTAAAGGAGGTGGCAGGTTTTATTTGAAGTACAGATGACAATACTAGAAAATTCTTAAGTTGACATCAAGTAAGGCAAAAACCCATTAAAAAAATTTTGGATAGTCCACTTACCTGAGTAAGAATGTAACTCCTTTGGGCTTCTTCCATCTTTATCAAACTGGCATTGATGTAGTCATTATCTTCTTGATGGAGTTTAATCCGACTGTGGTCAACTGAAAGGCAAGCCAGAACTTGGACATTAGTCCTGGATGACCAAGTGTCCACACAGGCAGTGCACCAATGGGGAAAGCAAAAAAGGAGAGTCAGTGGCATCGAGCGCGTTCACATTGGCTGAGGCCATGTTATTTTAATTGAGATTAGTCATCAATATGAGGATGACTTAGTATTTTCAGAAAGACTTCTGGAAGTGTTTGAAACTTAACGTTAAATAGCTACAGAGACAAACGACACTAAAACATGGGTTCTGTCCTAATTGGACAATCTATTCTTAGGTCTTATCTTCCTATACTTATCACTGCCCCACAATTCAAGAGGCTATGAGGAGGGGGTGCCAAGGGATCTTTTCTTGGATGCCCAATATATACTTCCATAAGGTAGAAAAATACAGGGGAAAAAAAAAAATCCACTGAAAATTTCATCCAGTCCCTAGAGTTCTAGTTGGTACAGTGAGCCACAGTAGGTAGGATTTATGATCATATCTCCACCTCATCTATGTCTAATGGTTTGAAGATGAAATAACCTACTAAATACATAGTGGTATGGAAAGGGTTACCTTGAATTCCTTTATATAAAGTTGTTTGTTTTTTTTTTTTTCCAAGTTTCGAGTGTAATACACTTAAAACAATTCTAACCTATGAACAGAATTCAATTAGAATTGAATTGTAATATTTCAAGTTCAGGAACTGTCACATCAAAGACATTTAAAAGATAATTAACTGAAAAAAATAAACTCTAGAGTCCAAAACACCAAAAGTACGTTAAATGTAGCTTTTAGAACAGTTTTTAAAAATAAACTCTCATTTGGAAGGTCTGCTCCAGGTTACTGAAAACGCAGAGCCACTTTTTTCCCCTTTTACCATGATTTGTCACAAGAGCTGCGGTTCCCTGAGGGCCACTTTCCTTATCCTGCTAGTGCAGCTGACAAGAACAGGTGGGCATTTTTTCTGGAACAACACAAGGGATGATGAAGGCAGGAGACCACTCTCATAAATATTATATTCTCTCCTCTAGCCCAGTGGAAAAGGAGAAGTTCATGGGGACACATGGTTCGGGGCTTTCTGTTCTAAAAGATTTCAAGGAAATGTTTTTAAAAATTAGTCAGCATTTGGAATAATGTTTCTCATCGTAGAGGATTAATACGAATTGAAATATGTGGGTAATATTTAAGTCACGGAGATCGAGACCATATAACCCGTTGGTGGGTTACATGAATGGGCTCCAACAATACCGGGGGACCCTGGACAAACAATTCCTCCTCTGAGCACTGGGCTTTTCACCGGCCAAATGGAAGACAGACAGAAGATCTCACTTTCTACCTTGAATCATTCTCCCCGTGTCCCCATGACCTTAAGAGCAAATGGCAGAGTTGGGGGAAAACAAGAGAAACAGGAGGGAGATTGGGGATGAAAAGGGTTAGGAGTTGTTCCCTCTGTAAAACTGGCTCATAAAACCATTCAGACGAGCACTGATGAAAAATGTAGACAAGAAATATCAAGAGGACATCGCTGCCTCGAGCAGAGCAAGGATGGCAAGGGGGTCTCCTGGCTCCGCATGAAAGATGCCAACAGTGCTTATTCTTTGAAGTTCAGAGCCGCTGGTCAGGACTTTACAACAGAATCACTGGAGGGGAGGTTTTTTTCCTTTTTTTAATAAAACGTGCTAGATGCCACAGCCTAGACGTGATGAATCAAGGGTCGAGGGTCGGGGTGCGATCATGAGCCACTTGATGGCCGGGCACTAGACCTCAGATGCGCCTGGCGTGCACTTTCGGTTAACAACTATCTCAACCACAGAGAACATTTAGGAGCCAGGCACTGGGCTAAGTGGCTTGTGTTATTTTATTTTCTCTCCATGCCATCCTGAGAGCTGTGTGGCTCGTGCTTTACTGGAGATCAGAGGGCAGACCAATCTGCCCGGTGCCCCACGACTGGGCGCCGCAGGCTGAGACACCCCCGGGTGGGGACCCATGGCAGCGTGCAGAGGCAGACTGCCCAGGGCCAACCTGGGGCCACTGTGTGCCCCTCCCAGGAACCAGGTGCTGCACAGCTCAGCGTGGGAAGAGCCCGGAACACCAGCGCCCCTGGGAGCCGAGCGACCTAGCAGGCGTGCGGAAGTGCCTGGGAGAAGGAGGGCTGCCTGTGACTTCTGTGTCCCTGGCAGATGGAAGGGACTACCACGGGTGACACCAGCAGCTCCAATCCTCTCTGATGGACAGGCTCTAAAATCCCTGGAGGTGAGTCAGAAAGTTCTCTGTGGCCCAGAGGAGGTAGGAAGTTCATGCCCTTTACTCAGCTCCAGTGTTTCTGTTTTACACAAACTCTAACACCTTTAGTTCTTGACTTTTGAAATATTAGCAGATTCAGAGCCAATTACTCAGAAGGCAGAGGAGGCTGTCAGAGGCCAAGAGGCATGCTGAGAGATAAAGGCAAGAACAAACTGGAAGAATGAGGACGGCCGTGGGGGGTAGGGTGGGTGGGGGTGGGACCCAAGGAGCAGAGCTGCCTTCAGTGGAGGGGGAGTGCCCTTCCCACTCTTCCGTGCCTGTGCAGGGCACAGGCACAGTTCAAGACGATGCTCGGGGTCTAATAATACTGTTGCTGAGTCATCCAGAGAAGGTTTTATCATGCCTACTATACTCTGCTTCAGCTGGGAGGAAAATGATTCATCATAAAAATAGTCAAAGCTAAAAAAACGTGCTTTGAACTTAGCTGAATTTTCCAGAAACTGAAACCTTATTCCTTCTACAATCGTGGAAAAAATGAACGAACCATCACTCTAAGTCTCTGACGCTTTGATTACAGGAAACAAGCATGTCGTAAACCTGTACTGCTATGACTTTATGATGACACCCTGGGGTGCAGGGGTCCCGCCGGAGAGGCCCTGTGCTCAGGAGGCGCCGCCGCACGTGAGCCCAGTGGAAGCAGGGAGACTGGTAATGGCGATGTGAATACTTACAGGGACTGACATCTCTGTACCTGTTTCGGTTTTTGTTCTTAGGAAGCTTGGCCACTCTACATGGGAAGTCACTGGCCTCGTGTCGGATATCCTACCAAAAAAAAAAAAAAAAGGATAAAGAGTTCTCTTTTGAAATCTCTGGCATCAGGAATCCATGCAGACATTTAACCAAGTGTGGGCTATGTGCCAGGCACTGAGAGGACCTGGGACAGAAACACACATCAAAGAGAACTAGGCAGTGTGGGAAATGCAAGGCGATAATTCAGAGGCACGTACAAGGTCAGGAAGGGAAAACAGAAGGGGAACAACCACATGCCTGCCATGGGAGGAAGGCATGGGGCTGGGAGCTGCAAAGACGTGGAAGAGGGCAGGGAGATGGAAAGGGATGGGGGCGCGGTATCTTCTGCAAGGGACAGTGAGTGGGCTCACGGAAGCAATGACAGACGACAGGAGCACATATGTGGGCAGGCTCGATCTTGGAGAGCCTTGAACGTCACGCCTGGGAGTGCCATCTGTAACCCTGTATAAAGCTACAGTTATCAAGGGCAGATAAAATGCACCTTTATGCCAACAACTGTCCGGCTGCTTTCCGAGGAGATGGTAGATAAATCCCATTACACCACACCGTCAGAAAGAGGAAGTGCCTGGGTTAGCGGAAGACCCAAATTATGCCTCCTGCTAGACTGATCACAGGCATCTGTCTAATTTCGCTCTTCTCCAACACCACTATGACCCCATTTAAAAATCCTTTCTTTTTAACTTGTGAATGTACTTGTGAATGTACATGTGCATGTACTTGTACATGTACAATGTGAATGTACTTACTGCCACTAAGGTATACACCTAAAAATGGTTACAGTGGTAAATTTTGTTATGTATATTTTACTACAATTAAAAAAAAAGGCAAACTCTCAGGAGAGGGCAGAACAGGAGGAGACAGCAGCAACAGAATTTTAGAAGCTGGAAATCTTATTAGTAGTTGGCAGGTCTGAAAAAGCTCAATTACAAGTTAGCAGCGGGGAAAGCAGAGCACCAGCCCATTTCCACCACAGAATCCTGCAGAGGCTCCGGAAATGCTGCTTCTGGATGGATGGGTGGGATTCACTGCCTGAGAAGCAGCGGATCTCCCCACCACCCCCCTTCCGTGCTGCTGGGTGCCTGCCACCCGACATCGCGGAACTCTGGAGAATCATTTTCTGGAGAATATAAATCAGGAGGCAGAGTGCTTTGTATGTAATGTGAGCAGACAAGAGGGAAGACCAGAAGATACTATCGCCAGGGCGACCAATAGCCCAGCTAGAGGACTCATGGTCAGATCAGTGCTGATGGGCCCCTTCCACTTCTCAGAGCTCTGCCTCGAGAGCCCCAAATCTTCATCACACACAGACAACCACGGATTCTAGGATGTGAGAAGAATGCCTCTAATATAAAAGAGATTTACGAGAAAAATGGAACAGGAAAAAAGCCCCTTGGAAGCAATAAACTACAGAGAAAAGAAAGCTTTAAAAATATATTAATATACTCAGTGAGATAAGAAAAGATATTTTATCTATGAATTAAGAACAAAATGTTAGGTAACGGTAGAATAAATCCTCCCAGAAAGCAAAGCACCCCCTATCCCCCAAAACCCACAACAGAAAATAAGGCAAAACAAAATACAAGGAAAGAAAACATAAAAAAAAAAATATTCAAGGAAATCTTCCAGACCCATCAAATACTCATCATAATGATAAAAACAGACCTACACCAAGGCAATAAGTGATTCCAGAATCCTTCAGAGAAAATATTTTGGGGGCATCTGGGTGGCTCAGTCAGTTGAGCATCAGATTCTCGGTTTCGACTCAGATCATGATCTCAGGGTCGAGTGATCGAGCCCTGTGTTGGGCTCTGTGCTCAGCGGGGAGTCTCCTGGAGATTCTCTCTCTCTGCCCCTTCCCACATGTGTATATGCACTCTCTCTCTCTAAAATAAATAAATCTTTAAAAAGAAAATATTCTTTAAGTTCCTCAAAAGAAAAAATAGTTCATTTCAAAGGATAAGGTCATTAGAAGAATGGCTTCGTTTCGTGAGTTTAGGAGTCTCTTATGGTTTGTCTCCTTCCCCATCTTGTTTCATTTCTCTTCCCCACCCCCCCCATAACCCCCTGCCCTGCCTCTCAAATTCCTCATATCAGAGCGATCATGTGATAATTGTCTTTCTCTGACTGACTTATTTCGCTTAGCATAATACCCTCTAGTTCCATCCATGTCGTTGCAAATGGCAAGATTTCGTTTTTCTTAATGGCTGCATAGCATTCCATTGAATATATATACTAAGGGTTGCTGGGGGGGGAGGGATATGGACATTGGGGAGGGTATGTGCTATGGCAAATGCTGTGAAATGTGTAAGCCTGATGATTCACAGACATGTACCCTGGGGTAAATCATACATTATATGTTAATAAAAAAATTAAAAAAAAAAAAAAAAGAAGAAGAATGGCTTCGGACTTGCTGACAGAGAGCAAAGGAGCAATGCTTTCAGAATCTGAAGCAAAAAGGATCTCTAACCTAGAATTCTATATCCAGCCCAGTTATCACCAAGTGAGACAGGACAATAAATTAACCAAATTAACACTGCAGAGAGGCAAAGCCTCAAACCCTGGACTACATCCAGGCTCCCGGCCTCAGCAAGCCACTGGAGCGTATCTTTCATCCGAGGGAAGAAAAAAACCAAGGAAGAGAAAAAATGTAAGATATAGTAAGGTTACAAAAATAAATCTGACACCAGAGCAAAGGCAAAGGAAGCTTCCACTGAAACCGTGGAGGGAGGAGCTCCCAGGAAGACCTGTATGTATTGGACCTAGGAGCGAGGGGGCCAGACTGGAGCGGTAGGACTCAAGAGACAGATGTGTCAGTGACGTGCCTTTGTGCACCGTACCCACCGCGACTGAACGAAACCACGAGAGGGAAATCAGGAGAAGACCTGATATCCAAGAAACAGGGAATCCAATCAGGAAAAACCGACGAAGTTTCAGGATAGTAGCTATGTCTGTCATGCCTATAGACCAAGCAACCCAGACAGAAGGAGAATGGAAGTCTCCAGTACAGATGCCTCTAAAACAAAACCCGGAACCAAGAAATCACCTGTAATTGCTTTAATACAGTGGCCACTGCCCACACATGGCTACTGAGAGCACACGAGAGGCGGCCAGTCGGAAAAGAGGTGCCATGTAAGTGTGGAAATGTGTATCAGATTGTGATGACAGTACTAAAAAAGGAAAGTAAAATATCTCAGATATTTTCAGTAGTATTTGTCCAAATAACATTTTGAACATACTGGGCCAAATAAACTACTATGAATCTCATCTGCTTCTTTCTACTTTTCTTCCCGTGGCCACTGGAAAGGTGAGATTACCCAGGGAGGTGCCCTGGATTCCTCCTGGCCAGTGCTGACTGACCTCGTGGAAAACTGCCCGAGAGGCTCCAAGAGGTCCGGGAAGAATTAGCAACAGGCAGAAAGAACCCTCTGTAGATGAAACTATACAAGGCAATTATTAACTATGGGAAAACTTTAAGAAGGAAACTACGGCACACCATCTGTGACCATGTGCCTAGGCAAACAATGTAAATGACGGGTACTGTTTTAACCAAAGGGTACAGCAGACTGGGAGAATGGGGAAGGGGAAGCAGAGGGGTGGGGGGGAAGCAGCAAGGCTGGCTGCTCAAGAAAATGAAATCCTCCACTTGCGTAAAGGTCTAAAACCAATCAGAAAATAAACATTCCCCTTAGAAATATGGAGATCCCTATAAGCGAGAATCGGCAGCTCATAGAACTGAAAATGGCTTCGAGCAGAGAGGCTATGGCAACCTATCACGGTCCTCGCTCACTTCTCAAACCATGCGCAGATGCGACGGGAATTTAAACAAACAAACAAACCCCACATTCTGCTATTCTACTTACTTAAACAACTGCAAAACGGCAGGGAGGCCTTTCTGACCCACACCAGAGAGGAGCTATAATTTAGGAGCACCTGCATAGATGACAAACTTACCTGAGAAAGCAAAACAATCCAGCACTCATCAGGTCATCTGGGGTGAGATTCAGCTTTCAGGGAAAGGCTATACCAATAGAGAAAAATCGCTTGAAGGAATAAAAATCTAAGTCTTAAATAAGTTGTTCTATTTGATTGGAAGCACTTGGCAACAAGTAGGAATTCGGCCTCGGGAGGTGAAACAATCTGCTCAGTCCAGCTGGTGTGACTGAAGAGACGGAAGAAATCACTGATACGGTTAAGCCACTGAACCAACAAATATTCGCTCTGAGGAAATAAGGACCCAAGTATCGGTAACTGTGGGCAATTGATTTTATTCAGCTAAAGGATTATACTAATATGTACTTTTTTGTCGTGTTTGCCACCATCCCCCCCAAAAAAAGAGAAAGGGAAAGAAAGTAAAAATTGGAGATGTTATTTAGTAAAGATATTGAGAAAACAAGAGGTATTCACACAATACTCGTTAAAAACTGATTTTAAAATTAAGGTAAACTCAGACTAAAATGCACTGATCTTACATGCAATAAGCTTTCCTAATCAACTTTAAGCTACAAATAATAAAACATACCCATTCAAGTGTTTCTCTACATTACAGTGGCATATGGGAAATACATGCATGCTCTGAATACAAGTATTTTCATTTCACTTAGTCAAATAAAATGCCAAGATTACAGTCTTGAACTTGAGCAGTGATAAAGTACCTTTAAAGTTAAAGGTAACTAATAACAGCAGTTTGGAAGTAAGATGCATTAGACCAAAAACCGTTAAGGTTTTTACAGAATTACAGCAAAACAAGATTTCTGCACTGTGAGACTGTATCAAAGATAAGGTAACTTTCCAAGAGCTGTAGAAAAGATGACTGACTAATGAAAAAGTTTAAGGAGACTTCCATCACCAGCATAAAATATCCTTAGATCATTTATCATGCCGATCAAGATTAAATAATCTAACAAGTGTGTAGAATTTCCACTCAGAGAAAATAAAATAAGTAATAACATAAAAGACCTTAAAGCTGATGATGAGAAGATGAATGCAGTGTAAATTGGGAGCCAAGACAAAAAGGAAATAATGAACTTGCCATGAAACAGGTTCCCAGAAGCATCCCTTAAAGAGAAACAACAACATATCCAGATCACAGTGTACCTCTCAGCATTTCGGGGACAGGATCACATTAAATGAGAAATTATATTAGTAAAAAATGAAATATACCAACGTGTAACAAACAGATTCCTTATCCAGCGCCTCCTTCTCTTAGCCAGTTCTTTACTGGCTTTTCAAGAGCCTACTTCCGATTCTTCTAGATTTCGGAAATGTGACAATAAAACAGCACGTGGACTAGATGTCCACGGTTAATGCTCTCCTGAAGCTACTGTGATAATGTGCTCCTGAATGGGGGCTCAAGTTTGGCCCAAACTTACAGGCAATTGATTGAAATTACACTGTATCATTTTATACAAGCACTGGGCACCCTAATGATCCAAATCATCTCTATAGTGAACTATTGTCACGAGAGAAAAAATTAAGTTCTTCCAAAATTATGACTTAACTGGGCTAGAAAGCTGTGCTTTTAATAAGTTATAAACAAAACATCTGAACTGGAAATTTTAAAAGAGGCAAGGAAGTGAATAGGACTTTAACATTACCTAAATGATTTTTTTAAATTTAATTTTATTTTTTCAGTGTTCCAAGATTCATTGTTTACGCACCACACCCAGTGCTCCATGCAATACGTGCCCTCCTTAATACCTACCACCAGGTGAGCAATAATTTCTAAAGCTGGTTCTTGATTCTATCTGTGCCATTCATTTTTTTTTAAGATTTAATTTATTTATTTGAGAAAGAACAAGAGCGAGCAAGGACCTATGCACTCTCGAGCTGGGGGAGGGGCAAAGGGAGAGGGAGAGAAGCAGACTCCACACTGGGCACCCCTCCCCCTCAACATGGGCTCGGGTTGACGCTGGTCTTGATGTGTGGCTTAATCTCAGGACCCTGAGACCTTGACCCCAGAAGAAATTAAGAGTTGGATGCCTAACCAACTGAGCCACCCAGGCGACCCTCTCTTGCTCCACTCATTTCATGAGGTAACAGATAATCTCCCAGTGAATACAAAGGGCTAACATACTTAGAAAGCTGTGGTAACAGAATGAATTAGGGCCCAGGGTGAATTCATTTCTGTACACATTCAGGAAAGCTCATTATCCATTATTCAAATACCTCCCAAATCCAATTAGGCAAAGTAGAACTTGGGTGAAAAGCTGACAATTTTTTATTTGAGATTTCAATTTTTTTTTCTTTTTAACCCGCACAGGCATAAAAGCCAGTCCAGCCTTGTAGAAATATTTTCATGTTTATAGTAGGCACAGCGTTAAGTGAAGCACAGCAATTTTGGTTTTAACACCCTTTTCAGTCCCACAAAGGGGTCAATGTCCCTTACTGGCTCCGTGGTAAAATGCATTAGTCACTTTTAAGCTGTCCCACACGTGACGAGGTAGGGAGCATGGCAGGTGCCCTTCAGCAGCTGCGAGTGTGACAGAGGTGCCGGGGTCCTTGCCACTCCATCCCCCCCAGCACAGGCCCAGGCCCAGACCCAGGGGAGGACACAACCAGAATCTGGTGACAAATTAACGAATGGTCCCAAAGGCTCCCCAAACTCAGAGTCCTTTACCTCTACACCAAATGCTTCATTTCGTGGGACAGAAAAGCTCCTGAAAATCAGGAGGGAGTTTGTTTAAGCAAATGTCTGCTCTGATCCTATTTTCTCAATTATCTGTTACAGAATGGAAGTTATCAGAATAATAATAAAATCATTACTATTCTACTTTGCAATTGGGACAGAGTCTTACGACAAGACAGTACCAAAATAGCTGCTAATATATGGATTCAAAGCAGAAAGGGTTCTTTTTTAATGGTCGTGACAGTGATCTGTTCTAAAGTCTAAAGGAAGAAAAACCCCAGTGGCAGGCACTTTGCATTCGCCAGGACCAAGGTGAACTACAAAGTCCTGTCAAACCTTCAACGTCTACACTCCCCCTGACCCCCATTTTACAAATGGTGGCCAATTGGATTGTTCAAGCTGTAACCTAGTACTTTATGGAGGTCCTGACTCTCAGAAATGGACACAGAGAGCTAGACTGAAGGGAAGTGCTGAAATACAGTAAAGGCAGTAATTTAAAATGCAGTAAGCGAGCATACAGGGGTGTACGCTTCCTGGAACTCTCGCAGCAGCTGCCAGCTGAACCGGGAGATATATATAGAAGCGGGGGGAGCGTGCTAGCCTAAAATTTTAAAAACCAAATCTTCAAGGTAACATGTGGACCAAATTTTGTTAGTTATAAATCTCATTATAAAGGTGAACATTAAGTTTCTGTATAACAAAAGTACAGTATTTCTGTATACACTCTAAGAAATATAAAATTATCCAAGTCAGAGGTTAAATGCCTTCCAAGCTGAAAGCAATTCCGTGTCCTTTATATACGGAAATTAATGGAACGATATCATTTACTATAAAAATCTTAGGAAAATATTTTTATCATATCATACCTTCATATAATCGACAGGCAAGCAATCATATACTCAATATTGTTAAATTTTAAGATACACTACAACGCTGAAATAATAAAGAAAGGGCTTAAAATTTAGCTAACCAACACCAAGCCAGTTTCGGTTTGAGGTTTTTTTTGTTTTTTGTTTTTAATTTTATTTATTTATTTGTCAGAGAGAGAGAGAGAGAGAGAGAGAGAGAGAGAGAGAGCGCACAAGCAGGCAGAACGGCAGACAGAGGCAGGCTCCCGACTGAGCAAAGAGCCTGATGCAGGACTTGATCCCAGAACCCTGGGATCATGACCTGAGCCGAAGGCAGAGGCTTTAACCCACTGAGTCACCCAGGTGCCCCTCAGTTTGAGTTTTAAAATGACTGTGTATCAGATTAAAAAAAAAAAAAAAAGATGCTGAAAAGTAAACCAAGCATCTAAGAACTTCATCTGTGGGGGCTGAAGGAGAGACAGGGAAAGGAGCGAAAGCTGGTCAGCATTTAAACGGCCGCAGGATGTACAATCACCTTCTGCCGGAGCCTGAGGAAGCGCTGAGTCGTCCCGCACACTGATCCCAGGAGCCGTTAAGATAAGCGAGTTACAAATCACTAACAGAACAAGTATGTACGCGTGGGAAACGACATGGAAAAAAAGCATCACCAAATTGCTGTACATATTCCTCGCCAGTGAAGGGAGGTGGGATGAGGGGTATGGAACGCCCTTCTTGAAGCTGGCAAGGGGACATCTGGTGGAGCCGGTGGAGCCGATTCCACGCTCTAATGCACGCCCTCCGCTCGGAACACACAACAATGGTCCATTAAATATAGAGAAAAGCACAAAGGCATAGCTAGGCTCAAAACCAGAATGAGAACGAAAGCAAAGGAAACAAAAGCCCTCCCACTCAAAACGGCCTGTAAACACAGTACCCAAAACACAGCAGATGACTAGTTCTGAAAAAGGTAACTAACAAATCAGCTAGGAAATAAATCCATTCCATGAGAAATGCATTACACACCCTGTCAGGCACTTTCAAGAGAAATATATTCAAGATCAGGGATAAACGAAGGAAACCTTTTTAAAAAAGATGTTATGAATAAAAACAGGGAGAAATGAAACCAGAGTAAGCAGATAGGAAAGGACAAATGAAAAATCTTGAAAAGGAAATTTAAAAACAAAAACAAGACACAAAACCTCAACAGAGAGGGTAAATGCTAGATTGAACACAGCCAACAGGAGGAGGCAACTGAAAGCTAGGAGGCGGGAACACAGCCTGAGAAACAGGACACAGAGGAGAGAGGCCACGACATACACCCAAGTAGTCGGTACCCAGGCACATCAGGGTAAGAGTTAAGCTGCAAAATATTAAGGATAAAAATCTTCAAAACAAACTATCTTTTGGAAGCTGAACAGAGCTTTAACATTATCACTCAATTTTAACAACTCTGTGGTTATACAGACATTTAAAGTAAAGAACTCTTAAAAATATAGAAAGGGACCACTGTCATTGATGATCCTAAATCATTTACAAGAACAAAGCCAGTTTATGTATTTGTAGTTAATAGCTATTTTTGATTCCTGAAGATCTTATGCAGTTTCAGAACTGAAAATTATGTTCCAGCTGCAACAATAGGACTCATTTAGAAATAGAGGATTTGACCTTTAAGAAAACTTTGTGATTGGTGAAAGCGTACTGGTATGGTCTTCTACTACTGCAAAACTTTGATGCAGATGAAATTAATTTGGAAACAGCAGTCCGAGTTCATTACAGTAAGCTATCTAACCTTAAATTATTTGTACATGAAGTAGAACAATTAACAAAGAGGTATGCAAACTGCTTTTTCAAGTGTCACTGATTCTAAACCTTATTTTTACAGTCCTTAGTGTATGTTTTTCTAAAAAAATCACTTATGTGTTCTGTTAAATGTCATGACTTTCACCTTGGGCAGAAATCAATAGGCAGAAAATGAATCAGACTTACAGTAATTGATGTCAATAAAGTACACTGGAACCAGTATCTTTTTAAATGCTGAGAACCACAAAGTCATTCCTGTAAGAGAACAGTCTCAAAAAACGCACTCTGCTTTCGCTTCTGTTTTGTTTACCTTCTGCTTTCCATGAGGACAGTTAAGAACTTCAGGCCCTGGGGTGCTGGCACCTGGCCGGAGGCCAGCGGGACAGCTGACGAAGGACACGAGCAGCTGGCAGACAGGAGAGTGGAGGGCTTACACCCTCCTTTACAGGGAAGCGGACTGCCAACCGCCAGCTTCCTCCTTCCACAGCTAATTCCCCTAAGCTAGGCGGTCACAGGGAGGGACCTTAGGGACCCACACGATGTTCCCTCTGAAGTAACTCAGAGCCATGCTTATAAAATGGATATAGTACTTCTGGGGGTAATTTAGGAGGGTGAATGGGAGGAAAACACAATGTCCAAATGAAAGGAGCTTTGGTTAAGAATTTCTTAAATACTGAGAGAACGGTACAAGATTCTGGTGCCTTAACCAAGGCTTTTTTTGCGTTATTATCATCAAACAAATTTTCTGAATACATTCTAGATGAAATATGCTGTTCTATACACCACTTAGGGGATCAGGGATGAAGAAGGAAGACATTATCAATGCCCCAAAGCATTATGAAGTGATAAGTTCTTCAGTCAGGCCACAAAAATAAAGTGATAATTTGGGGAAGAGAGGAAGCAAGTGACTAAGTTCTTCAATATGGCTTTCCAAAGAACTCTCCATAGCGATTAAGGAAGCAAGGCTTAGATTCAGTGTATGAGTCCCTTCAACTCTTCTAAGTATCTGCTGAGCACTGACCATGCGGCAGGCACTAGGCTATGAGGATGAGAAACCCTGTGTTCCACTGGGGAAGAGAGCCAGATAAACGGGATGCTACCTTCGGAGCTCGGTGCTGTCACGTGGAACTCCCACAAACACACCCACAGCCATCCATTCGGGTTACGGAGATTTAACAATAAAACAGACTGAGGCCCGCAAGCAAGTGGCCATTCTACCTGCGCCCCCGCCCCGCCATCAGGGCGTGCTTACTCTCAGAAAGGCACAGTGAGCGGTTCAGAAGCCCCAACTTCTATGGGCACCTGTATCTTTCTTTTGGCTTCTTCCTGTGGGTTAAATTTCAGGTTTTAGCACCGAAATGTGCCTAAGAACAATGGTATCAGGCTGCATGCACAAAACCACACGGATCAGACCTTATGGGCGATTTAAGGATTTAAGGATAACCTGGTCTAAACACAAATTTCTCATCTTTTTTCCAGACCTTAATCCATGAGTGAGATGGACGCTGCAGACATGAAGCTAGCTGAGGACGTTGCTACACCAACAGCAAAGGTCGCGAAAACTTTAGGGCTTCAGAAGAAAATCTCCTTGGGCCAATCCAGTGAGAGGACTTTCAGACAAAACCTAAAATCATCGGTCTAGTGTCCGCTTACTATTTACCCTGCCAAGACAAGCTAGTCTTATCATGAGGTTACATGAGACAAAACCCTTGTGAGCCCATAGCCTGTGGTTTCATTTCTCCATTAAGAAGTCATGCAATACTCGGGGTGGCTTGAAATCCCTCCTCGAGAAAGCCTATCCGAACGTAGCAAGTGAAAGTAACATCATGGGAATGACTTTACAGCCACTCTAATTTAGGTATGTTAAAGAAACTTATTTATCACATCAGCATGGAAAGCGTGTTAACTGGCGGCACACTCGCTCTTAAGCCGTCTGGACAAGGAGCCGCTTCAGCACAGATACCACTGCCAGGGGCCACAGGGGCCCTCCAAGTCTTTTGGAGAAAGGTTCACTCTTTTTTGTAAATTCTGTAAGTTTTGACAAATGTATAGTGACAAGTATCCACCATTACAATATTAAATATTTTCACTGCCCTAAAATCCCCTGAGCTCTACCTATTCATCCCTCCCTTTCTCCCCACAATCCCTGGCATCCACTGATCTTGTTACTGTCTCCATAGTTCTGGCTTTTTCAGAAATGTCATATAGATGGAACGATATCATATGCAGTCTCTGTCCAGTTTTTTCTATTAGGTTGCCTTTTTCTTAATAATGTGCAGAGTGTTCTTTATGTACTCTGGGCACAATGGCCCTTGGTGGTCATATACACTGCAAGTATCTTCCTCTGTATTAGTTGGTTTTTGCTGTGTAACAAACCACCCCAAAAACATAGAGACTTACAACTGCTTATTTGCTCATGAATCTAGATGACCAAGATGGCTTGTCTCTGTTCCTTGTGTTGTTGACTGGGCTTGAATATGCATTTACGTTCAGCTGGTGGCCCAATGGCCTCACTCACACACATACCCGATGCTTGGCTGGCTGCTGACAAAGGGGTGATGGCAGTCGTTTAGCCACATGTCTTTCATCAACCAACAGGCTAAGGCTAGCCTGGGCTTGTTGTAACAGGGGAGTGATTATAGAATTCTCAAAAGCAGTGAGAGAGGGCAAGGCTCAATATGCAAGTACTTTCTCTGGCTTCTGCTTGTGCCATGATCGCCGATATCGCACTGGCCAGAGCAAGTCACAAGGCCAAACACAAATTCAAAACCGGTTCTCCGTCTCCTTATGGGAATCACACTCAGATGGGCAAGCAGACAGGGGTGGGAGGAATTTGGGGCTGCTTCTGCAAACAACCTAGTGGTATCTTTGGATGAACAGAAGTTCTTAATGTCAATGTAGTTCAATTTATCAATCTTTTCTTTTTTATGGTTAGCTTTCTGGGCCTATCTTAAGAAATATTTGCCCAGGGGCACCTGGGTGGCTCAGTCATTAAAGTGCCTGCCTTCGCCTCAGGTCATGATCCCAGGGTTCTGGGATTGAGCCCCGCCTTGGCCTGGGGCTCAGGCTCCCTGCTCAGCAGGAGGCCTGCTTCTCCCTCTCCCACTTCCCCTGCTTGTGTTCCCTTCTGTGCTGTCCCTTGGTCAAATAAATAAATAAAATCTTAAAAAAAAATATTTGCCCATCTCAAGCTCATAAATACATTCTCTTACATTGTTTTTTGGAGAAATCAACTAAAGAAGAAAAATGTTTCCCACACATTTTAATCTCTTCTGTCCTTTGCCTATTGATCTTTGAGAATATTAGTATTTTTCTTCATATAACCTCTTTATGTAGTTTAAAGCCACCCATTCTGTCTCTGCTGGAAGCTACTTTTCCAATATATTTGTTGTACGTTTAAAAACTTTTATGTATGGGAAACTAAACTTAACTGTGGGAGGATGATCATAAAACTGTCAATGTATTAACAGTGGAGCGGCTACTGCTAGTTGGCAAGATGAGTGATTTTGTATTTTCTATTGCTTTCCGATATTTCCTACGGGGAACATGCATTGCCTGTGTAATTAAAAGTTTAGAAGTAGTTTTAAATTTGTATGCATTCCAAACTCTTGACCTCTTCCTGTGCAATTTCCTCTACTGCTCCTAGCAGTAGAAAGTCTTTCTTCCTCAATATGGTAATACCACTTTTTAAAAAAACGTTTAGTCTTAATCTATCTGGAGTTATTTTCCTGCTACAATTTTCAACTCCGCCATTAGCCTTTAAGCCTCACACTGTGCTGCTGGTTCCGTCAGTTTATCAGCCTCACCATATTCAGTGCAATCTTTGTGCTTGTGTATTACAGTAGCTCAAGCTGCGTATTACGGAGAGCTCCCCCTCCTCCTCCCTAAGTTGAAATAGTAACAAAATGCAGCTGCATCTGATAATTCTGATTTCAGAATGAACAAATCACTATTTTTCAGAGATAGATGAACCACTACAATTAGGTAGAACTGTTTTTTAAAGAAGATGATGAAGCCGAGACTCATTTTTTGCAACTATTTAGCAAATTAAAAATCAACAGTAACATAAGAGATTAAAATATGGGGAATTTAAAAAAACTACAATAGTAGTTTTGTAGTTAAAATGAATACTGTTCCTTTATTCTTCTGTGAGGAAAGAATGGGCAGGATGACTGGGATACAAAAATCTCCCCCATATTTATCTAGTATGTATTACTACTTATATAAACTTGTAGCAAAATAGAAGAATTAAAAACATTTCTAGGCACCATGTTCATAAGCAGTCCTGTTTAAAAAAAAAAAAGGCAAAGCACTGTTCACCATGTCAACTGCTTGACTTCTAAGTTCAGGCAAAACAAATTTTATTTTAGTATTAAGTATATTTACTTAAAATACACCTTTTGGATAACATATAGGTAGCAGTTTCTCAGCAAATTAAATTAGTACATCTTCCTACCTTGTCAACATATTTAGTGAGATGAGATTTTTTTTTAAAGGTTCTATCCCTTCCTCCTCTCCACTCACTAGCTTTGGGCTTTTAGTCTTCTGCCTTCTTTGAGCTGAACACATGAAAAGCACATTCTCTACACAATGGAATGAGGCAGTAAACCTTTGCTAATAACATATGATCAATTTCTAGAAGCTTTTTAAGGCTGATAGATGCCAAATCCTTCCTCAAGAGGGTTTGCTCAATATCTCAATGCCACAACTAAAACTAAATAGGAACCAAATCCATATACATATTGCTAGACTCAAACTGGGATCACTCTTGTTACATAAATAACTGAAGCTACTAGAGCCATAATATCCTTTAAAGATATTACAATAGCTAGATATTCTTCCTCCCAAGGCTCACTAAATGACTAGCAGGAAAATAAATCCCAAGGGCCAAGAGGATCAAACATTTTTCAAAAATCAGGATAAATAAAGAACTTTAGAAACAGTAAATCTAGAGACATTTTCATGTAACAGCAATACATAAACTAAACTAATAAAATAAAATAAAAATCACTAATAGAATGTTTGTTTCCCTACTGTGCTGAAAAGCAATCTTCACAAGAATACTCAGGGCAAACAGTATAAAATTTCCCTAGGATATATTCATTAGAGGACAGGATAGTTAAAAAGCCAGAACTGTAAAATTCTTTAAATGTAATTGGTTTTGCCACCCAAATATATTCCTTAGAGCAAATTCTTCCACAAGATGCCAAAAGTGGAGTTTTGACAATGACCTTCAGAATCAAAACCACAATATATCATTGTACTTGGAGCCAATTTTTGTCCTTGCATTTCAAGTTGTGCCAAGTGTTGATGAAGCAGGTAGTTAGGTCATGGTCCCCATCCTCAGTGAGGTCCCACTTGGGGGGGAGGGAGACCACCTGTGGCCATAATCAAACGCTGCAGGAAGTGCTGATCAGAGGGGAAATCGATACCGCAGGAAAAGGGAAAAGACACTAAGGTTAGTTAGCAAAAAAAAATGGGAATAGTAAATTCAGGAGTAACTAACTGCAGAGCAGCCACATCTGGTACAGAGGAAAGAGATCTTCCTGGCCCTCCTGACCGGTCGCTTCTCTTTGCAGACTTTGACTGGCGTCAATGGGGGGGAAATAAATCAGACAGCTATGTCCTAGCTGTTTTGCCTAGTCCGTCCCGGCACTGTTCCCTGGCACAGAGGTACAGAAGGGATGGCCATTCTTCCTCTTGGCAACCTCAGAAGCCTACTGCTTGGGCCACAGACTAGGCCCCTGTCATCACACCAAGGTCAGAAAAGACAGCGGGCCCACGTTCCATGCCGAGGTGTGCCCAGACTCCTAGGGATGCCCAGGGCACAAAGAACACTTCCTAAACTTCCTACCCCCATTCAGCAGGGCTGGACAGGTTTTCTGGAAGAGATGATAGATGAGTCTCCCCTATTAAAAGGAGCAGACACTCACCGGGTCTAGCTTGTTGGGCAGTGCAACCCAAGTCTTATGGTAGGGCCCTCAGTGAGGATTTACTGGAGGAGGGTGCTGAACAGGTCAGGGAGCAGCAAGGGAGAGCTGTCAGTCCGGAATCAAGTCAGGAGCTACAGCAGGAGGATGACAGTGGGTACAAAACGACTGCAGTAAGAAAGTACTGGTGACCGAGAACTACTTGGAGAATTCTGTTCCCTCTCTGATCTCCTCAATACGAGGCTCACGGGTGATTTTCCAGTAATGAGTAATTTCCTGCCTAGGATACCCAGGGAACGGCTGGGTGTGAGAGCAACATTTCTTGGAAGGATGTGCCTCTCCCCGCCCCCGTCCCTTCCCCTGCAGGCAGAGCCATTTTCTGATGTGATGACATTCCTGGAGAAGGCGACATTCCATCGAATGCACACCCTCCCTACAACTCTGGGATGGTGCAGGCCAAGGGCTGGGACAGCAGGAAGGATCCTACAGGGAGCTGCCAAGCCAGGCTGAGGAGGGACTCAGTTTAGTACGAAGCACTCCCAAATTGTGACATCCTGGGACTGTGCAAACAATATTCAGGCAGGAACAGCAAGCGAGGTCTCGCTAGTTCCTGGTGTCCAAGCAGGGCTGCCATGATGGTCAGCTCCCCAGAAGCCGTACTCTGACTGCACTTCCGGGCTGACGAGCACCTCGGCCCAGACGCTGGACGCTACCATCGCCTTTCCTTGATCTTTCACCTTCCTCTAGAGGTGCTTCTGGCTTCTCTGATTCCAGAGTATTCAGATTTTTTTTTCTTCTTTGAAAAAAGTATTTGTTATGGCGCTAGGATTTACTTCAAAACAAATCAGAGCTAGGAGGGGTTCACGGGGTGGGGTGTGGGGAGTTCAGATGAAAGAAAATGGGCCCCGAGTTTATAATTTTTGAAACTAGGTGATGGATACTTAAGGGCTCATTATATTAATCTCTCTAATTCTATATGTTTGAAAGTTTTCTTGAAGGAGAGTCTAAAAGCTCAGTTCTTCAAAGTAAGGGGATGATATGGTGAGATGTAGGTTTCTCACTGATTACTCTGGTTTTAGGACTGGGAAGGTGGCAGCAGCAATGGCAATTTTCCCTTCCTCCCGAATTTCTCCACATATGTAAACAGAGCAACAAGGATAGAAGACTAACTTAGACAACAACTAAAACAAAACCAGAGACAAGGCACCGGTATGACCCTGAAAGTACAAGCATGTGGGGACAGGCCGCTCACGGAGATCCACGTGGCATCAGCATTTCTGTGGGAGGAAGGTGACTCAAGACCACAGCTGATTCTGACAACTCGGGGATGGGAAGAGCTCCCCGGTCACCAGCAGATGAGTGCTGCGAAGTGTGACGGCCAGTATGTGTTAGCTGCCAAACGGGGAACAGATTCTGCAGGCTCCAGTTCAAGGGCAAGGCCAGGCTCTCCTGCCACCCAAGGTGCTAGAGCGTTCCAGGCCCTAGAGACTCTCAAAAGGCCCTCCTAGGACAACATCTCGCACTGAGGAGAAACTTCTAGGAGTAGAACAAACTACAGGCAAAAAGGGGCTAAGGAAAGAGGAGGTCGCGATAAAGTAGATCTTAGAAAGTACAAGGTAATTTTAAAATAACTTCACAAAGACATCGGAAGAGGGAGCCAGAGAGCCCTAAACTAGATTATCTATCTGACCCACCCCTTCCTTCCTAAAACTACAAGGAAACTGTTCACTTAAAAATGATGTGAAGAAGAAAAAAACAAAACAAAACAAAACAAAAAAAATGATGTGAAGACAAGGAACACTTGAGTCCCACACAGCATTATTCTATAAAAGACGGTAAGGGAAACAGCAGTATTTTTACAGAAAATAAAAGCCAGCTAGAAAGATGACCACGAAAACTCATCCAACTAGCAAACAGAAATTAAGAAAGTGGTAGAAGCTATGGAAGAACCATATAGACAAGAATGAGAAATCAAGAATCAAAGTCACTGAAAGAAAGAATGATCCGAAAAGAGAAGTAAAAGAAATCAGGAAAGAATTAAAAGGAAAATGTTTTCAGAAGTGAAGACAAAACAAGGAGGATCATGAGTGCAAATAAACATGTTTAATGCCTTAAAAGAAAAATAAGGGGGAGTTAAATAAATAGAAATAGGTTCCTTGTACTATTATTATAATTTTTCTGTAAAGTTTTTTGAAATCATACTTAATTTGTTTAGTCAAAAAGACTTCCCTAGAGAGAGAGGGTACAAGCAGGAGAGGCAGAAGGACAGGGAGAGAGAATCTCAAGCAGATACCATGAAGCTCGAGGCAGCGCTCGATCTCATGACCCTGAGATCATGACCTGAGCCAAAACCATGAGTCAAACACTTAACAGACTGTGCCGCCCAGGTGCCCCATATTTAAAAAAAAATCTCAAATTACATTTAGTACATTTTTTAAAAGTAATCTCTACCCCCATCGTGGGGTTCAAAATCATGACCCTGAGATCAACAGTTGCATGCTCTACTGATTGAGCCAGCCAGGTACCCAGCAATTTTTTTTTTAAAATAAATAAGGAAAGATTTTAAAATTTTTGAGAGAAAGTGAAAGAAACAGATGACAAGCAAAGATCAAACAGAACAGGCTGAGTACCTGAAAAAGGAAACCAAAGTAATGTAAGAAAAGAAATACTGAAAACTCAAAATCAAGACTTTACTAAGATTAAAAAGAAAGAAAGAAAGAAAGAAAGAAAGAAAGAAAGAAAGAAAGAAGAAAAGAAAAGGTTTGAAATTCTTCATTGAAAGAATACATTGATTTTTTGGAATGGCTAAAAATGGCAACCATGGCAGGGTTTAATAAATGATCAGACTTTGAAATAAAAAGTTAAAAAAATCCTTTGAAAATCTAGCAAAAAGACCCAGTGACTTTTACGGGAAAGATAATTAGGTTGTCATCCACAGCAATGTTTTGCACCAGAAGATAATGGAGTAACATATTTAAATCATTTAAGGAAACAAAATGTGATCCAAAGATTTTTATATTCAGGGAAAGTGGCCTTCAAATTTAAAGGCGGCAGACATACTGTTAAGAACACGCACTGTCAATTCACAGAATATTATTCCATAACCTGTCCAGAGAAATCTGGTAGAGAATGAGCATCGAGCAACCAGAATGACAAGGGAGACTTGGAGAAGAATAGGTAGTTAGCCTTAGTATTTATTTGCTAGTAGGTTTAAGACACAAGGACGGTGATAAGGGAGACGGTGCACTGTGTAATAATGTGGAGTACAACTATCAGAAGGGAGTATGGGAGGCAGAACGGAAAGAGTTTTTATCTTGTTGATGAGTTTTATGGATATTGACTGAGAATCTTCAAGTATCAACTGAGAGCAGCTCCAATCAGATGCTGGGGAAGAAGGAAGGGAACAGGAATAAATGACCACTAGGTAACGTCAGCGCTGCTCCCAGAAGGGGACACAGTAACAGCCAAACATGGAGGGCACCAAGGGCACATACAGAATAAAGATCTGGTAGGAAGGAATCACTAGAAAATACAAACATTCTTGAATACCAAAAGACATAAGCATTTATAAAGTTCCTTCTCAAAAATTACAAAAATAACACGTCCAGAGTAGAGAATACAAAGATGCAACAAAAAACTTAACCAAGGTTAACAGTCTAGTCAGTGTCCACTCTTCCAAACTTTTCTCCTAAAACATGCAAACATAAATCATGAATTCTCACTGCTTGTTATACAGATGCACACTATACACATTACCCTATAATATAACCTCGTAATCCAGCCATCTAACCAGCCTGCATTTTCTCAGGATTTTTTTAAACTGGGTTTTCTAAGTATATCGATCGCATTAGCAAATAACACTAAATCTGCATCTAGCACTACTTTAGCAGTAATTTAATTTTCTTATTACTTTACCTAGAACCTCCAAAACAATGTTCAATGGAAGCTAGATTAAGTCAAAAATTACTTCAGCATTTTACATTAGGTTTGAGATATAAATTCTCCTATTTAAGTAGCTTCCTTCGATTCTGTGTTACCACCTTTTAATTGTTAAGAGCTGCTAGGTAAGGCCAGTTAGAACTCCAGAGCTAAAGGGGTGCCTGGGTGGCTCAGTGGGTTAAAGCCTCTGCTTTCAGCTCAGGTCATGATCTCAGGGTCCTGGGATTGAGCCCTGCATCGGGATCTCTGCTCAATGGGGACCCTGCTTCCCCCTCTCTCTCTGCCTGCCTCTCTGCCTACTTGTGATTTCTCTCTGTGTCAAATAAATAAATTAAATTAAAAAAAAAAGAACTCCACAGTTATGTTATTTATTGTATTGTATTGTATTGTATTGTATTCTATTGTATTGTATTCTATTGTATTCTATTCTATTCTATTCTATTACCAGGGAGAGTCTAACCTCCCCAGAGAGATGCTATTCTGGACAGAAAGAGCTCCCTGCCTTCTCTCACTGCCTCAACTCTAACCCCACAATCACGCCTAACTAGTTTTTCTCTTTGGGCCTTTTCCATTTGGATAAAGTCCCTTGGCAGTTATGTCCAGCTTTTCATTTTCCTCCCGCCGACCCTGCTCTGCGCTTTGGGGGCTCCTCATGCGACCGGACAGCAGCATCAACCCCCTGGGCCTCTCTCCTGCCCTTTGCAGGATTTCGGGACTCGGTCACTCTCTAAAACAACTTCCTTTGCACACATCTACTGTTTTTCCTTTTTATACGCCCAGATTGAAAAATTCTCGAGAAAATCCAAGCGACATTGAAAACCAGAGCATGTGTGAAATTCCCATGACCACTGAAAACCAACTGCCCACGTGTGTAAGCACCAGGGCGCGCGGACCTTCCTGGTGCTGTCCCGAGCGGCAGTCCCCGCTGGTCACATGACCTGGTGCCACCTGAGAATACTCACTCAAGAGTGAGAGCAAAGATCTCAAAGCCGCCTTTGTTACTGGTACTTTCCCTGTATGTTTACTCTTCTACTTACTCTGCTTTTTTTAAATTACAGGCAACTTGACATTTTTATCACCACCAGGCCTTTTTCAGACATTGTTAATACTTCAGTCCATTCTGAATGGCATTAAATGGTTCTCTCTTGGTTAGAAACGATCCAGAGTATCTTTCAGCAGCCAGGTCAGAAACTATAAACTAGGTAACCAGTCTGTAAACCACCATGAGACTGGTAAAGTACATTCAGACTGACAATTCTATTTCAATCTATTTCCCTTACAGGTAGGCAGATGCTTTCTTAAACAGGTTCAGAGAAAACACATAGGAGCATGACAGGGATATATGATTAGGGGAGGGGATGCTTCTTACGGGCAGAATTAAGAAAAAAAACCCTATAATTATTAAAGCACCAAACGTAGCATTACTAATACATGAGTCTATGGAAAACAAACAACGCAAATGAATACAAGTAAAACTGAGAAAACCTGCATGAGACGGGCAAAGTGCATCCACGTCACTGTCCTGATTGTGATACTGTACTCGTTCTGCATAATGCTACCATGGGGGGTACTGGATGGACAAAGTGCACAATGGATTTCTGTATCACCTCTCACAAATGCATATGAATCTACAATTATCTCCATAAAAATTTCAATTAAAAATATAATTGGCAAGAATGCACGGCTGGCTGAGTCGGTAGAACATGTGACTCTTGATCTCAGGGTTATAAATTTGAGGCCCCACGTTGGATGTAGAGATCCCTTAAAAATAAAATATTGGAGGAGCACATGGATGGCTCAGTTGATTACACATCTGCCTTTGGTTCAGGTCATGATCGCAGGGTCCTGGGACCTAGCCCTGCATGGCAGGGAATCTGCTTCTCCCTCTTCCTCTGCCCCCTCCCCCCACTCATGCACATTCTCTCTCTCTCTAAATAAATAAATAAAACCTTTTAAAAAATAAAATCTTAGGGACACCTGGGCAGCTAAGCCGGTTGAGCATCCAACTCTTGACTTCAGTTCAGGACCTGATTTCAGGGGTCCATGCTCAGAGAGGAACCTGCTTTGGGATTCTCTTTTTCTCTCTCTCCCTCTCCCTTTGTCCCTTTTCCCCATGCTCACAGCTTCCCTTGCGCTTTTGGGCTCTCTCTCTAAAATAAATAAAATCTTAAAAAAAAATAAAATCTTAAGAAAAATGTTTACAGTACTTATATTAACAGTGACAGGGATAAAGCAGATTTTTATTCTTTGTTTTCGATTTTACAAATGAAATACAGTATAAATTAGAAATCTAAGGAATCTTAACAAGGTTGAAAGGATATAATCAAGACTGTGGACATTTCAAAAATATTTTATAAAATCTCAAGTAATAGGAGGAAAGTAAATACAGGACTGTTCAACAAATCACAGAATTCTACTATAAAACAAATCCTTAATTTTTAAAATCTGTATAATCAAAGGGGGAAGTACTACTTCCTAGCAATAAATAAACTTCCAGGAGTCATTATCTCAAGAGGTGACACACTCTAGAGACCAATACTCTGGCCACGCGTGCCTTCCCTGTGTTCCGGAAAATGCTAAGCCACTTCGAACCGAGAGGCTCGCCCACCCGCTCCTTTAGGCCTCGCTTACCCATTCAGTGACCCCTTCCAACCAGCTTAAAGCCCAACCTTTGACACTCTCCTGGCACCTCTTAAGTGTCCCTCACAGCACTTTCCCACAAGAGTAATCGTTTGTATGATGGTTTCACACCGTCTCCTTCCCAGGACCATGAAAATGACCACAGGGTATGTTCCCCATTGCTCCTGCCCTTGTCAGTGCCCAGCACACGGCCTGGCACCTGCAGGTGCCCAATAAACTCGTGATGAATTATGTGCCAGCATGATTTATATGAATTTATAGATGGCCGTCATAATGGTTTATAGGGAAAATTAGAGGACTCTCCTGTTCTAGACTAATTGTTAGGTAGATTACTCTTGAGTGCTGAGTCCTTCAATACGATTCATTTCATTCCACAAACATTTCTGAAGGATTTACAGAAGTATGCAATCCTATACAGCAACTAAATTCTATAGTTAGCAAGAAGCAAAAACCACACGCAATTAAGATTAACCTTGGAAAAAATACCCTCAATTGCCAGCATAGAAGCCTCAGGTATTTTAAAGCCCAGATCTAACCTCTTTTGTTTCTCCTTCAACTGCAGCCTCCCTTTCCCTACAGAGGGTATCAAGGTGCGGTCAGCCAGGACACTGTGGTATTTAAAGGAATGTCTTTTGGTTTGGGCTGAGGTGCGGGGAGGATGACACAATGTCCAGTTTAACTGAGGAAGGTTCAGTGTGTGCGCAATGCAAGTCCACAAGGCAATGCTGGGCCAGATACTATGGTACTTTAGGTACTGAGAACACAAAGATGTGAAATACACGATTGCATATTCTCAGAGGGTTCACATGCCAGCTAAGAAGCAAATAAATATAGATAAGGAACAAAATAAATATAATAAAAATATAATAAAATATTAAAAATAATAAAAATAAAATAGTTACTTCACATAAAATGCTAAGTATTAAAAAGGAATAGCACGCTGCAAAAAACACTATTTGGCCTATCAGAAGCTGACGGATGTTCTTTCTAGTGGCTTGCTTTCTGTAACCAAATCCTGATTTTCCCCGAGGCAGAGGATTCCTCGGGTGGACCAGGGCCAAGAGAGCAAAGCAGCTGAAGGCAACTGTAAAAGACCAGAGACCAGGAGAGCCTGGACACCCTCAAGGAAACAGATCAGGAGGAAAAGGAAGCAGTTCAGACATACATCCAAGAATGAAGGTGGAGGACGTGGCCATCGGCGGGACATAGGGGTAAATCAGAGGTTGAAGATTAGGTTTTGAGTTAGTACCACTAAGGATAGATACATAAATGTAAGTATCCACTGATTTTATAATCACCCAATGGATTTCTCAAAGCAGAAAAAAATTCTTAGTGGTTTAAAAAAAAAAATCAAGCTATAAACAGTGATCTACATCACAAAACACATCCTCAAAAAGCATACGAAAGTCTACAGAAACCTATTTAATACAAAAGAATGTATTAGAAAATATATAAAATCTTTTGGGTATCCCACTGCTGATCCCATTTTAAAAGAATGCAGCATATTTGCACAGGTTAAAAAAAAAAAAGACAAGTGCTTGAGTGATTTTCTGGCAAAAATAATCATACATTTTTCAGAAGAAATGCTAGTAAACTATAGAGAGAAAAATTTAAAGTCTCATTTGGATAAGATCTGCTAAAAAGCAAGACCCATTGTGTGTAACAGCTTCTATGACCAGGCAACCCCGCCCCCCTCTTCTGTGCCCATGATTAAGGGGGAAAAATGCCAGAAACTTCCACCACACTACGCCAGAACGTACTTGTGGAACCATCTGTAGCTCTGGAGAGCCCCCGCGTCCCTCCTTCAGCTCCACCTGACCCATCTCCTTGATGATGCCAGACTGAACCTTTCAGACGCGGAGCACCACACCTTCCTTTCCGGCTGTGCCTTGCACGGTGTCCCTTTTTGCTCCGAAGGGAGAGAGCAGCCATCCGGTCAGGGACAAAAAGCTGGGTGTGAGTGTGCAGGATGCTCAGGCCTGCTCTCTCCATCAGCTAAAAGCCCGACGTCCGAGCACTTGGGTGGTGGTAGGTGGCGGACAAAAATGAGGTCCAGGTGGGGTTATCTACGTGCCCAGGGAGAGGGATGTACTGTGTGCAGGAGAGGAGAGGCCCGGAGCACAGGCAGACACTCCCCCACAACACTGCCAGGGCCGGGCCCTGCTGCGCCGTTCCGCCCTCCCAGGTCCCGTCCGCTAGACTGCCGGGTGCTGGCCAGTCCTTGCCCAAGAACATGATCTCGGTACCAGGTGAAACAGGAGCCAAGCCATAAGACCAGACTCAAGACCTACCCCACGGTTTACCCTCTCTACTGGCAGAAGACATCTTGGAATCTACAACACTGCAGGGGACAGTTCTAGAGGGCGTGAGCGGGAAGTGCACTGTATTGTGTCACGGACTCTCACGGAACAGTCTTCTCTGAAAACGAAATCCGAAATCAGAACTACAACCAAGGGAGGCGACATTAATTATAAAAGCTGCTATTTTCTGCAATGGGATACACAATAGAGGAGGAGATTGAAATTCATTTGGTGTATAAAGTTTAGTCATCTGGGATTCTATAATTTCTCACAGCAAAAATAACATGTGATAACTCTGCCACAACATTTAATTTAGAAAACCCCAAAAAGACTATATATTTCTTCCAAAAGCAGGAGACGGATAGGGTATTTGATTAGAGACCAGAAGCAAAGCCCCTGCTCAGAAGCAACAAAATGGCAACCAAGGAAAAAAACAGGCCAATGCCTGGGGACCCCAGAGGAAAACAAGAGAGTAAGGAAGAGAGAGCCAGGCCCAAGAAGAGTCCTTAGGAGCTGTCAGTACTCTCCAGCCGCAGAAAGTCTGGCCTAACCGTGTTCCTCTCAGTTCTTATCTACCCCCTTCATCCTTGACTCCACCCTGCCTCCAAAATCCACAAGAGTCCATATTGACATGGCAGCGAGGAGCAAAATCACACTGAGTGCCAGTACTGCACGAAACGGGGAGACATTAATCCATACCCACAGCCACACTCTGCCCCCCCACGTACGTATTACCCCCTAGACGGAATCCGGAATGGTTCTTATTTGTAAAATCACTCTTATATGTACTGTTAATCATTATCACATACACTAAGTCTATGGGGAATGACCTACTATATTAATAGGAATATTTCGGGTGTACTTTAGATTAAAAAGGTTCCATGGGTGAGCTTGGAACCTAATCACTATTTATAACACTGATTCTATAGAAAACTATGTTCAAAGTCCCAGACAGCCAACTTTCAAATTTGTGAAGCAGACACATTTGTGTATTAGGGACTGACTGTACTTTCATGCTTGGTTACCATTTTGACTCTGTGCCAGCCAGAAACATCCCTCTGAACATAGTTCCTGTGAACTGACCCAAATAGGATTTAAGGGGATGCTTTGGATGGTAATAAATTTTGAGGTACTCCATGACACAGAACACTGGCCATGGCTTTTACCCAGGCCTGTCGATTTATAAAGGACTATATGGGGATAGTAAAAAAAAAAAAAACAGCAAAAAATCAAACTCATCAACACGAAATTTTGCCACAAATGACCCTGTTCTGGTCCACAGACATACTGTAGCTGGTTTTCCGCTGCTAATTAACGCCCCTCCCAACCTGCTTCAGCCTGTGCTCGCTTCTCTCATCCACACTCCCCAACTGGCACTGGCAGACCATCCACGCACCCTAAACGCAGAGGCAGCGAGCAACGGACAGCAGAAGGACCGGACAGCAGAAGAGGCAGTTTACTGCCGGCCTGCAGGCAGTCAAACGTCCCGGGGTGCACAGGAGAGGACCCACGGAGTTGGGTTACTATGTCTATAGCCAACACCACATGCCCTGTATCCTCATAGGGAAGTAGCCTCAAGATCCAACATGTCAGTGATCGCTAGTGGTGACTGTGGGGGTGGGGGGGAGGAGAAAGCAACAAAGGGGGAAAACAAGACAAAGAGTACGATTGTGGGTGGGGACTCAGTGACACACAGACTGCAACGTGGGGACAGAATAAGTATGCTTAAACCCAACACACTGGAACACAAATGCTTATTGCTTCCCACACAATCTTCAACACGTTTTACAAGACTCCTGCCAACAACTTTGTTTTGAAAGCTATTTCTACTCTGTTCTTAACTATTCTACCTCTGACCCTTCAACCTTGTTTACAGGCATTTTTAGGTTTAAAAAAATCTCGGTAAATAGGGGCGCCTGGCGGGCTCGAGTCGGTAGAGCATGGGACTCTATCTCAGGATCAAGCACCATGCTGGGTGTAGAGAATTACTTAAAAAACAAAACAAAACAAAAACAACTCAGTAAATAACAGAGGAGTCAGATCTGCTGCTCTAACTGATGTCAGCAGCATGAAGGCAACCAAGTGCTATAGTCTAATAGGAAATCTCTATTCTGTTTAGACTCAGTTACTCTGACGAAAGGCAATCCCGGGGCTCCAGGAACACATCTGGAGGAAAGGCGCTGGACCAGGAAGAGTAGGACTCCCTTCAGGTCAGAGGTCTGCTCTGCGACCACTTAATCAGACCAGTTAATCACGAGGGGGATCTCAGTTCACTTGAAAAACAATCTTTGCCCCAAGCCGTTTACTATGACGGTTTTAAAATAGGTGCTCTGCAAATTATAAAACTAAGTGTTTCTAGTCTAAATTCGGTTCCGTTCACACAAAAATTCCAGTTTAAAAGAAAAACCTTAAAAAAAAAAAATCAAATACAATAAGAAGCCAAACCAACCCTAAGTATCCCTTCTTCACCAGACTAGTTGTGTCATTCCGCTCCAAGCTATAAAGCCAAGCTTGCCCAGGCAAGAAACAAAGCTTTCGCATTTATTTTTATCCCTCTCCTCCTCTTCTCCACTCAAACAATACCGCCTGTTTCCTAAGATCCAGAAGATGAGGGAAAGGTTAAGATCCACAAATAATAGAATAATCTTCAGGGCTGAACCAAGGATAATATGTTAAGAAAAAGTTAAAAACAAAAACAGTGACTTTCAGATGCAAATGCTTCACCTGCCCAGAATTTTTTTTTGCTCTGAACTTTCTGGCAAGATCCAAATCTCAGGAAATTCCAAACAAATGAAACTCTAAAGGCAATCGTACTTAGGAAAAAAGGCTCTAACCTTAGAGACGCAAGCACATAGCCTCCATTCTTGCCTCGCCCTTTTAGAGTTGTACCAAACCAACCACAAAATCATATGCTCACAAGAGCTTTGCTTCCTGCAAGCTGACAACTCTGGCTTTGAATAAATGCCTCTATTTCCTGTCAGCGTTGGTCAGTCCTGACTACCAAACCTATGAAGTCTGAGCGAGGGAGACTTTCATACCGCGGCTGTCTCTAGTACTTGGCCAGCATGCCAGAACGCGGGCGCTAGGAAGCCCCAGGGAAACTGCCCCTCCAGATTGGCATGCTCTGCGCATGGCACAGAGGCTGGGCCAGCTGAGGGAACACAAGGACAGACTGCAAATGAGACTCTGTCCCATTAGGTGTGGCGTACATACATACATACATACATACATATATATATATATATATATATGCATGTGTAAATATATCTGGGTTTAGGCCCAATGAAATTAAATCCGAGGACACACAAGGCACTCTGAGGAAGACACCCAGAATTACACATGGTTGTCCCTCAGAAGGGGCTTCTGATCTCACTGGGGGAGGGAGGGTATGTCAGACACAGAAAGTTAATATAAAGCATATAGAGAAAACAAAGTGTGTGCCAAGTTGATGGTGGGTAACACATGGTTTCCACAATATTATAAACTCGATGCCTCCCTGTCAAACAGTTCATGAACTTTTCGGGGGGGGGGGTGGCTAAGGGAGAGAGAGAATCTCAAGCAGACTCCCCTCTGAGAGTGGAGCTCAACACAGGACTTGATCTTACAACCCTGAGATCATGACCTGAGCTGAAGTCAAGTGCCAGATGCTTAACCAACTAAGCCACCCAGACACCCCAAATCATGAACATTCTAAATAGCACAGCTCATCTATTCGTTCAGGAACAACTTACTGAGCACTTTCTATATGCCAGGTACAGTAAGGGGTACTAAGAGATACCAATGACTAAGACAAAAGCAGTCCTGACTCAGTTCTAAGACTTGACAGATGACTTGGAAACATGTCGGTAAACAAGCAATTAAAGAACAGTGGATACGATTGCAACCACACAACACGCAATGAAAAGGGAAATACGGGGGTCATGGGACGACCTATAAGAGGTACCCAATGTGGATCTGGGGAAAGGGGAAATCAGAGAAAGCCTCCTACAAGAGGATGCCTAAGATGTGACTGAAAGGAAGAACTAGAATTAGCAAGGTAGAATGTTCGAGGCAGAGGAAGCAGGACACGTAAAGGCTCTGTGAGAGACAGAGAGCATTACCATTTCAGGAACTAAAAGTGTTTTGAAAGCGGCACCAGACTGCAAGAATGTGTACGTGCATGCTCTGAATTCAAGGGCCGTTACTACTTCCTGAGCGAATAGCCGAGACGGCCCCGGAAGAAACAGAGTCAGATGAAAAGGAGCAGTACGGGGAGACCCCTGAGGAACTTCCCCAGTAGAGGATCAGAGAAGAAGCCCAAGAGGGAGAGCGAGGAGTAGCTCGAGAAACAGAAGCTATAAGAAGAAAGAAAAAGGAAATACGAGCAAATTATGGAAACAGGGGTTAGAGAAAATTGAAGCAGGAAACAGAGGTCAGCCATGTTAAAAGGTACCATGAAAAGGATGCAAAGAATCTGTTGGATTAGCAACAAGGAAGCTAATAGTGACATTCTCAAGAATTATTTTAGTGGCTTGGTAGGGTGGAACCTAACTTCCCTGAGTCAAAGGGACTGGAAGGTGAACAATGGACACAGGACCCATTTATTTCAAACACTTCAACTGGAGAAGGAAACCAAAGAGCAGTGGCTGGAGAGTCACAGCTGGAGGAAGCCCGAGTTTAAATGGTTCGAGGGAGACGACAATAGAGAGGGAGGGTTAAGGACACATCCCTAAAAGGTCACTAACCTTTCAGGGCAAGATGTCTTGAGCAGGTGAGACGGGAAGGCATCAAGAGCACAGACCTAAGGGTTGCCTCAGACAGGAACGAAGGGCCCCTGCTCCCTGTGAGGGAAATGAGGTAGGAAGGTGGCAGCTGAGTTTCAGACCTGACAGCCGGGAGTCAGGGGGCCAGATCTAGGCTGAAGACTGGATCTCTAGTGGCTCAAGCTGTGAGACTGAGATTTTCTCTGCTTTGAAGATTTTCTTCCCTTAGCACTTGGGAGCCTGGGCGCAGCGAGAGAAAGGCTGGTCCAGGCCAGAGCTGGTCGCGTGTGCTGACAGCAAGCAGACGGGCAAAAGGGCTAGGAATGTCGGAGGGACAGCATGTCATGTCACGGGCGCTGTGTAAGAGGGGGAGAGAGGACTCGGCATCGGGGCTGGGGAAGGGGCAGCTGGAAATGTGGATGAGGAGAAAACCCAGAGACTTCTGGGGAAGTGAGTAAGGGGAGTGTGGATCCCAGGAGGCCGGGATCGCAGAGCACAGGGTCTGAGTTTGAGGAGATGTCTCAGGGAGAGAAGATCACAAGGATCCAGGCTTGCCCACCGGAGGGAGGCAGCCAAGGAGGGACATGCAGTTTCCAGGGCTGAGGTGGGGATGCCAGGTGGACTGCCCAAATGGACACGGACACGGCGGGGGGGGGGGAGAGGTACTTAAACACTTCCCCAATATGGCAATTTATTGACTAGGAGGAAATCTTGACCAACTCCTAAGATTAAGATACACACACCCCCTTCAACCCCCCTCCAATCCAAGTGTTTTCACTTTCCTTAGCAAATCTGAACACAAAGCATGATCAATGAACCAGCGGTCTTATCCAGAGTCTGCACTTCTATAAAGAATGCCTTCTTATAATTATTTCTTAGTCACTTCCACCTTAAAAATGGTTGCTTACCCTGTCACTGCCTGCAATCTTTTGGCCATTTAATGGCTATGTTTTAGTGATTCTGTTGAGAGGCTTGTTGTGGACCATTCTTCTTCTACTCCATACATAGCTACTTCAGCTATGTTCTATAGACATGGATATGATTTCAAAATAAAACCAGAAAACACACACACTTAATCATCCTGCTCACCATTAAAGGAGAAAGAATCAAAATGTCTTTTTTTGTATTTAGTCATCTATTGGTAAAGAAAACTCTCCTTTTCAAATCTTTAATTAGTAACCAGTGATTATTTTTTATCACAAGGAGGACAAGACAACTTCTGCACATACTCTTCACAGCTAGAATGAGAGGAAGGGAAAAGGGAAAAGGACTCGCAACCATAATGGTTTGCAGATACCAATTCTGACCCCTTCTATACAGCAAGGAGGGCACAGTAAGCACGTGAATGAGAAACAGGCAGTCACCGGTAAATCCCTCAGAATTTCTCAAGATGAACATTTCTGTTTCTAAACTTAAGCCATCGTAGTCTCAGAATTCATAATCATATTCAAAGTGTTTAAATACCTAAAAATTAAAACCTATTACTAAACCATTTAAAGTAGGATAATTATCAGCAAATCTAAGTTATTTTATAAGGTACTTAACTTGAAAGAATCACTCAGAGCCGTCTGTGAACCCAGAACTGCTAATAAACAGACCACATAATGGGATAAGCCAGCCGACATCATTAAAAATATCCTTTAAAATTCACAATGTGTAATTGAGACCTTTAATCTCATAGTGTCAGCTGCAAATCAGGGTTCTAACCACATATTTTCAATTTATTCATAACAAGTCAGGCTTATACTTAGAGAGTCTTCTAAAGAATCTTTATTTTGGCTATTAAAATAGAAATTCTGCTAGTTGTACAGACTGAAGAGGCTCTGCATACATTCTTCACACCACATTTACCTGCCTACTAAGTGCAGCTCACTGGGGTCGGTGCTCTCTGGCTGGAAGTTGATGGCACACAAACCTCCTAAAGAAGACACCTACACAGATGCTTCACGGCATGGTGGCATGCGGTCAATGCCATGAGGTAACCTCTGCTACGCCATCCTATTAGAAGGGTTCAGAGGCCATTAGTGCAGTCAAGGTAAGAAACAATGGCCCAGGAAACAGAAAAAAAGGGAGAAAGGAACTATATATGGGAGGGCATAAAATGCACATGAACTGTGTGCTAGGGATGGAAGAAGGGTTAAAACCGAAAAGAGAAAGAAAGTTACATATGTTCCCATGTTTTCAAAGGCAGGTAACGTAACACTTAATATGAAGGGCAAAGAGGAGCTCACCCAGATTAGGAGTCTGGAGAACAACTGGAGAACATCCGGGCTCATTCCTGCTTGCTCGTGGGATCTCCCCCCAGACATTATTTTTACAGGCTGTCCTTCCTTACCTGATAGCTTCTCCAGCTGTTTTTCCTGCTCTCAAGCCCAATTAACCACCTCTTTCTGAGTGTGCCCTGGGCCTAGGCCTGTGAGAGTTCTCATCACTCTGAACTGGGGCTGTCTCTATTCAGCCCCTTTGCTGGGCTTCCAAGGACGAAGACCAAGTGTGTCTGGCTCCCCACTCACCCTCGCTGTCTAGTGAGGCCCTGGCCCCCAGGAGCTATTCACGTGACTGCAGAGTGACTGAATGAATGGAGCCTGCCTGCAAGAAGCTTACCATCTAGAACAGGGAGGGAATGAGGGTGGATGAAAAGCTACAGGGAGAAATTGGTCTTGAGGTTTGCACTTCATTTCATATATACAAACAAAGTAGAAAACGGCTAATGCCATTCTGTCACATGAGTCAGGGGCACTAAAACACTGAACTGGTTTTGGGATCCCCTTTTGGGATTCAGCTTTGTGGGGAGAGGCACAGAACTTAGAACAAAGACCTTGACTGTTTAATAATGGTAAAGAATCTTCCTTGTCTATTGTTTGTCCTAATTTGTCATATGCGACGTATCTCTATGGAATAACAGATGCTCAAGAAGAAGCAAAGAAAAAGAACGACCTAGAATATACCATGTCCTCCTACTCCTGCACAGGCATAGAGACCTTAACAACACACATTCTCTGAAACCCGCGTATTTATTTTAACTTGTATCATGGCTACCATTTATTTCATTCCTTGATAGAGTAAGGTAGAGAAGCCCTACAATCATGAGTTCAGACACATGACAAATGGTCTCATCCCTAACCAAGTCACAAAACGAGTCATTAAAAACACTACTTCGGTTTCTCAATGCAAGCGTATTTGGGCAACTCATTCTTTTCATCAAGTCCCAATTTAATTTCCATGTTGGTCATCAAAAACAGTTCGTGGAAATAGCTGAACACGGGACAAAAATACCCTTACACTCAGTCGCCCAAGGTGGAAAAAAATGGTGGCAGCTTCCAACTTCCTCAAAATAGAAGAAGGGGGCTAAAGATGAAGAGGGACTGGGGAAGGGCAGGAAGAAGCACCTGGTTCAAGATTTCATCCTGGACTTTAATGTCAAGGGCATTCTCCTGGGCATTTTCACACTAGCCACCAAACTTTATCTCTGGCTAGTCTTCCCTTGTTTGGATCTTCCCTAATGACAATGTACCGGCTACTTAGCAAAGCTAAACATCTTTTTAAAATCATCTTAATTCTAATACTAATATCAAATGCCAAGGGAAAAAACCTAACTTGGACTAGAAGCTGCAAACTCAAGAACATTCAAGAGCTGGGCGGTTCGTTTAAGAGAGGGCAGCATGACCCGCCGTGGAGCCGTGCTAAACTGAAGTACACACACGTGTGCGTCTGGCAGGAGTGGTGCCCCTCAGCCTAGCAGACCATGGCCAAGGTAGGCTCAGGCAAGGTCGTCGTCAGGTTTTTCAAGAGAAGACCAGAAATCCAGATTTGTATGTAACTTCTCCTGATTTAGAAACAATGACAAAAATTTAAACTCCTCCTAAAAAATAAAAACTGGGACACCTGGGTGGCTGTTCGTTAAGCATCTGTCTTTGCCTCAGGTCATGATCCTTGGGTCATGATCCCAGGGTCCTGGAATCGAGTCCCACATCAGGCTCCCTGCTCCTCGGGAAGCCTGTTTCTCCCTCTGCCTGCCGCTACCCCCTACGCGTGTGCACTCCCTTTCTCTCTCTAAAAAAGAAATAAAATCTTAAAAATTAAAAAACAAACACTCACAGACAAAAAAACACTGTGTGGACCAAGCAAAATAGGACAGCGGGTGGTCAGTGTGACATCTAGGGAAGAGGACAGAAAACTGGGTAAAGGTCTAAATCTACAAACTATCTCTTCTATGCCCTAACAAATCAGAGGAGACCTCGCACAATTCCTTGTCTCTCTCTGCAGCCGAGCACTAGCGTGAGCATGGCCACAATGCTACTATCAAGCTGGAATCGAGACATGGGCGACCTCAAGCAGGGAAGGACATCAGGGCTCTGATACCTAACTGTTCTCCTAAAAGATCTCCTGCTGTCAAAGACCAATTTACGTTGTGCACTATGTGGCACCGTAGAGTGACGATTTACGGCAGTGCATGTAAAGCACTTTGCACAGTGCCTAGAGCACAAAACAGAAGTCAGTAACTGTTAGCTGTCCACCGCATTCTATTACGAATGAGGGTGGAACATGGATCAGACTGTGCATTTCTCTCCGGAATGGGAGGTTATTTGTCCAATGACGGAAACCCGGTAATTCTTTTTAGACACCAAAAGGATTTCTAAGGAAAAAGTTTCTAAGGAAACAACATTCATCAATGTGGTACGTAATAATTTTACAAAATAATCTGACGTACACCCTCACTGAGCAATGTAATTATTTTTAAGGACAATAATAATGGACTTTTAAAGTTTTTTTTTTTTAAAGATTTTTATTTTATTTATTTGTCAGAGAGAGAGCACAAGCAGGCAGAAAGCCAGGCAGAGGCAGAGGGAGAAGCAGGCTCCCCGCCGAGCAAGGAGCCCGATACCAACTCGGTATCGGTTAAGCAGTCGCTTAACCAACTGAGCCACCCAGGTGTCCTGGATTTTTGAAGTTTTAAAAGTTGAGTTAATATGAAAATGTAAAGCTCCATCTCACTACTAGATAAGGGGGGGATCCCATAACATATAAAGCTACCAAATTCAGGGGCGCCTGGGTGGCTCAGTGGGCTAAAGCCTCTGCCTTCGGCTCAGGTCATGATCTCAAGGTCCTGGGATCGAGCCCCGCATTGGGCTCTTTGCTCAGCGGGGAGCCTGCTTCTCTCTCTCTCTCTCTCTGCCTGCCTCTCTGCCTACTTGTTATCTCTCTCTCTCTGTGTCAAATAAATAAATAAATAAAATCTTTCAAAAAAAAAAAAAAAAAAAAAAAAGCTACCAAATCCAGCAAGAGTAGGACATGAAGCCCCAAGTTTTCCAGAAAAGCTGCCCCCCATCCTCCTGGCTCCTTGTGTGACTCTGCACTTGTAGAATGTTAGCTTCAAGTCATGCAGTAACACCATCTCGTCTGATCACCACATTTTACACATCCTGCATGTAACTCTTCTAAGGTCCCACAACAGTCGAATGCCGACTGAGAACCCGGACCCAGCCGTCTTTTTCCATTACCTCACAAATCCCTGGGGAGAGGACTGTTCAGGTTGGTTGGTTAAGGGCGGCAGCAGGGCAGCCGGGGACTAAAGCCTGGAAACACAACTGTCCTGTGTGAAACTGACTAATACTGGGAGAGATTTAAGGCCCAGCCCTTAGGGCAAAAGGCCCTATCCACTGAGGGCACAGGGTGGGGAAGTTTTCCGATATACAGCCAACCAAAGCCTCACTTCAGCAGTATACCTCGGGGTCAATCGTGCTCTTTTAAAAATCCTCTAATATTAACTGTGCCCTTTTAGCCACCACCTTGGAACAAAGAGTTCCAAGCCTTGATGAAAGAATCTAATTCACTCACTGGAAAAGTAGAGATGTCGCTAAGCATAGGAATTAATGATTTTAAAAGAATGTCACTATGCTTCAAACTGTTCAACTTCCAAGGTACTAAGAAAGTATTTTGTGAAATGCAGGCCAGTGGAGAATATAGATTGTGTCCTACATTCGAAATCTGTCTTTCTAGAAAGCATGTTTTAATGTCAGAGGATATAAAGCAAGCTGTGAACAGGAGACTAAAATTAGCTCAAACCACAAATAACCTAACACACTTATCACTTCCTTATGATCAACCTACAAAAATCAACATTAAAGGCATTTACAAAACTAAGGGTGTGATGCCAATTTACACCTTTAACTTCAGCTGCATTCTTTCTTCCTTCTAAAACAGACCCGATGTGTAAACACTGCCAAAAAGTGACATTTTATTAATTTGAAGACAAGCACGAGGGAAACCATCGGCGCTAAGTTTTGCCCTGTAAGTCAAATAGAATGGTAACCGCCTCCTCAAACTGAAGATGGGAGTTTTAGAGGACGGGCCGCGCCCATCTCCAGCTGCACTTCACACAGAGAACTCGGGCCACGCCAGTCTCCTACATCTAACCGAAGCCTGCCTCTGTCTCCTCAAGCCTTTTATTTCCTACTTTCAAAAACAGCATCTTCCAACAAGCAAAGTCCGTTGGGAACCACAAAGGCTTCCTGTCATCAAGCAGCGGGGCATGTTGCAAGGGGAAGCTAGGCCGACAAATACACGTCCACGAAAAACAAAACAAAACACAACAATAGCAAACAAGGACCAAAAAAAAACCCAACTAGGTTTGTTAAACTTTTACAGAGATTCTCTCCGCATGATGACTAGGTTTTGGTGGGTTTTCTGGGGAGAGCACAAGCTCACAAAAGAGAGAAACGAGCGGTTAAGGAAAGACGAGGCAGGGCCTGCCAACGGCCCCTGTGCGCTCCGTACCGTGGCCACTCGAGCGCTCAGAAGCATCCTTCCAGGCAGGCAGAGAACCAAGGGGAAGCAGCAGGCCTGGGCGCTGCGGCAGGAACAGATGACATCAAATACCACTTACGACACCAATACTTGCGGAACATGCTAAGAAAAACTGTTAGTGGGATGTGAAGGAATATTTAATACGCTTCGATAGAAGTGGTACCATGATGGGTACATGAAGGATCCACTGAAACCCAGCATCACAGGGACGTGGATTCTCAAGGACTGTTCAGAAGACGGGACCGGCTATCCCCTGGTGTAGCTCAATCACTGGGTGCACGGGGGACTGCTCCGGGAATGTGGCTTTGGGCCTGTAAATCTGGTGTGGCTTAATGCAACTTCCTGACCTTGCACCATTCCGCTGCCGCCCCCCTCACCCCGGAGGACGACGACCCAAAAGATCCCAGCAGTAGGGAGGTGGTATCCAGGTTGTGCAGACAACAATGGTGATGCTCCTAACTTGAAGATGCCGTTAAAATACACTCCCAATCAGAAGACAAACAAAGCCAAACAACAACAAAGACACACAAAATATCCTCCTCCAGAGAAGACCACGAAATATCTTCTTAGAGGCACAAGTGAGCCGCACAAATATTTATGACCTAGTGAAGGAACTTCTTTCCTTGGCCCTTGCAGAAGCAAAGTAAGCCCTATTTCAATAATGAAGCCGGACACAATCTAAAAGAGATAAATATAACAGTGACAAATGTTTAACCATCAAGGGAATTTAAAGCCGATTTACCACATTACGTTAAATGCAGCTTGCCTATTTGTTCTCTTGAGTGAAGTTATATTAAGAGAAGTGATTTCATCCACAGGCATTTTTAAGTAACCTCTTGTTCTTAAGAGAACTCCAACTATTTGGAATAATTACTTGATGCTCGCTTTCCTGTAAGCGATTCACCATAGTGTATAATTTTCTGAGTAATCAGTACTCATCAGAATAAAAACTAGCTAAGCCGTTCAGTGAAACTTAGTGTGGCAATTTTAAAATGAGATTCCTCAACAGGAAGAGATACACCAATAAGAAGCCCATTAAGTAAGAAAAAAAGTCAGGGGAAAAACATTTCATGAGAATAACAGATCAGGAAGACATTTTCCTTCTCCAATCACTAACTAATACATTTAAAAAACACAATTTTGGAAACCTAGTTTTGCTATGCTCATCTTATCTTTGCAAGTGGTGTCGCGTGCCCACAAAAGCCACAAACACAGCCGAGGTTTTTCCTTCTTCGGCTGTATAAGAAAACATGCCCCACTCAGTCTTTGGGAAGAAGCCTTGGCAAGTAAGAGTCCAAGGAGCCCAGGACACAAGTCCACTTGGGCCCCAAAGGTTTACTTCAGCAAGTGTTAACCCCTTAATTAGGATCCAGAATTTCCCGGCACTGTACCAGATTCAGAGTAGGAAGCTACATACATGTGTGTGTGTATACATATCTGTTTCCAGAGAAAATATAGACGATAAGTGTCACTTTGCTAATAAGCCACGTTTACTCTGTGAGTCCATACGGTAAAAGTAACTTCTTGAAGCACCAGTTCTACCTAGCTACCATGGGTGACGTGGAAGACATACCACCTCACTAGTCATAAGCATTCGGCACTGCAAATTCAGTCATGTCACAATTTTTTTAAAAGACAAAAAATCATTTATTAATCGCTGTTATTTTGTCTGCTGTGTGACTCGTATCACATCCCATCAGTGGATATGGGGGACTAGACTTTTCTTTGGCTATTTATTTCAGGGTGGAAAAAAAATCTTCCATGTGAGATGGTCTTGTTTCTAGTCTTTAGACATTCAAAATTTATAAACTGTCAGTAAGATACTCGTGATTATGTCAAGCTGCCTGGCTGAAAGGGCAGCAGCTGGTGAAGTATGAAGTCCACTTCTACCAAGTATTATTTCTAAAATGCTGGAGACTTAGGTACTTTCTTCTCAAACACGGCAGCTGTGTAAACTATCATACTATTCAAATCAAGTATAGACCAGATGTAGGTTTCTTTCTAAAATTACATCATAAAGGGCAGCTACTCTTCGCGTACCTAGCTGGGGTTGAATCTTTCGTAAATTCTCAAGAATCAGTTCCTCTATCTTTTACAGGAAAAACCACCCAATTGCTACTTAGAGAAAAACTGCAAGCACATTGCATATGTCAGTGCTACTCATGTTCCCACATTACTAAATCAAATGAACCCTACTTATCACAAATGTTTTAATACTTCGTGGGGGGAAAAAAAGACTCAATTCTTTGGAGTTGTTAACTATACTCACAAAACTCGTATAAATTTTTAAGCCTAACTGTCCTCACCGACACCCACACCTTACAGAACTGAGTAGCTACCTCGGGGTTTACAAGGATGACTTCAGGAACATTCAATTCTCTTTGTGAGTACATTAAAGACTTTTATTACTTGCTGTGAACTCCGTGTTCAGTTAGGCTGGGATCGTTTTTACCAAGGAAGGGACTGAAGAAGAAAGGAAGGGGCCCAGTTAGCACGGTTAGTGACAGAGCTGGGACCAAAAAAAAAAAAAAAAAAAAGCGAAAGATTCAACTACTCTCCTGGCCGGAAGGGTGGTCTGATCAAAGACCAAAAAACATTTGCCTTTACCATTTATACTTAGGGGAAAAAGAAAAAACATCAGACTTTGTAAAGGTTGTTACTTTATGGAGAACCGTATTTTATATCCCATAATCAAAAATATTTTACAAACCAACCACCTGCAAAGCCCTTCTAGAAGGCACGTGAGAACAAGTCAAGAGGGCTGAGGACTGAGAAAGTCAGCAATTCTTAGAGAGAGCACCTCCAAATTTCCTATTAAGTTCGCCTCAGTCCAAGTACAAATTTGTTATTAAATGTAAAGTTCCTATAAAACAAACTGGTGGTATCAGCTTCCACTAGGTAAGAATCCAATCCCTTCTCGCAATCCACCATGGCAGACAGTATTCAATTGTCTCGATAGGCCATACTCCTAAAAATGTGGTGACTTTCTCCAAGAGTGACCTCTGCTAGCAGTTCTAATGCAGGCTAATCTAACTGTTCCTACCGTTCCTTCCCTGCCTAGAACAGGAGTTGGGAAACAGGTCTTGTCTGTCTTTATGCTGCCAGAGCCCAGCAGAGCGCTGCCAAACCGATTTAATCCCAACATTTCTTAGGCACTTTGTGCCAGGTACAGGGACACCAAGATGGATGCGAGAGGGAAGAGCTGACCTCAACAGCTTGGGCTCCAGAGGACACAGGCCCTGATAGAAACGGGGCCTTTAAGAGCCTGGGTGGCTCAGTGGGTTAAAGCCTCTGCCTTCAGCTCAGGTCATGATCTCAGGGTCCTGGGAAGCATCAGGGTCTCTGCTCAGCAGGGAGCCTGCTTCCCCCCCCCCCAACCCCCCGCCTGCCTCTCTGCCTACTTGTGATCTCTCTCTGTCAAATAAATAAATAAAATCTTAAAAAAAAAAAAGAGCAGGGCTTTTGATGAGATAGGTATCAAGCTGTCTGGAAACACACACACGCAGGAGAGACAGCAAAGCCCAAGGCGAGGAGGCGCACATTTGAGCTGGGAGACACAAGCCAGACCGTGGGAAAGGCAGCCTGGACAAAGCGGTAAGCCAAGACACAGGGGAGTGAAAGCTAAGGATGAGTTTGGAGGACACCGCACCTTCCGGGGAGGCTAGAACAGAATGCACCTCGGAGGGGATGGCTGGGACTTGACTGCCACACTAAGGAGTTTGGACCTTACAGGTATTACGAAAGGACTAGAAGTAGTTCGACCAAGTGACAGGCTCAGGTCTGTTTTCAACAGTTATTCTAGGGATAATGTTGAGAATTATCCCTATTAGGGTGGGAAGAGATGTGAAGAGACTGTGAAGGGACCATATTAATTCGTTACCAGTTCCCCTTGTTTCTGTGGTGTGAAACTAAACAAGGGTCTCATAGGCAAAATTTGAGAACCTGGACCCCTGGGGTGGTAGAAAGGATGCCATGTGGTCAGTCAATGAAATGTGGCAGAGGGAATCAAGGACTATCTCCAGCATTCATGGATATTCAAAACATGCACATCAAATGACTGGTACCAAATTACACTGTCTTGGAAACAATGACCTAGCTAGACTTCCCATCTCCCCCCCCAGAACAGGGGCAGTAGGAAGAAACATGCCTAGCCTATTTGTCAGTATTGTATGGTCACAAATTAAGCAACAAATTAACAAACTGACAAAGTAACAAAAATGAACAAATTAACATAAACACTAGGGAGGAATACCAGTTTGCATCTATTGCTGGCAGGTAGATTTACAAAAAAGTACCCGCTTAAAACCACCGCACAGGACAAAAACTGCCAAAAGCATTCTGCAATCTAAAGATCAGAAAATAGACAATTCAAAAAGCGGGGTGGGGGTCGGGGGGAGAAAAGGCACAATTATTTCAGCAGTTGATAGTCTGAAAAACCCTTACAGGGCATTTTTAAATGCATTTCTATCATGAAATTCAGTATACATTCAATGACATTATTCAATACCAGGTATTGAATTTAGGAGAGCCATTCATGCTAAAATGCAAGCACAGCGAGGAAGCTGTGGAGCCCAAGGGTCGATCACTAGCAACTGAAAATCGTCAGCATCACCATGATCCCCTGGCCGACTTTGCAGAGCCATCTGATACAGTTTACATGCTTCCCAAAGTAGCAAAGTGTACCTATAGATATGCCAGGGATGCCACAAGAAATACTAACAGCAAGAAGTCCTCCCCTCCACTATTCCTACTTGTGCTCCCAGTTAACTTGACTCCAGACAATTATGAGGTCTTCCCACCATTTCCAAAGTGGTGGTCGGACACCTAAATTTAGTTCACTCAAACCAGGGCTACGCAAGAACATTTGGATCTAATGGGTCACTCAAGATGACTAGAACTTCCCAATCTCTCCATGTCATTTCCGTTTGTCTTTTTTTTTTTTTTAAATGAAGTGAGTCATAGTGTATAGATCTTTCTCCTGCACAAAATACAATTTTTCTCTGCCGAGAATGGTATTGATATAAAAATTATTATGAAATTTTAACATTTATCCTCTTGGACTGTAACAGTGTAAGCAGTATACAGCAGTAAGGAATCTGAGTGAACTACTGTTATCACATGGTTTTAACCTAGTCAGGCATTAACCTAGTCAGACATTCGATCGTATTTCATAATGAAAGCAGCTATAAAAACAAATGTCAATTGGAAGAGGGGCCCACTTTACAAAGCCTGCCTCTAACGTGGAATAAATCGTGACTGACTTCAAGTCACGAGCTATTGTTGCAATCTCCTTTATCTGAAACAATCACATCATTCACACGGAAAAATAGTGACCAGTATCAGAGAATCAAAGAACTGGAGATGAGACAAACAGCCAAACACCTGACCCAAACCTTAAACTACAAAGGGAGGGGAGCTCATTAGCTATTTTCATTCATTCCAGCCCTCTCCTCTTTCATTCTGGCTCGGGAAAACCAATCCCTTTCCCGTGTCTTCGATCTCTCCCCTTTTCTGGACAGCCAGACCAACTCAAACTCCAGGCTCATGAAGTACTACTTCCACTTTTCAAAACGGGCACACAATCGCTTAAATGACAAAAAAACACAACTTTTAAAACCATCAACATATGCTAGCAAAGCTGACTTTTTATATATCTAAGTGCTCATTAGTATCTATGCGATTAACAATTAAACACACAGTTATGCTCACTTTATCAAGTTAGGCTAGCACAGAATCTTGAGCACAGAATCTTTGACCAAATCGTTTGCTTCCTAAGCCACCAAACATTCCCCCGCTTTCAAGTCTACTTCGCCCTTTGTTCTTCTCCCAATTGTTTCCAAGTTTTTGCATCTTTTTGTTTTAGTTAGGAAAGAAGTATAGTGAGAAATAACTACACTGCCTCACTTACAAAGTTTTAAGTCAAAATTACATATTATTTTTAAAATCACAACAGACTACACAAGCTCAAAATGACTTTGTATGTAGAAGGCTGCCCTCACTGTGACAGGCTATAAAATATTAATTTTTTGACTTCTATTTTCTGCCGATGATAAACTCATTTCTTTGAATTCTTGAAAAATTATGGTTTTGGGAAACTGACACACACTTTGGGAAATTTGCCACTTTAGACTCAAGGTCATTTGAACTCTACATTTTTAAAAATGCCACGGTTGCCCAATAAAGAGCCACTTTTAAACTCAAAAAGGAGAGGAGATTCTGATTTTAATTTTAGAAAAGAAAAATATCTGTATGGTATAAGTGAGAAAGCCTATAGTGGACAATTCTCTAAAATAAAAAGAAACCAGGTGCCTGGGTAGCTCAGTGGGTTAAAGCCTCTGCCTTCGGCTCAGGTCATGATCTCAGGGTCCTGGGATCCAGCCCTGCATCAGGCTCTCTGCTCAGCGTTCCCCTTCTCTCTCTACCTGCCTCTCTGCCTGCTTGTGATCACTCCCTCTGTCAAATAAATAAATAAAATCTTAGAAAAGAAAAGAAACCACCTCCAGGAACATGCAATCCACTAAGAAGCTGGGGAAATCTCAACACACAGGAGGCAGTGTGGCTAACTCCTGGTGTTCAAATGTGGTAGACGCACATAAGAATGGTGAGGGAAATTAACTGAAGACCAACATGTTCATGCTGGGGGCGTGCATAACAGGGTTTTAACAATGCTTGGATGATGGGTTTCCCACTCTGCCCTAAAACAGTAAGAAATAAAATTCAACCAAGAACTGGTGTTTTTTTTTCCAAGAACTTTTTATAATATGAATTTGTTGTTGCCAACTTAGTTTCAGTACCAAAGATCTTCCCCAATGCCTTCTAGAAGCCATCTCCACTTGTGATGGCCTATATTCTAATCAATACTTTGAACCTACAGTTTTTTTCATTTAAAGCCTCTTGAGACTCTACTGCATTAGATTTGAAGTAGAAAATCTGTCTACACATTCTTAAAGTTACTAGTGGAATTCATTCAATTAACTCAGACATAAGACAGAATACAAATTTCATATATTGATTCAGCAGTTACACAGATTACAGTGGTTACAAA
>CM052811.1:111358280-111371843 GCA_028533885.1 Nasua narica | reverse complement strand
TGGCGTTATCACTCCAGTCTGTCTTCATCATTACCTGGTTTTCTCTGTACCTTCTCCTCCTCTGTCTGTCTAATCTCCCTCTGCCTCACTCTTAAAAGGATACCTGTCACTGGATTTAGGACCTACCCTAATCCAGAATGATTTGGCAATCCCCGGTAATCCAAGACGATCTCATTTTGAGATCCTTAAATTAATTATATCTGCAAAGCCCCTTTTTCTGAAAAAGATCATATTCTAGATTCTGAGGCTTAGGACTTGGACATATTCTTTTGGGAGGCCGCACTCAACCTATTACTGTGGCAAAGGGTAAAACTGATCACAAACATTGATCCTGAACAAAATCCCTAATTTCAGGTATCTGCTAATCCCATTATATCCATTCTTCACACAGCAATAGAGCTTTTACTGTTTGGATCATGAAACACTAAGACATAAAACCCTCCAATAGTTTCCCATCCTTCTTAGAATGAAACCCAAATAAATCCTAACCCTTGTTCACAAGACCCAGACGACCTGGCTCCTGCCCACGTCCCCAGCCTCTTTCTGGCCTCTTCTCGTACTCCGCTCCAGACCAGTCCTTAATACAGCGAACTAGCTTCCACCTCAGGACCTTTGCACCAGCTGTAACTTCTGCCTGAACCACACTTCTTGCAGATCTTCTCACCCTTCAGATCTCAGGTCCAATGTCACCGCTATAGACAGGTCTTTCTGACTACTTTCCAACACAGAACAGAGCTTGTTTTGTGAACCAGGGCATTCATCTTGTCTAAAATTCCCCTGCTTGTTTATTTGTTGGCTTGCTTCCTTCTCCAACCCCCCACTACAATGTTCTATGGGGGCAGGGACCTTGATTTCCTGTCTATGTCCCAAGCATCTCATACTAGGTCGGGAGGAGGGAGCCGAGGCCTTCCGTGGCTCTCTGCAGCTTGCTTTTCATCTGTAAAGCTCTGCCAGTTCCTGCCAAGGTCTGGCCGAGAACCAGCCAAGCTCTGTGATCCCTCAGAGATTTGATGGTGATGATTGGTACTCTTTTAGCGATGACTGTTAGAAAATAAACAAATGACCATATGTCATGATAGCTAAAACCTTTTCCCGGCAGGCATGCCTGAGGAATGGGCTCATGCAGTTTATTGGGCCTTTCTTTCATGGATTTAGCTAATGACGGAAATCAGTGACCCATTAAACTTTTTAAAAAGTCCTAAAGAGCTGTCAGTAGGGAAGGATGGCTGTTTACCAAGCTGCCAACAGATCGTCTGCTCCTAACTTAGCCATGTCAGCTAGTTTCCTGGTAAAATCTACCCTGGTCGTTTTCCTGGGAGATAGCCCAGGGTAAGAACTTGGGATCCAGAGTGAGACCAAATTGGTCTCTGATGAAATGTCGCTTCCTCAGAGTGACCCTCTCTGATGCCTTCTAATAAGCGGTATCCCATCACTCTCTCCTTTTTCCCTCTTAGCACTTACCAAGGCATTGAAGGGCTTATTTTCTCCAGTCTGTTAACGTGTGCTGTTGTCTATATTTGTTTTATGTGTCTATCATCCAGCCCCACCACTAAATATAAACACCATAAAAGAAAAGAGACTAAGTGGATGTGGTTCACTGCTGTCTTCGTTGAGTGATAGGTCATTTCCGCGTGAGCACAGGAGTCCTCAGAAGGTTCCAGAAACCAAGACGACAGGGCTTCTTTCTACCCCACAGACTCAGAGCTCGGGGTCGTCCAGCTCCCTTTGTCCACCAGTGAGGACACATGGCCAGGAAAGGAAGTGGCCAGTCGTTTGAGAATCACACGGGCTCTCCTAACATAGTTTGGCACCTTGGCTGGATGGCTGGCTGGTTTGGGATCAGCCAAAGAGCTCCCTAGATGGAATAACTAACTGGGGACAAAGCCAAGGCCCACAGCACTGGAGACACAGTGCATAGTGTCTCAGTCTCCAGCCACAGACTGCACTGTGGTCTTGCATTTTATACTTCCCAACAGCCCCGTAAGCCTCGCATGATCCCATTTTGCAGATGAGGAAATGGCTGTTCAGAAAGCACAAAGAGGTAAAATCACTGAATACCCAATACAGAACTCTGGCTTGGGCACAGTGGATAGGACGCTTTTAAATCTTACATCTGCTACTTACTTGCTTTCAGGCCTTGGGCAAGTTGCTTCACCCCCTGGTGTCAGCCTGGATGCTCTCCAGTAAGAAAAACCCAACTGAAAGTGCCTTTCACAAAATGGGGAATTTGCTGGCTCATGAAACTGGGAAGTCCAAGAGTGGCTTGCTTCAGGCACAGCTTTATCCAGGAGCTCAAACAATCTCATCATGACTCTCCAGCTCTCTTATCGGCTGCCCCCTGTGTGAGCTTCAGACTCAGGTAGGCTGTCCCCCCCGAGGTCACCAGGATGGCCCCAGTGGCTCCAGGCTCACATCGTGCCAGGCCAGCAACCCCAACGGAAAGAGTGCTTCTTTTCCCTGGTGGTCTCAGCACAAGTCCTCACTTTGAATCCCATTGGTCAGCTGAGTCTCACATCTCCATACCAATCTCTCTGTACAAGAGAAGTATTGGCAAATGAAGAGATCGAGGCCCAGAGAGGTCAGCTTCTGAATCAAGGTCACGCAGCTAAAAGTAGCGAAGTGGGATTTAAACATAGGCAGTCTATTTCAGCACCTGTGCTTTCGGCCCTGATTCTGTATGGTCTCTCCAAGAACTCCCATGAGCACTATACAAATAATCACCATGAAAAGATCATAATAGTGATAATAATTGCCACTTACAATAACACAGTGGAGCCTGTATTATTTTCCCCATTTGAAACGAGGCACAGAGAGGTTAAGCAACTTGCTGATGGTCACACCGCTAAGAAAGGATGGAGCCAGGATTTGAACCCCGTTTAGCTCTTGATGCTGTTCCCAGTTCCGACATTCTGCCCATAGATATAGGCTCTGCACTGTTTCAGAATTCTGAACGAAGTTTGCAGTGCAGAAGCTCCTCACTCACATCCTTACCAGACACCCTCCCCCACATCCTTACCCTCTCCACCCCCAGAAAATATTTTAGACTACTCCAAGCCATTAAAAATAAAAACAAAAATAAATACGTAAATCTAGTCTGGAGCTGCCTGTCCTGAAGGGTGACTGCAGCAGGGGGAGGAAGAGGCACTCAGGGGGAAACTAGGGGAATCACGTGTGTTCCGAGAAAGGAGGGTCAGAGGCGTGGGGGAAGGTTCCAGGAGGGAAGTTAGACCCAAGGATGGAAACTAGACCAGGCCCCATGCTTTCAGCAAAGGAGGAGTCCGGGAGGGTTTCCAGAGGCCACTGTAACTTCCCCCACCCTCTAGTTTAGAGGGTTGGAGGTCGGGGAACACTTTCATTGCACACACAGTGATTCTGGGTAGGGGTTCTGGAATCCAGCTGACTTAGGCTTCTGTGCCCTTGGACAAGTCTTCCGCCCTCTGCAATCCTCGGTTTTCAATCTTCTTCCATCCAGGCAGGGATGTGATGGTCAGACGAAAGGGCGTCCAGCCCGATTGCCAGTTCACCTCAAGGAATTAATACCCATGGCTGTTGTTACTCTAACGGTGTAGGTTGCCGAGTGGAAAAAGCAGGCTGCCATGGGCTTCCAGACGTTTCCACCTGCTGTCTACCATCTCTAATTTTTGTCCTGCTGGTGGAGGTGAGCAAGGCCAGCATTACGGGCACGTGAGCAATCTGTGCACGTCTCGTGAAGATTTTGAGCTTCTCAGTAATTTTTGAACAAGGGACCCTGTGTATTCATTTTGAACTGTATCTCGAAAATTAGGTAGCTGGCCCTAGAGGTGAGAATTTGAATTTGATTTTCAAATTCTTGAAGTGGGCTAGAAGCTGTTTCTGTCTTTGAAAATGGAAATGGTCTCTCCCCTTTATTCTGGGAGGAACCACTGCTCTTGGGGGGAGTCCTAAAACTGACATTGTGCAGGTACAGATTCCCCATATTGGATTGTATGCTATTGTTTAGTAACAGAAATTAGAATAGCTACCTGTATTGGGTGTTAACGGTGGGCCAGGCTCTGTGCTGAGCTAGCATTTTACCTCCATCATCCCTCTAGATCTTTCCGACAAACCTGTGAGTGGGGCTGTCATTAACCTCATTTCAAGTTGAGGAAACAGAGTGGTTATGTAACTCGCCCACTGTCACACAGCAGCATTGGCATAATGAGTCGAGTGGGTCTAAAGATAGCAGCCTTTTCGAGAAAAGGAATTACGTTCTAAGCTTACATTTAGATAGAAATGTTCCGGGAATCCTTGGGAGAGATATGTGTGTCTTTTTCAAATATCTGCTCTAGTAGATTTTTGTATTTTAGGATGGAAATAGCCAGTCATTTGAGACCCGACTGTGCAGAGAAGGAGCGCCTGGCCCCAACGTTTCTTCTCCTTGTGCTGGAGACAGACATGTGGAGAGGACCCACACTTGGGAGTGACCGAAAGCAGAGGCATCCAAACTAGAGGGAATGTGCTTACAACTCTGATGCTGGCCTCACCTGGGCAGTGGGGCTGCATAGGGGATGGAGCTCCCCTGCTGCCCATATCTAGGTAGTTAAGGAGGAGGAGGGTTCTAAATTCTAGAGAGAAAAGGTCAGGAAGCCTCCCTCCTCGACAGGTAGGCCAGATCCCACAACACGGTGGCAGGCTGGAGAGAAAGGAGGGTAAAGGCCAGCATGAGAGAAAGAATTATCCACGTACATGGGCCCAAGGAGCTATTTGTTTATAAATTCATTTTGCATGTTCCTTTTCTGCATTATAACTCCACCTGTTATCACCAAGGCTTCAGTAAAATTTCGTCCCCTGCTATGGACTTGTCTTAGCTTTGGGGTCAGATATTAACTGTCACCAATATCAAATCTCCTTTTTTCATAGAAATAGGACTGCAACCAGGCAAATGGCTGCCCAGCAAAAGACTACATTTCCCAGCTTCCCTTGCTACTAGATATGCCATGTGACCACATGCTGGCCAATAAGACAAAGACGGAAGTGATATGCTCCACTTTTAAATCACACCCTCAAAGACTCAGGGGCTCCTGGGGATGGGGGGCAGGGGAAGTTCTTTCTTTCACATTTTCCTCCATAATGCTGCCTGCAATGTGGTCATAGTGGGCTTCAACTTGACCTGTGCATTCAAGGTTCAAGGGCAACAGTGCAAGGGAAACAAGAGAACAGGATAGAGGGATCCTAGGACCCTGACGCCGAGGAGCTGCCCCATCCTCCCCAAACTGATCACTCACGGATTGTTACATGAGAGCAACATAAAAAAGGTCTGCTCTTCAGTTGATACGCATGGATCTGTCATCCTGGTTGCTTACAGGCATCACTCCGATTGTTAGAAATGAACTGCTTTGTTGAAGCTGATGTTAGCGATGGTCTTAGTTAAGATAATTGAACCTATATTCCAACGAACCCAGCCATGATCTCGGGGGCTGATAGGAAGAGGGCTGGCTGCTGCCGCCAGGTCACGATGGTGTTGGGGACAGGAGCAGCATCCTGGGCAGGCAGTTAAAAACTGGCAGTGGAGGGCAGTGGAAGTCCTGAGAGCGATGGCTCACGATGGTTGCCGGCAGCCCCAAGGACGGTCCATGGGACATATAAACATCCTGCCAGAGATTCCGAGCAATATCCTGCAGAAAGAACCTGATAAAAATTTGGTCTTCTTATAGTCATGGGGTCCTCCTGGAAATGTGGGGGCTAGCTGGACTTATAAACAGTGCCCAGCCGATGTTAATTCCCTTCTGAGGCAGATACTTTTGGGTGCCTATCTACTCATCCTTCCCTTTCCCTTTCTTCTTGGTTGACAGAGCCCACCTGTTAGAACAGAGGCTGAAAAAGTGAGATGTTCCTTTTAGAAGCCACCTTCACAATCAGAGCATGGACATATGACTCTGTCCCAGCCAATGGAATGTGAGGCAAAGTCTGCCCAGGAGCTTCTGGGAAAGAGAGACACATGAGGGGAAGTGGGCCTGTTCTTTGCCAGGCTCAGGCTGGAGGAGCAGAGAGATGGACAGCACCTGGTCCTTGGCAACGTCGTTGGCTTGTTAAACTGTCCCTGGAACCACCTAGCTCTAGACTTCTTTGTAAAGACATAAATGGTTTTGTTCTCAAAGCCACTTTGGACTGGCTTTGTGTGACTCGCAGCCCAAAACACACTCACTGATCCACTGCCCTTGTCTTCTTTTGCTACTTTCTGCAGCCCTATGGGTCTCAAGTTGCACCACAGGCCTTCTCTGGAGCACCAGTTGTGTTGGAAGTCAAGATCTCTTGGAAACCACCTGAGTCAACTTGTCACCACTGTCCTCAATGAGAACCTCCCTGTCACTCCGTACTTCTTCATTTCAGGAGGGAGATCTGTATCTGGGTGGGGCGAGAGCAGAACTTCAGGATTTGTGCGAACTTTCATTTTGGCACAGATCGATCCTCTAGTATTGGTCCCATCGGGTCACCTGTGTCTCTCTCAGCTGACTGGAAGCCCCTCACAGGCAGGGACTGTGTAGTATTCATCCTGGCACGTCTCCAGGGTCGCTCGGGACCTGGGCAAGAGGAGGCGCTCCCTGAATGCTTGTTGAATGAATATGTGAAAGAATGAATCATCTAAACCCAATGCTATCACCTCCCTAAACAGAGCCGAGTTCCCTCCCCGCTGGCCTCCTACGCTACTCTAGGACAAGCCAGTTCTTGCAGAAATAGAGCCCGGAAGAAAAAGTTAATCCAACTCTCCTTGCAAAGCAGTTCTAATCCTCTCCTTAAAATCCCTTTAACCCACCCACTGTTAGCCTCAGTTCAGGCTCAGCACGGAGCCAGCTCTGACAAGGTCTTCCCAAAAAAGGAAAAAAGGGAGGAGGGAGAGAAGGATGGAAACTGTATTTAAGATACTTCCAGAAACATGGAAGACGTGAAGATAGAAGAAATCCAGAGCGGATGTTCTCTCCACTTGGAGCTCTAAGTGCTAGCATTGGGGGCGGGACATTTTTATTTTTCTCAGTTCTTTTTCTATCACAAAAGGAATATACATTTAATGAAGAGATCTTGGACCGTGCATGTGAACGCGAGAACACTTGCTTCTTTGTCTCACTGCTTATGATGCTCGCTGTTAACAATCTGGTGCGTGTGTTTTCACGTTTCTTGAGTTCTCCGCCTCTTCCTCTCTACCTCCCCCTCCCCCTACCTCAGCACCTCTCCTCTCTTCCAATCTATCTCCAGGTCTCTGACTCCTTCTCTCCTTCTCTCTCTATCAAACTTAACTGTTTCCAAGCTCTTCACCCCTCAAAGGGAGTCATTCCTCCCTTTAAGAACCCATCCACGTGGTCTAATTTCCATCTTACAAGGCAGCTGGAAATCAAGTCACCTCCCCTCCACAGTGCTTTCTGGAAATCCAAATACAGTGTCCCCCAAGTCTGGTTGTCACCACCTCTCTTTGCTGTAAATTGTTGCTTCAGTCTCCTCTCCGGCTCCCCCTTCACGGATCAGTGCGGAATGCTCTCGGCTGCAAGGAACATTCGATCTAATGGCAGCTTGAGCAGATCGGTTTACTTTCTCGACAGAAGAAGTCTGGGGAGAGGTGTTCTCTCGTCGAGCTGATGACCTGCCTCCATTTCCTCAGCACACAGTGTTCACACCTGCAGCTCTCTGGCTGAAAGTTTTCTCTGCCCCTGGGAGTGGGCTCAGCTCACTTTAGGGCCTGGCCAAGAGTGCTGGGTAGTTCGTGACTTCAGAAGCAGCCCTCCATCAGTAACAAATGCAAGTTGGGGAATAAGTACCCCACTTCTTTATCCCTCGGGGAGGGCGACTGAGGCGTGTTCAGCAAACTCTCCCAGTGGTCCCCAATGAGTAGGAGCCCCACTTCCCCACAGTGGTGATCTGCTCACGAATGCCCCTTCCCTTCCCCATCTCATTTCCCCACTCCTGAACTAGTGCTTCCTGAGAGCTCCTCTAAAATAAGTTATTTGCATTCAAATTCTTGCCTCAGAGTTGGCTTCTGGAGGAAGTCAGCCTAAGACAGCACACTTTTGGCTTTTCCTTTTGTCTAACTCAAAGTCTGCAAATAGAAGTGACTTCTCTGACCACTGTGATGCCACCAACTTCTAGCATCTGTAAAATAGCATTGTATCCCAACTTCTAGTCCTCAAGACGTCAAAAATATTGGGTTTCCATCTAAGGATCTCTATTATAACTGCTTTGTACCAGGTACTTCACATACACAATAAAGTGATGTTAGGAGCCCTCTGGCCCTCTGACTCACTCAGCCAAGTTCAGAGGTCATACAGCAGTTGGGGAGAGCCACCTTTCTTCAGGGCTCGTGGTGAAGCCATTTCAATAAAATGGTACCCCATCCCACTCTTACCTCGCACCATCCTCCTCCCCAGTTCCAAATCTCTAGAGCCATGAGTCTACCCTGAACCGAGTGATGGAAGGAAGGGAGGGTATAAAAGAACTCTGAATCGGGACGCCTGGGTGGCTCAGTTGGTTAAGCTGCTGCCTTTGGCTCAGGTCATGTTCCCAGAGTCCTGGGATCGAGTCCCACATCAGGCTCCTTGCTCAGTGGGGAGCCTGTTTCTCCTCTGCCTCTGCCTGCTTGTGCTCTCTCTCCCTCTCTCTCTCTGACAAATAAATAAATAAAATCTTTAAAAAAAAAACAACTCTGAATCAAATCTGAGACTGAGATTATTTCAAGTACATTTTCATTGAAATATAACACATATACAGAAAAGTAAATGTGTTATAAGTACAGAGCTGAAAGAATTTCCACAAACTGAACATACTCATGTGTTCAGCATCCACATCAAGTTCCAGAACCCTACCAGCCCCCCCGAAAGCCACCTTGTAGCCCTTCTCATCACGTCCCTGGCTCGAGGCCTCCCATCACCCTAACATCTAACATCCCGGATTAGTTTGGCCTGTTTTCAAACCTTACATAAATGGAATCACTCAGTATACGCACTTTCGTTTCTGCCTTCTTTAGCTCAACATCATGACCGTGAGATTCATCTGTGTTGGGGGGAGTTGTGGCTCACTTGTTGAGACTTACATTTTAGCTTGAGGAGTTTTAAGTCTGGAAAGCTGAAATGAGATAGCTTTGGTGACCAAAAGAGCCCGACGAGGCATGACAGAAAGGTAGGCAGAGAAAACCCATCCCTAAAGAGCTACATGATTTGGGGCAAATGACCTAACTTCTTGTTTCTCTGTTCCTATTAAGTGGGAAATGGAAAATCCTACCTCCTAAGGTTATTTTGAGGATTTCGTGAGCTAAAATACTTGAAGTGCTTAGAGCCATGCCTGGTGCATAGGGGGTCCTCTGAGAAGACTTGCTACTACCTCTACTGTCCCTACTGCTACTACTATCATTACTCAATGATTTTTATTATTACCCAGAGGGGAAAGGGAGGTTTCAACAGAGGATAGTTGACCACAGTTATTATAAAAATAAAAACGATCTCATAGTTACATCTCAACGAGTTGAGACATATCACTAAACTGGTTAGATGTGTGTCATCTCAGAGCGCACATCAACCTTGAGAAGCTAATATGATAATGCTCATTTGACAGATGAGCCAGCAGAGGCTTGGAGAGAGAGGCAAGTCCCTCGGGGTCACACGCTGGGTGCGTGGTGGATCCAGGGTCTCTCAGACCACAGAATCCTGTTCTTCTCTTTGTCCCCTACTGGATCTAGCCATCTTCAGGATGCGCTGGGGTGACTTCGCTAGGCTGCCTTTGGCAGGACGCCCTCCCCCAAGCAGTGTTTTCTTTAGAACTTACCAGACTGTTTTCTGTGTTGATTTTCCCATCCACCTGACCACATGAGGGTCAGTCGTTCTTGTAGGTTGCAAGAAATTTGTGAGTTACCAGGTGAGTCAGCCATACTAAGCAAACATATACTAAAGTAGCTCACGGTGGTGGTATGGTGGCTGGGAATGTGGGGGGTTTTGGCTGAAATTAGTCAACTGAGGTAATAGAATTCTCCCACTACAAATCACGAAATTGGTTCGGGCCAACCGGAACAGAAGAGGAACTTGGTAGAAGGACGCAAACCACTTTATAGAAATAGAAAGAACTTTCTAGAGAGAAAGCTCCAGAAGCAAGTTTGAAAAGGATTGGAAACAGGATGCCCTGGGGGGTCTTGGCTGCATAAACAGGTTCTCTTCAGCTCTGATGATGTGTCACTTAGGATGTTTTGGCTGCAAGTAACAGAAAACTCAGCTCGAACTGGCGTAAGTAGTGAGGGAGTTGGTTGGAAGGGCAATTCCAGGGGTGGTTGACTCAGAGGTTCAAGAATGTACTTGAGAATCCATGTTCTCTTTCTTTCTTTCTCTACCATCCATGTATTGGCTTCATTTGAAAGCTTGTTCCCTTAATGATTGCAAAGTGTCTGCCTATAGTAATTGGGTTATAACATTGTCAATGCCCAATAAAGGAAGAGAGTAAGAGGCTTCCCTTGGCTCTTTCTTTCTTTTTTTCTTAAAGATTTATTTATTTGAGAGAGAATGTGTGAACAGGGGAGAGAGGAGGGAGGTGCAGAGGGAGAGGGCAAGAGAGAATCTCAAGCAGACTCAAGCACAATGAGGAGCCCAAGGCAGGGCTCGATCCCACCACCCTGAGATCATGACCTGAGCCAAAATCAAGAGTTGGAGACCTAACCGACTGAGCCACCTGGTGCCCCTCCCTTGGTTCTCTCTTAAGAGCGAGGAGGCATTGCTGCTGCCCAAAGCCTCCCAGAAACCTGTTCAGGGGTCTCAGTGGTCCAACTGGCTTGGGCCTGTTCACCCCCAAACCAATCATCGGGAAGAGGCACAGGTGGTAACTCTTGGCTCCCAGAGGACATTTGGCAATGTTGGGAGACATTTTCAGGTATCACGACAAGGGGAGCGCTGGCAGACAAATACCTTACGATGCCCAGGACAGCCTCACCGCCTCTTCACACACAACAGAAAATTATGGGTTCCAGATGTCAGTGTGCAGAGGTTGGGAAATCCTGGGCTACACTCATCATACCTGCCCCTTCCTGGGGTGTAGTCGCTGGTGGAAAGGCGCCTACAGTGTCCATTGAAAATTTTTTCAGAATTTTTTTGTCACGCTCTTTGAGATTAAAATTTCAGAGAGAGTTTTTTTTTGTTGTGGCCTAGGTCACTTGCCCATTCATAGGCTACTGGAGTGCAAGGCACCGTGGTTGACCACTAGTTTCCCCACAGGAAGATTGGGATCCGAGGACAGGAAGTGGGAAGGGATGTTAAACAAGCAAAACAAAGCAAAAAAGCCCACCTCAATTTCTCAAAGAACCTTTAGCTCTTGATGCTCCTGGGGGGGGGGGGAATTTCATGTCTTAATGTCTTATCTGGAACTCCACAAAATTGTGATGCATTTCCTCAGTGGTACTCCCCTCAGAGAAGAAGAGGGAGACATCCCAGAATGATATGGAAGGGGGAAAGCATGTAACATCCTGGGATGATATGGGGTAGGGGGCGGGTAGAGGAAGAGTAAAATATACATTAACTTGACTTCAAAGATGGGTATCATCAAGTTCTTCTCTTGAGATATAGGGTCTACTCTTCCACCCCTTTGAATCTGGCCAACAGGAACAGAAGAATCTGGATGGCCTTGACCTGTGTCTGTCTTGACCAATAGAACATCGTAGAATAAATGCTGGGCCACTTCTGGGCCTCCTGTCTCATATAGCCCTGAGCCACGGTGGAAGAAATCCAGTCTACTCCAGGGAGAAAGCCCTGAGACACCATCTTGGATGTCCAGCCCAAGTCAAGATGGCGTCAACCCCTGTTGCCATCAGTCCACCACAGCATGAGATACCCCAAGTGAGAACCCTCAGCTGAGCCCCATCAACCCACAGAAGTAGAAGTGACAACCCTAAACTGTTGTTTTTAAGCCACTGAATATTGAGGGGCTTCATCAGGCATCAATTGATAGCCAAAACAATATATAAATACATATAAGTATAAAATAAATACATATATCATTAGATTTTTCCATTTTAATATTCACTAATATTAGATCAGAAGATGCCATGCTGTTGGCTTTGAAGATGAAGGATGTGCCATGAGCCAAAGAGATTCAGTTGGTCTGTAGTAGCTGGAAAAGGAAAGGGAATAGATTCTCCCTGAGAAGGCTCTGGAAGGATGCTGTTCTGCCAACACCTGGATTTTAGCTCCAGAAGACCCATATTTGAACTTCGGACATTCAGAACTCTAAGTAATAATTTCATGTTGCTTTAAGCCACTAAAGCTATACAAACTTGTTACAGCAGCCGTAGGGAATGATTATGTCACCGTCCTGAGCATCTTACACGCCGTGTCTTATGGAATTCTCCTGACCACCCTGTGAGGTGGGTCTCGTTACCCTCTCCATTTTAGAATTGAGGAAGCTGGTACTCAGAGGGATGAAGGGACTTCCTCAAGCTCCACAGCTCTTAAATGGTAAGGCCAGGGACATATGTTGGCCCTGCCATGTATTGTTATGCTTACGAATACAATGGGTATAGGATTTATGTGGACTTATGTAAACACACAGACATTGGTCTATGCCTCTGCCACGGTGCCATCTTTTTTTAGTTGTTTATTCCAGGGTTGACACTGTGACCGCTGTGGAAGTCCCCACCGGCCATAAGATGAAAACAGCAGTTTTGAAATTACAAGGGTCGCTGACTCATTGGTCTTTGCTGTTATTGGCACCAAAGCGTATCATTTGAAAAGACGAAATTTGGTTGGGCCAGATGTACGCCTGAGCTGGAATTCCAGGACTCTGCCACTCATCCGCCAGGCTACCAAGAGCGAGTCCCGTTCCCTGTCTGAACCCATTTTCTCATCTGTGAAATGGGAATTATACAAACACGACTGAGTGTGCTAATGGATGACAAGTGCCCTGTGCTTTGTAAGTGTTGGTTTTGTAACTTTTCCCCTTTTCCCTCCTTATCTCGAGTTTCTTGGCTGGCACTGTGCCCCCCATGGAGGACTGCTGTGGTTTGGTGGATCGTTAGAGGCCTGCAGCTTCCCACCTCTGGCATCTACAACGCTGCCTAGGGCCTGCGTGCTGGGGGTGCACACGCAGATCACAGGGGAAAGGCCCGAGAGTTGATGACTTCAGCCACAACCTTCCACCATTGTGAGATGGCCGTTGCTCTTAAGTGTCCCTTAAGACACTTAAGAGCTTCCTTGCTCCTGCACGAGACAATTCTGAAGGGTACTCCGCATCACCTCCCAGAGGTCCCCACTGGGACTGGGCCCCAGGTGCCCATAAAGGGAACCAGCTCACGGACATGGCCTTCAGTGGGGGTCCTCCCATCCCCATCTCAGTTCCCCACCCCCTTTGTTCTTCCTGGGATTGTGTCCCAGATACACACACTTGCATCTGGGGAGTAGGGGCGGCTGTCCACAGTCCTTAGGTTTTACCATTTGCCCAACTTCCGTCCGCCCTGTGCCACTTGCTAACATGTGCATTGTTCTATGTGAGTTTGACTTAGTTTTCCCTCCGGTCGTTGGAGTCAAGCAGCCTAGAAGTGCTGGAGAATTCATACCCCCCCCCCCGCCCGCAGCCATCACCCAGGGCCCAGGA
>CM052811.1:111335234-111358180 GCA_028533885.1 Nasua narica | reverse complement strand
CTCGCTTTCCTCTTCCCTCTTGGTGTGTCTTTGGCCTTCCAAATAAATTATTTGTCCTGGAATCTTTGTCTCAGGGTCTGCCTCTAAGGAACCCCCAACTAAAATACAAGCTCTGCTATTGGGGGTTTCCAAACTAAGATATCCATTCTATCCCACCGCAGTCTTGCTTTCAATGTCCCCCAAAGACCGAGGTGGAGCAAGGTGCTCCTCGAGGAAACAGCACTCCTGTCCCAAGTAACTGCACTTGGAGTTGAACCTGGTGACTCTTACTCCCTGGCTGGCAGGACCTCATCTTTTCCGTGGCATTAACAAGCCTCACGCCATACCCTTGGATACATCATCGCCCCTGTATTTCCCGTGAACTCCTTTGTTGCATTTCACAAAGTTACGGAAACACAGAGGATGTTCCCTTGGTAGCTTTGGAAATGCCCCTTGGGTCTTCGGCCCCAGGGCGTCTCTTGCAACTATTTATTTAGTTCTTTTCTGTGGATAGTCACGCACATTTGAATGCTGGCAGAGAAGAGCCAGTCTGGCTCAATACTTTCATTTGGAAAAAAAAAAAAATCTTGCAGAGTGGCTGATGGGAAATCCCGCAGCAACTACTCCCCTCCCCCCCCATGACACTTTATGTTGTTTTCTAAATTTTCCTTCTTTCCTACTAGTGAGTATGAAGGATGTTTGCTAGTTGGGGCTCTCCTGCACCTTCTGCGTACCCTTCTGTGCCAAGGACCCACATTTCCAGGGTGCAACCACGGGATCCCCAAATTTTCCTGGTCCAGGAGGTTGCTGCGATGCCCCACCCCACAGCGCATGTGATTTAGCACCAGCCAATCAGAGCAGCTGGAGTCCAATGGCCATCAGGATTGGTTCAGGGAGGGGCCGGCAGTACAACGGTGGGAGCCGAGCTCTTCCTAGGGTTGGTTTGGCAGCCCCCAAGAGGTAGCTCTCTCTTGCTCCCTTTGTGAGCTTGGAGTGGTTGGCCCTCTGACAAGTGAGCTTGACTTACTGAACATCTCAATTCCAGAGGAACATTTTTCCTTCACGAAACACTGCCCCCTACTGTGTTATGTTGCATCTCCCGTGAGAGCCGATTCCTTAACAGTATTTTATTTTATTTTTAAGTAGGCTCCACACCCAGTGTGGGGCCTGAACCCACGACCCTGAGATGGTGACCTGAGCGGAGATCAAGAGCCTGATGCTCAATCAACTGAGCCATCCAGACTCCTTCAGGGTATTTTTGAGCAGAGTCTGTAACTTTCCCATCACTTCTGCTTGTTTTAAAAAGCTCAGCCTAAAATAGTTCCAAAATCTGAACAAATCCCTGATTTAAATCTTGTATCGCTCAGGATATCAATTCAACTGCTGTAATAAAAACCAAAATAAGGGGCTTGAACAAAATAAAAGTTTCATCCTCTCTCATGAAACAGTCCAAGGCTTAGTGTCCGGTAGGCCACAGTGGCACTGGGATTGTCTCCAGAATACACACACTTGCATCTGGGGAGTATTATGTTGGGTACTATGGTACTATGTTGTCTGGGATTCAAATTCTTGCTATCTTGCCATCTTACACCCTCAACATGTGACTTCCACTATGTGGTCTAAAAGGGCTGCTGGAGCTCCTGCCATCATATTCCTTCTAATGAGTGAGAGAAGGAGAATGACTTCTGTGCCTTCCAATTGCACAACCCAGAAGCCTGCAGTCACTGAGTAGGGGATGTAAGCCCTCGTTTCCAGCCTCGTCTGTGACCTGTGTGGACAGCATCAAAGGGCTCTCCTGCCTGCTGGCTTCTGGCTGGGTTTAATCCATGAGAGACATTGGCAGGATATGGGAAGAAGCAAGCAGAGTAGGTCTGGGTATTTATTCCTCAGCTGTCCTGTTGGGCACCAGGGGCTACTGTATGTCCCAACTGAAGGTCACAGGTCCTTCAGAGTGCCTCTCCATAGGGCTTCTTCTCTCCAGATCTGGCAACCATTTCCTTCTTTGCTCCTTCAGACTCAGGTGAGAACACTTCCGCTGTTTCCACCAGGGGGCTGGAGTGTCCCCAGTTACTACGTGGTGGTAACAAGGCCTCTGCTACTAGCCCTGGGGTATTGTGGCATCCCCTCGGCCTCCCTACAGCCCAGCCACACCTTCAGAAACAGCTTGTTCCTAAACTTCTACTCCTGCTGGGGCCCTGGCTGATGTGAGTCCTCTTAACAATCCGGAGCAATAGATGCCTTTACCATCATCCCGATGTCACAGATGAGACACTGAGGGACAGAGGGTAAGTGGACTGTCTAATCACAGAGCCAGGCGATGGTGGCACCAGTGTTTGGACCACGGCAGCCTGGTTCCAGAAGCCACATTCTCTACCACTTCTTGAGACCTGGCTTCTTGGAAACGAGAGAAGGACTGGGTTGGGAATTAGCCCTCGGCTTATCATGAACCTGCTGCTGGTCTCTGTTCTTCATATTTCTGGGGCAGGGCTTCGACGGGTCCAGGAGCTGCAAACCCAGATGTCTACAGGGGTCAAAAAGTGACGTGAGCAGGGAAATGGGCTGCGTCATTGCCACAAAGAAACATGCTTTCGTCTTTTTTACTTTCAACATTTGGCCCTCTTGTCCATCTTCCCTTTCCCTGCTAGCGTAGAAAACCAGACACAGAGATAAATCATTTAGATACTGCCCTTGGCGGACAGAGACTTGACTCCAGCGGCTTAAGCAAATTAGAGGTGCGTTTCTCTTGCATAAAACCAGTGTGGAGGTCAGCATTCTAAGGGGCAAGGGAGGGGAGCTCCATGATGTTGTCAGGGATTCCGTTCCCTCCCATCTTTAGCACAGAGTTTCCCTCTTTGAGGTCACAAATGAGCTCCAGCCATGTTTGCAATTATAGGGAAAATGAAGGAGAATGGCAAGACACCAAAGGCCTTTCTTGAAAGTCACACCATCAACTTCAATTTGCAACACACCGGACCACTCAACTGCAGCCCTTCCGACGGACCAGGAGGACATTCTGGACTGAGTAATGGTCCCTTGAGGGAGACTTGTGTCAACTCTTGTGGGATGTGTAGCAGCATCCCTACCTCTACCCACTAGATGTCAGTAGCACTCCCCCGCCCCAGTAGTCACAACCCCAATCGTCCCTAACTGAGAAGCATGAGGGTACTCACAGACTCCAGAGAAGCTGGGAAAGGTGATTTTTGAATATATCACCAGCTCCAATAGTGTAGGAGTTTCTATTAGTAAGAAAGAAGTGGAGATGAGACACTTGGATGGCAAATCACTGTCTTTGCTCCAAGAGAACCTGTTCACTTTCCTCTTATTTCTACTAAAAGAAGAATGGTGATCTAAGAGTGATGATTGACCGCGTGGGTGTCAGGGGTGATACGGAAGGGTGGGGGCTGTGGCAAACTGAGAACAAAGGACCCAACTAAAGAGGCTGTTTGGCAGCTTTGTTATTTAAAGGGAATATGGGACCGGGGTCACTAGAGCTTCTGATTTTTTTTCCAGAAAAGCTGGACGTCCAGATTTTTAGATGCAAGCCCCCATTTGCAGGTATCGGCAGCCAGTTCAATTTTTATAAAGATTTTTACAAGTGATATTTACCAGGAAAATAGTTTGCAGTGACTGGTATATAGGACTTAAAAATGTATTGTGGAAAATATCAAACACACAAAAATAGAATCGTGTAACTAACATCTCAGTATCCATCTTCAACAATTATCCACATTTTGCCAATCTCATTTTTTTTTAAGATTTTACTTTAAGTAATCTCTACGCTCAACCTGAGGCTTGAACTCACAACCCCGAGATCGTCATGATCTAGAGTCACACTCTTCCGACTGATCCAGCCAGGCGCTCCTCATTTTTATTCTCTCTCCTCAACTTGTTCTTTCTTTGCTCAAGCGTCTTAAAGCAAATCGCAGGGTTCTTGTCATTTAACCAGTCAATATCTGATGATCAGATTTTTGTAATGAAGTCACCATGCTATTATCGCAGCTACCAAAGTTAACAACGAGATCTCAGGGCGGACCAGATGATTTTTAAGGGCTTGCTAGCTTTGCCATTCTAAGCTTTTATTAACGGATTCTCCTCCTTGTCTCCTGATCATTCTCCCTCTTCTCCCTCTGCCCCTCCTTTTACACAGACAGACACACAGACATACATAGAAACACATACGGAAGCACAAAGACAAACACACAGAGAAATACACATGGACCAATTCACAAAACACCACACCCAGACATCCCAGTGCACAGACACACACACACACACACACACACACACACACACACACACACTCCGCTACCACTTCTTGGGGAATAAAGCACACGTCTTGAATTTAGACCCGCAAGCATTTTGAACTGGGCTGGAATCAGCGCCTGCCTAATTCCCACCCACATCCTGCCTTCTCCCTCCTGCTGACAAATGTTCGACCCTGAACTTGTTCACTCACCCAGGCCTTCATTTTCTTTTGTGCAAAATAGGGAGAACAATTCCAACTTGCCTCCGACAATGATGCAGGGAGGGACGTAATTAAGGGATTGCACCCTCCTTGTGCAAGTCTTAAAGTACTTAATAATCACGGCGACAATAGCAGCAATGATGAGGTGATTAGAGCCTGGGCGGAAGCACAGCGTAAACAAAGAGGCCCGGAAAGGGCTCTGCTGGTCTTCATCTTCCGATTCCAGACTCTCTAAGACCCACGGCCCTCCTGTCCCTGCAGCCTCACGCTTGCTGTCTATTAATACATGAAGATGTTTTGGCCACCTGGCAGGAGAAGAGGTTCAAAGTCCATCCCAACTCAAGCCATTAAGGGAGACATATTTTGCAGCTCAGTTCCTAAATTAGAAGATGATTTCTGGGTGTTTAAATATCTCCCTTTATCTCTGTACCATTTATGCTGCTGCTGACACAGCTCTGGGGCCCGGTCAGGGCCTGGGGTCAAGGGGAGGCCAGGTGACACATTCTTTAGGTACGGCCTTGGAGATATCCAAAGAGGCCCCTGGCTCCTGCCGAGCTCTGCCCGGGACACTCCCAAAATATCCAGGGGACAGATGCTATTTTTGAGGTTCAGCTTAAAGGCCTCCTTGTGGCCCCCATGTAATCTGGTTTCACTTTGAGCTTGCTTTTTGAACAGCTCCTGCCTTCGCCTTTTATTCTTCCAGGAAACTTGGTTTCTCTTGGGGTTGCTTGAGTAACGTGAGAATTAGCTTCAGTTCGTCTGGCCTTTTCTGGAGAACCAAACCAATTTTAATGTTAAAAAATATATATATATTTTTTAACCCGTTGCTGTTTCTTTCGTATTATTGGGTGAAGAGAATGGTAGCTAAGTGCTTGAGATAAAACCTTCAGATGCCAGCTTTCAGAATCCAGTTCTTCCTGAGAGGGTACGAATTGGTCATTCCCAAAGGTCGGTTTCTGGCCTACAGTCAACAGAAGATGAGGCATTTTTGTTTCCTGTTCTGCTGTCTTAAATACAGAGCAGAGGTCAACGCCTTTTGAAGATAATTTCAGCTGTAAAATATTCTAAAGTTAGGAAATGGCCATTTATATCCCTGCAAAGGTAGCATGATAATGACGTGGATGATGAAGGTAGCAGCACTGTGTGCCTAGCATGGTGCCGAGTTTGCCCTGGCAAATCTCATTGAACCTTCTCCACAGCCCCTGAAATATGTACGGTCGTTATCCCCATGGTGGGGATCTCTACCTCTTCCAGGAAGCCCTCCCTGACTCCACCCAGGTTGAGGGCCCTTACTCCAGGTTGAGTGCTCTGTTCTTTGGGCCATTGGGGTGAGTGCTCTTGCCATGCTCTTTGAAATGACTTGATTTCATGTCCTTGAGAGCAGAGCCCATGTCTTACTCGGCGTTTGTATCCTAAAGGACCAGCACATAGTAGGCATTTAGTTAACACTGGCTGAATGAATTGAATAAGACCTTGGGCAAATTACCAAATTTCTCTGAGCTTCACTTTTCTCATCTCTAAAGCTGGGCTAACAACAATAATAATAGTGAATATTTATTTATTGAGACTTCATGTGGCAGAGATGGCTGGCTGCTCTCCCAATCCATTTCTTATTGACAACCCTGATTTTGTTCTGGGCAGTAAAGTGTCTCCCATGCAGCGAGGGGAAGAGCAAGCAGAAGTTGTTGGGTGGAGCTGATGGCACGTATACACCTTGCTTCCTTCTTCATTCTGCTGTCAGGAATGTGGGCCTGATGGCTGGCACTCTGGCAGCTATTTTGGTCCATGAGGAAATCTTGCCACTGGTGGAGCGAAAAGATAGAAGTCTATGACTCCAGTGATGAATGACTCTTCATCATTCCAACCCTGGATACCACACCTTTTAGTTTCTTAAGTGCATGCACAGGGACAGGAGGGACAGAGGGAAGCTCTATCTTGTGTAAGCCACTTTTGTGGGTTTTCTATTTTAGATAGCCAGATCCATTCTAACTGACAAGACTTGGTCAGGCCCCTGTTGAATGCTTATTATACATTCAGTTAATCATCACAATGGCATATTTAGGTAAGCATCATCCTTATCATTTTTATTTTATAGATGAGGGGACAGAGGCTCAAAGGGATTTGAAGTCGGTTTTCTGCCTCCAGAGCCTGGACTCATGGCTGCTACATTAAGCTTTATGAAGATTTTGGTAGTGCTATGTACGCTGTAAATTACAGGACACGTATTCACTCCCTCACCTACTCATTCATGTATTAATTCATTGATTTAGTCAACAGACATTTACAGGGAGCCAACTCAACTGACTTATGTTAGGCTTGGGTGTTAAGAAACAAACCGAGATGGTTGTCTGCCCTCCAGGACCCCCTCGGTGAGAAGTTTTATTATTAGTACTTTCCAGGGACAGAGAGGGGGCCAGAGTCCCACATATAGTGATGCACTGGACCACCCCATAGGGTACCATCTACATAAACCATAGTATAAAACCATATAATTTCCCCTAGAGTTGGGAAGTCTGTGACTTGCACAACTGTATGTGGCAGCCTTGTTAGTCATGGAGCTGGGATGCAAAATCCTGGTCTTTGGGCTCCTATCTGAATGTCTTTTCATCTGTTTCCTGCAATATTTCGGTTTGCTCCCAGACCCCTTTTACTGTGTGTCGATGCTGGTCTCTGTCTTTCATGCTGGAAGTGTTTCTCGGATGTCAGGGACTCTTTGGACCTCTATTCATCTTTGAGAGGGAGGCACTAAAAACCGTTTGGAAGCTCCATGTGTTTCACTGTAATGTGTTACGCTGTAATGTAATGTGGCTGGGCTGTGAGCCAGCTTTATCATTCTGGGACCCAAACGTCATTATCAATCAGTCTTTTTGCTGAGGGGGTCCACTTCCACCTCTCCATCGAGGATTCTCCAGGGTTCCTGCTGGAGCCAGGCTGCCTGTGTTCTGGAAGCTGAACTAGGGAAGGGAGCTGGGTTGGACCATTTTGCTTTTAGCTCCTGGCCTCATCCCTAGCTTCTGCAATGTTCGATGTCCCTAACGCCCACCTCCTCTCTATCCCAGTGTCTCCAGAACTCTGCCAAGAGGGAGGGGCAATTACTTGGCTACACAGGCTGGCAGAGGGGATCGAGGACCTTCTTACCCCAACTTCCGGCGAGGTCCCTATGCTCAGTCCAGCCCTGTCCCCTACCTTCAGAGGCATCTGGCACCAGCAAGACATTTTTTTAAATGGAAGACATAACTTACTGAATAAAGTGTTGAAATGTAATTTGACATTCATTTAACAAGAGGAAAAGAAATGGCAATGAAGGAATTTTCAAAATTCAAATAAAAAATCTTTTATCCCTAAAAGTATTCATTTATTTCATTTTTTTTAAAGTTAAGGAAGAATGATTATATAGATAATAAGACAATCGAAGCCTTAATTTTTTATTTATTTCTTTTTTTAAACTACTGTGTTGGTTTTTGCTAAGATGTCATTAATCTACTTATTCTTCAACAATATTTTTAAATTGAGGGATAACACGCATACATTAATGTAATGTATATTACATAAATACATAAAATGGTTCTTACATATGTTCACACCTGGGTAACTACCACCCATTTCTCGAAGAATCAACCCCCCACTGCAAATTTCCCTTTCCTTCCCAGTCTATTCCCTCTCTCCTACTTGAGATGACCCCTGTTGACTTTTATCACTAGAGATTAGTTTGACCGATTCTTGAACCATGTATACATGGCATTAAACTGGACGTACTCCTTGGTGCTGGCTTCTTTTGCTCAGTTATGTCTGTGAGATTCATTCATGCTGTCGTGTGGATCAGCAATTTTCCTTTTCATTATTTGAGCCTGTATCTCCCGTCATCTCTATCTATCTGTTGTCTATTACAGTTTATTTATCCATCTGCTGCTGAAGAACACTCGGGCCATTTCCAGTTTAGGCCCATTGTGAACAAAGCTCTGAACATTCTCAAACATGGCTTTGGGTAGGCATGGGGCCCCAACTTGGAATCCATGCAGGATCTGTCCTTGTTATTCTGTGTAAGTCACGTTGGTTCTTCCTGGCTCCCTCCATCGCAGGCTCAAGAACCCTACTTGATGCTTTTACCAACCTCTTGACCTTAACATGCGTCCCATGGAACGCACCTCCATCCCAAGCCAACCCTAGGTTCCCTTCCTAGTCTTCCCAGCTCAGTCACCACTGTCACCACCTATATGTGAGCGAGAGATCAGGTCCCAGTCTCCCCTTGGCTTCACAGCCCCTTCTGGTGTCACACTGAACCCACGGATTCCAACTCGGAACTGTCTTTTAAACCTGTCCACTCCTCACCATCTCCACTGCCATCTCCAGGTCCAGCCCACCTTATCTCTCCTGTGGCTAACTGTCCAACCTCCCAATTGGTCTCTCTGTTTCCATCTTGCTTTCCTCCAACAATTTCTCCAAATGGTAGCAAGATGTTCTTAAAATGTGAATTGGATTATGTTCTCCTTTTGAATGTCTTCCCACCGCATTTGGACTCAAGACTAGACTCTGAAATGGTGGTCCACAAGGCTCTCTAGCATCTGGCCACCACCTGTCACATGTCCTCTTTCCCAGGCTCACTCTTAGTCCTTGGAATTTACCCTTCCTCCACTTTTTTTTTTTAAACTTTGGGGCCTTTTATAGATGCTGTTTCCTCTAGGACCCAGTTATTAGACCCTCGCATATCCTTCTAATATATTTTTTGCATGTGTGAGCAAATGTGAATATAGATTCTTTTTCCCTCCACCATCTTAAAATGTTACAAATGACTACATGCTCTACACATGGTTCTACATGTTGTTTTGTTTTCTTAGGAAACCCTGGCATGAGCTCTACTTTCCAGTTCACACAAGGCCACCTCTTCCTCTTATACCAGGGAACACTGTATGTGCAGATCAACTGTCGTTTTTTCTACCCTTTATTGATAGGCATCGTCCCCCCTCCCCACTTTTTTTGCTATTAAAAACAACATACAGTGAATATGTAAGTCATTCATGTATGAATAAGCCCGTAATTTAAATTCTTAAAAGCAGAATTGCCAGGATAACAGGTATGGGCATTTTAAATTTAATGTCTATTGACAAAAGCATTTTTTTTCCCCGGTGTTTTTTGTTTTGTTTTGTTTTGTTTTTATGTGGAGTTGCTCATTTTCTGACGTGTCAATACAGTGGGTTTTCAAAGTGGGATTTTTGCTAATCTAATGGGGGGATGATATCTCCTTTCTTTTATTATGTGTGAAATTGAACATCTTTTCATATGTTTACAGCCATTTGTTCTTCCTTCTCTGTGAACTCTCTTTTTCTGCCCGTTTTCCTACCGAGTTGCTAATTTTTTTCTTATTAATTTATTGTGATAAGCCCAAATTAGCCCAATTTGTCTTTCGGCATTTAATCTAGGAAGGTTGTTTTAGCCATACAAATTGTTTTTTTAAACATTTTTATGCTGTCAAATTTATTAATCTTTCATTTTAGGACATCAGGCTTTGCTTCGTTATTAAAAAGGTCTCTTACAGTCTGAAGTTATAAAAGACTTACACCAGTTTTATTTTACTGCATTTGTGGTTTCACTTTATATGTTCAAGTCTATGCTCTACTGAGAGTTTGTCCTGGTTTAGGTGTGAAGCAGGGATCCACCTTGACTTTTTTTTTTTGTCCCCTATGACTATCTGGTTGTTCCTTCTTAATCTTCCTTCTTGGTTTAATGTCACCTCCTCTCTGACCATCCTAGTCAAAGTATTTTCTATCTCAGCCCATTGTCTGTGGCTTCAACAGAATTTACTGTAATTTGTAATTTTAAAAACATTTGTTTTCTTGCCTTTTTTTTTTTTTGTCTCTCCCACAAAGACGTGAGTTCCTTGAGGACGGGGACAATGTCTTGTTCGCCATCACATCCCCAGCAGCTTGCATGGTAGGCGACTGCGGTGGTTGTGATGTTTTTGCCTTCTAGCGTCCGCTGTTCCTTCCTCGGGCAGTACCACCCCGATTTTCCTTTGGGCAAAACCACTCCTCCACTGTTTCCCGTTCACCCGGTTTGGGCAGTGGAGTTTCCACCCCTGGCTTCAGGGAGTGGGGTGTGAGCCATTGGAGGTCCACTCCCTGGCGACAGTGATTGGCTGGGACGGGCACGTGACCCTCAACTCAACCAATGAGATAAAAACTCGGGACTGATAGGCATTATTCAGAGGGAGGCATCATCACCAGAAAATCCCTCCCAGTGTTTCCTGCTGCCTTTGACTTTATGGGACAAAGGCAATAGCCTTCTCACCTGGGGGGAAAAAAATCCTAGGCAAGGCAACTTTGGTCTCTCTTTTGTTGACCTTAAAAATAAAAGAATATTATAATTCCACATCTAGGGGTCTTTGGTGGTTTAGTTAAAGAGAAGGTTTCGTTTCTTTCAATCCAACAAATTTTCCTGAGCACTTACAAAGCGCAAGACTTGAGCTGGATTCTGGGACTCAATTCCTGACAGTGATTTTTGCCCAATACAGCGTGCTTCTAAAATTTTTTTGAAAATAATGTAATTATAACTTTTAAAATAGACAAAAATATAAAGGCAAAAAAAAAAAGTCCAATGTCTTGTTGATATTTTAAAAAATAATAGGAGCAATACTTGTACATGGTTAGAAAAGTGATGTCTTTTGGAAAGATTCAAAAAAATAGTACTCAGGTGTAAACAATCACCCTCCAATTCAGGGAATTAAAATAATTAATCTTTTTAAAGCTCACAGATGTAAGAAACAAAAAACAAAAAAGGCACTAAATCCATTCCCTTATTAACAGTTTCCTGTGGCTGCTTGTAGAAAACTTGTATGCACATGCAAGAATATTTATATGTATATGCCAAAATATTGCTTTGCTTTTGATGTACAAAAGTGATTTGAACATGCATTCTGTTCTGCCCCTTCGTTTTTTCATTTAATAATGTTGGTAGAAAAATGGACAAGGGCTATGAACATGCAGTTCACAGAAGGAAATAGAAATTGCTCATAAACATATGAAAGCATGTTCAACCTCCTTCATAATAAGAAAAATTCAAAGTAAAAGTACACAGAGAGACCATTTCTCACCTATCAGATTGGCCAAAATCCAAAAGTCAGATAACACCCTGCGCTGGCAAGGTTGCAGACAGGCAGCAGTCCTGCATCTGTTGGTGGAAGTGGAAATTGGCACAATCCAATGGAGGACAATCAGGCCCTATCTATCAAAGTGACAAATGCATATTATCTTCTGAAAACGTATCCTTCAGATAATCTTGCTCAAGTACAAAATGACATATGCTGGGATTCTGTTTATCTATCTATCTATCTATCTACCTACCTATCTATCTATCATCTATCTATTTATTTAAGATTTTATTTATTTGACACACAGAGAGAGAGAGAGAGAGAAAGAAAAAGAGAAAAGCAGGGGAAGCAGGAGAGGGAGAAGCAGGCTGCCCACTGAGTAGGGAGCCAGCCCAATGCGGGACTTGATCCCAGGACCCTGGGATCATGACCTGAACCCAAGGCAGACGCTTAATCGACTGAGCCACCCAGGCACCCCTGGGATGCTGTTTAGAATAGAGTTTTGTTTTGTTTTCTTTATAAGGGAAGCCCTGTGAGGGCAGGGATGGCTCACCTGGGTCCCCAGCTCCAACAACAGTCCCTTGAAAATAGCAGATATCACAGAGACCATGCTCACTCAACCTCCCTATGCTCTCTGCTTTCCCCAGCTGCCCTTGCAATTAGGTTCAAACTGTGTGGCTCATTTCTGCCTAATGGGATGTACAGAAGGGATGTAAGCCGCTCCCAGCCTACCCTTCAAAAAGTGCCATTAGACCTTCCAGCTCTCTCTTTGCCTGCTGCGTTCATCTCCATGACCACCTGTCCCAGGTGGCATAGTGACAAGGTGAAGGGGGCTCAGTCTTGCCATGATGTGAAAGCAGGAAATAAACTTTTGTTGTATTGAGTCACTGCGATGGGGGTGGGGGGTGGGTGGGGGGAGGCTGCTACTGCAGTCCATCCTATATCATCCTGACTAAATTGTGGGTGCTCAAGTGTGTGCAAGTGTGTAAGTATGTGCAGCAATGAGTGTGCTTGTGCACAGAGCTGGACTGATGAGAATAATCGTAGGCTAAGTTTTCAACTATGTTGCTGGGTCTTAAAGTACGTATGTAACATCTTGGTAAATAGTGCACATGGTCCTCCATAAAGTTTGCTTCAATTTACACTCCCGCCAACGGGTGTAAAGATAAGTGACACATAAGGCTCCCACTCCGTTCCGGGTCCTGCGCTAGGTGTTCTGTACGTGGGACATACACTCGCCCTCACTGCAGCCCTACGGTGGCAGGGGCTATCACTGTCCCATCTAACTGATAAGGGAGCAGCAGCACCGGGAAGCTAAACAACTTGCCCATGGCCACACAGCTAATGAGATGGGGAGTGTTTTTAAAATTACAAATTCCTAATATTCTACTTCTTCAAATGAGTTGGCTGAAGCCCAGGAATCTGCATTTCTCAAAGACAACCCATATGCAGTGATAATCAGCCAGCTTCAGGAATCAGGAGCTCGGAGGACTTAAGTTAAAGGTGCCAAAGAAGGGTGCCTGCGTGGCTCAGTCGGTTGGGTGTCCAACTCTTGGTCTTGGCTTGGGTCTTGATCTCAGCGTTGAGAGTTCAAGTCCTATGTTGGGCTCCATGCTGGGTGTGGAGTCTACTTAAAAAAAAAAAGAAAAAAGAGTGCCAAAGAATGCTTTTGTGAAAGTAGCTATGTTACAGGGGCACTTAGGGCAGGGTATCTTCCCTTAGGTGGTTCTAAGTATATATTGAAAGTATGTATTAAATATGTATGTATTGAAAAGGAATAAACTGATGTAAGTGAATCATAGCTATGTACTTTTATCTGTTTTTTTTTTTAAAGGACATATTTCAAGTATATATTTTATGGGCTTTCCTAAGACAGACCAACTATTTTAGAGGAATGATAATTTGAATATAATTTCATCCTGGGGTCCAGAGACATGAGACAGAAATATAATACAAGGTTCATTTTCCCACAGAAGTCTGAATTAAGGTGGTGGCTCTACATCATTAAGTTGTGAGGCTTGAGTCCCTAACTTTTTGCTCCATCAGTAGTACCATGTTGTCCGTACACCAAATGCCAAATGGCGAACCACCATGTTTGCTCTCCCAAAGGTTCTGCTCACATCCCATGGCCATACTTCCCTCCCATGGCTGCTCCTTGCTGCAAAGGAGGCTGGGAAATGTAGTCCTCATCTGAGCAGCCATGTGCTTCTATCATAAAAGGAGAAAGTTGATGTTGGGGGACAACTCTCTGACTCTACCACTGGAGGTATTATTAAAGAGTTCAGAATTTCGATTCTGGAACAAAATAGATTACTCATTCCCAATAACAGGACTATGCCATATGGTTTCAGAATTTCAGCTGACCATGACTGCCAATTTCAGGAGGCCCCACTTGGCTGGTTGTGGGGTTTGTGGTATGCCTTATGGTCCTATCATGCAATAAGCACATGTGGGTTCTCAAACTAATCAACACTAACAGATTAGAGCCAACAATGTTTATTTTTAAATGTCTTCTCAAGGGTGTCGTCCTCAGTGTCAGAAGAGAGAATAATATTTGCTGATTATGTAAGAAGTTGCATGCAGAAAATTAAGATCACTTTTGGTTCTAAACTTTTAATCTCTTTAAAAAATGGTTTAATGCCATGGATATATCGGCATCTAGGGACTGCCCTGACTACCTGCTCTTTATTCTAGCTCTATCTCTGGTATTAACAGAGTTCCTCCACCCCAATCCACCGCCCCCACCTGAATGCAACTTTACCCCAAGTAAATCTCCTCATTCACGGAACCCTCACTAAGTCCTAGGGACGCAGCTAGGTGAATAATTTACCTTTTTTGTTTTTGCCTACCTAGCATCCTTTCCCTCTTTCTCTGACAATAACAGTATCACAGTTTTCCCACAGAATGAGCCTGCTCTGCCATCAGTCCACAAGGCTTAGATGGGGCTCAGCCTACTTCTGGACTTAAATAAAGGCATTGGACCTGCACCTGGTCAATCAGTGTATTCCATTCTCCCAGGCTACAGTGATTGGCTCAGGGAGAGACATGTGATCTGTGGCAGCCAAAGAGACTCTGAACCGTTGGTGAGAGGATTTCTTTAGCAGCTGGATTTGAAGCTAGTGCAATGTGGGCCCGGAGCTGCTGGTGTCCACCTTTGCCATCTTTTCATCTTTCCTTCATTCCCCAGGTACTTACTGAGCTCCTACTATATGCCTGGAGGTGTTCTAGGTACTGGGGCTACAGCGGTAAAAACAAAACAAAGGAAAGCAAAGCAAAACACAAAAGCAAACAAACAAAAAGCACCAGACAGACAAATGCTTGCCTTCAAGGAGCTAACTTTCTACTGAGGATACGGACAATGAAGAAGTATGTAATACAGTCAGAGAGTAATAGGTGATATGGAGAAAAAGTCCAGGATAAAGGGGCAGGAGAATGAGGAACTGCTATTTTATAAAGGATGATCTGGGAAGAACTCTTTGAGTAAGTAATATTTAAGCAGACACCTTCAGGACTGTGGGAACTGCCACGTTCCTATCTCTAAAAGAGCTTCGCAGGTGGAGAGAATGGCAAATGGGACGTCCCTCAGGCAGAAGCATACTTGCTGTGTCTGAAGAATAACAAAGAAATCAGTGTGGCTAGAGCAGAGAGCACCAGAGAGAGAGAGAGAGAGAGAGAAAAGAAGATGAATGGACAGACTGTGACCGGCCTGGTAGGCCACGAAGACTAATCTGAGGGCACAAGGGAGCCATCAAAGAACTTAGAGCAGGAGAGGAAACTGATGAGACCTGCACTTCAGAAAACTCACTCTGGCTACATGGTGGGAGACACATCGGAGTTTGAAATGTGAGTTGGGAGGTTTTGGGAGGGGGCTCTGAAGTGAGCCACCTGGAGTAACAATTTTCACATTTAAAGTTGGGGACGGGTGTTTTCTGAACTTCAGTTATCCGACTGCTACCCTCAGCATGTATGTCCCCTGCTGCCTGCACCTTACCTACTTATTGTTTTTCTTTAAATGAACACATTAATTTGACTGATGTGCGTTTATTTTCAATGGAAACATTTTTATCTCTATTGTATCAAGTCAACTCAGGTTAGGTTCTGCTGCAATAACAAACCACCCCACAGTCTCACCACCCTGTTAACTACAAAGGTTTATTTCTCATGTGTATTTCATGTTGATTGCAAGTGAGCTACAGCTGGGTGGGCTTTACTCTGGGATTCAGATGACAGTGGTAGCCCATCCCTGGCCTGCTCCTGCACATCTCTGACAGAGAGAAAAGAGCAAATGGCAGAAGCACATGCTGTCTCTCAGAACGTCTGCTTGGAAGCTTGACTCACATTCTGTCGGTCAAAGGATGTCACACAGCCAACCCTGAAGTCAGAGTCACCGGGGAACTGCCAGGAGGAAGGACTAATAAACATTGACAATAATGCCATCTACCACATCTATTATAAATGGAAAACCAACAACACTTGCCCTCAGTAGAAGGTGGCCACAAAAAAATAAATATTATGAAAACATTTACTTTATTAAATTGTGGCCAAATAAACTTGCTATCCAAAGGCTCTGAGGCCTGCTCTCCTTTTGTTGGAAAGGGAGAAGGGTAATCCTTAGAAAGTCAGTAAAGACACAGCAGTACCAATCTGACACGGTTGTCTCGATATCAGAGAAAGATTGAAAGAAAATGTACCCCATTACAATCTTCCCATGAAGCACCGTTGGTACTTGGTCCACACTTTGGGAGACTCCGCTTTACAATCACTCTGGGGGAGGGAGGGTAGAAGGAAACAAAGAATTTGAGGGAGTGATGATAATGAAAGCCACACACTTGGAGGTGCCCCGCCTGAAGTTGTGCAACCTAACGGTCCTGGAGACGATTTCCGTGGGATACCTCATTTAATCCTCGCCTCCGCCTTGCCAAGTAGGCAGCATTGTCTCCATTTTCCAGCCGAGAAAACAGGTTCAGAGCGTTCAGCCCTAGCTCTAGACCGCTGCTGGCGCGGGCAAGGAGCTGTTCCCAGGCTCCAGGAATATCTGCGGCCTGAAGGTGTAGTTTCAGGTTTCACCACTTGGTGTCACTCTCTCCAAACTGTGGGGAGACTGTCCAGCGGCGTTGGGCCAGGTACTGGGGACTTGGGACACAGCCAGTCACAAACTGATCCCCAGGGAAGCACAGGGCCCCCATCCCGTCCTCTGTCCTGTTGCCCTTACGTGTGCAGAATTCCTTCCTGTTCTGTGTGTGCCCATCGTGCGTGGAATAAGAACGGGGTCCTTCTCTGTGTGCACCCCGAGTTAAGTGCTTGGCGGGCATCGTCTCCCACAAGCCTCCTGGCACTCTGTGGCCTTCCGGTCTCAGAGCTGAGCAAACACAGGCTGAGAGATTTGGGACACGTGCCCAGCTAAAAAAGGACCCGTTCAAACTTGATTTGAACCCAGATCTGGGTTACAAGTTTGGGGTTTTGATGCCTAGCACGTGCATGGGAGGAGGGCTCTATTAATTCTCACTTTTTTGTGGACTGTATTTCCAATCTGCAGACCTCAAACTCCATACTGTTTTTGGCAATGAAAATAATCTATTTAGAGGCTTGCATGTTTGGTGGGGGGGGTTCTTTTGTTGTTGTTTGATGTAGAAGTTAGTTTTCCTCTGACTACCAAGGGGAAAAAAAAACCACCGAGGATCTCCTTTTAAAGAATTTTTAATCTATCAAATATTTTTTGAGAATTGTTTTTAAAAATTAGAAAGGCACCTAAGTAAAAAGAAGAAAATAAGGGTTACTTTTAGCTCACATCAGCCACCCAGAGGGGAGCACTGGTGACACTTTGGAGGACATCCTTCCAGGAATTTCTCTCTTGCTCTCATCTATCAATTGATTAAACAATTAAAAAAAATAAACTAAAAAAAAAAAATTTCACATGAAAAATAATTGAAAAGGTACCAGAAGATTTATAGTGGATAATCTCCTTCTAATCCTCACCCCTTGCCTCCCCAGCTCCAGAACTCCAAGTTTCCTCTCCAGAAGTCATCCCAGTTCTGTTTCTTGGGGATCATTACAGAGATATACAGAATGGAGATAAGCAAATATGTACATGGATTCCTCTAGCTGTTTCTTTAAATAGAACTACCGACACACCTTGTTCTGCACTAGTTTTCTTTCTTTTTCTTTCTTTCTTTCTTTTTTTTAGACTTAACAATATACCTTGGAGATCTTTCTAGATCAGCAGTGGGAGAGCATTCTCCACATATCCCATTGTCTGAATATAATCATTTATCTAACCAGCCCCTGGTGATAGTCATGTCCGCGATTCTAGTTTCTTGCTGTGGCAAACAATGCCGCAATTAGTATCCCTTTCACAGGAATCTTTCCATGTATGTGGATCTATTTCTGTAAGATAAATTCTTAGTAACTGAGCTACGCAGTCACGCAGTCATAGGGCAAGTGCATTTTAAAATTTTGACACTTATTGTCTCAATGCTTACTAGGGTCATACCTACCAATTGACATTCAGACCAACAACCTACGTGCGCAGTGGTTTCCCCACCCTCTAGCCAAGGCCAACTATTATCAGATTTCTCGATCTTAGCCTTGCAGAGGGGGATAAAGGTATTCACTAAGTTCTAATCTGCACGGTCTTTCCTTTTATGTTAGATTGAGAATTTAAAAATATATCTAAAGGCCATTCGTATTTATTTTCTGGTGGGAAAAGCATTCGTGTCGTTTGCCTATCTTTTTGTTGGGTAATCATCTTTTTTATTCATCAACCCTTTATATGCTAAGAAAATGAGGTCTTTGTTTCTCGTATATGTTACAGATGTACGTATTTTAAAATATGGATTTATCAGACAAAAATGGGACCCCACGGTGCACAATGTTTTGGAGGCCTGTGGTTCTCTGACAATAGATTGTGGATCCCTTTCCAGATCAGTAAATATGCCATGGCAACAAAATTATCTATTTGATACTTAACTTAAATTTCACCCCCGGTACATTGGAAGTTCACCAAATGTAAAAGACTATGGATTTATGTGAACGCAAGTGTCAGAGGAGAGGATTACGAAGCATCCAATACGTGCCGTCTATTTATGTCTGTCACTTAGTCTCATCTTCCTCGGTGAAGTTCCATCATTCCCAACCTGAGGGTCTGAGGTCCAGAGGGTCGTGGGACTTGTCTGATGTCTCCCTGCTGGTCTGTGGAAGAGCTGGGGGTTCAAACCCACGCCAGTTTGTCTCCCAGGCCTCGGCTGCCACCTTCCATCACCTTAAATCCCCACATTCCCAACTAGCCTGGGCGTAGGTGGCCAAGGGGCAAGGCCCCACCCTCCCTCCCCCAGTCCCAGGCTGGGGCGCAGCATGCAGTTTAGGGATGAAGCCACGGGGAGGCGCTAGGGTCACATCACTAGCCTACTGTGTGGCGCTGGGACCAGGCTGGGTCCATACATCCTGGAGTGGGACAGTCCCGGAGGCGGGGGTGGCTCCGGGCCAGAGGGAATGTCTCCTGCCATCCCCAATGCAGCGTCCTCGGCCTTGATCTCCCTTGAGGGAGCCACCACCGGCAGCCCCAGGGCCTTCCACATGTCTGTCCTCAACTCAGCCCCTCTGGAAGCTTGGATCCCTGTTGACCAGAAATCCTGCATAATCCTTTGCTGTGTGTCATGGGATCCTTAACAGTGTCCCGGTCTCTACCTATCAGATGCCACCTAATGGTGGCACCTCCCCTCAAGGTGACAGACCGAAATATCTCTAGAGATTGCCAAATCTAGACATTGCCAAATGGCCCTCAGTTATAGACCCCTGCTGGGGACTGAAACCGGTAAGAATAGTTCGCATGCAGAGAGCTTACATATAGGAACTTATTAATTAATGTCCTGGGAGGTGAGGACTGATAGCATCTGCTTTACAAAGGAGGAAACTGAGGCCCAGAGAGATTCGGTGACTTGCCCGAGGCCACACACCCAGAATGTACTGGAACCAGGGCTGGAATCCAGGTTTCCAGGCTCTAGCATCCTGGCCCGTAAGCACCGTCTACTGACCTCAGGAAAATGCACGTGGTTCATGGATCAGACCTGCAGGAATGTCCTCTATATCCACAAAGAAAGACCTCTTCTCCCGGTTTCCTCTTTACCGGTTTTCGTTTTCCCACTTCTGAGGGAGAGTCACGTACACAAGGTTTTCCCTTCTCCTTAAGATGGTCCTGTGAGACCATCTTGAAGCCCAGGGTCAAGTGATGACACCTGGCAGCTGACACCCAGCCTCGACAGCAGGGATGCCCTGGGGGGTGGGGGGCCCTGACGGGTCCCACAGGGCGCAGCCCCATCAATCCTGGCTCTTGGTTTCCAAGCATATGCACTGGCCCGATTTTTCAAGAGGAGCCAGAAATCCAGACTTCTAACATGAACTTTTCTAATTTTTATATAATGGCAATTAATTTAAAATTTTAAAACCCTGTAACAACCAGACAAAACATGTCTGAAGCCCGGTTTGGCCGGTGAGCTGTCAATCGCAACCTTTCTGAAGGGCATATTCAAAGCACGGGAACAAACACTCTCATTCTCTTAGAGCCCTCCGCCTTTCATCATCATTTAGGTAATTCATTCTTCTACATATTCACCCATAGTTCATTCCATGCATGCATTTCCACCCATCCACTCACCCATCAATCCATAGATCCATGCCTCCACCCATCCATCATCCATCCATCATCCATCCATCATCCATCCATCCATCATCCATCCCTTCATCCCTCCATCCATCCATCATCCATCCATCCATCATCCATCCATCCATCATCCATCCATCCATCCACCCATCCATCCATCTGTCCATCATCCATCCCTCCATCCATCCATCCATCTATCCTTCCATTCCTGCATTTCACCTACCCAATTCTGCCACCCATCCATTTATCCATCTACCCACCCATCCATCCATCCATCCGTCACCCACCAATTTGTTAGTTCATTTACTCAACCATTATTATTAGGCCCTCACTGTGTGCTAGAACCTAGGCCAGACCTCAGGGACATAGTGAAAACTGTAACCCAATTTCTTTCCTCCAGAAGCTCATCATCTCTTAGTAGAAATGAGAAGGAAGCCAATCATAGACAAGGATGGAACCAAATGGTGTTAAGTTCAGATTCTGCATTTACCAGCAGGGTGACCTTGGGCGAAGTATGAAGGCATTTGAGCCTCAGTTTCTCCCTCTGTGGAATGGGGCTAACAGCAGTACCTAGCACTTGCCCACAGGCTGACTGTCAGGACTAGGTCAGGTCAGGCAATGTATGTGGAGTGGGGCGCATGGCAGGCACCGTGCTGTGGACATGTAAGGCCACAAGGAGACAGAGGAAGGGGGGCTGTTGTGGTGCGCAGGGAGGCTTTGCAGGGGCTGTGGTGTCCAGAATGTTCCACCATGCCCTGTGTCGGGAGAGGGGTTGCTTGGTCATATTCTACACAACTTCCTCCTGGTCGGCTGATACCCTCGCCACCCTGAAGGCGCTGGTTTTCCCGCTCTTGCTTCACTTCTAAAGGGCAGCTCTTTCTCGGACCGCCCCACCCCGCCCCAGTGTGTGGGAAAACTGTATGGAACAGAAAGGGCTTGCGGGCACCCTCTTCTCCAGATTTGTTGTTATTTCTTTCTCATTTAAATTGAAAACATGCTTATTAAAGAAGATTAGAAAAAGAACACATCAAACAAGAAAGAAGAAAAATTATTCTTTGTCCTGTCCTTCTAATTCAACCACACTGAACATTCTGGTTTTTTTCTTTTTCTTAAGCCAGGGTATGGGTGTGTGTGTGTGTGTGTTTACATAGTTATAAATCATACTGCTCAACTATTCAGTGTTGTGTTTTTAAAAATTTTTCCATTATATCCCAAGTATTTCCCTCCATTGCTCATCTTCGTAAACATATTTGAAGGGCCGCATTTAATGCAGCAAATGTTAAGTGAGCACCTACACGGGCTGTGGAGATGATGGTAGAGCCGATCTTTACTGGGTGCGAACTGCTACACGCCATGCTCATCACTTGCACTAAATCCCTTTTTCCTCACAACAACCCTATGTGGTACGTCTCACCATCATGCCCATTTTTCCAGATGAGAAAACTGTGGCCCAACATGGCATAGCAAAGAGGGGCAGCCAGCATTTGAATCCAGGTGGGCCGGTCACCGGTGACCCCAATCCAGAGTGATGGGAGCTGGAACCAGGGAGGTACAGGAACATGTGACAGCCTCCCAGGAGGCTCTGGGTTGTGCAGGAGCATCAGGGAAGTCTTCCTGGAGAAGGAGATGACATTCTGGCCGAGGAGGTAGGAGGTGAGGATGCTGCAGGCAGAGGGAGCTGTTTGATGAGGATCTGAGGCAGGAGTGGGCACGGAGAGTTGACAAGCGGACAGCACTGAATCTGGTTGGAGAGGTGGGCAGGGCCAGACTGTGCAGGAACTACGGGTCCTGGGGATCCCGGGGAGCCCCCGAGGGCTGCGAAGCTGGGATATGGCATGACTGGGCAGGCCGTCCCCCACCTGCTCTGGCTTCCCCAGCCGGTCTGTCTCCCATGGCAGCACCCAGCACCCTGGGCACCTCTTGCCTGTTTGCTGCCTGTCTGCTGTTCTAGACCGAAGAAAGTCCTAGAAAGTGGGAATCTGGGCTCATTTATTCACTTCTGTGGCCCAGGACCAAGACCCGTGGCGGGCAGGGAAAGCGCTCGGCACGAGATAACGGCGCACAGCACGTCGCGATGCCGTGTTGAGACTGCCCCTGCTGTCTGCCACAGCCGTGGGGACAGGGCCCCTTCTGTGGCCCCCTCAGGCCCCTCAGGGCGCAAGGCCTCTTTAGGATGGGTGTGGGTCTTGAGGTGCACCAAGACTTTGCTCTGACTTGCCCACAGTATCTTGTTCGGTTCAGGAGTTGCCAGGAGGGTAAGCCACCCCTTGCCGGGCCCTCTCGGTGCTGTTCTGGAAGGTCGCAAGGAAGGGATCAGGAGCAGGCTTGAGTGCAGTTACCTTCCCACCCCTTCTCCTTCCCCTTCCCCAGCCTGCTTGGCCCCTGGCACGGATTTGCCCTCCTCCTGTCCACACCACCCACTGCAGGAGGTGGGGAGAGACCTCGGGGGCCACGGCCCCTTCCTGCGCTCGGGCTCAGGGCCTCCAAGGTAAGTATTTACTCCCGTCCCCCTCAGCCAAGGGCGCTATCTTATCAGCTCAAACACTTAAGAGTTCGGGCGGAGAAGCCAAAGTCAATTCTGAAAAAGTCTTTAAAAGGCCAAACACAAACAGCGGGGAGGGAGCTTGCAGGGGGGTGGAGACGAGGTTGAGGAAGGGCTCCTTCCTCCCTGAACAGGCTCAGAAGGGCGCCTTGCCTTTCCCGCCAGAGACGCGGGTGCCAGGACACCCGCTAGAGCCTGTCGGCCCCGAGAGGCTGCCCCC
>CM052811.1:111250026-111334734 GCA_028533885.1 Nasua narica | reverse complement strand
TGCACACACGCATGCACGCACTGTCACACAGAAACGAATGGAAGACCACAAGGTGGCGTGTCCATACAGCGGAGTATTATTCGGTCGTAAAAAGGAGCGCAGTGCTGATACACGCTGCGACACGGACAAACTCGAAGACATGCTAAGTGGAAGAAGCCAGTCACGGAAAAGCCATATATCATACGAAACGTCTGCAAGAGGCCGATCCGGAGACAAAAGTTAATTAGTGGTTGCCGGAGTCTGGAGAAGGGGGACATGGGAAGTCTTGACTGCTAAGGAGCACAGGGTTTCTTTTTGGGTGATGACAGTGTTCTAATATTAGATCGTGCTGATGGCTGCTCAGCTCTGTGAGTATGCCAAACCCGCTGGGTCGTATACTTTACAAGGATGAATTCTGTGGTATGTGAATTATATCATGAATTATAAGTTATTAAAACAAATGAAGAAGGAAAATATCATGAGGGATGGGAGGTACTTGTGTGAGTCTATTTAGAAAATACATTGTGTGTACAGAAGCAATCTTATGCCTCAGTTTCCTCATCTGTAAAATGAGACTATTTAATAATCAAATGAACTCATAGGGTCTTTAGGGGATTAAAGGCTACATTGGGCAAGGACAATTGGCTGGAGCAGAGTTGGTGAGGGAAGTTTCTGACAAACACCAAAAGGAGCCACATGGCAGACACAGTATGTCCAGAATCCAACCTCTTCTCCCCACATCCAGCATCTTGTGCCTGGACTATTGCAGTAGGTCCTCACTGGTCTCCCTACTTCTGCTCTTGTCCCCCACCCTGCCCTCTATACACACACACTCCCATATATGTGCATGCACACACATACACACACAGAGTCCATTCACCTCATGTAGCCAGAGGAAGTCTACCAAAACCTAAGTTCGACCATGTCCCTCCAAGGGAGTCATGGAGGGTTCCCACCTCACTCAGGGTAAAAGTTGAAGATCCTATGAGGCCCTTCAAGAATTATACCCCTGTCATCTCCCTGACTTCATTTCTTTAATTTGCCTCCTCTCCCCACCCTGCCTAAGTCTCCTTACTGCTCCTCAGACACACAAGGAACAGTCCTGCCTCAGGGCCTTTGCACTTGCAATTTTCTGTGGCAGGAGCATTCTTCCCACAGATCTCTTCAAGGCTTGCTTCCTCATCTGCTTCAGGTCTTTGCTAGTAAGGCCTTCCTTGGCCTAACACCTCCTCTCCACCTTTGCTGCATTGTTTTTCTCCATAGAATTTATCACTCTCTGGAGTTATATCTATTATTTGTCCTCCTCCTTCTGCTGCTTCAAGATTTTATTTATTTATTTGAAAGAGAGTGTGTGCAAGTGGGAGGTGGGGAAGGAGAGGGACAAGCAGACTCTATGCTGAGTGCAGAACCTGGCAGGGGGCTCGATCCCACAACCCTGAGATCAAACCTGAGCCCAAATCAAGAGTCCAAGAGTCAGACACTCAGCTGAGACACCCAGATGCTCTCTTTCTTCTTTTTTTATTCATTGTCGGTCTTCCCTTTCTGTCTATTCTTCAACTAGAATGCAAGTTCCACGAAGTGGGGGAATTTTTGTCTCTTCTCTTCATATTGATAAGCCAGTGCCTGACACATAGTAAGTACTCAATAAATGCAGATACACTGAATGAAGTATCAATAAAATAGGAGTGAGGGAAGCAACTCTGATGGAGGGCGACAGGGACCGGTGGGGACTGAGGCGAACTGGGAGCCCTTGTCCCATCTGGAAGGTACAACGACTACTTGGCTACAGCCTAAAATTTCCATGTGGTGGAAATGTGGGCCCAGTTGGCTAAGCTCCATTTCAAGGGAAGCCAGAAGCTTCTATATTTACGTGAAATGTCTTGATTTTGAAACCATTCCTGATCCAAAATTCACATCTGTTGCTTACCTAGGTGGGAGGCTGCCTTTTGTGGTCTCACCTAGGTCAAAATGCTTGCACATGGGTTTCAGAGAACCCCAAATTTCTGGGAAAGCTGAGTGCAATTCCAAGACAGGGTGTTGAACGGGTAGACTCGGCCTTGAAGTGTTTTTTGTTTTGTGTTTTGTTTTGTTTTGTGTGTGAAACAAATGGCATTTTCATATTTAGGTCCTTGAGATGGTCTTATTCCAGGGTGAGTTCCCCTCTCTTCTCGAAACTCACAAGTCCACCCTCATATTTATGCTGGGCCCAGGCATCTTTCCTCCACTCTGGAGCAAAGATCAGAAGTAAATATTGGCAGAACATGAGTTTTACTGTGGCTCAGATAAGGAACAGCATGAAACGGAAATAGAGAGATTTTATTGCTCCCTCCTACAACTTCCACCCCAACCTGACTCCCACAATATTTGCTTATTAATTTTACTTGGTACAAATTCTTGGTGTTAATTTTGTTGCCAACGGGGCTGCCACACAGGTGGACTCCATTCTAGGAGGGAACCCCCCCTAGTGGCGCCCCCTGGAGTTGTGCAGTGGTGGCCTATGTGTATGTCTATCTAGATCATCCCATTTTCATTGACTGAGACACGGGAATCCCTTTTGCTTTGGCCAATTCTTTCTGCTTTTACAAATAATCAAGCACATGGAGAAAAATACAAACAGTAGAAAAGGGTTGAGGTGAAAAATGTGTCCTTTCTGCCTTCATCTGGCCTTTCCGAGATCCTCTCTCGAGAAGCAAGTGTTAACTGCTGCCAGTTTCTTGGGTGGCCTCGGATATACGAACAAACCTCTCCTTTTCTCTCTTCCTTCAAACTCATATATCACACACCCATGTGCGTGTCACGAAATACAGCCCTCTACCTTTCCTGTTTTTCTATCGTTACTTTTTGTGTCAAAAAGGTTTACATGAGGGACCAGTAGACGACAGTCCTCAGGTCGTATCTGTCCCGCCATCTGCTTCTGAACAGCCTACAAGCTAAGAATGGATTTTACATTTTCCTCCATTTTTAAAGGATTGCAACAAATCAACAGACGAATAGTACTTCATGACACAGGACAATTATAGGAAATTAAAATCTCAGTGTCCACAAATAAAGTTTTATTAGCACCCAGTCCTGTCTGTGTGCTTATGCACTGTCTGCGGCTGCTTCTGGGCTGTGATGGCATGCTTGAGTTGTGGCAACAGGGACCCTGTGGCCTGCAAAGCCCAAAGTATGTACCATGTGGCTCTTTCCAGAAAAAGTTTGTTTTTTTCTTTTTTCTTTTATTTTTTTAAGATTTTATTTATTTATTTGTCAGAGAGAGAGCACAAGCAGGGGGAGCTGCAGGCAGAAGGAGAAGCAGGCTCCCCACTGAGTAGGGAGCCCGATGCAGGACTCGATCCCAGGACCCTGGAATCATGACCTGAGCCAATGGCAGATGCCCAACTGACTGAGCCACTCAGGGGCCCCCCAGAAAAAGTTTCTGACTCCTGGCCTATGCTGTACATGTCATTCTCCTTTTTTTCCACATAACCTTAGGTTCTGGAGCTCTTTTGGTATCAGTGCCTAGGGATACACCTCATGGCTTTTAACAAAGGCTCCTGCGTATCTCACTGTCTTGCTGGGCTGTAATTTATTTATCCCATTCTTACCCCGGACCCCTGAATTCTTGTTTCCATGACCAGAGTTTGTGTGGTAGGAAAGCGTGACAATTCCTGACAAAGACAAGATCTCAGGTGGCCAATCTGTTTATTATTTATATTTTGTTCCTTCAGAAGTAGGATTTGTGGCTGCTTACCACAGGAGGGGCCGACCCAGTAAAGCTGTAAACCCACTAAGGCAGAGGTGAAATACCAGGAAGGGATTGGAGTCAAGAAGCCTGCCCTTTCCGGCGGAGGAAGCCTGGATTATATTTGAGCTGGGGCTTATTTGAATCATATTTGCAGATGATGCAAAAATCTTTGTGGGTGTTTATTTTCCTCAAGAGGGAGGTTGAAGGCAGAAGGCCTCTGAGAAGTTGGAAAAAATGCCAAGCAGGATAACATAGAACAGTGTTTCCTATCCTTACAATTGCCAAATCTTGAAGTAAATGATCTATTATTTACTTAACATTTTTCTTTAGCTCATATATGTATTTAAAATACAGTTAAATACAGTTGTTTCATCGGGAGAAATAATATCCATGAATTCATGATTCTGATGGGTTAGCCATAGATGTAGTTTTTCAAATGCTCATACTTAATAAATACTAAGATTAAACACGCACACAACTTTGCCCATGTACTTTACCTACAGTAATTTTGCAGACCAATAGTGGTGACTGTGCTAAATGTTTTTAAATGCTGGGGTATCAGACACAGGGGGCTGCCTTGCCAACTGCCATGTCCCCCTTCCTTCCTGCTGACAGAGGTCTGAGGAAGGTTCTGCCCAGCACTGGGAAGTAAGTCACATTTGGTTTAAGCCAACGATGGCCAACCTATTCTCCTAGACCTTAGATTGGTCAAGGGGGAGGGGAGGGCATCATATGACCCAGTTCGAGACAAAGGGAAACTCTGCTGGGGACTTCTGGGAAAGAATTTCCTCTCTGATAACAAAGAGGCACATGAAGAAAGACCGTCCTTTCCTTTCCTTCCTGCATTGAATATTGGCGTGAAGAGGTGATGAGTGAGCTGTGGCAGTCATCTTGTGACATTAGGTGACCAGCTAAGACAAGTGACTGACTTGCTGTTAAATGGGGGAGGAGGGTGCAAAGATCCTTAGTCTTTTATGACAACCTTAAGATGGCAAGGACACCCTAGAGTCTCCAATCTCCAGATGTCTTTCGGATAAACAATGTTATTATAGTCCGAACGGCTATAGTGAAGTATCTGAATGTCTTAATGGATCCAACTGGCTTTGTCCGTTAGAGCTGAACTCCAGGGTCAAACACACTCATGGTCATATTCCAGTTCCACCAGATACTCCTAGCTCCGTTACCCTGGGCAAGTGACTTAACTTTTCAAAGCTTTCGTTTACTTATCCGTTAAAAAAAAATATGTAACATTACTTAGACAGTGATTTTTGAGGAAAAAAATGTAACTCATTGCAAGTACTTCAGTATAGTAATGCTGTTATTATTAATATTATCTTAATTTCTTTAGTATTCACATAGTCCTGTAAAAACAGGGGAAAGGCAACATGAGCAAAGACGGAAAGTTGACGGCACCTAATTAAAGGCCACCAGCTGGGCACACGAAGAGCAGAAAATGATCTGAGCGTCAGAGCTGACCGCAAGCTGCAGATGAGTCAGTGCTTCAGAGAACAAGCTCAGTGTAAGCCTGGGGGACTGGGCTACCAGTGTGATTGGCAGACTCCTTAGCTGTGAACCTTCTGATCCATGATTCATGACTCACACCTTTCCAGGAGCATAGACTCCACATTTGGTCATCTCATCTTTTTAAAGGAAGTGGGAAGCTGTCCTGGATCCAGAGGCATGGAGACAGTGGCCTGGGGGCTATTTATGTAAGAGACTGGACGGATTCAAGAGCAAGGTCAACTCTGCCTTGTGTTTACTTTACAGCTGTTGGTCATGTCTATAGCAGCCCGAATGGAAGGAAACAGAACAGGAGGTGTGGCATGAACAGAAGGAGCACTAGATGGTGAGTCAGTAGACGTGTGACTTCGACCACGTGACCCAGGCAGATTTTTGTCTCCCTTGCAGACCAGACTATCTCTGTGTCTGTTGCAGGGATCCAGGTTGATCCACAGTCCTGAGGAGATGACTGAGACAGACAGAAATGCATTTGGCTGCAAGTAACTGGAAATCCAACGGACTGTGGCTCAAACAATCAAGGGTTTATTTTCCCCACGTAATAACAAGTTCAGAGGGAGGTGGTTGTTGGTCTTGATTTAGTGGCTCAAGAAAATGAAGGCTCTTGCTAGCATCTCTGCAATTCCCATGGCTTCTCGTCATGGCTTCAGGACAGATGCTTCAGTCCTTCTCCAGGTAGGAAGAAGGCAGAAGGGCAACAATAGCCATATCCGCCCGCTAAATCCCGAAGTAAAGGCTTTCCCAGAACCCTCAGACCTCCTCTCACATCTCATTGGGCAGAGCTGGTCACATGACTGGTCACATGCCTGCCTCAGCTGCAAGGGATGCTGGGAAAGGGAGGATATGGGCGCCGCTGGGAAAGGAGAGGGAGGAGGTAGTGGGTCTTGGGGCTGCTGACCACAGGGTTTCAGGGCAGCAAACCCTAAATTCTGCCCCCTAACTCCAAGGTCTGGGCTTCCAGAGCCACCATTGTCCACCTGTGTGCCTGCCGGTTACAGTGTAAGATGTGAGAACAAGACCTGAGTATGAATCCTGACTCCAACACGGACTCTCTGTGGGACAGAGGGAGAGTCACTTTGGGCTTCAGAGACTTCCTGTCTCTCTTGTACAGAAAGTAATATCCAATTATGGCTATAGGACCGACTTCAGGGGTGAGCGGGCTGTGTAGTGAAATGGCACTGCTCTCCACGCTCCTGGACCCTGTACTTGGGTTAATGCTCGGCTATCGCCATCTTGAAAATCTTAATTTCAGAGCAAGGGGCCCTGCGTTTTTATCTCACGCCGGGTGTTGCTAATCCTGCAGCAGGGTCTGCGTGGTTTGTCAAGCCTTGCCCCAGACATCTCCTTGCTCCTTTCTGGCTTCATTTCCCGACATCCCCTTCCTCCTTCTCACTCCTTTTCCGTTAGACACGCTTCTTCTCCCAAATGTTCCAAGCTCACTCCCCTCCAAAGGGCAGGACGCGGGCTTAGGTGGCTTCCGCAGCCCAGGGAGACGCACTCTGTGCCGACCACTGTCTCCATGGCCGAGCAGCAAGTCCTTCCTGGAAAGGGCTGTGGGTGGCTCATCTCCATGCTTGCTTTATTTTTGCCTTCAGATACCTGTTTACCATCCTTGGTAACACTTTTTGGAGCAAAACTTTAGAATGTTGGCAAGAAGAAAATGCAGTGCAGCAGAGGGTGAAAAGCTTGGGTATGGGAGTCAGTGCTTCCTCATCCTGCTGCGTCGCTTTGAACAAGTCACTTCACCTCTCTGAGCCTCAGTTTTGTTTTATGTAAAATAAGGACAACAGTATTTACTTTGTGGTGCTGTGTGCAGATGAACAGGCTGGGGAAAGGCTCTGCAGAGGGCCTGATGCCTGATAATACATTCAGCAAGTGGTCAAACTCTGAATGGATGATGAAGTTTGTGTGGGAAGAAAACAAAAGGCCGTCTTTTCCCTGAAGCCAGTTCTAGTTTTCTCTCCTAACTCCCAGAGCACTTTAGGTGGATTTCTCATGGTCTGTTTTGCTGTAGCTATTTGTTTTCTGGTCTGGAAATAGCTCTTTACCCACTGGTATAGTCTGGATCTTTTGGTTGAAAGTAACAGAAACAAGCCCAACTCAAAGTGGCTTAAGAAAAAAAGTGTGTCTATGAATGCGTTGGTTTACATAAATGAAAAGTTTTGAGATGGGTTCAGCTTCAGGAATGGCTGGGTCCAGATATGTCCCTATTGTTTAGGAATCATGCTCTCTCCAGATCTCAGCTCTGTTTTCTTTTGTATCAGTTAGGGTCACCCCATAGGGGGGCAAAGACAGTTGCCAGCATTCCCTAGGCTTCCATTCTGCCGGGTCTGCCAGCCAAGTGGCAAAAGCATACTTTTCTGTGTAGCCCCAGCACATGTCTAGGGGTTGGCTCCGGTTGGCCTGACTTGGGTCACATGCCCATCGCAGAACTAGTCTCTGAGGCTGGAGAATGGAATATGCTCATTGCCCAGGCCTGATCCATCTACAGCTCTTGTTGGGAAGATAACCTACTTCCCCTTGAGCCACGTGGAGTGATGGCAGGGGAGGAGTGGTTCTCCAAAGGAAAGCCAAGGTGCTGCTACCAGAACGTGGCGGGGTGGGGGTGGGGGGGAAGATGGACAGTGGTCAGGTACAAACATTTGGCCATTGAATACCCCTCTCGATTGTCCTATTATCTCTACTCCCAGGCCTCCTTTGGGACATACTCGGTGCTTAATGTTTGTTAAATGAATGAGTGATTATACAAGTACACTACTAAAAAAAAAAATCCATCTAATTTATCAGGAAGGGCATGCTCTTAGAGATAAGTTCCTAGGAGGAGCAAGGCATCTACTGATTTCCCGTGTCCTGCCCATTTTTATTCTAAACGCACAGGCTGGAATCCTTCCAGACCGCCAAGCCTCGACTTGGCCTGCCCGGGTGCCAAGCGCTGCGGCTTCACGGCCGGTCCCACGGTGGGTCCCCGCCTGCCGCAGGCCCGGACAGAGGACGGTGAATCAGGAGCAGCTCACTCTGCCCCACAGAAAGTGCACGGGAGGCTCTAGCCCAGGGAGATGACGAGCAGGGTCTGAGCGAGGCTGCCGTCACCGGGTCTCTTTCCTCCTCATTCTTCCTCCTCACGCTTCCGCCCGGTTCTCTTCCACATCAAGGACTTCTGAAGAACCCTCTTCATGCCTGAGTCATGCGCGGGGACCGGGCAGGTGGCGCCTGGAGGATGGGAGCACGCACGCTCAGTCGAAGGGGAGCCCTGGGGGCTCGGCGGGAGCCCTGGGGCTTGGCGGCCGCCCACGGTGGCCCCATGAAAATGTGGGAGCAGGGTAGCCAGACCTTCTGATTGTTTTAAATAGACTTCATTTTTTAGAGAGTTTTACATTCACAGAGAAATTGAGTAGAAAGTACAGAGTTTCCATGTACTCCCTGTCACCCCTTCCCCAACTATCAACATCCCCCATCAGAGGATACTTTTGTTACAATCGAAGGACCCATTAGTATCACCCAGAGTCCATCGCTTCTCGGCCTTTTGGCTAAGATCAAGTGTAGTATCACCCAGAGTCCCTAGTTCACCGCCCAGGCTCACTCTTGCTGTTTTAGGTTCTGTGGGTTTCAACAAATGTACAATGTATCTATCAGTGTAGTACCATACAGAGCAGTTTCACTGCCCTAAAAATCTCTGAGCTCTGCCTCTTCATCCCCCTCTCCCCTTAACCTTCTAGCAACCAATGATCTTTTTATCGTCCCCTTAGTTTTGCCTTTTCTAGACCTTTGGGTTTTCTTATTGCTTTTCCTTGCAATATCCACAGCTGCTGCCGACTGCCAGCACCCGCTCTGCACGGCTGATGCCTCGGCCAGTCTGGCTAAATATTTTGAAAACTATTCCGGGAAATATCCCTTTCTTCAAATGCTGATGACAAATCCTAATTTTATGAAAACACCACGGAGGCAAATCAGATAGTCTGCAGTTGCCTCTTGGGATGGCAGTTTGAGATGGCAGATGTGGGGATTCAGAAGAGAGAAGTTGGAGTCTAGTAGATCTATTCCAGATCGATGCCACCTCCTCGCTGTGTGACCTTGGGCTAGTCCCCTGGTCGCCTTAAACCCATCTGCCAGGTGAGGGCCCGGAGCTCATGACTATGGAGGGGGACCCACCCAGCGCCAGTGTTTGAGGTTGGATGTCGTGGCATTTCCACAAGTTCCCTCGGGTTACAGGATGCACAACAAACCAAAACATAGATGTACTGCTCTTGCAAAATTCAAAAACCATAAAAATATCAAAAATCCCCAGAACTATGCAAACTTTGGGGGTAGAGGGGAAAGAAAGACCAATGAAGACTCGACACCTGCCCGTTTCTCTGCATCCCAGAAACCCAGCATGAGATCCACCACCTGACTAGGGCTCATGTTGTTGATTCAGGGTTGGGAGCCAGGTTCTGGAACCCCGGCTGTGCTGTCTGTGACCTTGAACAAGTAATTCAACCTCTCTGTGCACCAGAGCATTGGGGTGCTGCTCTCGTCATGGTCTGTGTGACTGATGCCCACCCCCCTCCGAGCTGGGCAGTGCATGCCTGTCCCTGGAGACCCTGAGGTCCTTGCCTGGGAAATGAGGGTAATATTTGCAAGGATTAAGTGAGTTAACACAACATGCTTGAAGTGCTGCCTGGTGCCACGCAGGGGCTTCCTAAGTGTCTTTCAAGAGCAGGGTTAGTATCCGTGCTCTGTGCCACCTGCTTTACCTGCAGCGAGTGCAGCTGTGCTGTGATCACCCCATTTTAAAGAAGGGAAAACTGAGACTCAGAGAGGGCAGGGACTTGTCTAGTACCACTCAGCTAGTGAGTGGCAACAAGGACGATGAAAGCAATAAGGTGGAAAGGCGGGGAACATCTAACACCGACCGAGCACCGAGCTGTCGCCCCGTTGCATGCTGGGCCCCCGGCTCCAAGTGCACAATCTCCAGCCGGCCTCCAACGCCACGCGCGCGCTGCTCCCCCGGGGCCCCCGCCCTAGGAGGGCGTATTTCCTACTGCCCCCAAATCCATGTAGGACCTGAGAGACGGTCAGCTCCAGGCAGGCGGGAGACAGCATGAGTCTGGTTCTCAGAGTTGAGTTTGGATTCCCAGTGGATGCCCTGGCCTTGTGACCAGACCTTCACCCCTTCTTCCCTTTTATCCTCAGATTTCAAAGCACTTTACACTCATGCTCTAATTAGAGAAGACACCTTCCTGCGCTCCCGAGAGGCAGGTATTTGTAATTAACTGCCTCTGCAAGGCTGCAGGGCATGGGGCTACAAACACGGCTAATTCTAGGATACACTCACAGGATGTGGCTGGGACAGCCTTGACCGCCACCTACTCAGAGGCCCTCCCAGACTACCTGATGCAAAGGAGTTCCCTCCTCTCCCTCAGTCTCTCTCTCCCTCTCACACCTGCTCTGCTTCTGTTAGCACTTAGCAGGTTCTTAAAAATCATGAATTTATTTAATAGCATATTGGCTTAAAATAGCTTAAAACAGCAGCTCATAGAGCAGTCCCTCTGGGCTAGTCCTGCACTTTGCTTCCATCAGCCTCCTGGGGGCACAGAGAGGCTAACTAACCTTGCCAAGGTCACACAGCTAGTGAGGAAGCTCTTGTCTTGCTTATTTGTTCCTTCGTTTGTCCGAGTATTTACTCTGGTCTCCTCCACTCCTCCACCCTACCATCTATCCCACCCTCCATCTAGCCATTTACTCGATACGTGAATTGGACAAAAACCATACACCTGGGACGCCTGGGTGGCTCAGTTGGTTGGGCAACTGCCTTTGGCTCAGGTCATGATCCCAGCGTCTTGGGATCGAGTCCCGCATCGGGCTCCTTGCTCGGCAGGGAGCCTGCTCCTCTCTCTGCCTCTGCCTGCTTGTGTTCTCTCTCTGTTAAATGAATAAATAAAATCTAAAAAAAAAACCAAAAAAAAAAAAAACCAAAAAAAAAAACCATACACCCGACTGGCTTTGGGCCCCAAGGACGCAGAGCGGGCCTGTTCACTGCTGCATCCCCAGTGCCCAGAACAAGGTCCGCATGTAGTAGGTGCTGGATAAATATCTGTGGGCTGAATGAATTTGAGATCCTGAGCTCAGCCTGTGTGAGTCCCAACCCTGTGTAAATATAGACATCTTTTTCTGTGCCTGAGGGAGAAGGAAAACCACATCCACTCTTCCCTAATTCTCCACCCTCCTTCATATCTCCACGCCTTTGCTCAAGCTGTTCCCTCTGGTAGCCTTCCCTTTCCCATCATTTAGATCAGGGGTTGGCAGGCTACAGCCTGGGGGCCCAAGGTGGCCCATCGCCTGCTTTTGTAAATAAACTTTGACTGGAACACAGCCACATCTGTTTGTCCAAGGATTACCTGTGGCCGCTTTTGATCTATAACAGAATTGAGGAGTTGCAATGGAGACCTGTGGAGCCTCAATATTTCTTCTCTGGCCCTTTAAAGATAAGTTTTGTTGACTCCTGATTTAGTTGACTTTCCCAAATCCTTTAAGAATGAGCTGAGGGGCACGTGGGTAGCTCAGGTGCATTAAGTGCCGCCTCTTGATTTCGGCTCAGGTCATGATCGTAGGGTTGTGAGATCGAGCCCCGTGTGGGGTCTGCATTAGCTTCTCTCCCCCTCTCACTCTGCCCCTCCCACTCATGCTCTCTCTCTCTCTCAAATAAATAAATCTTTTTTTTAATGAGTTGAAATGCTTCCTCCTCCAGGAAGCCTTCTGTGATTTCTCAGGCTGAAGTAAGAGCCCCTACTATGTGCTCCCATAGCCCCAAGCTTCCTTCTAAAATAGTGTTTCTCAACCTACCCCCATTCTAGGAGCCCTTTAATATATTTTTTTCCTAAGTGCCAACTCCTCTCCACCAGTGAAATTTTAATATACAGATAAATTTTAATATACAGATAAACTTTAATATACAGATAAAGAGCTCCCCATGTCCTCATGTGCATAGGTGTGAAAGTATGAAGAAAAGTCTTGGTATACCATACACAAAAATTGACTCCAACAGATCAAAGACTTGAATGTTAAGACCCAAACCATGAGACTAGAAAGAAACACAGGCAGTACATCTGTTTATGTACTATGGTCCTTTGGAAGGCCATAAGCCATTGTAATATCCAAAAATTTTTTGCCCCTGTTGAGAATACATGCCAACCTAACTCTTATCACCCTGTGTTCATTAGGTCGTACAGACTGCACTGTGCACCTACTACATGCTGGGCCCTCTTCTAGGTCCAGAGGACACATGGCAAACATACCAGACACAGCGCCTGGGTTTAATCATCTACTCATGGGAATCATCCCTCACTCTGAGCAACATGGTGGCAGGGACTCCGCTAACTCGACTTGACATCAGAATCGTTTCCCAGGGCCTGGAGCACAGTAGGTCTTTAACAAGTTCAATGACTGGTTAATGCAAGGAGTTATGGAAATGTAAAGGCACAGGGTTGCGGGGAGGATTGGGAAAAGTAAAGTTGCCTTGGCATAGAGACAGGATCAGTCGTCCTATTTTGGAGATTTTTCAACAAGCGCACGGTATAATGTCATCTGGTAGGGTGCCCTCCTTCCCCAGGCTGTGCTACAGATGTCACAAACTGTCAGCTACAACTGTGGATGCGTATTTTGGTTTGTTCTTCACAGTTTTTAAAGACAAACACACACGGAAACTAGATTGATTGCCAACCTTTAGAAATTGGGAGACTTCATATAAAAATCTGAACTTCTATCTTCTCTGGCATGCAAGGGAATGACCCTGCAGCCTGGGACCTGCATTCCTCGATGGCAGGAAGCATCTTCAGATGGGACATACACTCACCAGTGTGCCCCAGTCCCTACCCCTCCCTGCTGTCTGCTCAACCTGAAGCCAAGGGTCCATTGCTTCCCTTACACCTGGCCCCCTTCACTCTCACCAGGCTCCTAAAGGCTTTTGAGCTTCTGATCCCCAGGGTCCTTGGGTAGGAAGGTCCCAGTTAGAGACCCGAGTGGCAGGTCTAGGGCAGGCCCTGCCCTTTGGCTTCATCAGGGGTCTGGCCTGGAGGAGGTGGCCCTGGGGGGGGGGTGGGAGGGAAGCCGGGGTATTTCTCCTCCTCCCTATGCCCCAGGCATTAGACGTGCTCCTTGGCGGCTGCAAACTATGGCTGGCCTGGGCCTCACTGGCCAGCTGGACTGTGGGATTCAGTCCTGCCTTCTGTCTCTACGGCCCCAGAGCCAGCAGCAGCTCCCCTCTCTGGGCTCCCCGCCCTCCTGTTGTGTCTCCACCACATGTAACTAGACCCCATATTAAATTCCGTCTGCTGAAGGACCTGAGTGTGTGGAGGCAAGTGAGCCCTCCTCTCTGGGAGACAAAAGAACATCAGGCTCGATGGTCTCAGGGGCCTCTGGCCACTGCTGGCTGCTGAGCTCCTTAGGGAAGAGATGGCATGTTTGATCTCCAACCCCTGCTCCCCGACCCCCTGGCTGGAGGACTCTACAGTGGGCCCCGTGAGGCAGGAGGATAAGACCCTTCTAGAGTGGCTGGTCCTGGACACTTGGAGGGAATGGGGCCACGGAGTGAGGTCAGTACTGCGGTGGCCACACGGGGAGGGGAGGCTTGAACGTGCTCCTGACCGCTGGGAAGGGTAAGACAGGGGCTGCGAGGTGGGAAGCCAGGAGACAGAAACTGGCACCTTCCCAGCTCTCCTTCTAGAACCCATTAGGTGACTGGGCCTGGCCTCGCCAAGAGAATCTCTCTGTGCAGGTCTGCTGTAACATAAATGATGTGGCCTTATTTTGTTTTTTTCTTGAACTGGGGAAATTGCAACCCTGTGCTCACGGTGATCACACTGGTGGGAGGATTAAATAAATGATCAAAACCAGAAAGGAACTACACCAAATGCCCTTTTCGCTTCCTTTTGATGGGGGAATTCAGGGAGTTCTTCATTTGGGGTGTGTGTGTGTGTGTGTGTGTGTGTGTGTGTGGTGACGCACACATGAGTGTGTTACGTGGGCTTCTAGACCACATCTAGCTGGGTCTTCTAGAAAACGAGAGTCTACATGTGATGTAACTCTACAGCTCGATCTTTGGGGATAAACATTTTCCTAGCCCTTCGGCTGCTGTCTGCCCTCCCACCACACTGGTACCTCCGGGGAAGAGCCCCAGGCCTCCTTTGCTCTCCATGTCCTCATGTGCATAGGTGTGAAAGTATGAAGAAAACCCTTGGTACACCATACACAAAAATTGACTCCAACAGATCAAAGACTTGAATGTTAAGACTTAAACTGGGAAACTAGAAAGAAACACAGGCAGGAAGCTTCTTGACATCAGTCTAGGCAAGGATGGTTTAGATTTGACCCCCAAAGCAAAGAAAACAAAAGCAAAAATAAACAAGTGGGACTCCATCTAAGTGAAAAGCTTCAGCACAGCAAAGGAAACCATCAGTAAGATGAAAAGGCAACCTACTGAACGGGAGAAAATATTTGCAAATCATATATTTGAAAAGGAGCTAATATCCCAAATAGGTAAAGCACTTATATAACTCAATAACAACAAAAAAAATCCGATTAAAATCGGGCAGAAGATCTAAATAGACTTTTTCCCCAAAAAATATGTATAGATGGCCAACAGGTACATGAAAAGATGCTCGACATCACTAACCATCAGCAAATCAAAACCACAATGAGATATTGCCTCACACCTGTCAGAACGGCCATTATCCCAAAGATTAGAAACAAGTGTTGGTGAGTTTCGTGGAGAAAAGGGAGCCCTTTCTCAAATTAGTTTGGGGGTGGTAGGTAAATTGGTGCAGCTACTGTGGCAAACAGTATGGAGGTTCCTCAAGAAATTAAAAGCAGAACTAACATATGACCCAGCAATCCCATGTCTTGGTATTTATCCAAAGAAAATAAAAACACTAATTCAAAAAAGATATCTGTACTTCCATGCACATTGCCGCACTATTTACAATAGCCCAGACATGGAAGCAACCTGAGCATCTACCAACAGATAAATGGATAAAGATGTGATATAATATATGCTCTGAAATATAGATCAGAATACTACTCAGGCATAAAAAGAGGGAAATCTTGCCATGACCACATGGAGGGACCTTGAGGTGAAATAAGGGAGGGACCTTAAGTGAAATAAGTCAGATGGAGAAAGGCAAATGCAATATGATCTCACTTTTATGTAGAATTAAGAAAAAAAAGAGTTCATAGATGCAGAGAATAGACTGGTGGTTGCCAGCAGCAGGGGATGGGTGAAGGGGCAAAGAGAACCAAAAGGAACAAACTTCCAGTTACAAAGTAAGTAAGGCATGGATGGAGCTGTAAGGTGCAGCGTAGTGACTTTAGCCAATAATATTGTGTTGCACATTGTACAGTTGCTGAGAGTAGATCTTAAAAGTTCTCACGGCAAGAAAAAAATTCTGTGACTATGCATGGTGATGGATGTGAAACAAGACTTACATGGTGATCATTTTGCAGGATATACTAATATCGGATCATTATGCCATACAAGTGAAACTAGTATGTTATGTGCCAATTATATCTTCGTAAAAAAAAAAGAGAGAGAGAGAGAAAAAGAAAAGTCTTGGGTTACAGTTGGTTTGGTGCCCTCCATGGTTCTGACGTCACCTCTGAGATGTGCCTCTGGGCATTTGCACACATTGCTTCCTCTGCCTGGGTAGCCTTTCCAGCCTCTTTGGCCCAGTTAATACCCCGTCCCGGTTCATATCTCCACCCCAGTGTCATCTCCTCACGAGAACCTTCCCAGTTTTCTAGATAAGATTCTGTGCCTTTGTCAAATGTTCTTACATCATTCATTCATTGTTTCTTTCCATCACTTAACCATTTAAACACTTACCCAATAAACAGCCCCTACTCTCTGTTCTAGGAATTGTTTCAGGCACTGGGACCACAACCTTTGCCCTCATGGAGCTCACACGTAGGGATTATTCAATAAACAGGCAAATAGACATGTGCTATGAAGGAAACAAACTCGGGTGATGCTATGAGAATGATTGGCGGGAGGGGGTGGGAGCCTCCCTAAGGAGGTGATGTTTGGATCAAGATTATTCAAGAAGCAAGAGCTGGCCATGGGAAGACCTGGAGAAAGCACACCAGTGAGAGAACAGCGAGTGCAAAGGCCCTGAGGCAGGAACGTGCCCACCACATTGAGAAATAGCTAGGAGGTCACTCCCCAGAGAGGTAAGATGGTAGTGGGTTGTGCAGGGCCTTGAGGCCTCTAGGAGAACTGGATTTCAACCTGGAGCAGAGGGCAGCCACTGGAGGGTTTTCACAATAAGGTCTTACACTTCTTCACAATTCCAACCTTCACCACCATCTGTAATTCTGCTTCTGCATGACTACAGGAGTGTTGTCTGGCTCTCTTTCTGAGTTTCCAGAGGGGACAGCCACGTCCCTTCTGATTCCCAAATATATCTGTGTGTCTGACTCATCGCACATACAGGTCTCAGGCTGGGTGCCCCCCAGAAAGAGACACCGACACAAGGATTCAAGTTTTTGGGAAGTGATCCCAGGAAGTGAGGGAGTGGGGACAGGGAAAGGAGAGAAGCCAGTACAGGGTACCTTCTGAGCAGGTGACTGCTGGGAACCTCTATCCCACTGGGGAACCCTGGGTTTCCCAGGGTGTGTGAACACGCCTCCATGGTATTCCCACCAAGCGGGGAGGAAACAAGGGTTTCTATCCACCACTTCCCGTTAGTCCTCATTTGCTGTCAGGGGCATGAACCCTTGGCCACTTCCAGCTCCTCCCACAGGGGCTTGATGGGTTCTGGTGGCCAGAGAGAGCCCTCGGCAAAGAGACGCAGGCGCTAGCGACTGGGAGCCACTGGGTCGGGAGCAGAGGGGTGCAGTCTATATTTAAGTAAATAAATGACTGCTTACCGGTAGAAGAGCCAAGAGAAAAGGGCCTCTGAGCACATTAGCGTGGGCACCACTTCCTCTTCAGTTTTCAGCGAATCCTCAGAGTTCCTTGGGGGTTGGTTTTTGCTCCAGTCTCTTGGTTTTTGTGTGGTTGGGATGGAACTTTCTGGAAGCCTGCCCTGCCATCCCAGGAGGCTGGGCTCACCACATCCTGGGAAACTGGGGAGAGGAAATCTGGATTTTTCTTTAGGAAGCAGTTCTCTCAACGGTCCACAAGGCTTTATCAGCGTCTGGCCCTCTCTTACTCAGGTGGGCAGTCCTGCTGGTCATGGGCCCTCCATTCCAGGAGAAAAGCCCTCCTCACCTTCCCCTGTCTGGGAACACTGGACCGCACTTGGATGGCGCCATGACCCCCTGCCCATCACCCAGAAACTGGCCTGGCTGGCAGCAGGCAGGTGGGGAGGAAGGCAGGGGTTTGAACATGCTCCTCACTGCCTTGGGACAGGTGGGGGATGGCAGGAATGAGCTGTGGAAACATGATGAGGTCACGGTTCCTTGGGGTGTTGTCCTGGTCTCGTGGTGCAAGATGCCTGGACCTCACATTCCACACTCCAGCCAGTGGGCAAAGGAAAGGGGGAAAGGCACTTTCCTCCCCTTTAAAGTACAGCCCGGAAGTTATCCTGAGAGTGTAGGATCACATCCCATAGGTTACGTCTAACTGCAAGGGAAGCTGGGAAATGGAGTCTTTCTGGAGGCAGCACCAGGATCAGCTACAAGTTCCCGGCTAGGCGACTAGGGGAGGATGGATACTAAGGGACAACTAGAAGTCTTGACCATATCCTATTTCACAGATCAGGAAACCAAGGCAGAGAGTGTTTAAGTGGCTTCTATAAGATCACACAGAGAATAAGGAAATAAAGTAAGAAAATGTATATAAAGTGTAGGTGCCCAAAGTCAGCCTTATTCCTTAACCTTCTTCCCATACATCTTTTAGTACCATCCATTGCAATTTTCGGTTTTGAGGGTCTCCTCCAGAGGATGTTAGAAATTTCCCCGCACCTCCCAGACTGAGTTTTCTAAAACCTCTGAAACCCACACCCTTTAGGTCATCCAGGTATGACTTCGAAATAACCCAAAGGTTTTCAGGATCATTTCTCAAACAGGGCAAAGGACCAATAACCCTTGTTTTCCTCCATGCCCTAGTAGGAGATATGTCGAGGCAAGTTCCCAGCCAGAAAGATTCCTCTGAACTTCATGGAAACTGAAGCTCAGAAAGGGGAAAGGTCTTTTCCAACACTGCTGAGCTTGTTCCTGGCAAAGACAGGATTAAGACCCCAGACAGGAGCCCTGGAGAAATATCGTCCTCCAGCTTCTAAAACCTGGGCCACATCATTCCTCCTGCACCTTCTCATTGCCTATTCCCTGGTGTGTTTAAGTCCTTTTCTGTTTTGTTTTGTTTTATTTTATGTATTTGTTTTTTAAGATTTTATTTATCTGAGAGAGAGTGTGTACAAGCAGGGAGAGAAGCCAAGGGAGAGAGAGAATCTCAGGCAAACTCCCCACTTGAGCCCCAGAAGGAACTAAGAGCTGCTCAACCTCCGAGCCACCCAGGTGCCCCTGTTTACGCCCTTTTCTGTTTCAATCTCTTTACTGCTGTGTTGGTGAGATTTCTGGAAGAAGCCAAGGTTTACATTCAGACTCTCTTACCTTCCAAAGCAGAACCCTGATTTGTTTAGGGATGGAAGGTGATAGTTTTGCTGCAGGGGAGCGATTAAGATGGGGCTAAAATAGAGTGCCTGGGTGGCTCAGTCCATTAAGCATCTGCCTTCAGCTCAGGTCGTGATCTAAGGGTCCTAGGATTGAGTCCCATGTTGGGCTCCCTGCTCGGCAGGGAGTCTGCTTCTCCCTCTCCCTCTGCCCCTCCCTCTGGCTCGTGCATGTGGATTCTCTCTCTCAAATGAATAAATAAAATCTTAAAAAAAAAAAAAAGAAAAAGATTGGGCTAAAACAGTCATATTACCTCCGCTATCATATCTCCCTTTTGCTAAAAGGCACTACTTCCCAGCCTCCTTTGCAGTCTGGAGCAGACACGTGACCAGTTCTGGTCAATGAGATGTGAGGAGAATCCCTCCAAGAAGATTGTGGGAAAGATTTCCCTTCCAGATTGAAAGAGCTCAAGGAGAAATGACATTCCACCCTTCCCCACCACTTTTCTTCCTGTCTCGAACTTTATTAAGAACGTGCTACTTGTGACTGTAGCAACTATCTTGTGACCGTGAGGCAACGAGACTAAAGACAAAGCCCAAACACAGGACAGCTAAGCAGAAGGGTTGCTAGTGGCCGGATACTGGATGACACAGAGAGATGACTGATATCGATACTGCATTGACCCTGAAGCCATCTCCTTCCAGACTTTTTGTTCTCTGAAAGAATTAAATGCCTTTACTATTTAAACCACTGTTAGTGAAATATTCTGAAACTTTCAGCTGAAGGCATTCCTAACTGGTACACGTATGCTCAGTCCACCATATTTCAGCCCTTGAGTTTCTACCCAAATCCCAGATGGCAGGACTGTCCCTGATTTCCCTGAGCGGCCACAACCCCTCCCCCTTGCTCCCTCGGAAGCCTGTGGAGAGCAGCCGGATCAATCTACTTGGATCCTTGCGGGACGCGTAAAGAAACCCACATAGTACTCCTTGGGAGAACTTTCGACATTTACTCAACTTAAAAGGGAACAACATTTGCTGATATTTTGAAGCTTGGATTCTCTGAGGAATTATAGACTCAGACTCGCAGCATTTGGAGAATTTCGAACTTCATAAACGTGTCTGTAGGAACTGGAATGCTTAGGTGCAGATATGAGAACCACGATGACTAACGGTTATAAGTTCAGTACAGCCTGCCGGTGGCTTTAATAAGTACTTCACCTACACTAACTCATTGAATCTTTACAACAACCCCATTAAGTGGATACTTATCTTTCCTCCATTCTTCAGATAGGGAAATTGAGGCACAGAGCTAGTAAATGACAACGGGGATGCGCTCCCAGGCACCTGACTCCGAGGTTCATGGTCTTAGCTGTCACTCTATAGCACCAATTAGCAGTGGCTTCAGCCAAATGGAGATCTAGCATTGATTTTAAAAGAGGTTTGGTGGGGTCAGCCCTGGAGTCCTCCGACCTTGCCGTTGGCCATCCTCAGCACTCCAACCTTGCCCTTGGCCAACTTTAGCACACCATCCTCAGCATACGGGCATTGGCAGCTGGGGCCAAGCATCCCCTTCGCCCACAGCTGTGTCCAACGCAGGAAGGAAGGGGCAGGGACGGCACTGGCAGTCCTACTTAGGGAAGAACATCTCCCTGGAGCGCCTGATGTGTCCTACTGGTCAGAACCAGGTCACATACTCATCTTGGACCAATCACTGCAGACCGGAATGGGTGTGTCATGATTGGCTAGACCAATCACATTCATGGCCTGGGGCGGGGCACAGTGCGGTTGGCGCAAATCAGGGTTCAGCTAGCCAAGGAGAAGGGGGATGGCTGTCGGGTAGACGCCAATGACGGCCAAGGGAGTATTCCCTGAGCGCGTACAGAGAGCCAGGCTCTGTCTTCAGCGTTTTGCATACACTATCTTAAGTCTTCATGTGTTATTTATGATGAACAATTCGAAGCCTGAAGAACTTAAATGGCATAGTCCAAATCACCTAAACAGGACAGGAGGAACCTGGATTCAAATGCAAGCCCTTTAGACGCCCGCTGTCAACCCCCGTAGGTAGGTTTACCAAATAAAATACAGAATGCTCAGTTACATTAGCATTTCAGATAAAGAAAGAAACTACTTTAGTATAAGTATGTTCTAAGTGTTACACGGGGCATACTTACACTAAAAAATTTTTTTGTTTTCGACCTGAAGCTCAAACTTAACTGAGCATCCTATATTTTTATTATTTGCTAAATTTGACAATCCTACTAGAGTAACCAGGAAGGATATCTAAGCAGCGGCGGGGGTGAGGGATGGGGGGTTTAAGCCATGTTTTGCTTATATAATTAACACCAAGGAATATTCCTCAGTTCCACAAAGAAATGTGTGTTCTCCCATTTTTCAAGACGCCCGTCCCCTCTTGGATTATTGTTTTCCTCCTTTTGAGGGAAATACAGGTCCAGAGAAAAGATCCCTGCTCTCAGGAAGACAACTGTGTGTGCACTGTGATAACCGGCCACTGGAATTTGGCCTGAGGACCAGGGAGGCAGTAAGGAAAGGTGGGGAGTGTGGAGAACTGGAGCCTCCCTTTCAAACACTCCTGCCCCCTGTTGAATGTGGGCCCAGCACAGTCAAATCTTCCAGTGTTTCAGGGAGGTTAGAAATCTGGGTTTTTGTGTAAAAATCCCTTGATTTGTGAACATTGGCTCAAGTTTTATTAAAATGCCATGTGGGCCAAAGGAAACATATCTACAGGCTGTGGACAGCCAGGAAAAAAAAAAGTCTCTGCTGTTTAGCTTTGAAAGAGGAGACTGCAACCCTGGGAGGAGGGGAGGAGAGGAGAGGCAGCTCTGGCAACTGGAGAGTGCTTGAGGCTAGGAACTGCCGCTGGACCTGGGTTCGAATCTCTTCCCTTCCGGAAAACTGCTGTGGGACAGGAGGTGGGTTGCATAGCCTCTCTGTTCTCTAAACCACTTAGAGGAAGCGATCATATGTATCCATCTTACTGTATAGTTGTCAGGCTTCCACCGAACGAGCTGACAGGTGGCGTGCCTGGCATCTCGGGGGTGTGTGCTAATTCCTCTCCCTTCCCTGGCAAGCGCTCTCACAAAGTCCAATTTAAAGATTACTTCTTCAAGTTCTTTCTCCCTTCTTCCTTCCCTTCCTCCCTCCCTTCCTCCTGTTCCTCCTTCCCTTCTGCTTCCACCCCTTTTCCTCCTCCTCCTTTTTCTTCTTTTTTTAATTAAACAGTGTGAAGGTTTAGGAGACCTGGGACCAGGACGCGGCTCTAATCCAACCTCGGAGTGAGACGTTAGGGGAAGGGTCTCTTGCTTTGGGGGCCTTAGTTTCTCCCTCTGTGAAATGGGCAGGTTTGATCGGAGATGCAGAGCCTCTTTTGGGTGTCAGGGTCACACTGGTCTGCGGAGCCTTAGTGGGGAAGCGGGAGGGGTGGGACGGTGGCCTCGGTGGTCATGGGGGGGTGGCCATGGCAGGAGGCTGAGTCAGAGGCCCTTTCAGTGCTGGGAGCAAGGGAACAGACCAGCATATAGTGCCTGGTGACTTGCAAGCCACAGGAAGGCAGTAGCGTGTGTCATCGGGGAGCCTGTAAACACCCTCCAAGGAGACCAAGGTCCCTGCTTGTCTTGGATCCGACCACAGGCCCTTCCCAGGGATTTAGGGTCAGAGCTCTTAATAAATCATCCTGCTCAGAACATGGAAGCCTGGAGCCGTCCTCCTGGCTTTCTGAGATCTGACCTCTGCTGACATCTCCCACTCACCTCTCTCTTGCCAGGCCCCAGACTGGTGAGTCTCTCGAGCACACAATTCTCTTCCTGCCCCTTCAGGACTTTGCACCAGCTTTTCCCCCTACCTGGAACCTTCCATCCCTTTCTCTAGGCTTCAGCAAGATAACGCTTCCTTATGGTTCCAATTTCAGCTCAAAGATCACCTCCTTCTCTGTTCTGCCGGCAAATGCAGGCCCTCCTGGGGTCTCGTTCGTCTTCTCCTCAAAGCTCTCAGCACCGTCCTGAGAACTGCATCAATGTGCTTGTCTGTTTGAGGTCTGCCCTGCTCCTGAGGGTGGGGCCTGGGAGCGCCGTTTCTGCTTTTCCGGCCCATTCACCGAATGAATGAATGAATGAATGAATGTCTCTGGAGGGTGCCAGGTAAATTTCACAGGCCTGGGATGGTCAGCATCCTTTCAAAGGGATATCACATCAGATCTCTTTCCTCAGCCTCAACCCTCCAGGATCTCTCCATTGTACTTAGAAAAAAATACCAGCCTCCATCCTGGGCCTCACAGCTCCTGTCCTCCAGGAGCCAGCCCGCTTGAGCTCTCTGACCTCCTCCATCCATCAGCTCCAAGCTGTACCCCATCCCCATCCCAGTTCCCGCCACACTGGCCTCCTTTTGTTTCCTCACCACACCAGATTTGTTCCTGCCTCAGGGCACACACTTTCTGTTCCTCCTGCCCGTAATGCTCACCCCCAGGCCCTCCTATCCCGCAGGTCTCAGCCACCTCAGGGAGGCCTTTTCCTGCTTCTGTTCTCCTTCCCCTTGCCCTGCTGTGTTCCTTCACGGCATGTGTCACTATCTGAAATTATCTCATTTATTTACAAATGTTTTGTCAGCCTTTGGTTGAGTTCATAGACATGCAGAATAAAAATGGCTTTCCCCAGGGCACCTGGGTGGCTCAGTTGGTTAGGCGGCTGCCTTCGGCTCAGGTCGTGATCCCGGAATCCCGGGATCGAGTCCCATATCGGACTCCCAGCTCTGCGGGGGGTCTGCTTCTCCCTCTGACATTCTCCCCTCTCATTTTCAGTCTCTCTAATAAATAAATAAAATCTTAAAAAAAAAATGGCTTTCCCTAGCTTACCTAGAAGTTAGATGTGGCCATGTAACTGAGTTCCAGCCAATGGCTTATAATAGGGAGTGTGTTTGGCAGTTTCTGGAATATTTCCTAGAGGTTTAACCATGGCCTACCCTTTACCTATCCTCTATCCTTCTCCATCCTGCCACCTGGAAGGCAGACGAGGAGGCTGGCGCTATGGCCTCCATGTTGGATCATGAGAAGGAGGGCCACACCCTAGGGATGGCAGAGTCATGAACAGGAAGGAGCCTGGGACACTGAGAGTTTTGTCAAGTCTCCAAACCAGCCCTGAACTGCCTACATCTGGACTTCATTCACACGAGAGAAAAATAAACTCTTTCGTTTATTGTTGATTTTTTTTCAAATTAAGTTTATTATATTTTCTTGTGACTACATTTGTATGTCCTAGCACTACTCTCTAATGCAAAATGTCAGCTAGACCACATATTGTGTCTTTTTATTTTAAAATGTGCTTGATATGTTTTTATCTACTTTGTCCAGAATTTTAGCTGGAGTTATAAGAGGAACTCTAGGCCAGAGAGGGAAAGCCACTTTCCTGAGGTCACACAGCAGAGGAGGGGCAGAGCTAGAGTTTGATGGCAGGGCCCCAGATCCTAATCCCCAACCCTCATTTCTCAGAAGCTCCCAGCTTGAGGTGTTGCCAGGCTTCCTCTGGGCTTGGGCAGGATGATGGGCGGTGTGGGTTATGCCTACTCTGCCTTATTTCTCAGGGGCCCAGAACATACTGGGAATGTGAGAGGAGACCCCAGTTGAAGGATTGGTTGGGGCTGCATCCCAGCTCTGCCACTGGCAAGCTGTGTACCTCGGGGAAGACCTCACCCTCTCTGAGCCTCAGTTTCCCTATCTAGTAACCCCCCGGGCCAGGTCAGGGGCCCTGCAGGTTTCCTGAGGCACTGCACTGACAACATTCACTACCTCAGGGAGGATAGAGCACCAGACCCCACAAAGTGGAAATTCCTGGGTTGCAGGCAGTGTCACTGGTATCAGGAGGTAAGCTACTGGGTGCAAACTTTGCAATCAGTTGTGGGTTCAAATCCTGACCCCACACCTAGCGGCTGTGTGACGCTGAGAGTCACTTCCCTTGCGCTAGCTTTCTTTAGTGTCCTCATCAGAGAATGGGCGTTTGCTCCTTCATCCCACATATTTGTGCTGAGCACTGCTCACGCCAGACCACGTCTAGGTGCTGGGGACTCGGTGAAGGAACTGGATGAAGTCCTTCTCATGGGGCCGACGAGTGAATCCGGGCGCCTAACCAACATGGAACATGCGGGATGACAAGACACAGCACCCTAAAGCAGGGGGAGGGCAAGAGAGCAGGAGGGGCTCTCTGAGGCAGGGTGGTCAGGGAGGCGTCCCTGAGGATGGGACATCAGGGCAGAGGCCTGGATGGTGTGAGATGTGGGGTCCTGGGCCTGCTCCTGCCCATCACCCCGTAAGTCTTCCCTGGCCTCACCCAGCTGAGTCCGTCCTTAGAGCGAGAGCCACTCGGCGGCCAGCTCTGTGTCCCGGAGGCGGCGGCGGCCCAGGGACAACCGAGTGAAGCCAGGGACCCTGGCTCTCTCCTGCCCACCCCCTAAGCCTCCAGTCCATTAGCAAGGCCACGCGTGCCGGCTCCTGAGGTTCTCGCAAAGCGGTCACTTCCATGAATCCCTGCTCATTTCTCGCCTGGACTGTGGTGGGAGCCGTCCCCGTCTAGTTTCCTCTGACCCCTGTACCAAATCACGACAAACTTCGCGGCCGAAAATAATACAGACGTATCCGCTTACCGTTGTGTTGGTCAGGGGTCCACAGTCAGTCTCGAGATAAAGTCAAGGTGCTGGGCAGCTTGTTCCAAGGGGACGCTGCTCCTTTGTCTCGTCTGTCTCCAGGGGTCACCTGCGCTCCATGGCTGGTGGCCCCTTCCCTTCCTCTGCTAAGCGTGGCCCCTCCAGCCTCTGCACCTGTCTCTTCTCTCGGCCTTCTTCTCTTCTGTGATCCAACTGCCCTCCTGCGGCCGCCCTCTTATAAGGATCCTGTGATTCCACTGAGTGCACTCCGATAACCCAGGATCACCTCCCACCTCCAGCTCCTGAACTAAGTCACAGCTGCAAAGTTCCTTTCACCACGGAAAGTGACATTCATAAGTTTGGGGGATTCTGAGGGGGACATTTTTGGGGAGCGCTATTCAGACCACAGCATCAAAAGGGATCCCATTAGAAACCAAGTCAGATCCTGTGCGCCTTCTGCTCAAAATCCTTCCTTGGTCCTGCCCCCCTCAGAGTACCTGTACAGCCCTGAGATCTCCCATCTCTTCTCTCCTCCTCCCTCTCCTGGCTCCAGCCACGGGCTTCCCTGCTGGGCCTCACAGTCCTCGTAATCTCCTGCCTCAGGGCCTTTGCATACACTGTTCCCTCTGCCTACGACCTTTCATCCATCCGGCCTCTTCCCAAGGCTGGTTCCTTGTCATCCTTCAGGCCTCGCCTCCTCAGAAAGGCCCTCGTGAACACCACCCTCTCTAGAATAGTCCTTCCCTCTCCTCACAGTCCCACTTAACACAGTCTGAAATTACCCTGATTATCTTCTTTCTTAGCTACGGTCCCCCTCCCCCACTGGAGTGTTCGCGCCTAATGACCCAGGAGGGGCTGGATCCGTCAGGTTCTCGGCAGTGTCTTTGCTGCACCAAGGACAGGGCCTGGCCCAGGGGAGGTGCTCAGAAAATACTCCAGGAGTCCCTGGGTGGCCAATTTCAAATGTTCCTCAATGCTGCTGCAAATAAAATAGACATTCATTTAAAGGCATTCTGACCTTCCCAGGGACTTCTTGGTTTGATTTATTTTCTTCGCTGATAATTAAAACACTGCATTCAGATGTAAAAAGTTGGTGAGGCATCGTTTACACTAGGCAAGTGAGGACTCAGCCGGGCCTGGCCTGGAGCCAGGGGTCTCCTGAGGACAGGAGCCATCAGGAGAGGCAGGGGGTTCTTCTGGTGAAGAGCAAGAGCATGGTGCATGAGCACCTGGGCAAGCAGTGATGTCTATCTGTGCCTCAGTTTCTGCATCTGTAAAATGGGGAGCATAACGAGGCTTTCCCTGTAGTGGGGACCTCGCTGCTATCGACCTTTGGGACCAGATAATTCTGTGTTGTTGAAATTGAGCAACATCCCTGGCCTCTACCCACCAGATGTCAGTAGCAGTCTCCCTGTTGTGACAACCCCAGATGTCGCCAGATAGAGCCCCACGCCTCCCGGGGGAGGGGGGGAGTGGAGCAGGACTGCCCTTGGCCGCCTCACAGGGCCAGCCTGGGGGTTGAGAGGTGATGTGGGCACAGCTCTGGCACCAAACCTGGGGCCCAGCCGCTGCTCAGGGAACGGGGGGCTGCCGTCTTGTCGAGCGGGTGGCCGGGCTGGAATCCTGGCTCCACCACCCGCTAGCAGGTGGCCTTGGGCGAGGGACCGTGACCCTCTGAGCTCAGTCTCTTCGTCTGAAAAATGGGAGAATGATAGCGCTTCCCGTCTTGGGGGCGTCAGGAGGATTAGAGAGCATACCCAGCACACCGTAAATGCTCAATACATGGGACACTACTGAAGAGGGTGAGAGAGATGAGGAAAATGAAAGATTCCGGAAAAGCGGGAGCAAGAGAAAGGGCACTTTGCAAGCTCTCCCTGGGGTCTCTAGAGTGTCCGCCCCTGCACCAGTGGGGGACACAGACGCTTAGCCGCCCACACCCAGGAGGCCAGTGGTTCAGCCCCTCAGCCCTGCTGGGCCACTTAATAATTAAGCTGGAAAAGGGGTGATGGGGCTGGAAGGCCTGCAGTGACCAGGGCCTGGCCTTGTTTGGCTTTGGTGACGTGATGGCCCTGGGATCATGGCCTTCTTGAGCCTATAAACAGGGGGTTGGGCCCCGAGACAGGCAAGGCCAGGCCAAGGTCTGTGCTGGCGGCCTCCTGCCCGAGTCATGGAGGCGGTAGGAAGGGAGGCGTCCGGCGGCGGCCGCAGGGAGGGGGTCGCAGTAGCACCGGGGCTGTTGCTCAGAGGGTCACTCCCCCCTCCCTCCACCGTTTCCCTCTCCTCCCCAGCCCAACCCCCTTATCGTCCCCTCCGATTTACTGTGCACTTACTGTATGCAGGGCTCTGTCAAAGCACTTCCTATAGATTGACTTCCCCCACCCCCAAGACGAAAGGTTGCTCAGGCCCTGGCCCCTGGCCCCGCCATGAGGGAGTGAGGCTCCCGCTGCCCAGGTAAGCAATCAGAGGCTCCCAGCGCTGGAGTCACCACATCCCAGCCCGGGGCCTGAGCCTCCCAAGCTAACCCTACAGCCCCTGTTGTTCCCTCTTTCCTCCCTCTCTCTGTGTCTCCGTGTCTCTGTGTCTCTCTGTGTCTCTCTGTCTCCGCCTGTGCGTGTGTGTGTGTGTGCGTGCGCCCTTCTGTTTCTGTAGTTCTCCTCTTCACTTCTCTGTCTCTGTCTCTCTCACTGTGCTCCTCTCTCTCCTCTCCTCTCCCCGCCTAGCCTGTCTCTCTCTGACTGCCCCGCCTCACGGCCCTGTCTCCCTGCAGCCAGCCCTTGTCCCAACGCCAGCACATTATGTCCCTGGTCAGACCCTGACGTCAGGCAGGGCCTGGCGGGCGGCCACGGGCTGCTGCCGGGCAGGCGGAGAGAATGCATGCCTTCCCCGTCCCCACTGTAGTGGCCGCCTGCCCAGCTCACAGCCCCGGGCTCCGGCCCTCCCGGCCTGGCCTCGGCTGGCCCGAGAGTGGACAGCCCTTGGTGGCCGCCTGGCCTATGAGCCCGGAGCTGCCAGCCTCTTGTGTCTGCCCCGCCTTCACCCAGACCCCACGGCCACACAGGACGGCTCCTGGCCCTGCTGGGTCCCAACCAGCATTCCTCTACGGAGGGGTGGGGAGAGGGCTGGCGAGGTGCGAAGGGGTCGTTCTGGGTGACAGATGATGGGGTGGCCCAGCTGGGCTTTAGCAGCAAGGACTTGCCACGGGGGGGGGGGGGGGGGGGCGGCCAGGCACGATGAAGGAACGTCCCACCTGAATACAAACAGTGCCCCTTGCCGAGTTGGTCTTAGGCCCCATCGGAGCTTGAGTAAGTGGTTAAAAAAATGTAATCTTTCTTGTTTGGTTTGTTTGGTTTTCCCACTCGGATTTTCAAAGCAATGCAATTTCCTTGAAGGACATTTTGAAGGGCACCTGAGCATCCTAGTTTAAAAACCGACTTTGGGGTCGGACAGACCTGGCTCAGATCCAGCTGGGGGACCTCGGGTCCGTGGCTTCACCCTGAGACTCAGTGTCCTCATCTGTCAAATGGGGATAAGAAATGCACACGCCTTGGATGGTTGTGGTAGGGATGAAGCAAAAATCATGTTTCCAGAGCACAGTCGTCTTTTCCCTTGTCTCTTTTTATCCTTCTCGTGTTAAATTGAGGAATGCAGAAAAGTACTGAGGAAAAAAAAAAAACAAACCAAAAACAAGGTCGCCCAGAGAGAACTGCTTGGAGATTTTCACGGTGATTAAGCTCAGTTAACGTTTTTATATTGAGATCTTATTGTTGCCGGCCTTGTCACTTTTCAGGAAACTGAAACCTGACTTGAAGTTGCATTTCAGAAGATCTTGGCTTATTTTATGGTCGTTTTGTGAGTACCCACACATTCGAAAGGTTCAAAGTGGGTCTAGCGAGGAGTGAGGCTCTTCCCCACCCAGCCTCTGGCTCCCTTTCCTGGAAGCAAACACAGCTGGCAATGTCCTGTGTGTCCTTCCTTCCTTTCCTGGTGTTAAATCATCTTCAGATACATGATTTCTAACCCCTCCATTCACTTGGGCTTTGGTTGTGTTTTTTAATTCACTCCAGTGTAAAGCACGACATTACCCAAAAAATGAGAACATACAGACACGCAAAAGGAAGGGGAACAGAAGGAAAGCGAGTCACCTGAAATCCTCCGACCCTTTCGACATTCTGGAGCACACCCGCACGGGCTTTTTCCATTCCTTGATGTCAGGGCACATTCTTGTAGCTCTGGTGTGTTTTCTTCTTAGCGCTGACCCGAGTTTGTGATGATATATTTGTGTGCTGATCTGATCATTATCGGCCTTCCCCCCTGGGGACAGGGACAGTCTTGCCTGTGTCGTCCCCCCGCCCCCACCCCTCGCAGCAAGACGCTGGCACACCGTAGGCCTGTAATGGATATTTTCCAAATGAGTGAAGGGGGCAATGAATTTACGAAAGGGATTGTACGATATATTACACTACCCTGTGACCTAGTTATATATATATGTTTATATATATATATTTACTTTTTTATTTATTTATTTTTTGCTTAATATACCGGGTGCATCTTTCCACATCTCCGGCTAGACAGCAAATCATTTTTCATGTCTACACGGAGGCACCACAATAAACATCTTTTTGATGCTGGCATGAAGCTTCTGCCTCTAACTGGGAAATTCTTTTTCAAACGCAGATTTGTTAACGGATTCCATATGATCTACCCGTGCCCCAGCCCTTTGGTGTTTACTTTCAGCCTGATGCTTTACTGGTTTTTGTGGGCCCATTGTTTTCTGGGACAAGTCAAGATTTACTGTCTGTCCCTGACATCATGTTTTTCCAGAGAAGCTTAAGAGTAAAGAACTCATCCCACCCCCACCCCACTGTTTCCGACAGTTAAAGCTTCTGTGGATTTGCTGAAGTTGGGAAACCCAGTGTAACCCTTGCCTCTCTGGCTGCCTCGTTGCAAAGAGCACACACGGAGCTCAGTCCTACCTCAGGGCCTTTGCACTGCCTGTCCCCCCTGCTTCCCATGGATGTTTACTCGGCTAACCTACTTCAGGTCTCTCATCAAATGTCACCTTCTCAGAGAGCGGAAGTCTGCAACCATTTTTTTCTAAATTAGCATCTGTCAGTCACTTACCCAGTTTTGCACATCTTCATAAAACATATACCAGTACCTGGTATCATGTTATATCATATTATATCATATCAATATTTTGGGGTTTTCTTATTTATTGCTCATCTCCCCCACCATGACGGCAGGAAGTTAGTCTGTCATCTTTCCTATAGTATCCCCAGTACCTAAAACAGGGCCTGGAGCATGGTAAGTGCTCAGGAAATAATGGTTGCATTGATAAATATTCATCTCAGGATTCCAAGCTTCCTTCCAGGGCTAAGAACTGACTGCCATCATTCATTCATTCATTCATTCATTCACTCATTCATCCAAGATTTATGCATTGAGCACCGAGGGCACGCCAGGAGCCCCCCGGAGGGTTGGGAGTACTACAGTGGGTAAGGCGGACAGGTCCTCCTCTCGAAGCACGTGGCCTGGGAGACACACTTACATCAGATAACAACATCCAGGTTCACTTGCTGGTCGTGGGTGGGGGCGTGAGAATGGGACTCGAGCTCTGCCAGGCACGGGCCCCCAGCTCCAACACGGCCCTGGCAGAGCTAGCTAAACTACCAGGGTGACACCAGTGGGAATGACATCCTTGTCCTCTTTACTTCTTCTGCCTGCTGTTCTTTCAGGAGAAGTGGAGGACGAATTAAAAAGGAAGCCTGTCCGCATTCCTCCCCAGCCCAGTGGACCTTCGCTTGGGGAGCTAAGCTTTGCCCTGCTTTCCGGCTGCCTCACACCTTGCATAGCACCTTGCATACCGGCTTCAGGGAAGCTCCTTTCCTAGTGGCCGCTCTCCCAGAGGCAGATGCCTAGAACTCGCTTTCCTGGCCTCCCTTGCGGCTTGGTGCAGGCAGGTGGTCTGGGCTTCACTAGGGAGCCATGCCTCCCAGAGACGTGTGATTAGAAGAGAAGGACAGGACGCAAGGGGAGGGGTCCTCAGCCACAAAGCAGGTTCCCTAGGGCAGCTCGTCCACAAAACCCGAGCGTCCTGGAGGGGTAGCCACTCACCCTGACTCTGCACCACCCTCCCCCCCCACCGCCGACCCGGGATGATGGCTATTAAAAGGCATTAAGAAGGTTCATGTTCTTTGGCCTCTCCCGCCCAAATCCCTATTTTGGAATTGTATACTGAGGAAGTAACCACAAATAGTGAAAATGCACGGAGATGTTCACGACAGAATTATTTAGAATAGTGGGGAGTCTGAAACTACCTAATTGTCCAATCACCAGGGAACAGTTGAGCTAATTAGGTGGTAATTCCTAAAAGAATGTTAGAGACAATTCCTCCGGCAAAATGTGAGTGCAATACTCAGGATTAGGTTCATCTTTGAGTGGCTAAAAGCCTGAGATGCCAGGGGCTTAAATGGAAATTTGCTTCTCTCTTATCTAAAAGAAGTGTGGAGCTGGCTGTCCAGGGCTGGTAGGATGTTTTTACAAATTCATCCGGACTCAGGTGCCTTTTCTCTTACTGCTCCACCGTGGCCCAAAATTGCCACTCCCATTCTGGCCATCACGCCTGCATTCCAGCCAGCGAGGAGGCTAGGAAGAAGAGCAGGCACCTTCTCTCTGAGGACACTACTTGGAAGTTACTTAAGTCTCATTGGCCAGAACTTAGTCACAAGGACACATCTGGGAAATGTAGTTTTTTTCTGGGTGGCCACATGCCCAGCTAAAACTTGAGATTTCTATCATGAAAGAAGAGGGAGAGGTCAGGGAATGGAGGAGAAACTGGGGTCTCGGCCACAATAGCCAACAATTACAAATAGTGTCCAAGAGGATTTTGTAACAAGATGAAAAAAAAAAAAACGGTTTTGTAGTTTGGGGAATTTGTAGATATAGTGTGACTGCAACTGGGTGACAAAATTTCAAAGCAGAGAGAGCTTCTCAGAGGACAAGGCTGCTAGAAAGTGGGCCTTTGTGGGAAGTCCAATTTTTTTTTAAATTTTTTCTTTTTATCCTGTATTTTCCAAATTGCCGATTATTGAGCAGATTTAACTTCCTGAAAGAGAATCCCATGCAGATTATGGAATCTTATCGAGCTAGAATTCATGCCCTGCAAATCTGTTCTTGAACACGCCAAGGCAGCCAGATGGGAAAAGCAGAAACGAGATTACTAGGCACAGACAACACGATTGTGAATGGGGAAAAGTCCAAGGGACCCACAAAAATCCACCAGTAAAAGGGGGACCTAAGACTTATCACAGGTTCACACCGCAGTGTAGCTGAAATGTCGGCTCCACGACCTCCCGCAAACGGCTAACCGGGCCGTCATCTCTGCCTCTGCACAGTGGAAGGACGAAAAGCATCCGTCTCCAGGGACTCCAGGAGGAGTGGTTTCTGTAAAGTGTGTGCAGCTGTGCCTTGCACAGAGCAAGCTCCAGACCACGGGCTCTCTGCTGGGGGACTCTGGCCGTGTCTGAAGACATTCCTGGTTGTCCCAACCGGGATGGAGTGAATGCTGCGGACACCAGGGAAGCTGCTAGCCTTCTACATGGCACAGGTCGGCCTCCCACTACCAGGACCGATCCCCCCAAATGTCCATAATTCCCAGTGGAGAAAACCTGCCCTACACACACACCAGCGGGACCATTGTCAAGCCGGCTTCCAGGCCACTGCTTCCAGAGCTGCGCACACGGTAGTGGTCGGCCGGCCGCACACCTGCGTGTCGGAAGATGGGCGCAGGACGGGTTTCTGGGCAGGAGTGATGACAGCACCCCTGTTCTGCACTCACACGCTGAAGCCTCCTGGCTGCCCCCGCGGGGTCTCCTGCCATGTGTCTCCAGCGCCCCCCCCAGGAAGCCGAGAACATGTCTGTACCTGGGAATCTGGGAGAAGGAGCAGTGGGGCCACCAGCCCCCAGACCCGGACTAGCACCGTGGCCACTGCTGGTACTGGCAGGACCTGCAGGCCGTGTGCCCAGTGCGTACCATCCAGTGGGCACTCTGCTCAGCTCCTTCCGGCCTCCGGAAACCCCGGGGGGAGGCACTGCCACCTGCTCCGTGTCAGAGAAGAGGAGGCAGGCTGCGGGAAGGTGCAGGAGTCAGCTGGCCCCAAAGCCAGCCCCCCTCGCAGAACTCAGCGCCCTGCTCAGGGGTTCGTCACGCCGCCGCTTATCAGAATCACCTGCAGAGCGCTAGGACCCAAACTTCTGGGCATCCCCCCACGGACCCAGTGAGGCCAAGCTTGGCTTTGGAATCAAACAGATCTTGGCTTGAATCTAGGCTCCTCTACCTCCTGGCTGTGTGATCTCAGGTCAGTGACTAGCTCTCTGAGCCTCAGGTTTCTCCTCTAAAAAAAGATAAGTGGGACATCTGGAGGGCTCAGTCAGGTAAGCATCTCCCTTCATGATCTTGGGGTCCAGGGGCTCCCTGCTTAGTGGGGAGTCTGTTTCTCCCTTTCCCTCTGCCACTCCCCCTGCTTGTGCTCTCTCTCTTTCACAAATAAAGAAAATCTTTTTTAAAAAATTAGTATTAGTTACTAGCTCAGAGGGTGGCCATGAGGTTCAGTGAAATGTCCTACCTCATAGGCTACACATGGGGCCTGGTATACAGTAAGTACTCACTAAGTGTTGGCTTTTATTTTTATTTTTGGAGCAGAGTTTGGGCATCTGTGTGTGTGTGTGTGTGTGTGTGTGTGTGCTGTCTAAGCTCTTTAGCTGTTTCTGATGTGTCCAGCTAGTCATCTATCCATCCCTCCAACCATCCATCCATCCATTATCCATCCATCCATCATCCATCCATCCCTCCATCCATCCAACCATCCATCCATCCATTTATTCATCATCCACCCATCTATCCACTGAATCATCCATCTATCCATCCATCCACCCAATCATCCATCTATCATCCATCCATCCCATCATCTATCCATCCATCCATCGCCCACTTATCCATCCATCCATCTGTCCATCCAATCATCTATCCATTTATTTATTCAACCCTTATTTAACACAAACTATGTGCCTGGATGGACTTTAGGCCCTGAGGACATAGAAATGGTCAAGATAAGGACCTGCCCCTTGTGATGTTGACGATATCAGTGTTGGGAGAAAAGGCTAGAAAATAAGAAATAAATAAGTTAGTAAAGTTATGTGGTATAAACTGCTGGACACATAAACAGGTGGGATAGTGGAATAGCAAGGGATGAGCTCCTCTTCCAGATCGGGTGAGAAGCAGATACCTTCTGTTTGCCCTTCCAGATCCCCCTTCTGTGTCTCAGAGCAAAGCTGGGTAGACAGTACCAACCTTAGGAGCCCATGCCTCCCCAAGGTAGATGCCAGAAAACTAACTTTCTTAGCTTCTCTTGCAGCCTGGGTGCAGCCATGACAGCTGTGTTTGAGAAACAGCAAGGAGGCCCAAGAGGTAGACATGGGAACTGAGGTTCAGACAGGGCAAGGGGTTCATATGGAACCAGGCAGCTGGGGAGGGGAGGAGGCCGGCTTTGAACCAGGTGTACCGGATCTCTCAACCTGAGCCCCTCACCGGTTCACGGCCCTCACTGTGGGTGGCTGCAATGAGTTGATGGAAAGAGAAGGAAGAGTTGAGAAGGTCAGCTGGTGTCACACCCTGAAGCCCGTCTTCGCGTTCACCAGGCACCTGCTTTAATCTAGACCTGGCTCTGCCCGCCATAAGCATGGGCTCGCAAAACCCCAACAAAGCAAGATGAGCGAACAGGATCCAGAGAGGTCAAGCAATTTGCTTGAAGTCACAGAGGAAAGGAGTCTGTATACCCCACTTCCAACAACAAGACCAGCTGAAGATGTGTGGGCCTATGTCTGACTCCCTGACCACACCCTGAGCAAGCTGGGGTCAGTGAGGTCCACATCTGAAACTTTTTTCCATTTCCAGACCAAACCTAGGGCACTCCAGAGGACATGCCCACAATAAATAACACAAATAATGCAAGAAAGCATGACCAATATACAGGGTTTTGCTTGAAAATTTTAAAGGCTCAGAGGTTCTTCCTTTTTATATTTTTTTATCCTAAATATCTTTCACTTGAAAACCCTAGCTGAGTCATTCTTTGGATTATTTGAGTTCTAAAATGGCGGCTTTGTGTGTTGGGGGGAAGGGTATAGAAAGCAATATTTCCCACAGTCTCAGCCTGGATTGTAGTATGTATGTACTCAGGCTTCCATTTCTCCATTTATCTACCTGCCATTCAATCTATCCACACACTTCCATGCACCCATCCTATTCACTCACTCTGTGGAACTTTCCATTCGTTCTTCCATTGATTGATAAATTCAACCATCATCTATCTGTCCGTCCCTTCATCCACCAATCCATCCATCCTTCCATCCTTCCATCCTTCCATCCATCCATCCATCCTTCCATCCATCCATCCATCCATCCTTCCATCCTTCCATCCTTTCATCCATCCATCCATCCTTCCATCCCCCATCTATCCATCCATCCATCCATCCTTCCATCCATCCATCCATCCTTCCATCCATCCTTCCATCCCCCATCTATCCACCAATCCATCCATCCTTCCATCCATCCATCCATCCATCCTTCCATCCATCTATCCATCCATCCTTCCATCCCCCATCTATCCATCCATCCATCCTTCCATCCATCCATCCATCCATCCATCCTTCCATCCCCCATCTATCCATCCATCTCTCCCTCCCTCCATCCACAAACACCTACCAAGCAACTCCTTTGTGCCAAGCCCTATGCTGGACTCAGAAGCACTAGAAACAAATAAGACTTGGTCCTCGACCTCACAGAGCTCCCAGTACAATGGGAGAAACAGCTATGATGGATGGTAGGAAGGAATGGTTCATTCATTTATTCCGAATATGTTCCATGCTGCCTCCTATGGATCAAGCATGTTAGACCCTGGGGAGCAAAGATAAAGGAAATGAGGTCCTTGGGCTCCCATCCTACTGAGAGCGACAGTAAATATGAACCCAGGCAGGAAGTGAGCATTCGATAATCATCCATCCATCCGCACACGTTTGCTGCTGCCCCCACAGGCCAGACGTGGGCTGTGGGGACACTGAGATATGAAAGATTTACTCTGATCCACTAGGAGCACAGTCCAGCACAGAGTTTGTGCAGAATGTGGCGTAAGCTGCCATCCAGCTGTGAGCGGGGACTCACAGAAGCAGGAAAAGCAGTCTGGGGAGCTTCTTGGGGGAGGTGAGGTCTGGTCTGAGCCTCAAGCACCCCCTGAGGTCTGCTCTTTAGCCCTGCTCCTTGGGCTCCCCACAGCCTTCTTTCCTCCCTTCTGCAGAGGTGAAGGTCAGACTCTGGGGCCCCCGGACACCCCCTCCTTCCCACCCAAGCAGCACTTCTGAGGCTAGGACTCAAACCCCATCTCAGAGCAAGGCCCTGGAGAGCTAGCTGGCCCAACCTTGGAGACTGTCCCACAGGGACCAAGGTCCATTGGTGACATTGAGATTGTTTGTGCAAATGTGCTCCATTTTCCTATGCAGTCTCGTTTATAGAAAATACCAACTCTGCTGACATGACTTATGGTGGGGTGTGAAGGGGGTGGCTGAGAGTGTCTACCATGCACGGTGCCCTGGGGAGCAGAGACACTGGGGCCGGGGGGAGGGGAGGGCCAGGCTGGAGGGGACAACAGGGGCTGGGTCACGCAGCACCTCAAAGGCCTTAGGGAGGGCTTGGGGTTTGCTGCGAATGGTAATGGAGGGACTTGAGCTGAACTCCACTGGGTTAAAACACAAAATCCAAAACCTCCAGATGGCTCATGATTAGCTTATCTGCTCATTCATTCATTCAACCAATATTGGAGTACCTCCTCTGTTCCGAGCACTGTTCTAGGCACTGGGGATACAAGGGTGAACATAACTGCCACAGACCTTGCCTTCTTGGGACCAGCGGGGACACAGACCCTAAATCAAATAATCACAGTGAAATATAGACAGTGACCAATGCTGTCAGGGAAGGCTTCTCCCGGGGGACACGGAAGCAGCTGGTTTAATTCCTTCAGCCACTATGTCAGGCACCGGGCTGAGTGAGCAGGGCCGGGACGCAGGTGCGCAAGGCAGACCCAGTCCCTGCCCCCAGGAGCTGCTGTTCCAGTGGGGGAGCCATACCCATCAACAAACAACAGCACAGTGAGGTGCAGTTGGGGTCCTGTAAAGGGGCTGTGGAAGCAGGGAGGGCTTCCTGGAGGAAGGGGAATGAACAGGGGATAGCTAGGTGAGGGACTGTGTATGGAGGTGAGGGAGGGGCAAGTGGGGTGTCTCTCCGTTGGCCCGCTGGACTCGGGGGGCAGAGGGAGGCGAGAGATGTCATAGCTTTGGGGGAAGGTCAGGACTCAGGTGAACGAGGGCCAGGGCTGTGGACACAGGAGGGCGGAGGGTATCTCTGGGGTGCCCTCTGTCTCTCCATCTCTGTCTCTTGTCTCCTCTCTCTGCTTCTCTCATTACCTCTGTCTCTGGCTTTCACTGTCAGATACCAACGGGTCCTCGGATTCTCTCCCGTGTCTCTTGCCCCGTTTCTCTTTCTCGTTTTTTCTACACTCTGGTCATCTTCGCGAGATGTCAGTAAGAGACAAGGATACTGGGAAAAACCCGGGGCGGGTGGGCAGGAAGCGAGGTCAGGGGCACAAGGACAGCTGAGCACAGGGACAGGCGGTGACTGAATGTTCTGTTTTGGAAAGACAGCTCTGGTCAGGGGCGAAGGTGGCTGACCACGAAACCCGATAACCTGGCCTCACGCTGCTCCAGCCGGCCCTCCGGCCAGCAGCCCCGTGACCTGTGGAGGCCGCACAGAATTTTCCCAGAGGGAGGAGACGCAGGGGGAAAATGGCCCACGGGCAGCTTTTCCTCTGCAAGTGGGACCAACAGGAAGGGACGGAAATAAGGGAAGAGCGAATGCCCCGGTGAGACCTCGGCGCGGCCTGCTTGTCTCTACATGCTTTTCAAAGGTTTAACGACTTCGGAAGTGCGTCCTCGCTAACCCTCCCACACAGGGCATTTGGGTTTGAGACTCGGGATCCGGACCACCTGAGTCTGAATGCTGGTCCTGCGACTGCCCACTTCTGTGACCCTCCGTAAGTTACGGAGCCTCTTTCTTCACGCGTGAAATGGGGAAGAAAACAGCACCTGTCTCCTACGTGAGAGGTCAAGTTTAATATTAGCAAATACATGTAACAAAGTAAGTGCTCAACAAAATTCAAGTATTTTTATGTCAGCCTCGTGACTGAAGAGCTAATGCTAAGGAGGCAGAGGGAGTCACGTTCCAGTCCCTGCTCTGCCCCTTCCTAGCTCTGTGACCTTGGTTAGGACTCATAACCTCTCTGGCTGTCTCTTTTGTTACTTGCTGCAGTCTTCACCTCAGTGATGGTTGAGAGGTTCTATGTACATGTCAAGTTGGTAGAAAGCACTCACTTCGCGGGTGAAGATAAGTCCCAAAGAAGTTCATTCTTTTCCTCCACATGTCCAGCGGGCTCCCGGGCCTCGGAGCACCTACAGTGTTCCGGGTCCCAGGCTCTTCCTGTTTGGGGCTGCTAGAGAGGGAGGGAGCCCCCTGGGTGCCCAAAGGAGACCCAACAACAGCTTTCCTCGCGCAGGCATTATCAACCCATTTCACAGAGGTGGAAACTGAGGTCTGGAGAGGTAAGGAGGCCGCCAAGGCCAAAGGCTTGTGAGCACCGGCTCCTCAGAGCTGTTTTGGACCTGACCTTCCGTGATAGCCTTACCCACCACTTCCTCTGTCATCGGAGGCAGCTAGGCCCTCGACCGCTCTCGTCCCTCGCAGACACCTCCTGCACGACTGTTCCCCTTCCCTCCTCGCCCCTGGCAGTCCAGCGCTCTGCACACAGCCCCAGCGATTCTTTCAGAATCTAGAACCTAGACCATGCCCGCCTTCGTGGGGGACCCTCCTCAGTTCCCATCTGCCTAGAGAAAGTCTGGGTCCCTGCGGTGACGTGGAAGGCTCTGGGCCAGCCAGGCCCTCGACCCTCCGCCCTCCTTGCTTCCCACGGAAGCCCCTCACTAGGGCCACACACAACCTCAGGGCCTCTGCACCTGCCCCTCTCTGCACGGGACAGTCTTCCGGCAGATAGCCCCCCAGCTCCATCCCACTTCTGTTCAAGAGTCTGGAAGGACGGAGCCACTGCCGAGCAAGTTTTAATCGGGAACATGTCCGCTGAGAGCAGACTCTTGGGGCTTTGCTGAGGCCTGGCCCCTGTTCCAGGGGCTGGGGACCCAGCAGACTGCAACACCGAGCCCCTGACTTCTTGGCACTTTCTCGTGAACTTGGATGCTGGAGCTGCCACAAGCTCACCAGGAAGCCTTGAACCAGTGCGTGCCATCTCTCCCCGGCCTCAGTTTTCCCATCTGTCAATGGGATGGCAATCCCTCCCTCCCAAGGGTCTGGAGAGACCCCGTGATCTAATGTCTCTGAAGCGGCTGGCACCCGGTGGGCACTTGAGTGAGCTCATTTGTCCCCCGTCCAGCCCCCACGCTGGCTGTCCCCCAGGGGACTAGGCTGTGAGCATTATTTTTAACTGTGGCTCCAGCAAGCTGGGCAGTGGTTCTGATGGCCGCAGAAGACCACAGGGTGAGCAACAACCCCGCTCCCTCGATGCCAGGAGGCTGTGGCGTGGAGACATCGGGGGAGGCCACCCTGGGCCCAGGTTCTGCCTGGTAACCCTTTAGGCGGAATTACGTCACATCACCCGGTACAGTTTATAAACAGCGCTGACCTTGCCCAAGCAGGGTTCTGGGGGAGGGGGCTGCAGCCGGGGCTCCCGCCCCTCCCCCCACCCCGAGCTGGCTGGGGGGGCTCCCACCGGCCCTCATTCACAGACTAGACTTGGGGTGGCTGGCCTTGGGCCAGACTTCGCCTGCTTGTTTCAACACCTCTGAGCACTTTACAGCTGACCAGCCCTGGGGTATTTTTAAACGTTGGCCTCGGCCAAACTCTTTGTCACATTCCAGTCGGGGCTTGGATTTAGTGCATGTCCCAGTTTAGGGTAGACTGGGGGTGGTGGTAGGGTGGCGGGGGAGCGGGACTCGTTGACAACAAACACTTAACAAAATTCCAGGACCTGTGGTCCTACTGTGTGCTGGACCCTATAGTAGGAATGGGGGCCCCGGGAGACCTAACTCGCAAAGCCTGTTCTCAAGGTGGGCCCGGTCTGGCGAGGACACTGTGACCGGCGTCAGAAGGGAGGCTGAGACAGCAACGACAACTCGGATGTCTACAGGGCCCAGCGGGTTATGTACGTGAGTGAAGGGGGCCCAACGTGAGGTGACAGGGAGCGATGGGAGCTGTCGTGGTCCCATCGAAAGGCGGAGGCTCCTCCCCAGCCTTCTGTCAGCCTGAGAGGATCAGGACCAGCATGCCCAGACCTCCTGGCTTTCCAAAAGAAGCTGCAAATCCAGGTTTCTGTGGAATATCCTGCAAACATTTCTTGACTTTTAAATGGTGGCAACACTTTTTTTTTTTTAATGTTAAAAACATTCTGAGAGCCAAACGAAACCCAATCGAAACCCACTCGTGGGCTGGATTCAGCCTACAGAGGCAAGTGGATGGAGGCCAACAGTTTCTGCTTTCTGATGCAAACAAATGCATCAGAGAGAGCTCAGCAAAGCAGGCTGCGCACTACTCTGAGCTCCTTCCAGGCCCCAGGGAGACAGCGGGGAACGGAAGGAGCATCAGCCCTGTCCCTGCTTCTTTCTTTCCTGGGCTGTGCGGGGAGCCGGCTTGTACTGGCTTGTGAATCCTGCAAGCTGGTTGGTAGACACGGGCATCATTAGAAATGAAATCATTCCAACTTACAATTAAATAAATTACAATCGAAAACAAAGGTAACAACGATGCAAACTTATCACTCTCTAATTGTTTCGCTATTGTCTACATTCTCAAGCTGACTCACATCTGTTGCATCGTATTATATTAGACGATATCACGCTATCATATGATGGAAACAGTACAGAATGGCAGGCCCCTGCGCATCTCTTCTCAAATCCAAGTTCAGTGAATTCATGTTGAAATTGGTCACGGTGGGAGTATTGACGCCACAAAAATCGGCAGAGGTAAAATCAGAGCGCCCCCTTGCCGAGAGCCGATTGTTGAACGTGTAGCCGCGGACTAGATTAAGACAAATCCACTGATCATATGTGATATGTCAGAGAGTAATGCCTACAATGAAGGAAAATAAAGTAGGTAAAGGGTTTGGTGGTGATGGAGGGGAGTATTTTAGATGCGCAGGCCAGGAGGAGATGAGACTCAAGCAGAGACCTGAATAAAGTGAGAGAATGAGTCAGACAGATATCTGGCAGAAGGAGGTTCAGGCAGAAGGAACAGCAAGTTTCTGCCTGGGGACAGGTACAAGCTTGCTAGTTTGGGACAGAGAGGAGGCAAGTGTGGCAAGAGAAGAGTGAGGGAGGGAGGGTAGGGATAAAACAGGGGAGGGAGGCAAAGGTCAGATCATACAAGGTCTTAGAGGCCACAGTGAGGAGGAGGATTTTTATTTTAAGAAGAGATAGGAATCCTCCAGGGTTTTGAGCAAGGGAATGACAGGACTTAATGTATCTTTTAAACAACTTCCTCTGACTGTGGTGGGTGGAGTGGAACAAAGCCAGAAGCTGGGAGAGTAGGGAGGAGGCCACTATCACATTCCAGGCAGGTGAGGATGGTGGCCATAAAGGTGACCACAAGAATATGGATTCAGAATGTGCTTGGCAGTCAGGCCAATGGGACTTCTGATGAATGGATGTGTGGGGCGAGGGGACAGGGAATCAAATATGCTCCCTAGGTTTTGGCCTGAGCATCTGTGTGAGGGGGAGGGCGCCACGTCCTGAGATGAGAGTAGAAGGCGGGCCCAGGACCTGGGAGCAGAATCAGGGAGGCTCTGTTTTGCGATGTTTGAGGGAGGTGGTACTCAGTTGGGCACTGGAGTCAGAGCACAAGGTAGTTCTAGAAGCAGTGTCTTTCTCTTGCTACGGCAACCCCAAGCCAGGGGCAATGCGCCGGGGCTTGAGGAGGGTTTTGGGAAGGCCTTACACTGAAGAAGTTGTAAAGTTCAAGGAGAGGCATCTGGCAGGTAGAGAATGGAGGAACAGCATTCTGCGGGAGGGAACAGCAGGGGCAAAGACCTGGACGTGGAGAAAAGTATAGCCTTTTTGTAGAATGGTGTAGGAGGGGAGGCCAGCGTGGGAGAGGAGGCAGGAGAGCAGATCTGGGAATGGGCTGTTTCTTTTACTGAGGGAGGCTGGAGGGTGCCCTCAGGATGCTGGGGTGGATGGTGAGCAGGTGCAGGCAAGAGAGCACCTTAGGAAGGAAACACTGCATCCCCTTCTGCCCTTACTTACGCTGCATGGGGTTCAGAGCCCCCTGCGCCCCGCTCTCAGCATACGCAGCAAAACCCCCTCCAAGCCAGCCGGAGCCTTGGCCAACCCAGCCAGTTTCTTGGAGAACTTATGCCAACAAACCAGGAAAACAAAACAACCCTGAGGGGAGGGAGGAGGGTTAAAAAAATATTCTGCAGCCTTTGGTTTCTGGATTCCCATCATGCGGAAGGACCAGGAGGTCACTTCCCGGGATTGAGGGATGACCCAGGTGACCAAGGCATGACAGGGAACTCGGGTGTTTACAGAACCCTTGTGACCATTCTCTGGGAAGAGGCAAGGGGACAAGGGGTCTGGCCCTGGGACTCAGGGCCCGCCCTGTCCCCAATTTGGGTCTAAGTTCAAGGTAGGCTTTTCTGCCACATACTTGCTGTGTGATCTTGGACAAGTCACGGGTCTTTCTGAGCCTCAATTCCCTTATCTGGACAAAGGGCTAATAATGGCATCTGTAACTGTGTCACTCGCCCGTTCCCAGCAATTACTGGGGATGAAGTGGAGATAACACGGGTCGATAACCGAGCCCGGTGCCTAGCTCGCGCTACTCTCCCAATAAACGGCAGCTGGCAAGCATTGTTTGCAATGCTATTATTAATTATTGAGCGCTTACTTATGCTAGGCTCTGAGCTACCTCATTTAAGTCTCATTCCCTCCCTGGGAGTGAGGATTATTATCAATTCCACTTTACACACAGGGAAACAGAGCTTCGGAGAGTGGAGAGGCTTGCCCATGTTAAAACTGCTGGTGGGGGACCCAACTGGGGTCCGAACTTACATCTGACCCTAAGACGTGTGTTCATTCAGGGTTCTGTCTCCTGCGAATCAAATCAGCCTCCAGAATTTGGGGAAAGAGTCGTCCGCGTGACCCTCGGCATCCACCCACAGCAGTGGGCCCTCCCAGCTCTCCCAGAGCCCGTCAGCTCAGACTACATGCTTGTCCTAGGGTATATTCAGGACACGAATGATGGCCGCCCCGGGGCAGCGAAGGGCCTGGAGCAGCAGAGCCCTAGGCCAGCCTGAGGCCTTCGTCTTGAATCAGGAGTGCAGCCGGGCACCCGCGTCCCATCAACGTGCCCAAAAATAGCTCGCTGGGCTCGGCCAGGACAAGAGGACCAGGACGTCCTGTTCCCACTGGCTCTGGCCAGAGAGTGACCGTGTACTTGGCCTTCCCCATTGGAGGCTGTTGGGAGGGAGGGCAGAGCTCATCCGGCCTGAGGACTCACAGGAATAAAGCTGGGCACCACACCTCCTGACCTCAGAACCGCGGAGCTTCTGGAAGGAGCCGCTGGTGAGGGAGACGGCTGAGGGGGGAATGGGGCCTCTTCCCTCAGTAGGCAGCTAACGTGGCCGCCGGGACATTCACGGGACACCGGCCTCTCAGGCTGTCAGGGTGTGCTCTGTTCTCCACCCGCATCACCAACTTAGTGCTCACACCCGGCCTGGAGGGGGGCCCCTGTTACCCCTTTTCAGACAGGGAAACCCCGGCTCGCTCAGCTACCCAGGCGCGCACAGCCGGTGACGCGGCCGGACGAGGGTTCAGACCCGGTTACGGGTCCCGCTGCAACTCCAACACACTACGTGGAACTCAGCGGCTTAAAACAACACAAATGGTCAGAAGCCCCCGGTGGGTCTCATGTGGCTAAAATCTGGGCGTCAGCAGGGCTGTGTTCCTCCTCGGGGCTCTGCTCCTGGCCTTCTCCAGCTTCCATAGGCCACAGTCCTTGGCTCCAACCTCTGTGCTGGGACACATCAACTTCTCTGACTGGGACCCTCTTGCCTCCCTCTTATAAGGACCCTGTGATGACGTTGGCCCTACGGGATCACCCACATTAATCTCCCCATCCTGAGACCCTTAACTTTATCCCACCTGCAAAGTCCCCTTTGCCGTGTAAGATCACACGTTCTCGGATCCCGGGGACCCAGACACACACATCTTTGCGGGGCTCTCATCCCACCTCCCGTGAACCTCGAACCCAGCCTTCTGGGCTTTGCCTGAGAGCACCCCAGGCTGCAGGACCAAGAACGGGCAGAGGAGATCAGCGTGGCGATCAGAGGAGTGGGTAGCCCGGGTGTCTCTGAAGTAAGTCTGGGGCCTTTATGGGAGAAGCTTCCTGGGTGAGAGAAGGCAGGCCCAGAGATGAAGAAGTGGGCTAGCCTGGGGACAGGGGACTGGTGGGCGGGGGGCCGGTGGGGGGGCCCAGAACACTACTGACGGATGCCAAAGGAGAAGTACGCCCAGGTGGCCAGAGCTGCTGACTTTCCAAAAGAATCTGGAAATCCTGGGTTTTAGGTGACATCTCCAATTTTTAAGTGTCAGCAAATGATACCAAATTACAAAGGGAAAGCCCCCGACTCACACACACTGGGCGTGAGGTCACCCAGAACATGTCTGAGGCCAGACGAGGCCCACGGGCCATGATTCCTGACCTTGGACCTGCCAGGGGAGGGAAGGCATGTCCTCGCTGAGGGGAGAAGAGGCCAGAACGCCTGTGGGGGAGTCAGAAGGAGCTCCCTGGCCAGTTCCGCCAGGCGGGGGAAGCCGGGACAGAGGGGAGTCAAGAAAGGGCCAGCGGGCTTCGGCAAAGAGCAGGGGGTGGGGGGACTGAAGCTCCACTTCCAGCTGGGACTCCAGGCAGTCGGGTGGGCTGTGTGGCCCGGGACAGGTCACCCAGCCTCTCGGGGCACTCCCCAGCGTGTCCAGATTCACACATTCTGGTCTAAGCCGGGAGCCATTCGGGCCCCGGGGACTCAGTGCTGCACAAAGCAGGCTGAGCACCTGTGGCTGTGCATGGGCCCCAGATGTGGAGTGGAGCCTGGGGCTTACTGAGGAGGACCCCAAAACCATCCGGTTCCTCCACCGACCGCTGCTCTCCCTGCCTTCCCCTTAGTGTGAGGCTGACGAGAGACCTTCACTCATTCATGGAACACCAACTGAACTGAATGTCACATATTCTATCCTCAAAGCCTCTGAGGCTGGCATTGCTGGCCCCATGTCACAGGTGGAGACACTGGCCAGGACACGCGGGTCACACTCGCTAGGGAGGGACAGACTTGGGAAGGAGCCTCTGCCCCAGAAACTATTCACTTGGCCCCTGTGCCTTAGCGCTCAGCTATTTATCAGTCCTGGGGAAGCTCTTAGGGTCACCAGCCAGGGTAACACGAGGTGTCCTGGGTCCACCAAACTTTGTTCTGAATTCACTTCTTTCCAACTTCAAACAGGCGCCAAGGCTTGTTGACCAAAGGCTCGTGGTGCCTTCAGAGAGCGCAAACAACTGATGTTCTTTCAGCCTTCTGGACTTGAGACCTGGGCAGTTTTCAGCCTCTCCACGCTGTGCTGGGACTCCCTAAGCCATTCTTTTTTTTTTTTTTTTTAAGATTTTATTTATTTATTTGAGAGAGAGAGAGAACAGGCAGAGGAGGAGAGGGAGAGGGAGAAGCAAGCTCCCCGCTGAGCAGGGAGCCCAACGTGGGACTTGATCCCGGGACCCTGGGGATGGGGGCTAGATCCTGTGGGGTGGGGGCTAGATCAGATGAGGGAGCTGAGAGGTGGGGTGGGATGAAGTCACTTGCCCAAAGTCACATAAGCATAAATAGGACAGGTTCAAAGCCACACTGGGGACCCCTGTGCCTTGTGGCTCCTTTCCACCAGCCACTGGGTGGGGAGAGGTTTCTGCTCTTCACCAAGAACTTCACCCTCCTTCTTCCCATTTCACCGCCGGGGTAAACACCTGAGAGTTGCAGTTTTCATTAGTCCCCAGTTTGAGGGTGCTTCCTGGGACTGGGGGGCCAGGTTGCTAATGTGTTCAGGGGGTCCCTTTCCACGCCCCTTCTCTCATCTTGTAAGTGGGATTCCGTGGTGGGGAAATCGTGTTCATCTTCCCTCATGGAATCTCCGTTGTGGGGGGAAGGCGAGAAGGGAATAGATGGGGACTCCTACGGCAGGCTTCGGGGTCCCCGGTTCCAAACGCCCAGGGAAAGGTGGGCAGGAGGGGGGGTGGGGAGTTGCCCAATTCAAATTTGGCTGGTTCTTATCAGCTCCAGAGTTCTTCTAGCAGGCGGTGGAATCAAAGGAGCCCAGGGCTGTTTGTTTATTTTTTTTCCCTCCTTTTTGGCACAAAGAGATCAAAGCAAATCCTCTGCTCTGCCCACCTCCCCCCTCCTTTTCCTTCTCTTTTCCTTCTCTCTCTCACAAGGCTGAGAACCAAGAACCCCAAGTTGAGATGATTTCCCCAGCGCGGCTTTGCATGGAGCCCTGGGCTGAGCATTTCACGCCAACAATGGCATAGCTCTTACTATCCCCCCAGCAGAGATGAAACGGAGCCACTGAAGCCATTCTTCACAGGTGGCTCAAGCCTCTCTGACTCCCAGCTCCATACTCTTAACCGCTCCTCGAGCCACATTTCTCCCGATTTCTATTTCCGCCTCGAAAAGTGAGTGCCAAGGTAGCTAACAGCAGAAATCCAGCTTCACATGTTCCCCGAACCTCTCTGCTGTGCCCAAACCCTAGTTCAGGGGCTAAAAACTCTAGCAACCTCAGCGCTGGGTGAGACACACACAGATGGCTGAAGGCGGCCAGGTGGGAGACAGTAGGGAGTGGTATGGACTTGGGTGAATTAGAAAGCCCCTGGAGTTTCGACTCAGCACCAGCCCATGGCTGTTTTGGGAAGACAAGTGCCTGCTGTTGCCAAGGTTTTCAGGCAAGTCAGAACTCCAGATGTTTCGTGTGAAACCTCTGGATTTTTAAAATATGGTGTAAGATAGGATTCTATTTTATTTTAGTAATAAATGAAATAAATTGATACTGTACTATGCTGGCAACCTGGATTAAATATTCTATTTTTCCCAGCAAGTTGAAATACCACCTTTGCCAGTCCTTCCCACCGTTCTTGTATTTCATACTTTTCTTTGGAAGCCCCAACTTAGTTTATCCAGTGAAAAGACCCTGTGGGCTGCTACTTAAAATTGCATTCATTTTATACGTGTTGGCACATTTGTCATTGTTTTTTTTTTAAAGATTTTATTTATTTATTTGTTAGAGAGAGAGTGAGAGAGAGCACGAACAGGCAGAGTGGCAGGCAGAGGCAGAGGGAGAAGCAGGCTCCCCGCCGAGCAAGGAGCCCAATGTGGGACTCGATCCCAGGACCCTGGGATCATGACCTGAGCCGAAGGCAGCTGCTTAACCAACTGAGCCACCCAGGCGTCCCTACATTTGTCATTGTTAAGGATGTGGAGTCTTCCTGTCTTACTTCTCATCTTATTTTGTGCCTCTTGGGAAGATGCTTTAGTTTTTTTTTTCCAAAGTTGATTTTCAAATGATGGCAAAATTCCAAGCTGTTGGAATTGCACTGGCCAAGGAACGCCTCCCGTGGGCTGCATTTGGCCCGGTAGGGGGGGGCTCCCTGTTGCCCCCCCTGAGATTCAGGGCGGCCTCACCCCGTGCAGGAGACTCAGCACGCTGTCATTCAGAGATAACCCTGTCCCAGGCGGAGAGATCTCCAGGGCCAGGCAACTCTGGGCAGTCTGGGCCGAGAAAGTCTGGGATGTTCGCCGCTTGACCCACTCTGTGGAAAGGCAAGGCACCCACTTCCTTCACTCACGGCCAGATAAGCCTGTAAGCTCCGCTCCGACTGGCTCATTTTTGACCAACACTTAAAATAATAAATTGAACCTAACCCAGATGGTTTGTTTTTAAAAAGCAAATTTATTTATTTTTTTTAAAGATTTTATTTATTTATTTTTTTGAGCGAGAGAGAGAGAGGACAGGCAGAAGGAGAAGCAGGCACCCCACTGAGCAGGGAGCTCTATATGGGGCTGGATCCCAGAACCTGAGCCAAAGGCAGATGCTTAACCGACTGAGCCAGCCAGGCACCCCTACAAGGCAAATTTTTAAAAATATTAGAAAATACAGTCACTCGATCAGGGAATCTCTCTTGAGGCCAGCAGGGGCCAGGCACCAACCCAAGGAGCTATGAACAGGGCATGTGGGATCGGCTCCTGATTCGTGAGTCTTACGGTGTAGCAGGGAACACAAATGAGAAACGAGAGCCACAAAAAGCTAAGGCACATTGCAGTAATGACTGACGCATGAAGAGACAAAGAAAGGTTATGAGATCAAGAGACACCAGAGGACCAGCATAGACAGCGGCTTGCAGACCCCTCGAAGGAGAGGTGACATTTTGCTAAGACCTGAATGATGGAAAGGAGGCAGCTGTGACACCCAGGAAAGCCACTGTGACATTTGGGCATTTATCCTGCCAAGTTTCTCACCTAACTATATTTTTCTGTCTTATGATTTTTTTTAATGTAATTAATTTCTATTGTACATGTTTACGTTTTCTAGAAAAACAAAAGTGGCCAAGTTATGTTCTATGACCAACTTCCTTTCCCACTTGGAGCCTCAGTTTCCCTGTCTGGAAACCAGAGAAGGTCTTCCTAACTCCCGCTCATGAGAGTGAAGATTACCCCCAAGAAAGTGGCCCATGACGGATCCCAAGATTAGCCATTATCGGTATTTTTTAAAAATCACTTTTCAGTGGCAGCTCTGAGAGGTGGAGATTATCGCTTCTGTTTTGCAGGGGAGAGTTTAAGGCTCCGAGACCCCAAACATGGAAGGCAGAGACATGACCCCAGCACGTCATTCCCCAGCGCCCGCCCCGTCCCCCCCTCTTGGAGCAAAACCTCAACAGACATCGGCCCTTCCTCCCCAGAAAGGAAGCTGAGACTGAAACCAGGGGCTTCTTTTTGGTGGTTTTTTTTTTCCCCTCTCCGTGATGTTGTTCATTTTTATGAACATCACACTTATCTGATGTTGCAGGTTTTGGGAACCCAAACCGCAGACACAAATACGCTGTGTTATTCTTTGAGGGATTGTGCAGCAAGATAAGGGAGCTTGGTGCTGGGGGTTACCACGCAGGCTTGTTTCTGCAGAATTAGGAGTGACAGGGTTTGCTCTCCAGTTCAAAGTCGTCAGCATCTTTGTGGGGCGCTCGGTCCCTGGTTGCCTGGGGCCACACCGAGTGTGCTAACCACATACCCCTTGCCCAGCACGGGCCAGAACGAACAGGCGGCGGGCACCGGGGAAGCCCAGTGGCAGCACCGACACAAGCGTCAGAATCTCCTGGGGATGCTGCAGAGAAGGCAAGTGGCCCGGGATGTCTGGGGCTTGGGCATGCTGCTTGTGTCCGTCTTCTGGTAGATTCTGAGTTAAACTGAAGATCCTGTTTGATTTTCCTGTGCTTTTTGAGAATGACACTCACATACCTGAATCCCCTCTCTGACCTAAGTGTCACCAGGTACAAAATCCAGCTTTCTGCTTCTGCACCGGCTTCCGGGCAGACTGTTCTCCACAGGCAACCAGAGGGATCCTGTGAAAACCTAAGTCAGGTCATGTCCCACCTCAGCTCAAAACCCTCCCATGGTTCCCTTTTCACTCAGGGTCAAAGCCAAGTCCTTCCTGTAGCCTACCAGGCCTCTGTCTGCCTGGTCTTCCCTCCCTTCCTCTGTCTTCTCCTCCTTCATCTCTCCCGTACTTTGCACTGGCCTGCACCAAGCTGCTTTGCCTCAGGGACTTTGCACTTGCTGCCTTCCTACTTCCTTCGCTGCAATACCTCTGTTCAGAGAGGCCACCCCTAACCCCCACCACAAATATCTTTCCCAAAATAACTGTTTTCTTATCCTGCCTAATTTTTCTTCATAGCTTTTGTTACTGCCCAACACCTTAGATATTTATTCTTTTGTTTATTATCATTGAACCTACATTCCCGAGGACTTTTGCGTTTCTCTGGAAACTGCCTGGCACCTTGAGTAAGTTCCATAATTTCTTTTTCTGTGTAAATAAATGCAGGAATCTTGAGGCCAACTGCTTCACACCAAAGGGGTTTGCTCAGATCACCAGGACAATGAGAAACATAAAGGAATTTTAAACCGGGGACTTACATGATCACTTGGTGTGGGAACGATCACTACAGCTTTGGAGAAAGGCCACATGCCTTGTGTGAGGCGTGCCCTGTGGGTGGGCCACCAGTTAGGTCATGTGGAATACAGACAACTTAGTATCAGTGCCTCCCTGGTTGGGGTGTCTCAGGGATTAAGCCAGATGCTTTGTGTGTAAGGTTCAGCCCCACGCCTGGCATGTGGTAAGTGCAAGCAAATGGTCACTAGAAGTACCAGCTGGAGAGTGGCCGAGAGCATGGAGACAAGAGGATTAGCTGACATCCAGGTTCCTGGACTGAGCAATGGCCAGGAGGGGAATGCATGAGATTGGAAACAAAGGAGGAGGAAGTGTGGGGGTGGGCTTGAGGTCAGGGGTACCAGGGTCAGAGCAGGAGAAAGGGTTGTGGGTTCTGGGAGGGGGACTAAGGGAAGGTGTCCAGTTGGCAGGGGGACTTGGCAGAGAGGCCTGGGGTGGAGGTAGCGATTTGGAGATTTTTAATGCAAAGGTGGGGACCGAAGGCTAGAGAATGGCCCTGAGTGAGACACGGCGTGCGGGGAAGGAGCGGTGGTGGGGAGAGAGCCCTGAGGGACTCCCAACGTCCCTCCTCTGCTCGGGGCTTCCATCCTGGGGCTGCACTGATCTCCTCAGGCTGGAGAGGGAGCTCCCCTCCTCCAGCACACCGGCTGACCGGCCCTCAAATAAAAGAGGCTCCTCTCAGCCGGGAGAAGAGCTCAGAAGAAGGGCTTGAAGACTCAGCAACAGCAGCCACACCTCCGTTAACCAGAAGCTTTCTGTCCCGTCCTCCTCTCTCCTCAACTCCAGGTGAGCTCATCTCCAGTCTCACTACACGTATCCGTCCCCCACGGCTACAATCGTGCTGCATAACAAGCCCCCCCCCTCGTTTATTCTCTTGAATAGGGCCCCACTGCCGGTCCGCAGACCCAGTGTGGGTTTGGCCGGGCAGCTCCGGGGTCTGGGACGGACCTGTTCACAGAGCCTCCGTGGAGGTCAGCAGGGCCGGGCTGCCCCCGCTGGTGTGGCTCTGCTCAGCTTCACACGTCTCTCATCTTCTTCTGGGACCCGTGGGCCATCCGGGTATGTCAGGTGACAGTGGTGGCAGAGGCACGGGAGCCCCGTGGGAGCACGCAAGTTCTCACGAAGCCTATCCTCCCACCGACCCATGGTCACTTTCGTCTCATTCGATTGGTGAAAGTAAGTCACGTGGCTGAACTCAAGTGGGGGGACTATGCCCCGCCCCTCTGTGGGAGGGGCCACAGGTCCACGTCATACAGGGAAGGGCCAAGAACAGGTTTCTCCTTTTTCTCCGTTCTCTCCCTCCATATTCAAGAGAATATTCATGTTCAAAGTCCCCTCCCCAGCCCCATGAGATACATCAAGTCTCAGATAAGAAGCCCACACACTGCTGATGGTAGTGTAGAAAAAGAGAAAAAAAACACAAGTCCCTGATAACGTCTTTGATTCTTTGTGCTAACGTACCTCGCATGGCTTGTGACAGGCGCTGTTCGGTGCCTGCTGGAAACCCACTTTCCCTTGTGTCTTTGTTTATGGAATCCCCGTTGTATTTGGGGTGGCAATGGGTCAGCTGAGAGCACCCACTCTTCCAGACTCCCTCACAGCTGGGAGTGGCCATGTGATCCCGGTATGACCAAAAAAAGTAAGCCAAATTTGCCAAGAGGGGTTCCTGGGAAAGCTTTGCAAAAAGAGACCAACATGGCGGGCATTTTGCTCGCCCCTTGCCCCTTCTTTCTGCCTGTAATGCAGATATCAGCTGGAGGTGGAGTGGCCATCTTGCAGCCATGACCAACCACGAGGACAAAAGTCACATATTCAAGAGGGTCGGACAGAAAGTGGGAAAGAACTTGGGCCCCCCAGTGGCATCACTGAGTCATCGTCTCAGCCCTGGGTGTCTACCCCTGGATTACTAGTAACAGGAGACAGACTAATGGTCAGGTTTTGTGTTGCTTGCAACTGAATGCACAATTGATGGGCCCACCCCTCTGTCTCTGGTTTCTGACCAGATGATAAGATACATTTCCTAATGATTAAGCTGGTTTGCTTTGGGTTTTCCTGTATTGCATTTGAATGCATCTTAACGATTACCTGAGTTTTGCAGTGAGTTGACTTCTGATAAACTGAGATTTGCCTGATCTTGGACTTGAGTCAAAGGGGCAGGGGGCTCGTCTTGTTCTCTCTGGGAAATCGGATGGCAAGAGAGAGGCAGTATGATTTCCTGGACTCTTTCTTTCTTTTCTTTTTTTTTTTTTAAGATTTTATTTATTTATTTGTGTGTGTGTGAGAGAGAAAGAGAGAGCACAAGCAGGAGGAGCGGCAGACAAAAGGAGAAGCAGGCTCCCTGCTGAGCAAGGAGCCCGATGTGGGACTTGATCCCCGGACCCTGGGATCATGACCTGAGCTGAAAGCAGACGTGTAATCGACTGAGCCATCCGGGTGTCCCAATTTCTTGGGATCTTTCTGCCAGGACCACAAAGACTAAGGACTAAGGGTCCTCTTCCACATTAGATAGTAGAACTCCGTGAAGAGTTCTGACTAATGAAGGTAGTCGGATTTTTGTTTTGAAGAGGGAGGTTAAAGTTCCACGAGGCCGATTTGACACCTGAGGCTCTCGGCCAGAGCTAGGTCTGCCTGACTGTGGGACTGTCTTCTCTTTCTCTTTCCTGGGCTCCTGTCTTCTCATCAGTGGAATGGGATTACTCAAGATCAAAGCTCTGCAAATATTTCATTTCAAAGTAGGTAAAACCCTTTTACAGCCGAACCTTGACTTGTTGTCCAACCCATAAAAAAAGATAAAAGAGGATCTGCTCAGAGTTAGGCGGGTCAGGAAGCCTGCAGCCTCCTCCCTGGGGCCCCAGGGCCCACAGGCACATCGTTGCAATCCTGGGCTCACCCCGAGGCTTTTAGGAAGCACCAGCCAGGGTTATCCCAAGGCCTTTGGAAAACCCTGAATCAAAGAGGGGAGCCTCTGATCTTGCAAACATCTCTCAACTATCTTGCAGAAGACAGGTGCACACAAAGCAGGAGAAAATCAAAAGCTTTTGCAAAAGGACAAGGAGCACAAAGTCGCCTCCTTCCCATCTCTGACTCGCCGGTCGTCCTCACACAGCGATGGCTACCAGGACCTCGTGCCTCTCCCAGAGATGGTCTGTGCCCTCGCAGCAAATATGGACGCCTATCGCTCCCTCGCTCCTTAATACTGTATTATTCTATAACCGCCGTCTGCATCTTGTGTTTCTCCAATAACATTACATCTTGGTGGTTTTGCCCAATTCTCACTCAGAGATCTGCTTCATTCACTTCCATGGTTTCATGATATTGGAATACGGTTTCATTTATTTGGCTAAAAGGCCCCATTCTCGGGTATCCAGGTTGCTTCCTCATCAAAGACCCCGCAGTGAAGCTCCCTAGGGATGTACACATGCGTCTTGGAGCATCTGGGCCATTTTGGTTGCTTGGTTTTTCTCTCTCTCTCTCTCTCCTTTTTGCCCCTCCCCACTTTTTTTTTTGCTTATTAGCATTTTCAAATATTTATTCCATGAACATGTCCCATTTGTATAATAATTAAAAAGATATGTTTACAGGCCCAGACTTCCAACTTCAGCCAAGTTAGATAAACAGCCCCACGCACAAGCACAATTCAGAAAGAACAAAAATGGGCCTCTGCCACCGGGGCCTGTTTGGCTGGGAGGTTGCATTTCTAGAGAGTCGTGTACCAAGGCCCAGCCCTGCCTGCCATGGCACACCCTGCAGACCAGGGTCTGGGTTCGAGACTGACTGCCATCAGCTTGCCAGGTGACTCCAGGCAAATTGCTAAGCCTGGCCGGGCCGTCGGAAGGGCGTTTACTACATGCCAGGCTCCGAGTTAAGGTTGATATCGTGTCTGGGACATTGGTGTTATTATCCCTACTGCTCAGATGAAGAAACAAAGACTCAAAGGGGATGAAGCACTTGCCACTTTCCTCTGGGTCAGCCAGGGAATCACCATCCATCCAGCCCAGGGGTTGGTCCTGATTCCTCCCTACCTACCCTGAAAATATCAGTTCACCCTCAAGTGCCATTGGCTCTATCCTCAAAATATAGCCCTGTCTCTCACCAAATCCTCAGCATGGCCTTCAGGGCCCTCCGTGATCTGCCCCCACCAGCTTTACAATGCCATTCTCATTCCCGACGCTTCTCTTGGCTCTCTCTGCCCCATCACACACCACATTCCCAACCACAGGGCCTTTGCACTTGCTGTGTTCCCCTCCTTGGATTCTTCTCCTTAGGGGCAGGGCAAGGCCAAGGCTGAGGCAAGTGAGATGCCCAGGGTGAAAAGTTTAAGGAGTGCCAACCTGCCCTTGAACAAGACTGAGCGAGTGCCCCTTCCATTCCGCCGACTGGGTCGCTCCCTGGCCTCACCCTCATCCAGCACTGCTTCCCAGACATGGTTCTTCTCATCCATGGGGTCTTAGCTTAAGTGGCCTCCCTTCTCAGAGAGACCTCCCTGATCATTTTAGTGAATGCCCTCCCCATCACCATCCAGCCCGCCGCATTGTCTTGTTTCCTTCATGGCTCATATTACAAAAGTGACTGTTTCTTGCCCATCTCTGTCCACTGGGTTAGAAGCTCTATGAGGGTAGGGACTGCATCTGCTTCCTTCTCGGATATCACCCCAGTAGCCGGCATTCAGGAGATATTCAATATATGTGTGGGATGAACGAATGAATGAACGGGCTGGCCAGCAGCAGAACCAGGATTCGAACCCAAGTTGGCTTGACTCCAAATTCAGTCCTCCCGTCCGTGACTGAGAAACCAGGAGTTTAGATCCAATCGGCCAGGGGACACTTGACTGCAGTCTGTTTGTTCTGTGCGTCCCAAGGACAGGCTGCCTGAAGAAACTTCTGGCAGGGAGGAACTTGGCCGCAGTCGAGGGGGCTGCTCTCTGCCTCGGGCCTTCCTTCACGGGGCCAGCTGTGCCCCCCCCCCCACATACCTCCTCTCCGGCCCTGCCCTGCCCCGTCCTAGTTTTTATTTTTAGCGGCAAGTTTTTGGGCACGGCTAACTCTCCTTAGGAAAAGTCCAACAAGAGGCTGAGGGAGGCGGTTTTGAAATCCGGTGGGAAAGTAGGTCAGGCCGGGTTCCTGGCCAGGGTCCAGACGATAAGGCCTCGGTGGAAGTTTAATAACGTGAGTGGCCGTATCCATGACATAATTCATAACTGAGAGGAAATGACAATTAAGGAGCAATTGTGCAACACGGGACAAGCCTCCTTCGCAGCTCATAAAAGCAGGGGGAGGAAGCGGCAACGCTGTCCTCCCGGGGCCACTGGGGGCCAGGCCGGCGGTCCACAGGGAGTGGGGGCTTAGCCTCTACATCGGGGGGTTCGTGCCCATCTACCCTCTCCTCTTCGGGCCTCAGGGAACAGGGAAGACATGGAAGGCAGAGACCCCCTTGAACAAGCACCTACTGTGTGTGCAGATGGGCTCTGGGCTGGGGTGAGAGCCACGAAACTGGAATTTTGCTGTGGCTGAGGGAATTGGACACAGCTGCACCATTTTGTTGTTACCTTGTCAAAACGGAAAATCGCTTTGATTATTGAATAAACTGTACAACAGACACCCCTGATCTGAATTCCATCTCCCTCCTACCCACTCCAGTTACTATGGATTTTCATTTCTCCTTTATAGATTCTCTACTTTTTTTTTATCTCTCCATGAGTACTCTTTGCTTTTATAACCAATTATACACACACACACACACACACACACACACACACACACACCTCCCCCTGCCGGAAATCCACCTGGGCATCTTTTTTCCTCCTTGAACAAATCAGGTATGTGCCCACCCCAGGGCCTTTGCACTTGCCATGCCCTCTGCTTAGAATGCTCTTCCCTCAAAACATCCACATGGCTCACCTCTCCACTCCTTCAAGTCTTTGCCCAAATGTCGTCTTCCCATTGACGTCTTAGCTGACCAACCTTTTAAAAACAGCAAACCCATCTGGTATTCTCTACCTCTCCTGCTTTATTTTTATCTATAGCACACACTACCAATCAACCCTCTCCATCTGCTGTTCACTTATTTTATGGTCTGTTTGGTCCCCAGTATATTAGCACCACGAGCAAAGGGATTTTTGCTTGTCTTGTTCTCTGTTGCATCCCCAGTGCCAGAAACTGTGCCTGGAACACTGTAGGTGCTCAGGAAATACCAGCGAATGAAGGAACGAATGTTTGCTGTGCTTACTGGCTGATAAAAAGGCTGACCGTGTGCTGGTTTGGTTTGGAGGCTACCTTAAAGTGGCCCCCAGGTCAAGCCTTCTCGGACGCTGCTGGCGCCATGAGAAGTTGAAGCAATCAGGGCTGGTTCTGCTGGCCCGGGGAACTGGCAGCTGACATTGGTTCTGAGCGGTCAGAGCTCCACGTGAAGATTTTAGCTCCTCCCTCCTCCCCGGGAACTCTTTGGTCGCTTCAGACTAGATCGATCCGCCGACCCTGCCCGTCTATGAACACTCTCGTGCGACGGCGCAAAGCTGTGTGTGCAGAAGTGGTTCCATGCTGAGCAGGTCATGAGAGTGCACACGCACACACACTCAATGCTCTCCCACACACTCAGACACACCCGACCTGGAGGTCCAGACCCTGGGACACACGCTCACACGTGCATGCAATTATATACACTCCTTTTGTTATTCACACAAGCCACACACACGTTCACGTGCTCAAACGTGTTTGTACGCACAGCACACAGATACCCGCTCACACCCACACCCACGTGAACACACACATGCTCACTCGCCCTCTGAAAGCTGTGCATTCACACTCTCACACGTGCTTAGACACGCAGCCACCCCCATCCGAACGCACACAGTCTGGGACCCCCCCACCAGACGTCCCCAGCCGTGTCCCCTGGGACACACGCAGCAGCAGCCCTTCCTGAAGGCGGGGCCCCAGGGAGCCAACCGTCAGCTGTATTTCGAGAAGTGGGAGAGACCGCCAGCCCTGACCCCAGTCCTCCCTGGGTCTCCCCACTGTGACCCCGCACTGCCAGGAAGCCGCCCCGCGTGGGCACACCGGGTCGGGGCCAGCTCCATTAGCAGCGGGCGTGTGATGCCCACATCAGCCCTGACTGTGCCGCCTCGGGGCACGTCTGCCAGGCTCATCCGCGCCCAGGGCACCCGCCCACTTCCTCCCCATCAGAGGGCACGCCGGCCCTGCTGACATCAGGCGGTTTCTGGGCCTGCCTGGCACCCAGAACAGAGGAAGGAAGCAATCTTTCCCAGCCGCGGGGGCCAACTGGAGGAGCCCGGGGTGCGCGGGCGCAGTGCTCTGAACCCCGCTGCGGCCGGGCTGCCCGACCCTGCCCCCGTGGGGGCCACGGTCCGGAGGATGGGCTCTGTGAATTAGCCGCAGAAGGTTGCAGCTTTCGAGCACCTTCCTTGCCATCCCTCAGAACAGCGACAACAGTGACAGATTCTCGCCGAGTACCATGTGCCAAGCCCTGCTCTGACTCGCAGTGGCTTATCTCTGTAAATCCCCACGGCAGCCCTGCTGCGGGCCGGGCGCTGGCAGCTCGCAGTACGGCAATGAGGCACAGAGAGGGGAGGGGACTGGCCGCGGAGCAGTGTCTTATCCCTGTGGGTCTGGCTTCAGACCCCGAATCTCCATCACCACCGTCCCCCGTGCCAGCTTGGGTGTGTTATTTCTTCAGTTTGCCTGTTTGTTTTTGTGACCACCCATATCCATGGCCTCGCCCGGTGCATCTGTCTGAATCTTGGCAATGATCTCACCAGCCCCGGCTCCAGTATTAACCCCGCTTAACAGAAGAGGAAACTGAGGCTTAAGTGACCCTCCTGGATCACAGACAGCAGGGAAGGGGCAGAGACGGGTTTGTCCCTGGGTCTGAGGGCTCTCTGTGATGTCAGGTCACCCCTCTGCCAGGACGGGGGAGGGAAATGGGGGCTAGTGGGGGCCTTGGTGGCCACAGAACGTCAGAGAAACAACAATACATATATGATGACACCTTTTAAAATAGTGGAAAATAATGAACCTGCCCTAAAATCCATAGACATTTACAGAGTCCACAAATCAACCCCCTAAACAAGATACCAACACTTCCATGACCAGGCTTCCCCAGGCTCCTTCCCAGGTGACCCTCGTCACCCACAGCCCCAGGTCACCACCGATCTCTGCGCCGCCAGCCCCAGGGCTTCTGTCTCGTCCAGAGTTTCAAACAGGGCGAACCACGGGGTGTGTGTTCTTTGTATCTGTCGTCTTCCATGCAACGTGACGCAGGCAAGGTCCCCCCCACCCCCCAACCCCGCCACTGCTGCAAGGATCCACGGTTGGTTCCCTTTATGGCGGAGCGGCGATGCACCAGGAGAGCCTTCCCTGGCTTCCTTCTCCAGCTTGCAGGGGAGGGTGTCTGAGTTTCTGACTGTCGGGAACGTCCATGCACACTGAGCACCTACTTTGGGACAGACGCAATACTGACCCACTGTCCTCTGCAGGCGCTGGTCTGTTAATCTCCACACCAGGTAGATGCCACCATCCCCACTTGGGGGCAGGAGGAAACGTGGGCTCAGGGTGAGAAACCCAAAGACACACAGCTCACCGCAGCCAGGCCACGATAGGAACACTGGGGAAGGGGCAGAAGCTGACAGGCAGGCACCCCCTGGGAACATACGTTCAGTGGAAAGTGAGCTGGAGCAACCACAGGGATACCAGAAGACTGCATTTATTAGGCACCCACTACGTTCCTGGGCATGGATCCATCCATTCAGTCTTCCCAACAGCCTCTGTTATCCTGTGTCACCACTGGAGAAACTAAGGCACAAGGAGGATGAGTCATAGCTCCAGAGTTACATAGCTAGTAGCAGCAGAGCTGAATCGCTCAGGCGATCAAGTCCTTTAACCAGAAGGCTACCCGACCACAGTAGACCTCCTATTTGATGAGTGCCCCTAGTGGGGCTGGCTCAGGTCCTGGGCAGTTCAGGATCCAAGGGCCTGGTGCTGGGAGTGCAAGCAGGAGAGTTGAAGGTCAAGAATGGGACTCTAAAGTTAGTTAATTAATTAATCAATCTCTACACCTAATGTGGGGCTTGAACCTATGACCCTAATATCAAGTCACACGTTCCACGGACTGAGCCAGCCAGGCACCCCAAGAGCAAGACTCTAAGTACGGCCTCTGAATCAGGCTCTGCCATTTGCTGGCTGTGTGACCTTTGATCAGTCACTTAACCTCTCTGAGCTTCCATTTCCTTATCTGTAAAATCAAAGACTATGGTGATGATAATGACTTCAGGAGAATGCAGCGAGTGGAGTATGGAATTATTAGAGCTAACATTTACCTGCATTTTCCTCCCTGCGTGGGGCTCGTCAATGCTTAACAAGCCTTGTAAAGCACATGCTGTTTAATCCCCATCTTACAGAGGAAGACACTGAGTCTCTAAATATCGTCTCCATGCCAAAAATCTCCACACATGCATGTTGGGCCGGGATGTGTCACCTGAAGTCAGGCTCGAATATCCAGCTGCCACTCAACACGCGTAGTGAGCAACTCAGACCTCCAGGTAAGAAACAGAACTTCTTACCTTCCTGCACGACCCTGCCCTTCCTTCAGCCTTCCTAGCCCTGGAAAATGCCACCGCTATCTTTCCAGGGGCCTGGGCCAGCCACTTGAGTGTCCTCAACGACTCGTCTGTGTCTCTAAGCCCCGACCCCCCTTCGTCCCATCCATCAGCCTTCAGAAGGCAGCCCCACCCAGGTGTGAGTCAGCCGGTGCTTACGTGGATTATGGCAGTGCCTTCCGAACTATCTCCCCCATTCTGCCATCTCTCCCTAACCAAGGGAAGTCAGATCATGTCTCTTCTCTGCTCAACACCCTCCTGGGGCTCCCGTGTTACGCAGAGAAAGAGACAAGGTCCTGACAGTGGTCCATAGGTCCTGCATGGTGGCCCCCCACCTTGACTCTCTGACCACTCCCCTTGAGCCACACTGACCTGCTCCCTGCCCCTGGAACTTACCAGGCAGGCTGCAGCCCCAGGGCCTTTGTACTTACTGTTCCTTTTGCCTCAAACTCTCTTCCCAGAGATAACAACATGTCTCTTCTCTCACCTCCTTCCAGTCTTTGCTCAGATGTGAATGCATCCAGGGGCTTCCCTGACAACACCATTTCAATGAATAAGCCCCCTTCACCAGCACTCCTTGCCCCCCTTCTCTCCGGGGCATCCATTACCAACTGACATGTGGAATTTTCAGTTTTGTCAATGTCATTATCATGACCCGTTTTGAGGGTCCCCACCCGCTGTGCTGCACAAGGGGCGGGACCATCTCCAGAATGTCCTTCAGCTTCCTCAGCACCTCCTTGTCTGGTTCGGAGCACCGGCTCAATAAGTATTTGCCAAATGCAGGAAGAAGGATCAGGAGGGCTTAACAGACTTCCCAGGCCATCAGGTTAGGACATGTTAAAGCCAAGATTGAACCCAGGGGTCCATGTCCCAAACTGCATCCTTAGCCTCCCAAGGTCTGGTTCCAAGTCAGTACCCCAGAGATGGTGGCTGTCAGTGTGGTGATTTTTAGGGTGACGTGCCCATCCTCCCCCCTCCACAAGGGAAGACTGGGGTGCAAAAGAGAGAAGTCAGGCTGACTGGGGCCTCCAGGCAGTAGGAGGTGACTCATCAACCCCATGATGACAGGTGACATTCCATCCTCTTCCCCAGGGGACTTTGGCCCTAGATAAAGGGAGCCTTCTTCTGGGAAGTGGAGGACAAACAGGTGGGAGAGGTGGCCGGGCCACTGCCTGGGGGGTTCACGTCTCAGTGGGAGGGTCACGGCGTCCACTTTTGAACTGGCGACAGTTTTGAAGTGGATTGGCCAGATGGAGTCCTGAGCCTCCCTTCCAAGGGCAGAGATGTGGAGTCCTCTTACCAGGAAAACGGAGCTGGATTTCCCCTGTGAAGTCAGCACTCCAGCCTCTACATCGGGCAGCCATGGGGAAAGCCTCTGGGTGCCCTTCCCTTTAGCCCCTGGCATTTTCGCATGGCTCAGAAGGACTTGAGCTAGTCGGCAAACACTTTCTGAAAAGGAATTTCACGGGGCCCAGACTCTCGCCAGATAGGCTCTATTTGATATATATCTTAGCTTTTAAAAAGCCTGCCCATACAAATAATATTTGAATACAGTTCTGTTGCCCAAAAAACGCAAGCAACACACTTCCTACTGTAGGTTTCCGGCCTCTCTAGGATCGCCTTCGGCCTCCAGGAATGAGGAACACCGGCTCTGCCAGCAGGAGCCCATGTTTCCTGTTTGGAAGGAATTCCAGAGGTGGGCTCATTCAAGGACATCGCCAACGAGCAGCTTCCCAGTCTCCCACTTGGATCCACGACTTTCAAGCCCATAGCTCAAGTGGGCTGCTTCCCTGTCTGGCAATGTCCACTCAGCCCAGGCAAGAGGGCAGGGAAGGGGGGCAAGGGGTGTGCCAACCGAGTCTCCGCTTTGATCAAGATATGGGAGCTTTCCCAAAGTTTCACGTGGTGAATTTCCAGTCACTTCTCAGTGACCAGAATCGGGTCACGTGGCCATCCCAAGGTACTCATGTGCCTGCAAGAGGGGTTGGGGAGGTGATCATTTGCTTGGCCCCGTTGCCGTCCCCTTTAAAATCAGGGCCCTATTTGTGAGAAAACAGGGTGATGGAGGGTAGGCAAGCGCCACTGGCTCTGCCTCGGATTTGTTCCATGTTGTCTGCAAGGGGACAGACTGTAAATGTGCTCTTGTATCTTGCTTTTTTTTTTTTTTCACCTAACAATAAGCATTTAGAGTTTTACCTTATCATAACTTTGATCTGCTGTGTAGTGCTCCATGGGATGGATGTACCACACTTGATCTATATCTAATCCCATGTTCGTGGAAATTTAGCTTTTCCCCCCAAAATGTTCCCTATTCTAAGCAGTGCCTCCGTGAATGTCCTCACAGAGCACTCTGATGCCCAGATGCAATGCTACAAAACTAGAATGGTCAGGGAGACAAGTGTGTCCGTTTAAAATCCTGGAAGTGTCCCCAAATCAACACTAGGGTTTTGCCAGCTTCTACTCCCTTTGACTGGGTACTGAGAGGACCTATTTCCTGCACACTCACCGGCCAGGATACTGTCACTAAAATTCTTTTTTTTCCCATTGAGATGGGGGAAAAATTATTCTTGTCACAATTTGCATTTCCATGATTAGTATGGAGATACCATCTGATTATAATATTATGTATTTATCATACTATCATTTATGGATTGGATATCTGTATTTTCTGATGTATAATTTGCCTTTTTTAGAGAGAGAGAGAGAGAAAGCAGGGGGAGTACCACAGCGGGAAGGAGAGAGAGAATCTCAAGCAGACTTCACACTGAGTGCGGAGTCTTATGTGGGGCTCGAGCCCACGACCCTGAGATCATGACCTGAGCTGAAATCAAGAGTCAGATGCTTACCTGACTGAGCCACCCAGATGCCCTTTCTGTTAATTTGCCTTTTTAAGTCATCTGGGCTTTGTTTTCTACCAAGCTGTTGTTTTCCTTCCTGATAGGCATGAGAACTTTTTTTTATTCTAGGTATAAACCCTTTTTTTAAAAAAATCAACTTTATTCAGGTGTAGTTTATGTACAATAAACTGCATCCATTTAAGGCAGGCTTTCTCAGTCTTGGTACAAGGGACATTTTGGGTTCGGAACTCCTTGGGGGACCTGCCGTCCCCACAGCATCATGGGATGCTGTCAGCATCCTCAACCTCTACCGCGAGATGCTGTTAGCACCTCCCCACCTGTCATAACAACAACAAACATTTCAGGACATCAGCGAATCTCTCCTGGGGGGCAAAGTCATCCCTGGCTGGAACCTCTCCAGATAGTACTGATAATACTATCAGTATTATACTATAGTACTATAATACTATTAGTATTATAGTACTTCAGTATATTCAGTACTATCTTTGTATTTAGGTTGCAAATATTTCCGTCCCCCGCCCACGGCTTGGCTTCCCATCCAAGATCTGCCCTTTCCTCTTGGAATGACCCCCATAGAGTTGCTTCCTGATTCTGAAAGCTCAGTTTCTCCAGCTGTGAAATGGGGATGATAATTCTGCCCAGGCTGTGATTCATGATCGCTGAAGGACACAATGATGTGGCTGACACGTAGGAGCTGCTCCAAAACGCTAGTTCCCCTGTCCTTTGCACTAAATACGTATTCATTTAGTCGGTCCATACTTCCTGAGCACCTGCTCTGTGCCGGGCCCTTTGCTAGGCTCTGGACATAGCGGAGACCAAGAAAGCCGGGGTCCCCGTGCTCAACTGGAGGAGAGAGACAGCAAAGGAGCAAACAAAGGATGCACGAGATCAGGGTTTGTAAAATGGTCTTGGGATGCGGCTGACTAGAGCTGAGCCGTCGGTCGGATGCTGCAGTGTGGGGGCCGCCTGGGCGAGTCGTGGCTTTCTCGGGAGAATGAGAAGGTGACGTCTAGGTGGAGAGCAGAAGGAGGAGCTGGATCAGCAAGGAAGGGAGATCCAGGCAGAGGGAACAGCAGCATGAAGGCGGGGAAGCTGGAGCCAGCCAGACACATGAGAAGAGCAAGGAGCCAGGGCGGCCGGCACAGAGAGATCGGGGAGGAACAGACGGGAGACTCGAGGTCAGAGAGGCAAAGAGGTGGGGGCAGAATATGCAGGGCCTTGGCCACAGTGGATGGGCATTCTAGTCTATTCTCACATGTGGTGAGAAGCCCTTCCACAGCTGTTAGCTGGGGGGGGGTGGGGGTGGGGAGGGAGCGGCGCGATTCTCTCATTCACCAAATGTCGCGCCCTTACTGTGCCCCTTACCCCGGACCAGGCACACAGGCTCATGGTGCGCCAGTTCCTCAACGGTACCCTCTTAAGGACACAAATAACCAGCTTCTCTCTAGAGGATCTGAGGCCTCAAAGCCCCATTTCCCAGCCATGTCTTACACCAATCCTGAGAAGCCCCTCGGGGCTGCGGGTGCCCATTTGATGGATAGGAAAGCTGAGGTGAAGTCACGCGGAGGGGAAGCACCAAGATGGGCCTTGAACCCAAGGCTCTTGCAGCTAAACCTGCTTTTCCTTAATCTCAGGTCACAGCCCTTAGGGTGGAGGGTGAGGAAAGCATGTTTCCCCCCTTCCTTAGATGCCCCACGGATCTGGGGCTTGAGTCTGCAGCGCCCATGTCAGGTGAGGCTCCCGGGCTGCCCTCAGGGGAGCAGAGCCCTACTCAGCCCCTTGGGAAAGCAGCGAAGGGCAAGTCCTCGGGGCTGGGCACAAAGCCAGATAGAGCTGGGGCAGGGCAGGAAGTGCGGTGGCCTTAAGCCAGGTGGGATTAGGATTTGGGACTTGCCCCACCTGTGGGGCACCCATGGGGCTTCCTCCTTCTGGCTGTGGACTCTGCCCTTTTTCTGAGCCAGTGCCTGGGATTCTTCGGCTCCCCCAGCAGGTAGGGTCTTGCGGCCCCAGACCTAGCATCTGTCGGGATTCTGTTGGGCCACGCTAGCCTCACTGGCCCCCTGCCACCTGGACCAGGCTGGGAGTCCCAGGATCTTAGGTGCTACAGGTGCCCAGAATACAGAACTGAACTGGGGCGTGCCTCAGTTTCTATACTTTGCACTTCCGGCCTCTGCCATTTATTCTCATTTGCTGTGTGCCAGGGACGCTGCTCAAGGCTGGGGGTGAAAGAGTGACCGCCACGCACGGTCCCTGCCCCCAGGGTGCTGGCCGCCTTGCGCCAAGCAGGTAACACTGTGCTCAGTGCTGATAGTGAGTGTGGCAGGGCGTGCCAGCATCCACCGTCCCCCATCATCTTCCTCATACTGAGAGGATTCTGGAGGGTCAGCAGGGCGCATGTGGCCCAGGGAGCGATTATACTTCTCAGCCTCCTTTGTAGTTCGCTGGAGTCCTATGACTAAGTTCTGGCCAATGGAATGTAAGTGGACGTGATGTGAACCCACTTCTGGGTCCTGCCCTTGAAAGGAATGACCCTTTCTCCCTTCCTGCTGAGCGGAATGTGGATGGGTGATGGAGGAGGCTGAGAACCATTCTGGACCTCACTTGTAGAGGGCAGAGAACTCGATCGAAGGAACCAGGGTTTCTAGAATGAACTTGCAGAACTAAAGCAACTCACCAACCTTGAACCTTCTGCCTCCCTGCTGAAAATAACGACCTGTCCCGTCAAGCCACTGTGGGTCTCCATTAGAGCAGAGGGTAGCCTGCCGGACACGGAGGAGCAAACATATGCTGCCGGGAGGGCCTCAGAGGTGTTTAACCTGGCCTTGTGGGGATAGGAGCAGAGGGCTTCCTAGAGGAGGCAACTTTTAAATGGAGTTTTGACAATAAGGAGGAGGATTTTTCTAGACATTTCCAGGCAGAGACATAGCATCCAGGCAAATCTAGAGGGGGTGAGGGAGAATACGGGACTTTCAAGGCACCTAAAGAAGCTGATGGTGGCTGGAGTGTAGGGAGGAGGCCTGGGGGAGTGGGGGGCAGAAAAAGAGCGGGTGGGGGCAGAGGCTGGAAGGCAAAGCTGTGTTAAAGCCTTTGGATTTCGCCTTGAGGGTATAAGGGAACTATGGGAGGCTGAAGGCAGGAGGGGGAGGTGGTTTGAAAGATATCTCTGGCGATGGCGTGAGGAATGGATTTTCTTTTTCGTTTATTTGAAAAAGCTGAAGCTCTGTGATGTGCCAGGCACTGAGGATTATGAGGGAACATAACAGACCAGGTTCCTACCGCGTGGAGTTTGCAGCCTGGCGGGGTGAGGCGTGAGTCACACAGTCGCACACGTAAATATCAAGTGTGGTATGGGCAAGGCAGGGAGGGGTGTGAGGCTCAGAGGGAACAGAGAGTGTGGGGGGGCAACCGGGGGAGTCAGAGGAGCTTCCCTGAGAAAGGTAATGGGGACCAGCGGGGGGGAAGAATTCCAGGGAACAGCGCAGAGGGCAGCACGAGGAGCAAGGAGGGGCAGGCAGAAGACTATGGCAGAGGTGGAAACGGTCAAGGGCAAATGGTGAGAGAAAGCAGGGAGTCTCCAGGGCCAGCCAGCTTCCAGCTTGAGCAGCAGAGGCTGACAACAGAGGCTGAGGACAGGGAGGTGATTTGAAGAGAAGACCCTGAGTTCAAATATGGCGTGTTGGACTTGACGTTCTTATGGGCCACCCAAAGTGGAGTTGGTGAGCGAGTGGTTGGATACAGGGATCTGGTGCATTGAGGGGCTCCCTTCCCTGGTCAGTTGTGCTGCCCCCCCAGGTGTGAACTCCCAGGCTGGAGCTTGCCAAATGCTAGCCTTTGGGGCACCTGATATATGCCAGGAACTGTTCTGGTAGACACAGCGATGGCCCACTCACATCCTCTTTGCTGGCAGGGTCCAGTTTTGCTAGATGTGCTTCTATCCAGGCGCTCGGGGTCAGTGACTATTCCCCTCCCCAACCTCAGAGTGAGTTAGAATAGATCTGAGCCAATTGTGGGAATTTTCACTTCCCTCACCAGTGATTGGTTTGGAATTAGGCATGTGATGCAATCTTGGCCAATGGGAAGTCTGTAAGGGGGCTTCTGGGAACGATTTTCTCCCTCATAAAAGGTGACCCATGGCAGCAGGAGGAGGAGATGCCCCTCCTCTTCTTTGCTTGATGTTACCAGGTCTTGATGTGATGCTTGGAGCTACAGCAGCCACCTTGAAGCCATAAGGATATACATTCATAAATTGCTAGGTAGGAAATGGAAAGAATATGAATTTTTGTTTACACCTTCCAATTAAACAACCTTATTAGATAAAATTACGAATCTTCCTTCCCCCCCCCTATTTTTTTTCTTTCTCTTTTTCCTTGTTTGAAGGTGACTGACAGCAATGGCTGACTTACTTATGCTGCTACTTTATCTCCAAAGGTCCATTTAGCACCTTAGAAGTATCTTTTCTCTTAACATTTCTTTTTTTGCCACGTTTAGTCAATCTGGTGTTTAGTCAAGTGTTCTATTCTTTGTGGCTGAACCCATTCTGGTAGATAAAGTGCTTCATTATGCATTCTCTCTTGTAACCCTCTCAATGACCCTCGGAGACAGATACTATTATTATAGCCTATTTTGCAAATGGAAGAAACAGAAGCTCAGGGCAGGTGAATGAGGTTCCCAAGATCAGAAGTTACAGACCTGGCTAGCATTTGAGTCTAGTCGGGTCTGATTGGAGAGCGCAACTGGGCTAATGCTACAATCTGCTTTTTTTTTTTTTTTTTACAATCTGCTTTTAAAAGTCTTTCCCTTAACACGTTTTAGTAGGAAACCATAGACCTGTTCTTATTTTTCCCTGGAAAACGGTGATTATGGTTGGTGGGAAATTTAGAGTGGGCTGCGTTTCTCTGTACATAGTTAATGGCTTTGATTATATGTTTCTGGCTTCTTCGTTCTGAGAAAGGCCGCTATTGGTTGTACAATATAATCAAATCATTTCTTATGTAAACAGCTGTCTGGCACAGAGTCAGTGGCTGTTCCATCGGCGGGAAGGTGAAAATGAAACTGTGCTCCCAGCTCCGGAAAGCAATCTGCTATTCAGCAGGAAAAGATCAAGGGTTAATGACACGGAGTTGGGCAAAGACTGCCGCTGTGGCTCTGAGCATTATCAGGAGGCGGGAACAAAGAATGGTTGTTAAATGGGTTTGTTACAAAAGTTATTTCCTAATGTAATTCATGAAACGCTTGCCAGAACATTAGGCACATCCTTCGAAAGCACAAGGGAACAAAAAAAAAAAAAAAAAAGAAAAAGAAAAGGAGGTTTCTAATGTCAACAATTATGAAACTCTTAGAAAGGGTTAATATCTTTAATATACAAAGAGTTCTTGCAAAACAATAAGAAAAGATATGCACCTTATTATAAAATGGACTATTCACAAATAAAGAAATACAAAAAACAGGCAATCCTATGAAGATAAGATCCACTCTGTCAGTAATCAAGGAAAAAGAAATAAAAGCTGCAATGATAGGTCATTTTCCACTTATCAAATTGGCATAGAATGGCAGTGCGTACCATGACATTCAATGGGCAAAAATTTTAAAGCAACCCAGAAATTTAGCTTTGGGGCATTTACCCTAAGAATATGATAGGCCAAACGGTCTCCATGGGCAAGGGTGTTCCTGACGGCAATGTTTATAATAGTGAAAAGCTGGGGGAAGAAACCCAAAATGCTAAACTACGGAGGACTCACTAAGAAAACAATGGTAAAGTTAATTAAATACTATATTAAAAATTAAATTGCATTAAATAAATACAAAAATTGTACTACACTGTCATAAAGTACTAATAAAAATGGCAATCTAGAAAAATGCCACAACATGTTTTAGAGAAAAAAATGTTCACATGCATGTTCTAATTTGTACTAAGTTGTGCGTGCTTCGAGAGTGTTCTAAAGAAGGTTTACTGAAATGTCAGCAGCGTTTATTTCTGGGTGGTAGGATTTTCAGTAATTTGTCCTTTAAGGCAGAGTTTCTCAACCTTGGCACTATTGACATTTGGAGCCAGATAATTTTTTGTTTCAAGGGACTGTCCGAGGCATTGTAGGAAGTTGAGTGGCATCTCAGGTCTCTCCCCCACCAGATGCCAGCACTCCTGCCCCAAATAACCCAAACTGCCTCCAGACATTGCCATGTGTCTCCTGGGAGCAAAACCACTGTCCGTTGAAAACCACTGTTTTAAATACTTTTCTACGTTATTTAAATATTTTAGCAGCAAGCACATATTGTTATCATAATCAGAAAAACAAACATATTTAAAAAAATATTCGGTAAAGTCATTTGTGGCTTTGTGAATTGGCTGTGGGTTCAGCCGATGGAATTCCATCAGAGAGCAGAAAAATCTGTTATCGTCTTGCGTTTGATATAGGGTTCTGGTGAAATATCTAGACATTTCTCTGGATTGGTCTTCACTCAAAGAACAAATTCTCCAGATTTTAATATAATTAAGCTCCTGGAGTGAGTGTTTTGACTCTCTTGCCCCCTTCTCTTTGTGGCTACTCTAATTTGAGAGAGTGGCCACACCTCTCATGAAGCCCTCCTTTTGAGGGGAGCTGACTCTCTCTGGCACCAAATGTAAGCTAATTTCCTAAATCTCACCCTCCAACTGTGGCTATTGGCTCAGGGATGGACGTGGAACCAGTTTGGTCCACTGAGTCTAGAGGACCCTCAGTGTTGTGGGCTTCTGGAAAAGATGCCTTCCAAGTACTCTTCAAAGCCACTCAAAGAGATCTTCACCTTAACAGAAATGAGGCCCGGAATTGCTATACCCATTTTAATACCATGAAGAAAATCAGCTAGAGGAAAAAAATCAACACACAGGATCACAGAGCTGAGTGAAACATAGAGGAAAAGAGCGAGAGTCCTGATCGAACCAAGCCTGAAGCTCATCTTTTGCTAGGCTTTTGTTTATGGGAGCCAATACATTTCCTTTATAGTTAAGTTGGTCTGAGCTGAGTTTGCAGCCTCAAAGTCTGTTATAACCCCCTTTGCTGCCCCCCCAACTTCTATTTTGATGTCATTTCAGCAAATGCTTTGGACACTTACAGGAGGCCAGGCCCAACGCCCTAATCCTGGAGGAGCAAAGACGACACAGTCCTAACCCTGCCGAACATGCTGGCCGGCTGGGGGAAGGGATGGAGAGAAGAGAACAAATAGGCAAGGCAGCTTGTGCTGTGATGACAGGGACACAGGGACACGGTCCAGGCATGGGGTGGGGAGAGGAAATCCTGGCTGAGCCCGTCTTAAAGGGAGAGTGGAGAGAGGGAGCAGGATGTTTAGACAGAAGGAGCAGTGGGTTTGCCAGCCTGGACTTTTGAGATACTGTTGGGGCTCAGGGTAGGGAACCCCTTGAAGGAAGAAAGAGCAGCTGGGGGAGAGGATGTAACCCCTGAAGACTGTAGGGGACCTGGTACAAAGAGGGCCTAGGTAGAAGAACCCTGCAGCTTTGGAGTGTGGACTCCTGCCTCCCCTATCCCTGGTGCAAACCCACTCTTAGTGGAGAAGTTGGCAGCTTTGGGAGGCGGCACCTCACGAAACCCAGCTTTCTCATATTCCAAGGATGGAAGGACCAAGGAATCACTAAAGATGACACTTCATGCCTAATAGTCTTTCAACAGCATTCAGTCCACACAAGCACTACGAAGACGGGCAAAAATTAACCTGGACTCATGGCCGGGTAGGAGACAGATAATCACCTAATGACTCGAAAAAATGTAAACTTCAACCGTGCTCCGGGGTGTCTGATAGGGGTGTTTGACATTCCAGGAAGGTCAGGGAAGGCTTTCTAGAAGAGGAAGCACTTGAGCTGAGAGCTGAACGATGAGAAGGGGTTCTCTTGGCAAACTCAGGGAAGACGGGGTTTTAGGCAGAAGGAATGGCTATTGCAAAGGCCCTGTGGTAGGACGGAGTACGTGAGGATAAAGGACTGGTATTTGAATAAGCCCTTTGCATTTACCCTGTGCTTTTCATGTATCCTGGCAGCAAGCATGTATGCTACCCTGCTCAGGGCTTGGTAGGCCTTGTTATTCCCATTTAACAGAGGAGAAAACCGAGATATAGAGAAGCAAAGTGACCCACCCAAGGACACACAGTTAGGAGGCAGTGGAAGCGGGAGCTGAACACAGATTCTCTCTCATGGGAGTTGACCAACAGCTTTCTGTCTGTTTTTCTTTGGGAAACTCAGTTGTTTTCAAAATGTGGTCAAGGATCCCTGGGGGTTCCCAAGACCCTTTCAGGGAGGTCACAGGATGATTTGCCTTTTTCACTCTCATCTCACGTGAGGGTGAGGGTTTGAAAAGTTCACTGATAGGTACTTAGATCCCATATTGAAGTGCACTTTCAAAAATTGCCACTGGTGAGTTTTGGTGTAGCATCAAAGAAGAATATCACAATATTACAGCGTTCCCCCTTTCCAACCGTGTACCTCCATGAGGCCGAGTTTTCTTCAGAAACTTCAAATAAAACAAAATATCACAACAGGCTGAATGCAGAAGCAGCTAAGGTAATCCAGGTGTCCCCTATTAGGCTGACCATTCGAGAAAGTTGCAAAATGTGAACAGGACCACTAACGCCACTTTCCTCACTATGTTTTTTTTTTTGGTTTTTTATTATTTTGAAATGTATAGCTATTTACCATAAAAATCTGTTAATTATATTAACATGGACTGGATTTATTATTTTTTGAAGTGAATTAAATATTGTATAAATTGCTTAGTTTTAATTTCCAATGTGGAGATCGATTGATGTAATCCACTCAGACAAAAGCTCCTGGGTCTTCCCTCATTTGTTTACAACGTAAAGGGATCCTGAGACCAAAATGTTAGGGAATGCTGCATTAACTGATATTTCCTCCCTCTCCTCTGCGCCCCCCACCCCTCCCCAGTCTTGGCCCCTCCCCCACATAAGGCAGCTGAGCCAGTTTGGGCTCAGTGCCTCCTGGGAAGGGTTGGGACACTAAGAGCAGGAACCCCAGGAGGATTCCTGGCTTTAGAGTTTCAAAAGCCAAGGGGAGCAGGAAGAACTCATATTTGTGAAAAAAAAAAAATCTTGCAGAGAGCAAGGCTCCTCCTTCCAGAATCAGAGGCAGACTCTGGGGCTGGAGCTGGGAGGAGAGGCAGGTGTGGCCAAGGCCTAGGATTGAGCTCCAGGAGGTTATAACCTCAGTAGGAATGGCTTCTCTGGGATTCTGGAAAGGCAGCCTCCAGCCAGCCCTTAGGCATGGCCAGGAAACAGCCAAAGGACCCTGAGGACACAAGCTATGGGGAAGGGACAGCCACAGCACCACGTGGGGCCTCAGAGGTGAGAACTAGCCCATCCCAGACCCATGTCCCCTACTCCTGTCCCCAACACCTCCACCTCACAGAAGGGCAGGAACCCAGAAGAGGTAGGGAAGGGGTGGCGAGAAGGGGAAGAGGAAAGAATCAGCCCCCCCATGAAGTTTCCACCAGCTTGACAGAATGATGGCGCAAAATGGAAATTAAGTTCAATTTGCAAAAAACAACAAAATTCACACAGCTTCTCTTTGTGAACTGGGACTCATAACACCTCATAGGAAAAAGCCCTACTTGCATGAAGTGTGATACCTTGGCCAGCCGTCTTTCTCTTTGGGCATCAGAGAGGTTGCATCCCTTGCTTGAGTTGCACAGCAGGAAGGGGCCGAGCTGGGACTTGCCCTCAGGCTTGTCTCTCGTCCCAGTGCCCTTGACCACCAAGCTCTGCTGCTGAGGGAGGTGGTTCATCCCCCAGGCCTGGGCAGCCTCTGCCAGAGTGTGGGACTCAGAGTCCAAGGCCAGGCCTGGGGTTGTGACCCCTGGGATGGGAGGTTTGGACCCCATGGGGCACTCAGGTGGGGCCAGGGCTAGTGCTCAGTGGTGGGTGTGCAGGGGCGGGGCCAGGCCCTTTTGCCCAGACCTTGCTCTGGGGTGCCCCCTCTGCCTCCTGAGCAGGAGGGGTGGGTGAGCCCAGCAGGACAGGTTCTTCAAGGTTCTCTGCCCGAGCTGGTAGTTTCCTGCACCCTCAAGTTCTTCCTGGAGAGGAAGACACAAAGATGTCCCAGAAATGGGCCCTGAGAGGCTAAGAATTGGCCAGGGGTCGCACAGAATGTTGTGGGAGAGCCAAGGCCCCACCTGAGGGAGGCTGGAGGGGAAGCAGAGGCCCTGGGGACGGGGTGGGGGGGGCAGAGCTCTTTCCCCAGGGGGATGCAGGGGCCAGATTCCAGGTGGGTTTCTGATCTAGGCTACTTGTCCCTGATGCTCCCCCTCTTGCCACCCATATCCAAACCCTCGTCACCATCAGTTTTGGACCCTAAATATCTCTCAGACTGGACCACGTCTCCTCACCTCCAGGCCCCCTCCCTCCACCCCGCCCCTAGGCCAGACCACCGTCCACTCTCACAGGGACCGTGGCAGTCGCCTCCTCTCTGCTCTCCCTGCTCCGATCCTCACCCAATGACCATCCCTTCACCTCACGCAGCCAGAAGGATCCTGATCTCACCCAAGTCATATCCAGGGCTTCCTCCCCCTACAACCTTCCATGGCTCTCAACTCACTCAGAAAAATACAAACTCTTCCCAGCGGCCACAGGCCCCTGCCCAGCCTCCCGTCTCAGAGCCACGGTCCACCGCCGCCACCGCCACCACCACCAGCAGCCCCCTCCGGGCTGTGGCTGCGGCCACATGAAACAACCGGCAATTCTCCACGCCCTTCGCTCTGTCCAGCCTCCGGACTTCTGCTCATTCTGTTTCCTCAAACTGGAATCCTGTTTGCACTTGTTTTTTATTCTCTTTTTTTAAATCGAAGTGAAATTCACCTAACATGAAATGAAGCATTTTGAAGGGACAGTGACAGTACCTTCACAGCACTGTGCAATCATCACTCTGACACTTTATCTTTTTAAGTTTTCTAGATGTAACCTTACAGAATAGAATGTTCCCTCCTCCAGGAAGCCCATCTGGACTGCACCTTCCCATATTTTGGCTTCAATGCCTCCTTGAGTTTCCTCACTGCAGCTTTGACCTGAAAAGGTTGTGTTTGCCTCGATGTATCCGTGTGTCCCCCACCTCCCCCGAGTGCGAGCTGGGTGGACGCACCATGTCTGATTCTCTTCCTTGTCTCTGGCCCCTGCACGTCGCATGGCCTCGGACTCACTGGCTGCCAAGAGGAAAGGGGACCGAGAAGGGGCGAGGGAGTGTGAAATGTGGCTGAGCCCTATGCCAGGCCCTGTGGGGCTGGGGACAAGGTGACGAACAAAACAGACACTGTGCCCGTCCTTGTAGAGCTGATCCCCCCCCCACCCGCCCCCGGGAACACAAGTAGAGACCTGACAACTTCAAGATAGCATCACCAGGTGTCTGATGGCAGATCAGGGAGCACCTACAGGCCTCCTGACCCGGCCTGGGGCTGGGAAGGCTCCCTGCGGGTGGCGTCTAAAGAGACCTGAGGTACAGAGAGGAGTGAACAGGATGAGGGGGGAGGGTCGGGAGGGAATATTCCCGAAAGAGGCAACAACACAGACAGAAGCCGAGCTCACTGGTTCCCAACCAGGCTGGCTTTGCTCCCCCGGGGGAGTCCTGCAAAGTCTGGAGAGAGTACAGGTTATCGCCGCTGGAGACGGGGGTGGAGGCCAAGGGTGCTGCTCAACATTCCCCAGAGCACAGGGCAGACCCCCGCCACAGAGAACAACCCTGCCCAAGGTCCAGCACCCCTGGCCTACCTGCTGGCCCCCCGGAGAACTAGCCTAGTCTGGCGGGAGGGAGGGTACAAGGAGAGCTCAGAAAGAGGGAGGAAGGAGGGTCAGGCAGCAGTGGCCTCATCCAGGGCTTTGCACAGGGGGCCAAAGGATTGGGGAGATGTGGGGGGAGGTGTTGGGGTGTTGGGATTCCAGGCAGAGGGGATTTAGGTGAGGGAGGACTTTGCTGAGATTCAGGGTTCAGAAAGCTCCCCCTGGCCACGGCATGGAATGGACTTTAGGGGTGCCAAGGTGGAATGTGGGAAAAACGGGTTTTCTTTAGTGCTGGGGTGTCAGGGAGGGCCTCCCTGAGAGGGTGACGTTTGAGCCAAGAATGAGATAGTTGTGCGGTCTAGGGACTGAGAAACCTAGGCAACGTGCACAGCAAGTGCAAAGGCCCTGAGGTGGGGACCAGCTGGGTAGGTTCTGGAAACAGGCTGGCTGAAGTGGAGAGATTAATGGAAATACTATGGCAAGCTGTGGGGCTGTGACAAGGACTTGCAGGTTATTCTAAGAGCTAATGGGAACACTTGGCGGCTTTTTCACCAGAGGCGGGACATACTCTGCCTTGGGTTCTGATAGGATCCCTCTGACTGCATGGAGAATGGATCATAGGGGTGATGGCGGAAGCAGGGACACCAAGGGGGGAATCACTGACATGGTCCAGGTGAGCAGTGATGGGGCTGTGCCCAGTGGAGGCAGGGAGACAGAATGAGTTATTTAGGAGGTGTGGCCTCAGGTCTGACGGTAGATGAGAGCCGAGTAGTGGGAGTGGCTCAGAAGCTTCTAGCTTATTAAAGGGCCTGGATATGGATCCCCATGGGTGTTTCTGGGTCCCCTGAAGGCCACACCTCCCAACCCTTCCTGGGCTGTTCCACCCTTTCCGTGGTTGCCCATAACTCAGGCACCTGCCAGGAGCCGGCCCAGGGTACTTGCCTTTGGGATTTTCTCAGTGCTCTGGCCCTAAGATGCACTGCCTCTAAGAGAAGAATCAGGCTCCTCACACTGGCTTCTTAAATAAAAGTCAGAAGAGGATGTCAGAAGAGGAAGAGTCCCATGTTCCAAAGCCAGCTCGCAGAAGCACGGGTTTCTGCTGTCTGACGGACCCCGGTTCGAATCCTGCCTCCACCATCAGCCAGCTGTGTGGCCTTGGGCAGGTCCTTCATGGCTCAGAGCCTTGGGCTCCTCATCCGTCAAGAGGGTACAACAGATCCTGCCTCAGAAGGTTGGTGTGAATTTCAAAATAAGATAATGTGTGGAAAGTCCCTGGCACACAGCTATAGTGTTCAATAATCGTCAGTGCACACTATTAGCTCAATGTTATTATCTGGGCACAGAAAACCATTCACTTTAAAAGCTCCCCTCTCCAGCTGGAAGGGCTGGTTTGAACTTCAAATCACCAGAGACATTAGAACTGCCGCAGACCCACAAATAGAGCCCGGTGCAAAGCCCCCGGGAGGACAAACCATGAGATGTTACCGTCACCATTGACGGCTGGCGAAAAATTGCAGTTTGCGAGGTGCTGGTGTGGAAAGGGGAGGGCTTTGAAGCCGCAGGAGCCCGGCACCGAACCCCTTCCCTCACACAGATGCCGTGGGGCCTTGGGCACATTCCTGAACTCCTCAGAGCCTCAGTCTCCCCATCCGCCAAGTGGGAACTCTAACCGCCTGCCGGGGTTGCTGGAAGGTGGAATTGTGCCCTCTCTGCTCTGCTCTCCAGACACAGGCAGTGACAGGGCTGCCTGCGGGGACAGCATCCCAGCCCCTCTGAGAACCGAGAGCTACTCAGGTCAGGCGCTCGTCACTACTGTCTCGTTGATGCTCGCACCACCCCTTAATTCTCCTTCTCGCTACAGACAAGGACGTGCAGCCCCAGCCCCAAGGCCATACCAAGCGTGGCACCCTCCCCGTCGACGTACCCCTCTCGGCCCTCAAAGACAGTCACCGGGACCTGTCATCCCACCCAGGAAGTGGGGCCAGATGGTGACAGAGTCATAGGCGTCTGTTGCATAATTAAGTGAGGGTGAAAAATGTTTGTCATTAAACAAGGGAACCAAGACATCATCAGCCCCCGTAACAGCTGGGATGGCTCAGGAAGGGGAGGCTGCCCCTCTAGCAGCCTGGAAGATTCTGCCCGAGGTGCATCTTCAGAGGTCCCAGCCCCTGTGTGCCTTCCCACACACATCCCCAGCACCACCTCTGCCAGCTGCATGGCCTTGGGTCTGACCCTTCTTCTCTCTATGCATTGGCTTCCCAGCCAGCGGCAAGAGCAGCATCTGCCCCAGTTCTGTCTCCCCAGTTCCCACCACAGGCCCTTTGCACATGCCACTCTCCCCACTGGAAAGGTGCTTCCCATACCTGGATCTTCCCAGGGAGACCCCATCTCCTCTTTCTGGCCACATTTCAGGTGCCTCTCTTCCTTGATGCCTCCCAACTGCCCTGTCACCCGGTTCTGTTTTCCCCAGAGCACTCACTGCCAAGATCAGCTTGTTCACCTCTGTGTTGACTCATCTGTTGCCTGTCCCAGCACTGGAATGTCAGCTCCAAAAGGACAAGGAGCTTGTTGCATTCACTGCTGTGTCCACAATACCTAGTTCAGTGCCTGGCATGTAATAGGTGCTCACTAAGTATATGTTAAATAAACAAAGGCCCCGATGTCACTTTGTCTCCTTCTGTTTCCCTCTCTGTTCCACAACTGTGGGGCCATTTTACAGATGAGAAAAACTGAGGCAGGTGGAAAGGGACACACCTCGCCAGGGACAGCCTCCACACAGAAAGCTACTGGATGACAGCCAATGAGCCTCATCTCTTAATCCACGGTTCGGGGGCTCTAAAGCCAGGCCGACTAGGTCAAAGCTCAGCTCTGCCACTCCCCGGCTGGGTGACCTTAGACCAGTGACTGTTCCTCTCTGGACCTGTTTCCTCACCTGTAAATATGGGATGGTTATACTTAACTCCCAGGGTTATTTTTGCAAGGGTCAAATGAGTTAATACATAAAAAGTGTTGAGGCTAGTGGTATCCAATAAATGTCAGATATAGTGTCCCATAAAATATTTGTTGAATTAAGGAGGTGTGATAATTGTCCCACTTCACAGGTGGGGAAACTGAGACACGGGGAGGTAAAGCTAATTAAGCAATGGAACTGGGTATTAAGCCCATGTTTGTCTAACTCAAAAGGCCACCCTGTGTAGAGAAGGTAACTCTAGCCAGAAGCTGGCTTCAGGCCTCCCATGTGATAGAAGACCAATGCTGCCAGGCCAGCCCCCATTTCCTGCAAGGAGCCCTTTTCCACCATTCCCAGTTCATGGAGTTGGTGGGGCTGACCACCCCCAGCCTCAAGGATAGTCACATGAACCTTGTCACAGAACCTGATGGTCACAGAACTTGGCCACGGGCCACAGGGTTTGGTTCGGAAATGGCCACATAACCCAACCCAAGCCAGTAAGAGCCAGTCCTGGGACTTTTGTAGGAATAATTGAGAAAGAGCACTCATTTTATCTGGATAGTAGCAGTAATAATAATCGTAGTAATAAAATAATAGCTGATATTATAGAGCGTTAGGTGTGTTAGGTGCTGCTTAGAACTTCACATATATTAATTAACTCAATCTTCCAGAGAAACAGAGAAAACTGATGATATCATTCAAACACCTGGATCCAGCTATGCCTGAAGCAAGACACCCCTGGATTTTTTTTTTTTACATGACCCAATAAATTCTCTTTTGCTTAAACCGGTTTTAGTTAGGTTTCTGTCCCTTAGAACCGAGAGAGCCCTGACTAATCCACCTGCCTTCCGGACATTATCTAAGCTTCTGTCTCTCCATCATTACTGAAGGCAGGGTGGCACGCCCATTAACTGTTTTATGCCCATAGCTGATTCACAGGTTTCCACTCCAACACCTGGTCCATCCTGCCCATACAGAGGCTGCAGGTCTGCCTCCTTTCCCACGCGCCCCACGCTGGAGAGTGGGTGTGTGGGTGGGTTCGCACACCCTCATTCCAGGAAGATGCTCTATGGGGTCTGCTTGGCCCCAAAACAGATCTCATTATTAGTAGTGCAATGACTGGTAATAAAGAGTCCCGGCTCCCGCGCCAGGCTGGCTGCTTTGCATACATGGTGATCTCACCCGTCCTCCCGACAACCCTCCGAGGCAGGCCTTGTCATCCCCATTTTAAAGAAGAGGAAGATGAAGATCCGAGAAGGCAGGCCTGAGTCACTCCTGAGCAGCAGAGTCTGCCCCCTCAAACGCCGGGGCTGGGCCCCCTCCAGGACCTGACGTCTGCTTACCCCGGCTGTTAGAGCGCAAGGTCAGCCGGGTGTATAAGACAAATGCTGAATCTACGTGAATGCAGAAAACACATGTGTAGGTATTGTACAGGTGTGGAATCTAGATGTGTGTCATGTATGTAGAGACTCCGGGCATGTGTGTGGTTATATGTAAAACTAAGCGAATGGGGAATGTTCGTGCCTATATGTGTAGCATCTGTATGTGTGCGGAGTGTGAGCGTGTGTGTGTGCGTGATATGTGTGCAGAATCTCCTTGGTTCCACCCGTACGGTATCTCTGGGCAGCAGGAGGTAGTCTGGGCGATCAGAGAAAACAGGGACCGCGTCTTCCCACCTCTATCGTTACTGCCCCGGGCCAGCCACTGTCCCCTCCCCTCTGGACTCCTGCAGTTGCCTCCACCTTGGATTCCCTGCTCCTGCGCCTTCCCTGACCCCAGAGTCCATTCTCTGTCTTGGGCCAGAGGGACCCTATTAGAACCTTGATCTGATGGATCAGGGCTTCTTGCGCTCCGAACCCTCCACAACTCCCACATCAGTCAGAGCAAAGCCAAAGTCCTCACAACGGCACCTAAGGCCCTGCCTAGTCTCCCTGACCCGGGATCTCCCTGACCATATCAATCTCCCTTTTTGCACCTAGCCTCAGGACCTTTGCACTTGCAGTTCCTCTGCCTCAGATATGACTTCACTCAAGTGTCAGCTGAAGTGTCACCACCCCAGAGAGGCCTTCCCCGATCGCCCATTTGCTCCAGTTTCTCATCCTGTTTTGATGTGCTCGAGATGGTCCCCACACAGCATTCTGTGCTGGGGCTATTGCTTACCGACCCATTGCTGGCCCTCCCCTAGGAGCTCACCTCCACGAGCTCAGAGACCTTGTCTCCCCCTACCCCCTGGCACAGGAAGTCCCGGTGCCTGGCGCACAGGAGGTCCTCAGCCAGTGGTCGGTGGGTCACAAACCCAGCCAGGACTCAGGTCAGCCTCTGCCTTGTCAAATCTCCTTGCCGGCCGTGCACACAGGGTTTCAAAGTCCCCACGCCTCTCCCCACCACCGTTTTCTCTCCTCAGCGCCTCCTTGAGCTGGAGGCCTCGTGTCTGGCTCCCAAAAAAGGCTCCCATTCCCTCGCGGGGGCTCTCAGCTCTCTCCTAACCCTCCAGTCCTGGCCTGACAGGAGCGTTTCATTCCTTCGGGTCCATGGGGTCAGAGAGCGATGGCTCAACCGGCCTCCCTGCCCGACCTCCTCTTCCGGGGTCACCGCCACCTTCCTAACGCTCACAGAGGTCTCCACTCTACCCACACAGGTGAGACAGGGAGAAGGCAAGGGGCAGGAGAGTGGCGCCCCGCCTGGCCACGGCCATGCACCAGAGTCTAGAACCCCCATGGATGGACACAGAGGAAGACGCTGGGTCTGGTCTTTGGAGCCGACCTGAACCACAGGCTTACCCCGCTCCATTTCCTTGCTGTTTGGGGCTTGAAGTTAACAAACAGAAGCTTTCTCTGTTTGCATTTAATGGTTTATGTTTAAAAGGAGCAAAAAGGCAAGTGGCAGGACCCACCCCCCCATTCCAAGGCATTTATCAGTGCTGAGCCCCAGGGGGACCTTCTGCCCTCTGGGGCAGTCCCTCAGGCTCTTTGGGAACCCGGTGTTCCGGATAGCTGAGTGTCCAGATAACGGAGGTCGGCCTCCTCAGCCGGAGTGAGAAATACGGCTTGTGGTTGACTCTGACCCGCCGAGGAGCTCGGTAAGGCCAACACTTGTTTTTGTTGTTGTTTTTTAAGCTTTAAAAAAAATTTTTTTCTAAGTAATCTCTGCATCCAACACGGGGCTCAAACTCACGACCCCGAGATCAAGAGTCACATGTTCTACCGACTGAGCCCACCCGGCGCCCCCCACACTTTCTTATTTTAACAGCTTTATGGAGATATAATTCACACACCACACAATGCACCCCTTTAAAGGGTTCAAGTCAATGGTTTTTAGTATCTTCACAGAGTGGTGCAACTCTTACCACAATCCATTTCCCTCTGCGAAATACCCCGGAGCCGTTTGCAGTCACTTCCCAGTCTCCCTCGCTCCCACCCCTGGTGACCACCGCTCCACTTTCTGTTTCTCTAGATTGGCCTCCTCGGAACATCTACACGGAAGCACACGTGATTCGGTCTTTTCTGTCTGCCTGCTTTCGCTTAACACAAAGCTTTCAAGGCTCAGGCGCGCCGCAGCCTGAATCGGTACTTTACTCCTTTTTCCTGCTAAATAGTATTCCATCCGACGGCGACGCACATTTGACCTTTCATCCGTGGATGGACACGGGTTGTTTCCACCGTTCGGCTGCGAGGAGCGCTGCCCAGGACATCCACGTGCACCTGTTCGCGTGGACGTAGGTTTCCTGGGTACACACCTGCTAGTGGAATTCTGGGTCACGTGGTAAGCGTGTTTAACCTTCTGGGAAGGGGCCGGACCGTTTTCCCAAAGCGGCTGCACCGCTGGGCCCTGCCACCAGCCAGTCCACAGGCTCGCCGACACGTGCTACCGTCCATCTTTCTGATTACAGCCATTCTAGAAGGGGTGGGGTGTTCGGCCAGTAATTTTTCTCAATTAGCCAGAAACATTTAAAAACTGGGAGAGCAAAGTAAATAAATAGATAGATAGATAGATAGATAGATAGATAAAATTTTAAAAAACTGGGAGAGCTCGGGGGTGCATGGGTGGCACAGTCGGTTAAAAGACCGACTCTTGGTTTCAGCTCAGGTTGTGATTTCAGGGTCTGGAGATCGAGCCCCACACAGGGCTCCGCGCTCAGTGCAGAATCTGTTTCTCTCCCTCTCCCCTTGTACACACGCGCGTGCACACACACACACACACACAGAGGCTGGCTCGCTCAAATAAATAAATAAATAAATAAATCTTTTTAAAAAAAATGGGAGAGTCGATGTAAAGATCTGGATTTCTGGCTTCTCTTGAGGGCAATGGCTCCTGGTGCGCGTGAGGTCCGTTCACAGAGGGAGCTGGGTCGCCGCCACCCCCAGGCCACTGCAGTCCTCATCCAGCTGCCCACCTTGCTGAGAGTGCCATGGGCTTCTCTGCCTGTGAGGTCTGTAACTCTTCTTGAGCCTAGCTGAGGTTTGCGAAGGTGAGGAACTGTCATCGTTTGGCTTTTCTGGAATCACCTTCCCGCACGCCGACCAGGAGGTTGACTGTGAGTGTGGGCCGTGGTATCCCCGCCCGGACGGGCCATAGTCTCTCAACAGGAAGGATTCATTGTCCCTATTTCCGGGACAGGAAACGCTCCTTTCTCCGAGGAGACAGGCTGCCAGAGGGGGAGGGGACATGACTGCCCCGGGTCACATGCTGGTGGGGACCAAGGCTGGAATCGGGGGCCAGAGGCCTGATCTGTGTCTCCTGTGACGTCACAAGCTCCCTCGAAGTCCTCTGGCCCTTCTCCTAACACCCACCACCCTACCTTTGCAGGGGAGGGCTTGGGAAGGTCTCTTTCTTGAAAGAATTCCATAACAAAGCCTAGAAAGGCCACAGGATTCCCAGCTCAGAGTCTCATCAGTTCTGATCTCTCAGGTATGAGGGGTCTCAATTTCACATGTCAGGCCCTCGACAGACTGACTGTCCTCACGGGACCGTGGGCTCCGGGTGGCAGGCCCTTCCCTGCGCACTGACTTCCACAGGCCCTGTATAAAGCGTCGGCTAACACACAGACTCTGCTATGGAACTAGCTCTTTGATAGGAATGAGTGAACTGATGACAGCTTTTAAATTCCTATTTAAAAGAAATTCCCTGTTTTTTTGCTTCCTATTTTTCTACAAAGGTGTTTTGTTTAATATCTAACTAAACGTGGTTGAATTTCTATACCGGACAGCTTGGGTTCAAATCATGACTCCTTGGCTTCTGAGCTAGCTAGCCTCTCTGGATCTCGTTTTGCTCATTCAGAAAATGGGGAGAAGCACTGTACCTATCTCGACATTAGTACAAGTAAGTGCTCAGGACGCCGTTAGATCTGGTAGCCGACATCACCCTCATCGTCGTCAGTATTTCTGTTTTCATCTGCGAACCAGGCCAGGGGCTTACGGACCAAGGTCAAGGGAGGTTCGATCTCAGGGTGACTCAAGTTCCGGGCTGCATCAGGGAGGGTTCACAGGAAGGCTCATGGTGAAATGACCAGGAACCCAGTGTTCCATGGGCATGAGGGGAAGTGAATGAATGGCGGTTAGTGCGAGCTGGAAAACGCACACTCACCTGAGTTGCTCAATCCATCTGGTGACCACGAGGTCCCCCACCACCCTGGGGAAGTCGGGTGCAGGACCCAGGGCCAGAAGGTGCTCGGGGCACAGTGTGGAGGTGCTGGGCAGCCTGGCTAGATGAGGAAGGACGGCCCAGCCTGAGCACTGGAGGTTCTGGAGTGCGTGGGAAGACCCCCCAGGCCCCGAGGGGAAGGTCCCCACACTGCGGTGACACTGCAGGGTCTTTGGAAGAAAGAATGAATGCTGCCTCCGCTGTTCATAGCTTCACGCCAGGGTGTTCCTCAGCCTCCTGCCCTCCTGGAACCCCTCTCTCTTCACCTCTCCTCTCCTCTCAATATGGGGACCCTGGAGTCTCCCCCACCTCAGAAGCGGAGGTGGCCCATGTGTCTTTGCACCTTCGTTATCTGCTTTGGTTGAGTCCTTTCTTCCCACCTTCGTCTCCCCTTCGGAGGCTGCCAGTCTCATTCTGCACCTGCCACCTGCACCAGGTCAGCCGAGTCCCTCTGTCCCCTTCCCCAAGGAATAACAACAGCAGCAGTAATGGTAACAGCTCACGTTTGCTGAGCACTTATCATGCACCTGTTACTGCGATGGAAATAATTCATTTAATCTTCATAACACCCTGGGAAACAGGTGGTCCCATGACCATCCCCAGTCCACAGACGGGGAAACTGAGGCCCAGAGAGGCAAAGTTTGAGTGTTATGGAGGAGCTGGCAGGTGGTCTTCTGGGAGTCCTCCTGCCTGAGCCCTGCGTACATTGCCAGGTCACAAAATACGTCTGACAGCCAGATGAGGATCTGTGTGTCCGACTGCCCTGGCGGTGAAAGTGATTCCCTCTACATGACTCAGGAGGCAGGTGGGAAATGTTGAGAGCAATTTGGAAGCAACAGCTTATCTACAGGATTTGGCACATTGGTACAATGCTCTCAGCTATAAGGAATAAAACCCAACCTAAAGAGGCTTTAAGAATAAGGAAACTTAGGGGCGCCTGGGTGGCTCAGTTGGTTGAGCGACTGCCTTCGGCTCAGGTCATGATCCTTGAGTTCCTGGATCGAGTCCCACATCGGGCTCCCGGCTC
>CM052811.1:111197503-111249526 GCA_028533885.1 Nasua narica | reverse complement strand
GAAGATGTGGTATATATATACAATGGAATACTATGCAGCCATCAAGAGAAATGGAATCTTGCCATTTGCAACGACGTGGATGGAACTAGAGGGTATTATGCTAAGCGAAATAAGTCAGTCAGAGAAAGACAATTATCACATGATCGCTCTGATATGAAGAATTTGAGAGGCAGGTCAGGGGGTTATGGGGTGTGTGGGGAAGAGAAATGAAACAAGATGGGGAAGGAGACAAACCATAAGAGACTCCTAAACTCACGAAACAAACTAAGGGGTGCTGGGAGGTGGGGGGGGTAGGGATATGGACATTGGGGAGGGTATGTGCTATGGCAAATGCTGTGAAATGTGTAAGCCTGATGATTCACAGACCTGTACCCTGGGGTAAATAATACATTATATGTTAATAAAAAAATTAAAAAAAAAAGAATAAGGAAACATTATCTCATAGACTCTTGGAAGTGATGGGGAATCAGGGGAATCAGGGACTGGTTGATTCAGCAGCTTAGTGACATCGGCAAAGACCCGGGTCTCAGAAGTTAGGCTTTGCCCTCCAACTGGTTTTCCTCATTCACTCAAGATGGCTGCCATTGCTCCAAACATCATGACGTCTCAACACTAGAGAGAGAAGAGTCTATTTCTTTTTTTCCCCTTGTAAGAACTTTCATGTATAATTTTTTTTTTTTTTTTTTAGAGAGAGAGCAAGACAGAGAGAGTCTATGCAAGCAGGGGGACGAGCAGAGGGAGAGGGACAAGTAGACTCTGCAATGAGGGCCATCCCCACTCCAGGCTCAATCTCACTGCCCCAAGATCATAACCTGAGGAGAAATCAAGAGTTAGATGCTTAACTGACTGAGCCATCCAAGCACTCCTAAAAAATTTTTTTAATGTTGGTATCACCAGAAACTCCACAAATGTTGTTTTATAAATGCTCTTTTTTGTGGGAGTGAGAGCATTTAACACGAGATCCTATTCACAGATTTTTAAGTGCGCAATATTGTTAACTATAGACACGATGTACAACACATCTCTAGATCTTAATTCGTCTTGCATAACCAAAACTTTATACCTATTGAATAGCAATTCCCGTTTCCCCCTCCCCGCAGCCCCTGAGCACCACCATTCTACTCTCTGCTTCTGTGAGTTGCACTATTTTAGATACTTCATCAAAGTGGAATCATGCAGTAATTGTCCTTCTGTGACTGGCTTATTTCACTTAGCATAATGAGCCAGCGATCCCGCTTCTGGCTTCTGGCTATTTATCCGAAAGAATTGAAAGCAGGATCTTGAAGAGACAGCTACACTCCCTTGTTCACTGCAGCCACGATGTAGAAACAGCCTAAGGGTCCGTTGTCCATCAGTTGGATGGATAAAGAAAATGTGGTCTTTACATACAATGGAGTACTTTTCAACCTTAAAAAGGAAGGAAATCCCACATTACGGTAAGTGAAATAAGCCCCTATCTCTATTGAAGAGCAAGGAACCCTTTCTCAGAAGCCCCCAGCAGGTTTCCCAGCAGGTATCACTGGCTAGAATTTCGTTCCCTGTGCAGCAAGGCAAAGGGGCCACTGCGATCGACTTAAAACAACTGAGACCTGCCCTCTCCTCCCCCCAACGCCGGAGGTTGGCCAAAGCCCACCTTCCCCGAGTCTCTGGGATGGTGGGCGGGGAGGCCCTGAGCAAAATGCATCCTTGAGGAAGGAGGACTTGGGAGGAAGGACTGAAACAGGGAGTAGTTCATCACAGCATCACACACCTACTCGTGCTCTCGGGACCCTCCACGCTGCCTTTGTTTCTGTGCTGCCTTTTTTTTTTTTTTTTTTTTTTACCTGATTCTCTCTCTCCCTCATAAATTCGGCAAGCTCCCTGCTCCTTCAATAAATTCCCCTCCCAGTTAGTTTGGCCAGATCTGATCCTCCCCGATCGTTCTCAGCCTGTTATCATCCCCCTTCTGATTGCTGGTCTGGATGGAGAGCTCGTCGCGCGCCAGGCCTGGTGCAAAGCCCTTTCCTTCAACCAGACGATCTCGAGCAGTGGTGAGTTTACCCCACAGGAGCTTTGCGGTAACGTCCGAAGACAACTGTGCTTGTCACGGTTCCAGGCCTGGGGTGCCACGGCATCTGTGGGTAAAGATGCGAGGGTTCGGCTCGACTCCCGTGCCGGGCACAGGACGGTCCCCCAAATACCAGATGCATGGAGGTTGAGAAACCGTCTCCTAACCAATTCTGGAGGAAGGACCTGTGATTAGGTACTTCACATAGAAGTTCTGCTCCAGAACACGCTTTCGGTCCAGGTTGGAAACCCTGGCCTGACATTATCAGGCAAAGAATGGTCAAGGAGCAACTTCTGTGTGCCAAGGCCCATGCTGAGCACCCACAGGGCTGAAGGCCCAGCCCTAGCCCTCAGGAGCTTGAGCCCATTTCACTTCTTTAGGTTATTCTATTTGCCCCCCTGCCTTGTTTCAGAAGTTGCTCAGGCAGCAAGAACCAGGGATTGTTACTCGTATCATCCAAGAGTGAGGAAAGAAACAAGCACGTCAGCTCTGTGGATACAGATTCAGAGCAGTTCCTTGAGAGGGAATTTCACACAGGGCCCTACACAGAAGGATAGGCAATGAGATGGCAAGAGAGAGATTCTGGAGAAAGCTCGTGTCTTTGTCAGGAATTCTTGCAATTCAAGCAATGGAAACACAACCCAAAGAGGGTTTTTTTGTTTTTTTGTTTTTTTTCTAAAGAGGGTTTTAAAGGAGAGAATGAGAGAGAAAACTATCTTGGCTTATATAACTAAAAAGTTCAGGGTGATGTCTGCTTCAGATACAGCGGGATCCAGGAACACCAATGATGTTTTTGGCCTCTGAGCAGTCTCCATCTCTCAGCTCTGCTTTGCCTTACGTTGGCTGTATTTTCAGACACTCTTTGCTGTCATGGTGGCACAGGGGCCACTGCTGCCCTGGGCTGGTATCACCTTAGCTCAGCCACCTCAAGGCAATAAAGTCTTCTCCTATTCCAGAGAATTGAGTTCTGTTGGCTTTGATTGGCTCATGTGTCCATCCCTGAACCAATCACTGTGGCCAGGGACCTGGGAAGTTCTGATTGGCCAGTCCTGAGCCATGAGTCTACTCCTAGGGGGAGGAGGGTCAGCTCACCTGCTGCACACGGACATAGAGGGTAGTGATACCCCAGGGAAAATCAGAGCCTAATCTCCAGCAGAGGGCAAACGGGTGCTGGGGTGGGCCCAGACCACAGCAAATGTAGCGTCGAACGGTCCGCTCGCTTAATCTAACAAGGATCTTCTCAGAGCCTGGCGTCAAGCCCAGAAATGAATCTGGCACTTTCTGCCCCCTGGGAGGAGGGCAAGATATAAATAAGTGTAATTCAAAGCGCTATGTGATATGTCCTAGGAGAAAAAAACAAACAAAAGGCTATAGACATAGGAGGCACGGCCTTTAAATGCATCCCTGAGTTGTGATGAGAAAGGGCACCGGCTGGCAGGAATGGCTTGAGCAAGGCTGAGGAGGAGGGAAGGGACAGGGCATGTCAGAGGAACCAAAGGCAGCCTGCTTCAGTGGCCAGGAGCGGGATGAGGCCGCAGAAGTCGGGGAAGATGGTTCAGGGCCAGGCTAACCCAGCCCAGGGGTTCGGACTTTATCCAGGTGGCAGCAGGGAGCCATCAATGGTTCTAGAGCAGAACAGAGGAAGGGCTGAACAGGGACGGGCTGGAAGGGCAATCGAGCAGCGGCTGCAGTTTTCCTGGGACAGGTGCTGGGCGTCTGGACCAGGCCAAAGGCGGTGGGGAGTGCAGGCAGTGGCTTTCCTTTTCCACCCCCAAACACCTCAACTCAGCAACCCTTGCACTGAGCACAGCCTCTGCTCCCCAGGGCTGTGCCTTCCCTCACATCCTCATTACAGGAAAGGGTCCCACCAGCCTCCTGGTTATGTGACCAGAAGCCCCGGGAAACCCCAGACTCCTCTCTTTCCGCCCCTGACAGTGCCCCCAGCAGGCAACTCTGTGACTTCAACTTCCAAAATGGCCCTGGATGCCGTTTCTCCCCATTTCCGTGCCACCACTCTGGGCTGGGTCACTTGTCCCTGGTCCCCATCCTCGCCCTCACTGCCCACTCCGCAACCTGTGTATTCTCCCCAGAGCAGCCAGGGGGGTCCTCTAAAAGGACAGTGCTTCTTTGGTGACACGAATTGAAAAGGCAATTCCTGCGCTGTCTTGCTCAGAGCTCTCCAGGGGGGTCTCCACCACATTTCAAAGGAACCCCCAGATTCCCTGGCCTGGAGGACCCTCGGCCCCTTTGACCCTTCCCCTCCCCTGCTCACTGAGCTCCAGCCACACTGGCCTCCTCAGCCTTTGCACATAGGCCAAGCCATTCCCTTCTCAGAGACTTTTTCATTGTCTCTCGGGGCAGGGCACACAGTAGGTGCTCAATAAATGGGAGGAGACTGGAGGACCGGGAGACAGAGCCCAGAACCCTGGCAGTTGCCTGAGGACAGAGTGCAGGTCTGTGGGCAGACACCAAGGTTACCCAGCCACGCGAGCAGGCCCCCTCGCTGGTCCCCGAGGAAGGGAGCACAGCCACCCCGGCCCCACCGCCCGCATTTACAGAGCAGCCGCGGAGCCCGCCACATGTCCCTCGCCGGGCCAGGGAGTCAGGAGCGGAGGAGGAGCGAAGCCACAGGACAGAGGAAGCTTGTTCTTTGCCTGGGCCCCGATCCCCTTCTCCGGCTCCTGTCTCTCCCCCGGAAGTCAGGGATGCAGGGTGCAGAGGGGAGCCCAGAGCCAATGACCAGGTGGCAGGAAGCCGGACACAGGAGCTTGGGGGGCCACACCGCTCGATTGGTCTCTAAGTCTCGACTTTCATTCTTTCTTAGAAAGATGAGAAGGTCAGAAAGCCGCCTCCGCGACAAATAGGCTAGACTTGACAAATACCTGCCCAGGTGTTTGTCCTTGTGCCCCGGGGAACACACTGCGGGCCACCAGCTGGCTTTGCCCCCTGACCAGAGAGTTCTGTTTGCTGTTGTTGACAGAGGTGGGGGAATCCTAGGGGTGGTGCAATGGGGGTGGTCAGGCCCCAATACTGGGGGACGTCCTGAAAGAGCAGAGACCACTGAAGCCTCTGGATAAGCCATGGCCAGTTGGGGAAACTGAGTCACAGATCCCTCGCAGGGGCATGAAACCACCAGCTCCTAGCACCTGCCAGAGCCAACCTGTCTTCAAACCATGGAGACTGAAGACAGGAGACATCCGACCCAGGGAGGGCTAAGCAGATCGAGAAAGGAAGAACAAAGTGCAGAAAATGGAATGGGGACCCCAATTCCCAAAGCGGGCTAACTGGGCTTTCATGCTTCCAAATTCCCCACTCCTGGACCATTTCCCAGGGAACATGAATTATACTCCGGTTCCACTTACTATAAGTCAAGCCCTGCTCCACATTTTACATGTATCACCTGGTTTCATTCACGCAATACAAGTTCACTGGGCCCTGACCACGGGCAGGACACTAGTCTAGACCTTAGCAGTGAGCAAAACACCCAAACTTCCTGCTTTCATGGAAGTGACACTCCAGCGCCATAGCCAATAAATATAACAGGGGTGTGTCCACGGGGGTAAGTGTGTTGGAAAAAGAGAAAGCAGACATGGGTGGGTTATCGACTGCACACTTTTGAGGTCAGTGTGAACACCGGCCCCATTTGGCAGATGAGGAAAGTGGAGCACAGAGAGACTCTGTGACTTCCTCGAGGTCACACAGCTTTTAAGTGGCAGAGACAGGATCTGGACCCAAGCCCTCTGGCTCCAGAGTCCCCGTTCCCGAGAAGAGGAGGATGCCAGGTCCTTTGTCTTTAGCACAGACACCCCCAGAGCTTCGGGACAGGAAGGGACTTGGGGAGCGGCGGGCAGGCGAGGCGAGGGCAATGAGAGGGGGGCTCTGGCATTGAACCGGCTCCCAAACTTCCAGCCCTGGAAGGCATTTCTCCTTCCTGGGCCTCAGTTTCTACCTCTGCAAAATGGGGAGCTGGGCAATTCTTGCCAGAGTGGGGGCACCCTGAGGTCACGGCTGCGGGACTGCTTTGTGAAATGCGCCACAGTAGCCGCCCCCGATCCACTCTCCACCCACGGCTAGAGGCATCTCCAAAAGACTCCGCCAGACCTTGTCGCTCCCGCCTCAAGCCCTCCAACTCCACCTTACTCCGGAGGACCCGGCGGCCCCGCGGCGTCCTCCCCTCGCTCCCTCCGCTGCAGCGGCCCCGGTCCCCGGCAGCTTGTGCCTCCTGGCTCTCGTGCCGGCCACCTCCTCCACCTGAAAGCTCTTTCCTCCTGGGCCCTCACCCAAAGCCATGTGCTGCGGTCCCGGGTGTCGAGACCCTCCGGAGACAGACCCGGACAGGCCGGCTCCACACAGGGACGCGCTCCGCGGAGACCGGGATAACAGGGAGGCAGAGACACCAACAGCCGGCGACACCCGGGGAGACTACGGCAGATGCACTGGACCCCAGAAGCCACAGCCCTGCTCGGACACACCACAGTGTGCAAGACACGCGTGGGCCCACTCAGAGACAGTGTGAGAAACACACACCCCTCTGCGCGCGTGCGCACACACACACACACACACACACACACACACACACCTCCCTCGGGCGCCCGGAACAGCCCCATGCCAAGTGTCCTGGGACAGGGACTGCCCGCAGCCAGCCATGGCAGGAAGGTGTCTTGGAGAACAATGGCCCCCTCCCCCACCCGCCGCACAGACACAAGGAGCCATTGTCAGCGGGGCCATCCTGGCAGCTGTCCCTGCATGTGGGGCGGAAGGCAGGAGGCTGCCCAGGCCCACCTGCTCCCACCTGCCCACCTAGGGACCCTGCCTCCTCCAGAGCCTCCTGCCTGGTCCTGCAGACCTCGAGGGTCTTAGCCCCCTGGCCCACGTTCCTTCCCCTGGGGGCAGATAAACTCTCTTCAAGGGGCAGGATTCCAAGGCACAGGGCTGGGTGGACAAAAGTGTGGAACGTAGATCCAAACCCATATGTCATGTGACATTGGGCAGACGACTTTGCCTCTCTGAGCCTCGGTTTTCTCAACTAGAACATGAGATGATGCCCCCGGCGACTTCCGGGGTGGGGGGATGACACATGGGAGAGCGCACAAAATGCCAAGACAGCGAGTGCTGCCTGAGGTCTTGGGACCGTGGGCTCCAGGGCCTGCCTGGCTGCTTCCTTTCTCATGAGGCCTCGAGCACCGGACACCCCTCTCTGCACTATGGTCTTGTCATCATGGAAGGCGGGGTGACCACTGTCCCTCCCTCCGAGGATGCCGAGGGTTCTGGGAAACCCTCGCATAGGTGGCCCACGATGGGTCTCGCACACAGTAGGCACACAGACAGCACTGCCCATGACCATCATCGGACGTGGACTTGTTTACTCATTTATCCTTTCTTTTCGTTCGCGTGACCAATATTTTCTGTGTACCTCCTAGGGGCCGGGACTGGGACTACGTCACCCAGAAGTTACTCCGTTTCTCTAGGCCACAGTGGGCACCCCCCAGATGTGACTGAATGAGGGAAGGGAATTCAGTCCACCATCAGCACCACCAGGGACCTCGAGTGTCCTGGGTCTGGTCACGTGGCCTGGATCGGCCTCGCAGGGGCTTGTGACATCGGACCAGAGCTCTTTGTCTGCAAAACAGGAACCAGATTGCTGAGCCCTGCTCCACGGTCATGCCTGTGCTGAGGTCAGAGCCGGGCCGAAAGAGGGCAAGTGCCCCTCCGTGAGCCACGAGGATGCCAGGTCCCCGTTCCTTGTCACCCTTAGGTCTTGCTCCAGTGGAGCCTCCTGCAGGCCGCTGTCCCGCCTGCTAATCCCTGTTGTCACCCTCAGGTCAGTTCATTCAGGACCCTCCCAGCACTGACTTCCGATTGTGCATTTATCGGCGTGTCCGATTTATTATCTCCCCCTAAAGCAGGGTTTCTCGATCTCAGATGTTGGGGCCAGATCATTCCTCATCATGAAGTGCTGTCCTGTGCTCTTCAGGATTCGTCGAGCAGCCCCCCTGGCCTCGACCCACAAGATGCCCTCCCCTATACCGCCGTGACACCATGGATGCCGCCCAGCAGGGCCAGTGTCCCTGGGGGAGGGGTGAGCGTCCCGCCCAGACAGGTTGACTGCTCCAGGAGGGCAGGGATTGTGAGCTCTTTGGTTTCCTGCTATATTCTCTGGCGCATACGGGAAGCATTCAACGCATACTTGGCAAATGAGTCTTGAACAGATGAATTCCATGGACATGTGCTGTTCCCCTTTCCTGGGATGCTTTTCCATGCCTTTGGTGAACTCCTGCTCACGCATCGAGATCCTAGTAGGCAGCATATATGAGGAAAGTGAGCAGAGCAGGGACTGGGGTGAAGAGGAGAGGACCTACTATGTGCCAGTCTGAAAGGGGCCCCTGGCCTGCTCCCACCTTCCTTTGCCTTGCAGGGAGGTGGCCCCAGTCTGGCTGGTTCTTCCCATTTTTCAAGAGGCCAGAGGAAATGGATTTTATGTGAAATCTCCTCGTCCTTCAAATGCTGGCAACTGATTCACATTTTTAAAAATATTTCAAAGGCCAAAGCAAACATACCCCTGGACTGGATCTGGCCCGCGGGCAGCCTGTCAGCAAGGTCTGCTCTAGGTGGCATAATGGGTACTGTCACCTTCAAACATGATAAAGCGCTAGCAGACTGTTCTGAGACTCTCGCTCACAGCCCCTTTGCTGCAGCAGTGGTGGGAGGGGCCCTCACACAGCTGAGGCAACTCTGATGGGCAGAGAGGCGAAACCTGCAGCTCTAGGTGAGACCCACAGGCAAAGTCCAGCCCACCCTAGACTGGATTTCGTGGCTCCCAAATTCCTATATGCCAGGTCTAGGGAAGACCACACTCGTGTCAGGCCTGTTCCTCCCCAGCCTATTAGCTTCTCTCTGAAGTTAAAGCAGGGACATCGAGGCAGGGTTGGGCTTCACGGGACCTTGGCTGATCGTCTATTGGGCAGGCTCTGAGGGAGCCAGGAGACAGACTTCTCTGGAAAGTCCCTCTTCTCCAGGAACTGGCTGGGTGCCGGGGAGAGAGGACACCCGAGTCCCCTGGTCTTTGAGGCTCCAGCAGCTCCTTGTGTCTGCCCTTCCTGGGACAGAACTTCCCAGAAATAGGACATTGAAAAAGCCCCTCTCTGGGAACCCTGGGCCCCCTTGATGGGAACTGTGAGACTGCAGGGCAGGGACATGAACCTGGTCCCAAGGATCAATGTTGCCTGGAGACCTTTGATGCCAGAGCCAACTCCCCACTGCCCACAGCCCTCTCAAGGGTTTGAAGGGCCCCATCAGCCATTTCCCTCAGCCAGACCCTAACCGGCCAGGCCCAGGTCGAATCAGACAGCACAGTCATCATCCAGGAGGCCAGGAGCCTCACTGACAAGACTTCAGGGCCTCACCCTGCTGTGTGAGCTGAGGCAGGCCAGTTGGGCTCTCTGGCCTTGGTACCTTCTATGGCAGGAAGTCAGAGCACAAGGCACAGGGGTGGTGCCTGGAAGGGAAAAAAGGAAGTAACGTTTAATGAGCAAGTACTTGGTGCCAGTGCCGAACCATCTACGTCCATCTCTCTTCATCCTCCCCACATGACCCTGCACTTGTTCGGTCAACAAACATTTGGGGAACATCTACTGTGTGTCAGGCTCCAAAGAGTACATGGAGAATAACACAGAACTGAACTCTGTCCCCTTGGAGCTCAGAGTGTAGAGGGTGGGGAGTAACAAACTTCTAAAATTATAATGGTTAAGTAGCAGGGGGGAAATCAATGCAGGGTAAAAGGATAAAGAGTAATGGGGAGCCGTTTAAAAGAGGAGGTCAGAGCATGCCTCTCGAGAGGGGCATTTAAACGGACCTGGGGTAAAGGGGGTTTACCTGGGGGAAGTGTGTTACAGAAAGACAGAACAGCAAGTGCAAAGGTCCTGAGGCAGGGGTGTGTTTAGCATGTTTGGTGGAACAACAAGGAGCTCAGTATAGCCGGAGGGGAGGGAACAAGAGAGAAGAGAAGGAGATGAGGTTGTACGGGGGAGAAGAGAACAGATCATGTGGGCCTGAGTAGGCCACAGGGAAGATTGGTTTTTCTGCCAAGTGATGTGAGAGCCATTTGAGAATCCTGAGGAGAGGAGGGCCATGACCTGACTCGCTCCTATTGTCCCCATCATAGAGATGAGAAAACTGAGGCTCAGAGAGGTGAATTTACTTGCCCTACGTCACACAGCCAAGGAATGGCAAAGTTGGAATTTCAACCCTTCTCTGTGCGACACCCAGAGTCTTTCCATTTCTTTGACTGGCTCTGGTTCTGGCACAAGTCAGGGGGCCGATCAGGTGGGGAGGGAGAGACCCTCTCAGGGCCACTCTTTGTAGCCTCCCGCCTCTGCCTGTCGCATCCTTCTCTTTGCCGCTTGTGCCTTCTCCTTCGCCCTCAGACATCCTGTAGCTGTCCGGGGCCTGGGTGAGCTCCTGACATCTAAGGCCATCTCCTCCCATGTGCACATTGGATTTTCAGCGATGGACAAAAGGGCCATTCAAAGGATCCCAGCATGAATGGGGGGGCGGGGTGGCAGGCAAGGGCCTGGAGCCTGTGGAGTGGTGTGGCTCTGCCTCTAATTTGCAGAGTGGCCAGGGCAAGTCCCTGGCCCCCAGAGTCACCCTTGCTTGAAGGACAATCACTTTCTTTTTCTTGTAAAAGGAAGAGAAATTGTCAGCTCTTGGGTTTCACTCTGAGCTTGCCGATGTCTTTCCAGTAACTGAAGAACAAGGGGCTGGGCCACTGCCTGGAGCCTGCCTGCGGAGGCTTTGGGGGCTGCGGTCGATGCCACCTGGCCCCCCAGCTTCACCCTGCTCTCTGCACCCCTCCCGCCGCCTCCAATAATTGCGGTATTTGGTTTCCCTTCAACACCAAATGCGAAACTGGGCCGGAGGTAAGGCAGAAGGGAATCTGTGTGAATCTCTGAACTGTGGTTGAAGGAAGGTATTCTTGGGCGCCTGCCTGTGAGGGTGATGAACTTCTGGTGCTAAAAGCAGAATTGCTTTTCAGTAAATGCTATTACTCAAAAGGAAGTTGTCACCGCCACCGCCACCTCAAGCCTCTTCCAACGGCCACACTGTCTGTCGGCATGAGGGGTCTCTGCGGGGCTCCCAGGGACTCCAGCCAGCCCTCAGGGGAAGCTCTGGCTATCTCCCGCTGACTCCGGCCGGCTGTAGCTGAAGTTCAAGTGCCCATAGCCCGCCTCGGCGTCGTACCGCCAGGTGCCCCCTGTCTTCTGACTCAGCATTTCAGTTTCCAGGCTCACGTGGTCTCCACGGGGCTGAGCCCAACGGCAGGTGAGGTCAGGGGTCCAAGCAAGAGCCGTCAGTTGACTGGGTTTTGGGAACTCACCTCACTTAACACCTGTTTCCTCATCTCTAAAATGGGAGGGGGTGGTGACACCCCAATGCCCAGAGTCAAGCATAGTAATTGACCCTGGCAGATGCTAAAGAAATGGGAGGGTTATTATTAATAAGTGATTCTGGATTCCAATCACACAGACCAGGACTTTAGATCTCAGCTCCTCTCGACGATGTGCCTGATCCCGCACAAGTCCATTCGCCCCTGAGTCTCAGTTTCCTCCTGTATAAGGTAGGGAAAAGAGCAAGGCCTCCCGAGCAAGACTGTCAATCATCAGGCACACCGTCGTACGCAGCACCAGCCCGGCGCCTTCTCTTGATGGCCTGAGAGAGGCCAGCCCCTGGCGGTCCCTCCACCTGTCAGCCCTGAGAGGTAGCAATCCTGTTGGCTGAGCACCTCCTTGTCCTCCACAGCAACCCCTCGTGGGAGGGCCTCTCTGTGCTCAGCCTCTGACGGGTGCGGAGGCCGAGGCTTGGGTAGGTGAGAGGGCTGCGTGGCTGAGATTTGAAGCCAGGCTGTCCCACTGAGCAGCCACACACTTAACCACCACACCACGTCCGATGTTGGAGAGTCTGCTGGGGCCTCCAGGTTACCAAGACGCAGTTATATTCAGAAATGCACGGGTGCAGGGGCGCCCAGGGGGCTCAGTCGGTTAAGCATCCGACGCTTGATTTTTTGCTCAGTTCGGGATCTCGGGGTCGTGATCTCAGGGTCTTGAGATCGAACCCTGCATCAGGCTCCACACTCAGCGGGGAGTCGGCTTGAGGTCCTTTGCCTCTTCCTCTCCCTCTGCCCCTCCCCACCTAAAATAAATACATAAATCCTTAAAAAAAATAAAACGGAAGAAGAAGTGTATGGGTATAAAACATTGTATTTGTGTTCTTTATTAAATTTCTTATTCGAGACTATTGTAGATTCATGGGCAGTCCGTAAGAAACAAGCAGAGGGATCCCATGTACCCTCCCCTGGTTTCCGCCAATGATAACATCCTTCCCAAATTATAGAACCATAGCACCAGGATGTGGACGTCGATGCAGCCAAGATGCAGAACATTCCCATCGTACAAGGATCCCTCATGCTGTGTTTTCAGAGCCAAACCCGGGTCCCACCCCCCACCCCCGCCAGGACTGCTGGCAACCCCCTATCTAGTTTCCATCTCTAGAATGGTGTGAGTTCAAGAATGACACGTGAATGGCATCGTGTGGTACGGAGCCCTTCAGGACTGACTTTTGGCGCTCAGCATAATTCCCTAGAGATTTAGCCTCACCAGTGCGTGATCAATCTTTTGCTCCTTTTTGTTGCTGAGTGGCATTCCACTGTGCAGACGTACCACCATGCCCGTAGCTACTCACCATGAAGGGTATCTGGGTGGCTTCCAGTTTTTGCTTATCAGGGGTCGAACTGCCATGAACACTTGTGTACATGTTTCATTTCTACGTCCAGGAGTGCAGCTGCTGAGTCATAGGGTAGATTTTATGAAATCACATTTTCTAGGACATGGTACCATTTTACACTCCCACCAGGAAGGCGGGAGTGACCTCATTTCCCCAACCCTCGCCAACATTTTGCATTCTCATCATTTTTGGGTGTTGTCATTGGAACAGGTGTGTCACTGCCGTCTTCAGCTGCAAAGGTCCTGAGGGGTTTTCCGCGACAGCTACTGATGCTCACCACCTTTGCTTGTGCTCACGCCCATCTGGGTATCGTCCGCAACAAAACGTCTTGCCCTTTGCTCGTGTCCTAACTGGATTCTTTTACTTGCTGGGTTTTGACAGTTCTGGATACCTAAATACCAGTCCTCGGTCAGATATGTGGTTTGAAAATATTTTCCCCCATTCTGCAGCCTGTCTTTTCATCTTTAAGAGGGTCTTTCACGGAGCAAAACTTTTGATTTTGAGGAGGTACCATTTATCAATTTTTCCTTTTATGAATTGTACTTTTGGCATTCAGATCTAATAGCGTTTGCCTAGACTTAGACTTAGATTCCGAGACTGATTTTCTCCTACTTTTTAAAAAAATAAATGTTGTATAGTTTTATGTTTTACATTTCAGGCCATGATCCACTTCGAGTTAATTTTTCTATAAGGCATGAGGGGCCTTCATTGGACCAAGCTTCTTTTCTCTCTGCCAACGGATATTAATTGCTCCAGCACTGTTTAAGGAAAAGGTTATCCTTTTCCCAGTGAATTGCTTTTGCACATATTTGTGTGGGTCTATTTCTGTGCCCTCTATTCTATCCCACTGACTGCGTGTCTATCCCTCTGTCAATACTACACTGTCTTGATTGCCATAGCTGTGTAGTTAAGTCTTAATGTTTTGTAGAATGAGTCCTCCCGCTGTGTAGAAAATTGTAAATCCTATTTTAATTCATTGATAAGTGGTGTGGCAAAGCTCTGTTCTTCAACTTATTCATTTAAAAAGAGAATACTGAAGCAGAGATGGCCAAGTGCCCACCAAGGATTCATGTTCCTCCTCTAAAGTGCAGAGAGGTAGGGAAGTAGTTGCCCAGCCAGGGGACTACATCTCCCAGTTGGCTTTGCACCTGCATGGACCCATGTGACTAGTGCTGGCCAATGGAATATGAGGGGAAATATTATGTATGTGTGTCACTCTGGGCTGATGCGCACCTTCTCTATCCTCTCTCCCCTGTCTGGCTGGATGTTGATCCCCAGGGTAACCTTAGGAGGTACCACATCAGCCTCCGTCAGTCAGGATACCTGAGTAACTAGGTGAAACAGAGCTTTTCCTCCCTGTGGCCATCTTGATGAACAAAAATGTCTGCATTTATGAGTGAAATGTTACAACTCTCCTAAATTTTAAAGTTTAAACAATACAACTTATAAAATGCCCATCCATGTACAACTTAAAACCATTTCATATACCCCCAGTGCATTCACAGTTTGGGAAACATATACATATTTTTAAAGATTTATTTTTTTTATTCTTAGAGAGAGAACGTGCACACAGGCACAGTGGGAGTGGAGGGGGGTGGGCAGAGGGAGAGAGAGAATCTCAAGTAGACGGCCTGCTGAGTGCAAAGCCCCACAGTACACTCGATCTCATGACCCTGAGATCATGACCTGAGCCAAAATCAAGAGTCAGACACCCAACCGCCTGAGCCACCCAGGCGCCGCAAGGGAAATATATATTCTATATATATTCTATATATTCTATATATTCTATATATTCTAACATCACGGGGTGGATGTTAGTTCACAGTCCTGGTACAACTAGAAAACCAGAGGCCCAGACAGGGAAGGGATGTACCCACTGTCACACAGCAAATCTAGGACAGAGCCCAAGTGATTCCACTAGTTAAGTATAAGGGATTTCCACAAAACTTTGATTCCTTCTTTTAAAGGACAGATGAGTCTGAGCGTATGTCAACCCAGACTCCAAGTGAATGGTTATAAAAACAAATCATAATTAATAATTCCTTGCGAGGCCGGTCAGAGAGTTTGCAGGGCAAGGCGGCGCCTCCAAGCGCTGTTTTTGGGCAGAAGTAGTTTTAAGACTTCCTGCCGTTCAGAGGGGCTGGGGGAACAATTTAAAAGAGGCCTAACAAACACGGCTTATGCAGCTATGATCCCTGAAGTGAAGCTCTCACATCCAGAAGCCACTCAGCCTTTATGATGTGTGGTTTCTCTGTGTGCTGAGGTGATAGGAAAAAAAAGACCACGAGGGATTTATGGGGAAAAACAACATCAGCAACACGAATTCCTTGCGGAACCGGGTGGGTCAATTCTTTGCAGTTGTGGAACTAAGAGGGGTCAAAAGGCATCAAAGAGAGTAACTGTGGAGGAGGCAGGACGGGGGCAGCCCAGGGCTCTGGTGTCAGACTCGCAGACCCCGATATAAGCCTGTTCTTCTCCTGAACAGCTGTGAGTCCTCAGCCATGGACTTTGCCACCCTGTGCCTCAGTTTCCCCGTCTATGAAATGGGGATTATAAAAGCACCTACCACCTAGGGGCTATCTGAAACTAAAGCAAGGCAATGCAAGTAAAGCTCTTCACACAGGTCCTGGCACACAGTAGGCCCTCAACATAGGCTTGCCCTTATAACATCATTACTGGAGAAATTACCCTTTGGAGACGAAGAATTGGGACAATTGTACCCCTGTGTTCTGTGGTCCGCAGCCCTGGCTTTGCATTTTTAAACATACTGGTTCCTAGGAGCCAGCCCCTCAATGGTGCTGCAGTGGCCTGGGGTGGGGGGTGGGCCGCAGCTAACCAGGTGACCCTGGCTGGCGTGAGAGGTGTGTGAACCCCCACTTCAGGCACAACACTGTCTTGCGGTGGGGCTTAGTCCATTTACATCATAAGGTGACAAAACATTGGTTTGCTTTTTTCCATTTTTCACTCAGTGTGGTTTGTTTTTTAAGCTTTAACCATGTGGCTGTGAGATGTCTTAGTTCACTGCATACAGTTGCTAATTTTTGCATCCTCGAAAGTTCCCTCAGCCTCTCCCCCAGCGCAGACCCTTGCTCACCCCCTCCCCCACCACCTTAGCCTAGGACCTCCTGACCAACTCTCTCCAGTGACTGCCCCTGGCCTGAGGGAATTTCCCTGAGACTTCAAATCATCAGGAAGGTTGAAACCAGCTTCAACAACGGAATCAGAATCTCAGGGGTGGGGCCCCAGCCACGGAAGGTTTTCAAATGCTCTCCAAGTGATTTGGGGGAGGAGTTATAAGGATTGAGACCCTCTGGCTCAACCAAAATCTCCATGGCAGAGATGGCAAGAAACTGCGAGGGAAAGGATGCCGGGGAGCTGAAAACATAACTTCATTCCCTCTGCCTGTACATTTCTGATAACATTCAGGCCTGTGGAGACACAGATGTGATCACCAGAGTTAATTTCAGAGAGGCCAAGAGAATAGAACTCAGGACTTTGCAACACCAGTATGAGCTTAACCCCCAAGATGTACTCCCTGCCTTCAAGCTGTTCCCTCCTCAGTGGGGCAGGCAGGGGTATAAGAGGGTAATTCCAATCACTATGATAAAGGCAAATATTAAAGTGCATGGGAGCAATGGAGTGAAGCCGTTGGCTGATTTGGGGGGAGGGGCAGGGTGGAAGATGGGTTTTGAAGGATCAATAGGAGTCTGCTAGAAAAAGATCAGGGACTGGTAAACATCTGTAGCAGATGCTCTTGCTGCCCACCCACGTTCCCTAGATGCTCACTCCTACTTGCTGCAGATAGCTATGACTCTGCTTGAGAGATGTGGTCTGGCTGTGGCCATGCGCGTGGTCACAAGTTCCAGAAAGTTGATGTCCCAGGAATTGGCCTTTAGTTGATGATTAATGGGGGGTTGAAGGACACGTAGCCAGTTTCCCCACCCTTGTTTGGAATAACTCTGGGGTGTATGTTCTACACTGGCTCCTAGAGCCCCCCAGTGGCTTTGAGGACTAGCTGCCCACAGTGGTGACTGGTTGGACGTTTTATGTGCTTCCTCCCTGTCTCCCTTACCCACCTTGCTGTTATGGGTGCTTCCTTGGATTACCTCCCAAATATACTCCTTGCTCTTGAATCCTGTCTCAGGGCCTATTTGGGGGAGAACTCAGACCAAGACATCATCCTTGGTGGAAAGGACAGCCTATGCAAAGGCAGACAGAGGCAGGAAACCACATGCTATGGGCAGAAAATTACTAATAGCTCAGGGCAAGGGGTGAAATTAGAAGAAGAGACTGAAGAAGCCAGAGACACAGGCAGGAAGCAGCTGCGTGGGCCTCAGCGGCCACACCCAGGACCCAGACTTCTTCCATGTCCCCTGCTCTGGCTTCGGGAACTGGGCTCCGGAACACACAGGGCAACACGCTGATGGTGGAGTTTTCTCAAGGATGTCCTGGTGAGGCTGGCAGGCTTGAGGGTACCAAATTCTCCAGTCATTGCTGCAGTGAGCCACTAGCCTTCGCGTTTATTTGACTAAGATGCAATTCTGCCCCGGACAAAGGCAACAGGGAAACTGACAAAAGGCCACTGTCTTTGATTGGCAGAGACAGGCCAGCTGGGTAAGAGCTGCCCATCCAGTTTGGTTTCCAACTGGGAGTGCTAACGAGGCTTAGTTTCCTTCTCTGTGCAAGGGGGACTGTGACGGCAGCACCCTCACGGGACTGCTGCGGCTCCAAGCAAGGGCCCCTTCTCTCGTCTCCTGCCCGGTGGGGACAATCTGAGGGACAAGAAACACTGTCCCAGGTTGTCCCCAGAGAACCCAGAGCCAACTTCATCTTGTAGCTACCCACCACCTCCAAAGCTGCAGGCTTTCCAGAAGATTCCAGGTCGGAATCATCTCTGTGCCTTGGCCACAGTGCTCCCACCACAGCCCCATCATGCCCAGCTCCACTGTGGACCCCAAGAGCCCCAGGGCCCAACTTGACAGGTTAAGCCTCAAAGTTAAGTTGCAGCAACTCACTTGCCGGCTGACTTGCCAGCAACTTCCTGCCCTGGGCTATAAAGGAACTAGGCAGGGGAGGGAGAACAAAGGCTTTTGTTTACCCACTCTCAGAGAAAGGCAAGAAACAGGGACTCCTGCCCAATCCTGTGGAAGCCCCCAGAGCTGCCTGCTCAGGACTAGAGCCAGAGGAGGCAAGTCAGAACAGTCAAGTGGGAGACCCAGAGCCCAGGGGTGAGAAATAATGCTGGAAGAAATGGGCACTCATTCACCCACCCATTCACCCATCCATCACCCATCCATCCACCCATCACCCATCTATTCATCCCTCCATCACCCACCCACCCATTATCCATCTATCCAATATTCATCCATCCATCACCCATCCATCCACCAATTACCCATCTCTCCATCCATCACCCATCCATCCACCCATCACCCATCTATTCATCCCTCCATAACCCACCCACCCATTATCCATCTATCCAACATTCATCCATCACCCATCCATCCATCCATCACCCATCTATTCATCCCTCCATCACCCAACCATCCATTATCCATCTATCCAACATTCATCCCTCCATCACCCATCCATCCACCAATTACCCATCTCTCCATCCATCACCCATCCATCTACCCATCACCCATCTATTCATCCATCCATCCATGTATCCATCCATCCATTCCACAAGCACATATTGAACATTATGGGGGGCCAGGCTCTGGGTAGGGCACTGGGGAAAGAGCTGCAAATAAAGTCCCTGCTCTCAAGGGGCTGATATTCTGGGCAGGGAGATGGACAATATACATTATACATGTACTATAATGACCGAGAAGGTGAGAAGTGCTAGGCAGAGAAATAAATCAAGATAGGAAGAGTTATCGCAGGGCTACTGTCAATGGAGTGGTCGAGGAAGGCAAGAAAGAAGTGACGGACCAGATCTGGTAGGGAAACACCAAATGCAAAGGCCCTGGGCAGCAACTGGGACTGGCATGTTGGAGCAGCAGCCGAGAGGCCAGAAGCCTTCATGAAGGGAGGGAAGCGGGTGGAGGGGAGTAGGAGGATAAATCTGGACGGGTACCGGGAGCGGGGAGACCTGGCTCCAGCTCTGGCTCTGCGCAGTCAGGGAACGGCTCCTTTCCCCCTCTAGACCTCGGGGTTCCCATCTGTCTAATGAAGGCCTAGGTAGGATCATCTTTGCCCATCTGGGGCTCTGTCATTCCAAAAAGATGTCCTTCTTCTTGCCTTAAAAGGTAGAGGAACAGGATCTAGACTCTTTGCCAAGGGTAAAGAACACAGGCTCTGGAGTCAGGTATTGAATCTCTTTGCGCCCCAGTGCTCCCAGTCATAAAACGGGGATAATAATAGCCTCTCACAGGCTCTTACCAGGAGTTGATGGGGTGGTGCAGGGAAAGTGTCTACTCTGGGCCCCTTCCCTAGGTGCCGTTAAAATTTGGTAAGACGGTAGCGGTCATTTTGCTGACCCTCCAACTCAGAGACAAAGAGTGTGAGGCCCTCAGATGGCCCTCTGCAGTGCTGCTGGCCTTGGCTTACGGAGCGAGGCCGGCAGTCTAGGGGCTGGGTCTCCACTGCCCGGTTCAAATCACAGGGAGACTGCTGGAGAGGAGGATGGATAAGCCCTTCAAGCAGCTCAGAGGCCTCCATCCCGGATAGGCGGCTCAGCACCAGCACAAAGTTCTGCTTGGGGCTGGCAGCAAAGGTTCCCATCTAGCTCTGCCACATCTACACTGTGGCCTTGGGCTGTCCTTTTCCCTCTCTAGCCTCAGTTTCCAAGTCAGAAGCATTGCTCAGGTTCTCATCCTACCCCATTTGATCTGTTCCGACGTCAGGGCCTTTGCACTTGCTGAGTTGCCCTGCTCTTTCCAAAGCCAGCTCCTTCTCCTTCGGGACTCGGCTCAAATGTCACTTCAGAGAGGGTTTCTCTGATGATCCAATCCAGCATAACCCCATGTCCACGTTCATCCTTTGTCTCTAAATGTGGTTCACCTAGCTTCGGAATACTCCTTAAAACTCTCTGAAATTATCTGTTCATTTCTTTGTTTACTTCCTTTTTGCCTGACTCCTCCCACAATAGTGTCAGCTCCACAAGGATAGAGATTGCAGAGACTGCCCATCTTATCCACTGTATCTCTAGCAACACGGAGCTCGGGAAATATTTGGTGAATGAATAATGCGGATTTAATGATTCCTTTGTTTTTCTTTAAAAGTTTCCCCACTTAAAATAATTGATTCCAACGGGGTGCCTGGATGGCTCAGCTGGTAAAGCAACTGCCTTCGGCTCAGGTCATGATCCCGGAGACCCGGGATCAAGTCCCACACCGGGCTCCCAGCTTCGCGGGGAGTCCACTTCTCACTCTGACCTTCTCCCTTCTCATGCTCTCTCTCTCTCTTTCTCTAATAAATGAATGAATAAAATCTTAAAAAAAATTGATTCCAACGACAGGATTAACACTTTAATCACACTCTCCAAATTTTTCTTTACTATTACAATCTATGGCTAAGATTCCCTTTGACCATCCTGGATACTCCCCAGGGCGGCCATATAACTAGGTTATATGGCCTTCCATCCTTCCAGACTTCTCTCTGTGCATTTACACACCTAGAAATGTGTAATACTGTTATTGACATTGGGGGTGTCTGTGCGTGTGTGCACATGTGTGTGTGCACGTGTGTGGATAAATGGTAGGTCTGACAGGGCTCAGAGTAGGACTCAAAATAAACAACTCTGAGTAACTGGCCTGGTTCAGTTTTATGTGTCTACCTAGCTCGGCTATGGTTGCTTGGCCATAGTTTAGGCTAGTGTTCAGCCAAAACACTAGTCTAAATGTTGCCGGGAAGGTGTTCTATAGATGTAATTAACATTTATACTCCGCTGACTTAAATAAAGGAAATTACTGACAGTAATGTGGGCGAGCCTCATCCAAACATTTGACAGCCTCGAGAGCAAAAACTGAGGTTTCCTGGGGAAGGAATTCTGCCTCTAGAATCTAACCTAGAAATCCTGCCTCGGTTTGCAGCCCGCTGGCCCGCCCTACAAATTTCAGACTTGCCAGCTTCCACAACTGCTTGAGCCAGTTCCTTAATTCCTTCTTTGATCTTGTTTGCCGGGAGAACCCTGGCTGATATGGTCATTTACACAGAGAAATAATCGATTAAAAGGAGTTTGGGGGGAAAAGGACAATCAATGCAATAGACCCAACGGGCAAAGACTTGAACATTTCACCAAAAGACTTGACAGATGACCAATAAACAGGCTAAATAAGATAAGTGCTAAATAAAAAGGTGCTTAATTAACATCATTAATCATCAGAGAGACGCCAATCAAAGCCCCAATGGGATACCACTCACTATACCCTCACTAGGAGGGTTGAAATGAAAAAGATGAGAAAATACCAAGAGCTGATGATGATGTGGAGCATTCAGAAGACACTCTTACGCATGACGGGGAAGAATGCAAAATGGTAGAGGGACTTCAGAAAACAGGTAGCTTGCAATAAAGTGAGACATGCATTTATGATGTAAGCCAGCAACTGGTCTACACTCAACAATAATGCAGACAGATGTTCACCAAAGACATGCACAAGAATGTTCATGGCATCTCTCTTCATAAATAGCCCCTAACGAGAAATACCCCTCAGTAGGAGACTGCATGGAAGAACTGAGTCACATCCAGACACTGGAATATTGCCCAGCCATGAGAATGAATGATCTGTAACTCAATGCAACAACATGAATGGATCTCAAAGTCACTAACATGGAGAGATAGGGCCAAACACATACTTCTTGATTCCACTTACGTTAAGTACGAGAAGTAGACCCACTACCCTTGGTTACCCTTGCAGAAGTCATGACTGGAAGAAGGCACAAGGGGACTGGAATGTCCTGTTTCTTCTTCTTTTTTTTTTTTAATATTTTTATTTATTTATTTGTCAGAGAGAGGGAGTGAGAGAGAGAGGGAGCACAAGCAGGCAGAGTGGCAGGCAGAGCAGGCAGAGGGAGAAGCAGGCTCCCCGCTGAGCAGTGATCCCGATGCAGGACTTGACTCCAGGACTCTGGGATCATGACCTGAGCCAAAGACAATGGCTTAACCGACTGAGACACCCAGGCGTCCCTGGAATGTCCTGTTTCTTGACATGGGGTTGGTCACACAGTTGTGCTCACTTAGGAAGATCCACCAAGTTATCACTTATGACCTGTGCATTTTTCTGTATGTATGCTATACTTGAGGGAAAGTTCAAATTAAAATAGGAGATTGGAGGAGGCCAAGAGGGTGGGAGAACCAAGTTTCAAGATCAGCAGGGACAGTGCCCCATATCATAAATTGTGGGTCAGGCAACACATCTCCTCTGCCACTGGACTCTCCCTGCTTCCAAGTCTGGGTGGGCATGTCAGATTGATGGAACTCGGGTCACGTGACCACCCCTTAGATACAAGGGAGGCTGGGAAAAGTGGGCCCCTTGCAGGTTTAGCATCAGTGGTAGAGGTGGGTGGGCTCTGCCTCAAAAGAGTCCTCAGACTACTGCCAGGGGCTTCACCCTCCCCCAATCAATGGATATTTAGGTTGTTTCCAATAACCATCTTGACACATGGTCCTTGTGCCTGATGTTTCTCTAAGGGGGAATGCCAAATGATGGAATTGCTGAGTTCTAGAAAATATGACTTTGTAGTTTTACTGGATGGTGTAGAATTGTCTTCCTGAGAGGTCCTTTCTACTCCTCCCACCAGCAGTGTATGAGTGTGGCCATTTCCCCCACAGTCCCCTGAACACTTTACATTATCAAATCTTTTATTTTTTGTCAGCCTAAGGGGTGGAAAATATTATCTAATAATTTTTTAAATTTGCATTTGCCTGATTATCATCAAAGTTGAATGTCTTGCATGTTTATTTACCACGTATATTTCATTTCCCATAAATTGCCTGTTACCCCGGACCACCTCATTATTCTAGTGGATCAGTTTTTTTTTTCTTATTGTTTTGCAGAGACTCTTTATATATTATGGAAATAAATCATTTGTCAATATTTATGTTGCAAATATTTTTACCCAGGTTGTCATTTGTCTTTTAACTTTGGAGTAACCACATGCTGTTCCCCCAGGCTGACTTCTCTGAGTCTGGGAAATAGACGTTGAGAGGAAGAGGTGGGGATCAAAAGGAAAGGGGATGTTTCTGTCCTTACCCCATTTTGTTCCCACTAGCCCTGAGTACATTTTGTAATATCTCCACCAGTCATCCTTTCATTTCCTTGTTCTTGTCACCAATAGGAAATAGTATTAGAGCCCTAGCCATAGGACTTCCTAACTTTCACTTTACGATTTTTTCTCTCCTAGCGAGAAGATTATAGAACTTGATGCATAGAAGAATCATTCTCAGGGCCCTTAGCATTCTCAGTGTCCCTGGTGGGGAGGCAGCGAGGCTGAGCACCACTCACAGGTATCATTCATTCATTTATTGACTGTATGAATAAAAGAATTAGATTAATCTTGGGAATCTGCAAACTGCTTCAGAAGCTGCCAAGAGTGGGTAAATGGGCACATGGCGTCTAGGGCATGCGGTGAGCAAATGGCCTGGAGGTGAAACTGGGCGATGACTGAAATTATCCTTGAAAATCCTTTATGTTGCTCGTAAAAGGGCAAGAGAACATGGTTTGGTGAAGAGAAATACACGTATAATGCACAAAGTCAGGGGTCGGCAAACTACAGCCCTTGGGCCAAATCTGGCCCTCCACCTGCTTTTGTATATAAAGTTTTATTGGCACACCGCCACCCCATTAGTTTCATATTATCTGTGGCCGGTTTCCAGTTTCCACAGCCGAGCTGAGCCCTTGCAACACAGACCACATAGCCCATGAAACTTAAAACGTGTATTGTCTGGTCCTTTACAGAAAAAGTTTACCAACCTCTCAACTAAGTACCACAAAAGTCATAATCAAGTTAGAATTCTATAGTATTTTTAGATACATAGAGAAATTTAAAAAATGATTAAAATAATATTTGGCCAACCATGTACAGCCAAGTCTTCCTGAGTTAAATGCTACTGCCTAGCTCAGTAATCTTATTAGCAAGTTACTTTGTGCCTATCGACCTCCCTCAATTTTCTCATCTGCAAAACGGAGGCGATGACAGTACAGCCCTCACAGGGTCGTATGAGTATTAAGTGAGTAAAGAAGATTCTTACAGCAGTGCCTGGCCCATAGTGAGTGCTATGTAATTACTTGCTATTATTATCCTCATTGCTGCACACAGACAAGTCTGGATCAGTATTGTGACACTGGTACCTCCCAGCTGTGTGACCAAGAGCACATGGCGTCCTTTCCCTGGGACTCAGCTCCCCGTCCATAAATGGGACCACAGTGGTTCCCGTCACTTGGAATTGCTGCAAGGGCTGTGCTTAGCATAACATCTGGCACACAGTAGGCATTCAGCATGTTAGCTATTATTGCCACTGTTCGCATTATTCTGACTTCCCTTCTGACCCCAAAACCTCTGCACCGTCTGGAACTCAGCCCTCCTCCCACTGTCAAAGGCAGGTCACGACTCTGGACCCGCTGTGTACCAATACTGACCGTTCCACCCAGCGGCTGTTTATTTAACTGTCCTCTTAAGTAACTCCCCAGCCATCAAAGGGCTGTTTACAAACCCCACAATTAGCCTTCCTGGAATAACAAATAAACAGAAACCTAATTAGGCGTGTTTCTCCTGGCTTAAGAGACAGTGATCTGAAGGCTTGGGCATAGCGGCCATCAGTTAAATAAACATTTGTGGGATGTATGGATGAATGATATGTGGAGGGATAGACGGGTGTGTGAATGAATGTATGGGTGGGTGGATGGATGGATGGATGGACTGAAGGGTGAATAGATAAAAGGATAGGGTGTGGGAGGGGTGGAAAAATGGGGAGGCAGATGAATAGGAGGACGGGTGGATGGAAGTGTGGATGGACAAATGGAAGGGTGAATGGAAGAGCTAGACAGAATCACGGAAGGAGGGGCAGGTAGACGTGTGGATGGTGGGTGAGTTAGTGGATGAGCAGATGGATGAATAAACGAATGGATGGGTGGGAGGGGTGGCATTAGTAGGATGCTGGGGAGAGGGGGTGGTGAGAACCGAAGTCCTAGGCTCTGTCTGACCTCTGGGTCCTGCCCTGTTCTTCACTGAGGTGCTACGTCACCACCCAGTAGAAGGGACTCTGGCCTCGTGGTGTCAGAATAATCCTGGGTTAGAATTCAGCCTCTACCACATCCTGGCTCTGCCAACTTGAGCAAATCCTGCTCTTCTCTGGGCCACAGTCCCATCCTCTGTAAAACGGATGTTGGTAACTGTTGCCCCAGTGCCCAGACCATGGCCCCTGCTTCGTATGTGTCAATTCCCTTTCAGGGGCTGTCGGTGGATGGCCCAGCCCCTGTGTTCTGAGGATTCACCTGGACGGAGGAACTGAGGGCCAGCCTGTGCTGGTGGCAGGAAGGGGCACTGACACAGAGCGCAGGGCCCGCATCGCCTCCCTCCCCCGTTCCCCGGATTCCAGCCTCAGGGCCCCCACCCTGTTCTCCTGATCTGGTGGGTGAGTTTGCCATCCAGACTGCCTAGATTCAAATCCTTCTTCTGCTTACCAGCTGGAAACCTTGGGCTAGTTACTAAGCACTCCGTGCCTCGGGGAAATGAAAGTCTCTACCTCGTAAGATGACTGTGATGGTTGAATGAGTTAATACAATAAAGTTTGCAGGACAGTGCCTGGCCCACAGTACCCACGGCGACTCTGCTATTATTGGTGCATAATAGCTATTATTAGTGGGGTAAATAGTATTATTCGTATATTAGTATTAACTCTCCCACTACCCCCTTTACCCTTCTGGCTCAAGCAATCGCTAACATTTCCCAGCAGGAGACAGCCTTCAGGCCAGGCTGGAAAGGAACAGAAGGGCTCCCGGCAGAAGGCCGCTGCTGGCCAAGGCACAGTTTGGGCAAAGGCGCAGAGTGGGTAAGCTCCCTGGGAGCAAAGGCTGGAGCGTCTCTGGCCAGAAGGAGGTGCGACTTCCAGTGGCAGAGGCTGGGCGGGGTGAGGTGAGTCAGTGTTTGGCCCAGCCAGGCCCTAGCAGCGCTGTTTCCCATCAAGGGGCCGGGCGGGGCGGCTGCGGCTCCCTCTGGCCAGGGGTGAGGGTCTGAGTCAGCCCAAGTCAGGTAAGTGGAGGAGGACGTGGGGCTTTCCCATCGGCACCCTGGAAGCCCGTGCAAGCAGGTCAGGGCCACCTCCCGTGACAAGTAAGCAGAGGCCTCAGCACGAGATAGAGTCCGGGTGCAGCCTACCTCCACAGCCGACCCCAAAACCCAGAGTCCAGAAAGAGGCCTGGGAGCTTCTCCTTTGCCCGAGACTGGGGACGGGGTCCAGAGACTCAGCGTGGTCCTTGCCTCAGAAGAGAGGTTTGGAGTCCAACAGGACCTGGGCAGCCAGGGAAAGCCTCCCTGGCCAGAGGGCATTTGAACAAGGCCTGAAGGAGGTGAGGAAGTGAGCAGTGGGGGACATGCGAGGAAGAGTGTCCTCAGCGAAGGGAACAGCAGGTACAACGGCCCGGAGGAGGAGGCCTGGAGTCTTAGAGCGACGGCAAGGACACTATCATGGCTGGAGCCAAGACGAGGGAGACGAGGCGTCGGTGACGGGTGGGGGACTTACAGGACAGGGGCAGACAAAGCCGGGCCTTCTGGGCCATGGGGACAACTTTGGTTTTTACCCTGAACGAGGTGGGGGCCCTGGCAACATCCCGAGCTGGGGAAGGACAGGATCTGACTTGGGTTCTGCTGAGATCCGTCTGGCTGTGTATGGAGAATGGACTGAAGGTGGGAGTACAGGACATGAGCCAGGAGACCAGGGAGGAGGTGACCGCAAGAGTCCAGCTGAGCAATGAAGGGGGCTGGACCAGGGTAAGGGCAGTGGAGGTCGAAAGAACAGGCAGGATTCTAGGAATTCCTTTGGGCATCAGTCAACACGCCGTTCTGGGGAACCTACTGTTGGTGCGCCCCACGGGTGAACTAGGGATACAGAGCTCCTGAAGGCTGAGCCCGTGCTTGTGGTTCCGGAAACAGAAGGCAAATACATGCAATTATGGTGTGATCAATGCTTGACCGACTCGGCCCCAGGCCCTGTCCACATACTTTCTATGTATGGAGTTACTCAATCTCGTGAAATAAGAACTGCACGAACCCCCATTTTAAAGACGAGGAAGCCGAGACCCTCTTGGAGAGGTTACACCACGTGCCCAAAGTTAGGAGCCTCCGCCCTGCAGGGAAGCAGCTGGTCTGGGTGTCGCGTCTGGGGCCGAAGGGCTGCGGGGCTGGGCCCACCTGACCACTCCGGGCACCCCCTGGACCTCTGGAATCAGGAGGGCTTCCTGCAGAGGTGAGGCTTGGCCTGAGTTCCCAGGGACGGGCAGGTTCTGTCCGTGAGCAGAGAGGGCATTCCAGGCCTGGGCACGGCACGAACCCAGGCCAGGAGGTGAGACCGATCCTCTTAGCCCGGGACTTCCACACCTCACTTAAAAGGCATCTTTAAAGACATGAGTACCTTGTATTAAGTAAACTCGATTTTTTTTTTTATTTTGGCTTGGTTGGTTTTTTAAAAACAATTTACTGAGGTAAAATCCACGTAACATCAAACCAACCCTTTCAAACTGAACGATTCCGAGGCATTCGGTACTTTCGCAATGTGGAGCAACCACCACCTCTAATGGGTTGCAAAACATTTTCGTCACCCCCAAAGGAGACCCTGCACCCATCACGCAACTGCTCCCAATTCTGTGAGCCCCCCACCCCAGGCTGCTTTCTGTCTCCATGGAGTCATCGACTCTGAATGCCTCATTCTTCTTATAGCATGTGTTAGTAAAATGATGGTTATTTTTATTTATTTGAGAGAGAGAAAAAGTGCTTGTACGAGCACGAGCAGGGGAGGGGCAGAGTGAGAAGCAGGCTCCCCGCTGAGCAGGGAGTCCGACCCGACCGGGGCTGATCCTGGGACTCCAGGATCATGACCTGAGCCAAAGGCAGACACTTAACTGACTGAGCCCCCCAGGCACCCCGGTAAAATGATTTTTAAATGATTTGTATTACAACCAGAAAGGGAAAACAAGTATTCATTTCTACAGATGGAAAGTAACCTTAAAAACAATGATCACAAAACAGCATGATTAAATTCCAGCTGGATCCTGCGGCTGCCAAGGGCTCTGGGTGGAGGTCTGCTCTGCCTCCTAAAGGCAGGTGAGCGAGCTCGGAGGCGGACTTGAGGCCCAGCAGCACCCACACGAGGCTCTTCCGTGGGCTACTCAGAAGAATCAAAGAGAACTGCAAAGGGAAGGACATCCTCGGGGCCACCTGTTACCTAACTCATCTTGAATTGGGACTTCGGACATTTTCAGGGTAGACATGGGGTGTGGGGTCCCTGAGGGTGAGTCTCCTGAGTGCCCCTGCAGGTAGATCAGAGGGGAGGGCTAATGACAGGGACCCTAATGGGAAGCCAGTGCCCCAGCCCGGAGGTAATCTGAAGACCCACCCTCACGATCCATGCTTTCCTCTTTCCAAAGCCTTTCCCATCCATTAGGCGGCACAGGGGACACCTGGGTCAACTTTTGAACTCATGATGTATTTACTCACAGCTCTGCCCGTGCCATCTATGCCTTTGTTGTATGGTCTAATGTTTGCCCCAACAACTCCTCTCCTCTTGGGTTTTCTTTTTCAGAACTGTCTTGCCCATCTTGGCAAATTTACTCCTTCCTGGGACTTGAGAACATACCCTGTGAACAGACAGCCCTAGAGATGATAGACCCCGAGTCACAAAGGGCTTCACGCCTCCTGGTCCAAGAGTCCCAGGGGCACAGGGCAATGTTGGGGTGGCTGCGAGGCAGACAGGCTGGGAGGAGTTGCGGGGGTCTCTTCACCACCCCGGACACGCCCATGTTGCTGGGTCCTGAAGGAGATGAGGCTCAATCTCTTTCACGAAATAGAGTGACTTCCAGAGGGAAGACCACATGCTCCCAAAAACAGTGTTCGCCAAATTCAGCATTTCCCCTGCGCCCTACTTACAGACTCCTTTTCTTTAAGTCAATTTGCCTTCAGAATTTTTATTTAAACCTCGTTTTAAAGGAAACACGTTTGCCTCTGCTTTAAGCGAACCACGGGTCTTCAGGGTGAGGCGTTTGCTGCCGGGGCTCCGCCCTTCTCCCCTCCCATAGACGGAATTCCAGCAGCCAGCACCTGCCCTTCACCTGCGGGCTCTGCCCACCTGCGGCAGGCTGGAGGCGCTGGGAATGAACACCAGGGAGGAGGCGCCCTCAACCCTGGACTGGCAGGAGAGGATGTCTGCATTCCTCGGCTCTGTCTCCACCCTGTCCCCCACCCCCAGGTGGGATAGCCCAGAGGTGCATGGTCTCCACCAGAGGTCCCCAGCAAAGTGAGCCCCGGGTGTACCCTCGGCATTGGCTGCCCTTCTCCCTCATGTCCCTACTTCCCCACCAGGGTTTCCAGGGGTCACTTCCCAAATAAAGTATCTGCCTTCCACGGATCCTCTTCGGGATCTGCTGCTAGGGAGACTCAACCCAAGGCACTTGCTGGAAATCAAAGGCATTTAGGAGATTCTACAAAGAAGTGAGATGAAGCTGGACCCCACTGCTGCTGCAGGCCTGGCACTGGCTCTGCCTCTGTTTCTTAAAAAGAAAGAACGGAGGGTAGAAAGGTCGAAAAGACACGCCGGCCACACGTGGAGGCCTTCCTTCCTGTGGCAGAACCAGGAGGATAGAAAGGGAGCGGAAATGACTCTCATGGTGAGATGATGGGATTCCACCCAAGGTCCCTGCACCCCACATTGCTCTCTCCGGGCCCTTTCATGGTCCGTGGCGTGGCTCGGGAGGTCCCGGAACAACAGGCTACTTCCGAGGATGGTGGAACATCCCCCTAAGCTTGACAGCTGGCAGAACACAAGCCTGGGGGACCCAATGGACAGCACCCAGCACGGGGCTGGGCCCAGGGGCCAGATGGGGGCCGGGAAAAGGACCTGTAGTCCCACTCTGAAAGAGCCCAGAGGGCCGTTAGCCTGACACATGAGCTGATAGCCTCAACTCTGCTTAGAGCACATCTTGACAAGGGAGAACTCATGCATTCATTCGTTCACACGCTCATTCATTCTCCAAATGTTCATTGAGTACCTACTATGTGTGGGCACTGTGCCAGGCCCTGCAGAGATAGATGGCCAGAGCAAAATCCTTTATGGTACTGACCGTCTAGTCAGGGAGACAGGAAAAAAAAAAGTGAACACAGAAATAAATTCTGAAATCAGAGTCTTTGGTGCTACAAAGAAAAAACAGAATGATACAATAAAAAGTAGATGGGGAGAAGGTTTTTGATGGTATGGCCCAGGAGGACCTCTGAAGAGGGGTCATTTGAGCTGGAACTGAAAGTGGACAAGTAGCCATTCATGCAGAGAGATAGAGAAAGAAGGTTCAAGAGAGGGAAGAGCATGTGCAAAGGCCCAGGGATGGGAATGAGTTTGGTGTGTCGGAGGAACAGGAGCAGACTGGTATGCTGGAGTGGAGACAGGAGGAAGAGTAGTGGGAGGTCAGGGGGAGTGGTCACTGGGGCCAGGTCAGAGCAAAGAATTGCCTGGCAAGTATTTGTGGGATCAATGAGTCGCTCAGAGATGGCATCCATGGGCACGGGATGGGGAGAAAGAAGGGGTTTGGAAGGGTTTTTTCCTCTTGCTGTCTTTGTCGGTGGGAGAAAAGGCCAAGGAGGGTGACCTTAGTTTGTGCGGGGCCAGCCCAGAATGCAGGGAGGGGCTAGCTCACCAGGCGGACCCGGCTGATTTCAACCAATCAAATCAGAAAACTCCTCTTTGGACTCTCGGAACAGTGTCTGCTTGATGAGCTGCTATTTATCAGGACTCTCTGCACCAGGATCTGCGCAAGCCCATCGGAAGCTCCCAGATAGAGTCCTTCCCAAGAAGACGCCCACAAAAACAGAAAAGTTTGACGCACCGTGGAAAGGCAAGGGCCAGACAGAGGAAGAGTTATACGAGTCGGCTTTTGAAGGATAAAGAGGAACCTGCTGGACAGAAATCATCACCAAAGGGCAACGAGGATTCCCCTTGCTCGTCACTGTGTCCCAGCACCCAAGTAAGACACGGCCTGGCACATGGAGGGTGCTCGGTCCATATTTGCCGGTGGAATGAATTGGGGCTTCAAGGAAATACTTGGGCGCCTAGACGACTCAGTTGGTTAAGTGGTTAAGTGTCTGCCTTTGGCGCAGGTCCTGGGGTCGAGTCTGCATTGGGCTCCCTGCTCAGCGGGGAGCCTGCTTCTCCCTCCCCCTGCCCCTCCCCCTGCTTGTGCTCGCTCTCTCGCTCTCTCTGTGTCAAATAAATAAAATCTTTATATAAAAAAAAGAAGATGCCTAACATCATTTGTGATTAGGGGAATTTAGGTTAATAGTACAATTCCATGCCAGCATACACTTACTAGAAGGGCTAAAATAAAAAAAAAACAAAAAACAAAAAACCCCCAAACCCTGACAATACCAAGTGCTGGTGAGGATGGGATGCAACTGAACCTTTCCTACATTGCTGGTGGAAACGTGGTCTGTCACTCTGCCCAGGTGCCCTCGGCAACAACAACATGGGGACTGCCGTGCCCCTGGACAGTGAGGAGAGCCCTTGAGCGTCGGAGGCAGCATGCCGCAGGGCACAGCAGAGACGAAAGCATGGACATGGGAAGGCTCAGCTCCAAAAGAACAGGGGGCCCACATTTAGCTGGATTCGATTTTGTCTTTTCTGTCTCTGGGTCCCTTGGCCCCCAGCACAGAGCGAGTCACGCCTGCGGGCTTCAGTACCGGTTGTTCCCTCTGCGGGGATACCCCTTTTCCCGCCTTGCCCACCGACCAACTGCTACACTCACCTCAGGGGTGCCTCCTCTGTCTCCTCCCTGTCTCTTGAGGGACCCCTGCTCTGCAGTCACCATGCATGCTCTGTTTTTTCTGCTTGGAGTCACTTCCCTTCCCTTCGTCCTCTGGGTCAGTCAGAAACATTTGTGTGCAAGGGACAGAAAACTAGCCCAACTTTTTTTAGCCAAAAATGGGAAATGTAGTAGCTCTTAAAACTAAAAAGCCCAAGGGTGCCAGTTTCAGGTATGGCTGGCTCCAGGGGCTCAAATCCTAGCCGGCTCTATGTTGATCTGCTTCCAGCAGCCTCTTCCCTGTAATGTCCTCTGATGCTCTGGGCTGTCACTCCCTCACTCTCAATCCAATGGGAAAATTGTGTCTCCTTCACAAAGAGTTCCCAGCAACCCAATTCCCAGGATCCACTCACAGAGCCAGGCCTGGTCATGGACCCACTCCTGAAAACAGGGTCCTGGGGTACCTCACCCAAACTGCAGTGACTGAGATAGGGGGAAAAGGAGGTTCTCCAGCAGGAGACTAGGATGCTATTACCTGAAAATGACCTGTTCACAAACTTCCCAGCTTCTCCAAGCAAACCCTAACTCATCCCAGCATACTGTGTGACCTCGGGTCAACCCCTTCCCCTCTCTGGGCCTCACGTTCCTCCTCTGGAAAATGGGCAGGAGGCCGTATAAATTCCAACATTCCAGAATTCTGGGACAGCTTCCAGAACTGGCGGCTGCTCCCGAAACCCCAGGAAATTTCTGGTACTTCTGGGGACGGAAGTGGAGTGTCAGCCTGAGCCAGTCCCGGCCCCCTGGCCTGGGAACATGCTTAGAAGATGACAATTGGGCTCCCTTCGGCCGAAATTCCACTCCTGTGGCGGCCTTGCCAAGGAAAACAAGCCCAAGAACCAGGCATTAAAGGTGAGCATATTTGATGAGTTTTAAGATGACAAATTATTTACACAGGTGTGGGAACCATCCCCAGCACCCTGGTTTCTTTCCTCTCTCTTCCTCCCCTTTCCAAATTCTTTCCCCCAAGGGTGCTGACAGATGTGCCAAGGGAGGGGACTGGCTGGTTGTGGGGATCTGCCCAGAGAGAGAGCCCAGCAACCCGAAGCAACAGGGGAAGGGGCAGAGCGGCGGCAGAGAAGCCTTGCTCTGCTCGCCCTCGCCCTCCCTCTTGCTCTCAAGCCCCGTGACCTGGGGAGATAGGAAGCTGAGGTCCCGGGAATGTCAAAACTACCCGAGTCCTTCTACAGAATGATGCCCAGTCCATCCTTAGTTAACAGGGGGGAGTGGGGAGGGGGTGCCTGGCTGGCTCAGTCAGTAGAGCATGCGACTCTTGATCTCGGGGTTATGAGTTCAAGATCCACGTTGGATGTAGGGATTACTTAAAATCTTAAAAAAAAACTAAAACAGAAAAACAAAATGGGGGGAGGGTGTGGGGGAACGAAGCTCACAGGGCCACCCAGCCAGTTAGCAGCTGACCTTGGAGTCAGCAAGGAGAGAAGTGGAGAAAGCATTCCTTGATTTCCTAAGCACCTGCTCTGTGTCTGACAGTGAGCTGAGCCCCAGGAATATGGGGTGAACAAGCAGATAGAAGTCCCTGCCTTCGTGGGGCTGAGAAGGAAACAAACAATGTAAATAATGAGTTGCCTTCATAGATGCTTTAAGAAAATAAAAGGTTTTAAAAAAAATAAAAATTTTTTTAGAAATCCAAAAATAAAGTATCATTCAGTATTAAAAAAAAAACAAAAACAGGGTGAGGGGTTGGGGTTGAGGGGAAGGCACTCTAGTTTGAGGAGGTGACATCTGAGCTGAGGAAGATGAACAGGAACCAGCCACGTGGAGATCAAGGGAAGGACACTCCAGGCCAACGGCACGGCACATGCAAAGGCCCTGAGGTTGGAAGAGGCTTGAGTGTTCAAGAAGAGAGAGGCTAGTGTGGCCAGAGCAAGGGGAGGGAGAGAAGATGGATCAGAGGAAGGCTCCATGCTTTTTGCTTCAGACAAAGCCACAGAGGGGGGGAGGAGCACTCCCTTTTTACTGAGGAGGAATCGGGCTCACAGAAAGGCAGCGACTTGCCCAGGGTCACACAACACAGCCAGATCCTAGCTCCTTCCATCTGGCCCCGTGCCCGTGCGCCTGCACTTCTGAGAGGTGAGAGGGCAGGAATAAGGAGTGTCCAGGACCTACAGGCCTCTCAGCTGCAGCTCAGGCCTCAGGAGGAGAGGCACCTGGGGGCAGGCCCTCTGCTTAACTGTGGGAAGAAAGTGGAGACTGATGGGGGCTGCTGAGTAAGGAGGGTACAACAGGCTCCCAGGGCTCAATGAGCTCTGCCTCAGTTTACCTACTTGTAAAAAAAATGGGTTTAATAACATGTCTGCCTCTAGTGCCAACTTCAGAGAGGTGCTCTGAGGGTTAATTACCGCCTGGCAATTCCGGAGCCTTGATGAAAGGTGAGGGGAAGTGGGCGCTATTAACCTAGGCAGGTAATTACTGCCAGTGGGGGGGGGAGGCGAGAGGGGTCGCACCTGGTTGTGATTCAACCCCAGGCTCCTTTCCGGATGTGCAGGGGCCCGACATGCCCCAGGCATCTGCCTTTGACCCTCTCCTGCACCGGCGGGGGAGGTGGGAGGGGGGAAGGGGTGAAGGGGGGCGGGGAGGTGAAGGGGGGGTTGGTGTTATGAGTGGTCATGAGCCACACAGGCTGGGGTTCGATCACATCTCTGCCAATCCCCAATCCCCTGGCGGGGAGACACGGGTGATGCTACTCCCCTCTCGGGGCCTCAGCTTCTTCATCCGTACAATGGGTTAAGAACTGGGCCTGTCCCACGGGGACTGTGTTATCTCTCACACGTGCCCAGATGCCATGCAATCTGCCCATTTCATCTCCCCCGGCTGCCTCATTTGGAGAGAAGTGACACATCAGGCCACAGCCATCCATGCTGTCAGCCAACCTGGCCCCCATGACCTGATGGGAAACAGCGAGGAAATTTTCTAGAAATAAATGATCTTTTTAAAAACACCCTTAGAGATATTAATCAGGCCTCATGTTGCCCTCCCCACACTTGGGTCCCTGAATCAGGTTCTAAGTGCCCCTGGCCCCAGAAGCTCACCCCTTCTCTCTTGCCCCCTTGATGGCGCTGGGGTCTTGATCTATGGCCCCACCACACGCACACACATGCAAGCATGCACGCACACACACGCACATCCACACACGCATGCATGCGTGCACGTCCTAGCTCTTGGTGAGCTGTAAACAGAGCCTATTGCTCCGTGACCCCTGGAGGTTTCTTCTCTTGCAGGGTTCAGCCCTGGGCTGGGGAGGGGGAGTGAGGAAAGATACTGAAGCTGGAGCCCCCTCTTCCTCCTTTTAACCCCTCCAAGGGGCAGCATCACGCCCACGGCACAGGCGGGGACCCTGAGGCCCTGAGATGCAAACGGCAAGCCTGAGCCAGCAAGAGCAGAGAGGCTCACACTTGGGTCTGACCCAGGTCCGCGGCTTCCCTCTGGGCTTCGCCTCCAATGAGGGAGGGAATCAGAGTCCCAGCTGTGGCCTCAGCACAGGGGCCTGTCCCTCCATGGTGCTCCTGGGCCTGGGGCCCCTGGATGGGAAGAGGCCTGGTCCTTGCTAGCCGCTGGTTCCGTAGTCGCCTGGGCAGGTACAAGTCAGGCCCTGGGAAACATCACATTTACGAAGAGCCTCAGGTTCCAAGAGTCAAGCCAGCGCTAAGGGTGGGTGCCCACCTTACGAAGTTCCCCTTGTACCCGTCCCCCCCACTCCCCGCCCCCAGCCCCACGGGCCAGGCCGGTCCCCAAACTCGCCCGGATTCCCGTCGCCTAGACTTTGCACCTGTAATACTGTCCCTTTACACCTTTGCACACTGGCTTCTTCTCTTCGCTCACGTCTCTGGTCAGATGTCACCTCCTCAGAGGGCCCTTTCCAGCCTCTGTCCTTCACACTCTTGCCCTTACTTTCTTCAGAGACCTGACCATTCAGAAGGACTCTCGAACTCCTGATTCCCTCAACTACAGTACGGACCCGGGGAGAACAGATGGATTTTTCTCTGTTTAGTTCACTGTTGGAGGTCCAGGACCCAGCACAGTGCCTGGCATACAGTGGTGTTCAATAAATATTTACTGAGGTCATGAAGGTTTGTTTTTTTTTAAGATTTTGTTTATTTATTTGACAGAGAGAGACAGCGAGAGAGGAACACAAGCAGGGGGAGTGGGAGAGGGAGAAGCAGGCTTCCCGCCGAGCAGGGAGCCGGATGTGGGGCTCGATCCCAGGACTCTGGGATCATGACCTGAGCCGAAGGCAGACGCTTAACAACTGAGCCACCCAGGTGCTCCCATGAATAAGTTTTTAAAAGGTAAGAATATGGACGCCTGGGTGGCTCAGTCCATTAAGCATCTGCCTTCAGCTCAGGTCATCATCTCAGGGTCCTGGAATCGAGCCCCACGGCAGGTTCCCTGCTCAGTGGGAAGCCTGCTTCTCCCTCTTCTCCCCGCTTCTGCTCTCTCTCCCTATCTCTCTCTCAAATAAATAAATAAAATCTTTTTTAAAAATTAAAAAATAAATCAAATATAAAAACAAAAGGTAAGGTTAATACATATCATGAGAGGAGCGGTGGAGGCCCCAGGGGAGACGTCTCCAGAAGGGCTGACCCATCCCCTCCAGGGTCTTAGAGTGTCACCAGGAGCATCACCCCAACAAGGATCCCGATACTGATCCGGGGCTGGCCGTACCCAGCCCTGTGCCCAGCCCTCAGCCAGTACTCACGGAGCCCCCACGAGGCCAATCCTACCCTCACCTCCATTCTCCAGAATGTAGCTTTGACAGGTCGAGGGACTCCCTCCGGGCCACCTCGACCACCACACCCCCTAGCCCTCCCCGCCTCACGCCTCACGATTCCTGGCCTATCCCAGAGAGGTCGTGTGTCCCCAGCCTGGAGAGATAACCCCACCCCCACTGCACCGCTCCCGCTCCCGCTCCCGCTCCGGGCAGCCGCTGGCCCTGCCCGCGGGGAGGGAGGGCAGGCTTGGCGGCTATCCTGTCCCGGGGACGCCGGGCAGACAGGAGCTTCTCTCCGCGGACTTACTGTACATGATTCAGAGCCAGCCCCAGTTGTGAAATCTGGGAATCTTGTGGGCAAGGCCAGGCCCGGGGGACGGCTGTCTGGGAAAAAGAGGCCGGGAAGGGGTTAAGGGGGGCAGCGGGCCCTTCCCCGGGGAGGCACGGGGCCAGGCCGACAGAGAGCATGCCATTAGCACCAGGCTGGCCACCTCCTGCGGCCAGTCCCTGACATCAGAGCTGCGTCAGCACAGCCTGCCCCGGCCCCCCCACTTCCTTCCCTCCCTCAGCCCTCATCCCAGCCTCCCCCCACCCCAGCCTCACTGTCCTCTCTGGAAAAAACAGACAGTGTCCAACCTTCCCTCCTGGGAGGGAGGGAGGGGGGCCGGGAGCGAGCGGGAGGTGTCACACGTTACTCTGCATAAGGAGGCACTTAGTAAGTGATAGGTGGGATGGGTTTGAGTCCAGCCCTGCTCTGGGAGCTGGACGGAGCAGGCAGGAAGGTGTCATTTCCGCAGCAGAGAAGAGGCGGAGGGCTTGCGAGGGCCGAGGGGCTGCCCCACATTCACCCCGTCGCAGGGTCACAGTCACTGGCCAGCTCGCGCGGCTCGAGTGACCGAGTGACTGTGTCAGTCTTCCTCGGCTTTCCATTGAAAGCACGAGCACCTCTCGTCACCTGCCGGGTTGCCGTGAATGTCTGGGGGCTGGAACGTTCTTGCTCATCTCGTTTATTTTGTTAAGTTGGATTAAACCGAATGGGCATTTGTTTGACTGGAGGGACGACAGAAAGATTTCAGAGGGACTATTCATACAGCCGTGGTGACCTACAGTATTGAATTAAATAAATTCTACATTTGGAAATCTTTTAACATGTCCCAGTGCATTCTCTGCCCCAGGCACCGTTGGCACATATGAGACTCAGTCCTCAAGAAAATGCCCCGACGGCAGTGGTGTTATTATGCCACCTCACAGAGGGGGAAACTGAGGCACAGAGGGGGAAACTGAGGCACCGGGAGGTAAGTGACAGGACTGAAGCCACACAGCTGGTACGTGGCGGTAATGATCATAGGAATAGTGCCAGCCAGCCCTGATGAGGGGCTAATGCCGTGAGCTGTTAGTGTATGTCTCCTCCCCGGCTTCACTCTAGAACGGAAATACTCTCTTCGACCCTTTCACAGAAGAGGAAACCGAGGGTTTCACTTGCCCAGATAGCACAGCTACTAAGAGGTAGAGTGGGGATTTGAACCCAAGCCTTCCGGCCTCTGTCCGCACCGAGGCACAGAGCTGGACACACAGTGAGGGCTTAGGGAACTCCCGAGCAACCAGGTTGGAGATGCCCAGGGCTGCCAAAGGGCGTCGCTCGCCCAAGACATCCCTGGCATGGGCTCAGGGCCGTCCTGTGTGGGCCTGCACGGCCGGCTAGAGACGTGAGGTCACATCTCCTCCAGGATGCCATGACTCCCGTTGCAACAGCCCCCAGATTCATAGATACCATCATCTGAACCACCTGTGAGAAGGTTCGTTATCCTCCCCATTTTACAGGGCAGAAAAAACAAGGCCCAGAGACTTGCTCAAAGTTACATAGCAGATGTGCGGGCTACAACCCTGTTTTTCCCTCCTGCACCTGCCCTTAGCTGGCGGAGGCCCTGAAGTGTGCTCAAGGAGGAGGGAGGCGAGACCTGGCCCGCTCCGGCCCTCCTTGGGAATAGGACTTCCTCTCTCTCTCCCATTTTCCAAATGAGACTGAGCTGCCCATGAGTTAGGTCCCAAAGAGGAGCAGGAAGGTCATTCTTGGCAGCACTAACAGCTGGGAAAGGAGAGATCGCTCACGGAGCAGTGGAGGCAGGATATCTAGTTAGGATGGGGTAGAAAGATAGAGGGGCTGCTGGTGGGGAGTGATGAGGCCAGGGTCGAGTAATAGGGGCCTTGAATGTCATGCTAAAGAGTGTGGGCTTTGTGCAGGGGCAATAGGGAGCCATGAAGGCTTTAAAGCAACATGGAGGGACATGGAGGAAGGAACATGATCACTAAACAGAGAGCCAACCACTATAGTCATTTCCCCTCTGCTTTTCCTGCTTCTGCCCTGGTCTCTACTGTCCATTCTCCACTGGCAGCCAGCGGGGTCCTGGCAAAACCCAAGTCAGGCATGTCCCTCCTCTGCTCAGAACCTTCCATGGCTCCCATTTCATGCAGAGAAAAAGCCAAAGTTCTTACAATGACCCACAAGGCCCAAGTGTTCTGCCTCCCATCCCCTTCCTGTCCTCACCTCCTCCCACTCTCCCTCCTTCCCTGTGCTTCAATCATTCCAAGCCTCCTGCCTGCTGCACCCCACCTCCGGGCCTTTGCACTGGCTGTTCCCACTGCCTGGAAAACTCATCCCCCGATGGCACCCTCCCCCACCTCCTAGAGATTACTGCCCAGATGTCACCCGCTTAGTGAGGCTATCCCTGACCTACTTATTTAAACCCCCAGCATTCCCTATCTCCTTTTATTTCTTTCTGTAGCACTGATTATTTCAAATATAATATACAACTTATTTATCTTGTTTATTGTTTGCTAACCCCAAAGAAGTGTGAACTCCATGGGGACAGAGACCTTTGACTGTCTCGTGTCTTGCTATGTCCCAGTGCCTGACATTAGGAAGTGCTCAATAAATATTGGTTGAATGAATGGAGTCTTTTTTCCCCTCAGAGTAATTTGGTGAGAGTTCAGCTGGACCAGAGCTTATGACCTTCGCTTCAGGATCCAGATAGAGAAGTGACTTGCCCAAGGTCATCAACTCACAAGTGGCAGGTCAATATGGCCCCAAAGTCTATGATATTTTTTTCCTCCATTCTAGCTGCCCCTCTGGCATTTAGGCCCCCCCGTTAGCCACATTACCACTACTGGGCCTCTCCTCGGCTCCCACTTTATCTGGAGGCTCAGAGAGGTAAAATGACTTGCCCAAGGTCACATAGCAGCTAAAGACCTGAATTCAGGTCTTTCCACCTCTGTGTTTTGGCTCCTTTCTGCTAAAGCAGCCCTGTCTCTCTCCCTTCCTCCTTCCCTCTTTCCAGCCAATGCATTTACAGCTGAAACCTGAGGACTGCTGTGTGCAGCCTCGACATACACCACATCCCAGGGCTCAGCCCCGCCGCCACCCTGGCTGGGTCAAAAGCACGGTGCCTGGTCCCACATGCCTCAGGGATGAGCTACAGAGAGTGTGACCAGGCCCAGCTGACACATCTCAGAGCAGATGTGGGTCTGCCTCCCACGGGTCCAGCTGGCCCCAGCCAAGTCTCAGTCCTTCCCCCACCCCCGGGGCGTGGTGCTGGGCCTTGTGGGGCAAGGGGGAGAAGAGAACAGTGGCCCCGGGGTGTCACGTGGGGCACAGACGAAGGGGCTCAGGGCTCGAACCCTGGTGTAGAAGAACAAGAGACTGGCCCCGGGGTTGAAAACACAAGGTCCCCCGGCGGCCAGGCAGGGATTTTAAATAAATAAAGCATGCCAGGGTCCAACAATAAAGAATTACTCTTCCTTGCCTGCAGTTTTGGAGAGACAAGAGGGAGTGGTGGGGACTGGGGCACACACCCTGTCTCAGCTGAGTTTGGCCCCCCAGGAATGAGGCCCCCACACAATCAGATCTTCAGATCCTCTGCTTTTCCAAGGGGAGCTAGAAACAGGTTTTTATAAAACATGTACAAATATTTCTAATGTTGGCTCCCTTCATTAAAAAATTCTGTGTGGGCCAAAGGAAGCCCACCCAAGGGCCAGGTTCAGTCCCTTGGGCCCGGCCTCATAGAGTGGCCAGAGAAGCGCCCTGTCACAGCCAATCCTGAGTCAGGATCTGAGGGTCGGACTGCGGCCAGGACCTGGCGCCAGCTGCTCAGAGGGACTTTGGAGAAGGTTCCTGTCATCTGGCCCCCTCCTCCACGCCACGGGGATGAGCCTCCCTCTCCCGCCCCGCCCTCTCCAGCTGGCTGTGGGGGAAGGGGGTCTGGGCGGGACTGAGGTCTCCCTTCCCACATGGGACACAGCTGTGGATGTGGATTAGGCAGATCCTCATTTCTCTCTCCCATCCCCCATGTCCCTGCAACGCCAGGAAGGAGCTGACTCCTTCCGTGCTCTGGGTCAGCCCCCGAAGCCCTGGCCTCAGCAGCCTGCTCACGGCCCTTCTCCCCCACCTTGTGCTCCAAGCTGCATGTTTCCACGGGCTCCCCTGAATATTTACCACGTCCCTGAGTGGCCAACTTCCAGATGAGGAAACTGAGGCTCAGGGAGGGAAAATGTCTGTCCCACGGCCCTTCAACAAGCACGCAGAGGAGCTACACTCCAACCCAGGCCTCACACACGTGACCACGGGAGCCTCACCCCATCTCTTCCTGCTAGAACTCGGCCCGTGCTCATGGCTCGGCCCCCATGCTTCCTCCTGGTTTATCAGACTGGCATCCAGGCCCCAGGCCAAGTGCTAGATATTCAGAAATGAACAAATACGGTTTGTCTCAGGACCCCCCATAGTGTTTGTTGAATGAATATTTCATTCATTCCCTGGGAATCTCATTTTCCCGAAAGTCGTGGGCCCCCGTCCATGTCCAATCTGTTTCTCTCAGCCCTGGCATCTCATTTCTCTGACCACAGAGCCATATGCTTCCCAGATGCCTACTCCTGGAAGGCCCTCAGGACTTCCCAATCAATGCACCCAAAGTGAACTCAGCAGCACCCCCCAGCTGCTCTCCTGCCTCCATCTCCCTTCTCATAGGAGGCCCCACCATCTGCCAGTGGCCGAAGCCAGAAGCCCAAGCATCATCCAAAATGCCTCCCCCACCACACTCTCAACCCACGGTCCCCAAGACCAGGGAGTCTCAGCCTCAGTGTCCTTCAAATCTGCCTCTCACCTCCTCCCAGGTGACAACACCTGCCTCCTCTCTGGTCACTCTCTGTTGGCGCTCTCTCACCCCCCAATCCAGCTACCAGATGTGGTGCCCATCACCTTCAGAAGGAAGCCCACACACCATGGTCAGCCTTAAAACCCCAGCTTGGTCTAGCAACCTCTCCTCTGTGCCCTAGCCATTCCAACCAGCCCAAACTACACTCCAACACACTGTGTACTCTCTCATCGAGGCTTTGCACGGGCTCTTCCTCCTGCTTGGAGTGTTCTTCCCTCCCCACCCCCATCTCTTGTCTGCCCATTCCACAAATGCCCTTCAGGATTCGGCTTAGGTGTCATGGACTTAATAAACTTTCCCTGATCCCCTAAGTCTAAGTTTCCCTAGGGGTCTGACAGCCCTCTCCTTCTTGCCCCACCGAATCGTGTGTGATCCAGACGCCAGCTGCAGGAACCAGAAACCCCTCTAGGTATGGAATCCGGGGGTGCCTGGGTGGCTCAGTCGGTTAAGCGTCCAACTCTTGGTTTCAGCTAGGTCATGATCTCAGGGCCATGAGACTGACTCCCGCATTAGGCTCTGTGCTCAGCGGGGAGTCAGCTTAAGAAGAGAGAGAGGATGGAATCCAGGGAGTTGGGTGCTCACAAAGCCACCAGAAGGGCTGGGGGGGGGGGCGGGCTCCAGAGCCGGCCCTGCAGGGAACTGCCCCCTCCACCAGTCAGGATGGCGGGGAATCAGGAGGCAACCAGGGGAACTGCTGGTTTGGGGAACTACACCACGGAGCAGCGATCTGGAGATCAAGAGGCCACCAACACCACCTCTGGCCTCCCCCAAACTGGTAACCAGGCAGGATACGTTCCTGCAAGAAAATGCCACCCATGACCATGTTTGCCAGCACAGAGAGAGCCAAGGAGAAATCAAGATGGTGTACACTTCCTGAATCCCACGGGAGAGCATCTGGCGGGTGGGACCCAAGGAATGCGTGGAATTGAGCTGCAAAGGAGGCTGCAAAATGAAGCCCCACAGCTTTGCAGTCTCTGAAGCCGCCAGCCCGAAGGCCACGCCTATGTAAATGGATGCTGAGAGCCAACGCACCCTCAACCTGATGTCTCAGGACTCCCCATTGCAGCCCGGGCACTGTGTTGAGTGTATCCCCTGTTCACTCGTCTGTCTTTCCTACCAGACAGTGAGCACTTTAAGGGACAAGAAGGTGCCTCAGATACCCCAGGCTCACCGGCATTTCTTTGAGGATTTACTATGTGCTGAACCCTGAGCTATGTGCTTTGTAGGCTTACTCACATTTTACAACCCAAGAGAGTGGGGATTATTGCTGTCCCTATTTTATACATGCAGAGGAAGCCCAGAGATGCGAAGTCATTTTCCTAAGATGACTCGGTAACGATTGGAGATGAAATTAAAAACGCAATCTGTCTGATTTCAAGCTCCAAACACTTGCCACTATGAAAGGCGGATTCGTTCCTCACGGGCACCCAGAAAAGTCACAGAAATGCTGTTCAACAAACAAATGAATGCACAAGTGGCCCCTCCACTGGGACACCTGCTGGCTGCATCCCTCTGGGTCCCGGTTCTTCTCCAAGATCAGGGCTCACGGAATAGAAGGAAACAAATTGCACGGCACGGGGACTCCTCACCTAGGATCTAGAGGTGACGACTAGGCTTCATGACTACTGTCTTCTTCAAATTTCCGACAACACTTTGGGTCTATATGCAATTTTCTGGAGCTAGGGTTTGTTGCTTTCATTAAACTTTCAAACTCCAAAACCTTGATCAACTTCTGCATCGGGGAGAGATACAGGGATCTTTCTGCCATTCTGACCTCAGTTCAGACCTTCTGACATTGCAGGCATCCACTCATGCCTGCATCCACTCTCCCATCCACTCGCTCATCTATCCACACATCCATCCAAACGCTCACTCATCTACCCATCCATCCATAGAATCATCCATCCAACCACTCACTCATCTGCCCATCCATTGACCTATGGAATCACCAATCCATCTATTCATTTATCCCTTTAGGTGTTTACTCAGCTCGCCATTTATTGATATCCAACATTTTGTTTATTAATTTATTTATTCATTTAATTATACGTTTAGCTATTCATTAACCATCAATAAGTCACACTATTCAACCACAAAACCATCCACACCAGCCGTGTCATAACTTATCATCCACCATCCATTTATTTATTCAACCACCCACCCACCATCCATCCATTTACCCACTGATTTCTTTATTCATCCATCCTTCCCTCCATCCCTCCATCCATCTACCCACCCATTACTTCAATTGTTCATCATTTCATTCATCTAATCATCTACCTTCCATTTACCTCTCTTCATCCATTTTATCCTCCCATAAACAGTTCCCTCATCCATCCACCCATGTACCCAGCCATCAAATCACCCATTCGACCATCTGCCCATCTAGCAAATCATTACCCATCCTTCCACCCATTAAATTCCCCATCTACTCATTCTGTTTCCTATACCGGAACCAAGAGATGAATCACAGCCGGCCCCTCCCAAGAGAAGCTCACAGTCTAGTGATGGGAACAGATAGTTACAACTCAAGGTGGAAAATCTTAAGAGGTCAAAGGGAACTCTAGGCAGGTGCCCCCACAGGTAGCGACTTAGGTACATTTGGGCTTCAGAAGTTTCCTTGGGGGAGACAGCAGCCAAATAAGGATTCATAGAGACAGGAAAACAGTGGACAGGAAAGACAGAAACACAGTGAACAAGTTCTCTTAGATATCTCTAAGGGTGACTCAGAACACCTATCTACCTTCACTGGGTTTAAGGCATTAAAGACTCTGATAAGTCCTGCAGCAAACATTAACATTGTTAAACTCAGTAATTCCCAGACTCACTGGATCGTGGAACCCTGTCCCCACATCAATCCTATTAATATCTCAGAGAATCCATATCCTTTACAACCCCAATTGAGAAATGATAGCCTGCTCAAAACTCTTTGTTTTCATAAACAAGAAAACAAAATTCCACAGAACAGTCTCTGCCCTCTAAAACTGTTCCATCTGGAGGTAAGATGCAATACACGATATTTGTGCCCAGGACTCTTTTTTAATCCCCAGGCCTGACTGAGCACAGTCCCGGGCACATAGTAGGTGTTCAATAAGCATTTGTCAAAAGAATGTTGTTGAAGGAGTCATTCCAAAATGACCCCTGGTTCTTAAGCTCTCCCTGTTCCCCGATGACCTCTGTGTGACCTCAGCCAACTCCACAGTCCCCAGCCTCAGTTTTGCAGTCTAGGAATGGGCGATGAGATCTCCTTGGGCAGGATGGACAAAGGAAGTGCATGCACAGGCTCAGCGTCTGCTGCAGGCTCTGTCCCACGGTGTAGCTCTGTCCAGCCTGCTACTTTCTCACCTTGGCTAGCGGAGTTTCCAGTCAACGATGCAGATGAGACCTAGAGCCCTCTGGGCCATGCTGAGCCTTTGTGGCGGAGGCCGGTACCTGGAAACCGCCTGAGTAATCCCACAGCATCCCTGCCCAGCCTGATGGGGCATGAACTGGAAATTCCCTATAATATTCGCTAATTAAATGATTCCTCCCTCCTCCCCCTCCTCCCTTTACCGTGACCTCCTGCTCTCCCTTACTCAGCTCCCACAGCACCTCCAGAAACCTCTGCAAAGGAGTCCGACTGGTTTGGGGAGGACCGGCTGGCCACTTCCCCTTCCCACCACCTACCTGCCCGCCCACTGCCGCTGCCGGAGCCCAGGACGTGTGGCCTGCTGGGAGGAGTGGGCTGTCCAGTTCTAGAACATCGAGCCGGATGCCCACGCCAGATAAAGGGGCCAGTAAGTGCCTCTTCAGCCCAAGCCTAACTTGTGCAATCCACATCTTTGTTCCACAGAGACAGCCACAGGGATGAGCGGATGTGCTTATCTGATGGGGCCATGAAGCTTCCAGATCATTCCAGGGGCTATTTTGATAGTCAGTCCTTGGGCTCCTCGTTGCCATGCAACTGTGCCTGCCCTTTCCCCACTTGGACATATCTCCCCCCCTCCTGCCAGCTAGCCAGTCAACATTTATTAGGCATTTACTCTGTGCCCAGCCCTGTGCTGTGTGCTAGAGACAAAGAGACAAGCAAGTCTCTTTGGATCTGTGAGATCCCAGTGGATCTCACAGTCTGATGGGGAGCGGGGCAGATCCCCCCCCAAAAAAAGTTTGCAACAACACGGGTAAACTTCATAATCATTATGCGGAGGGAAAGAAGCACATATTTAACAAAGGTTAAATATGCTATATGATTCCACTTACAGAAAATTCTAGAGAACACAGACTGATCTGCAGCAACCAAAAGCCTACTGCGGTTGCCTGGTGATAGGAGTGGGGAGGTGGGGAGGCAGGAGGAATGAGTGACAAAAGGACACAAGGAAACCCATGGAGGTGATGGCCCCCTTGGCTGTGCTGGTGGCTTCATGAGGGCACACATGTGTCAAAACACATCAAAGTGCACACTAGGATATGTGCCAGTTATGGTATGTCTGTCTGTTATACCTCAGTAAAGCTGTTGAGAAAAAAGAAAGATGATCACGAGGTGATGTGATCAGTGAAGTAATGGGGAAACTCAGGAAGGGCATGAGAGAAGGACTGGGAAGGCAATCAGCGAAGGCTTCCTGGAGAAGGAGACTAACGAGCAAAATCCTAAAGATGAAAATAAGTTACATAAGGAAAGAAGAAAAGAGAGCGGTGTTAAGTTCCAGATGGCCTAAGTTCAAATCCTGACTCCTCTGCTTTCAGGCTATGCAGCTCTGGGCAAGAGACTTTACCTCTCTGAGACTCAGCTTCCCTACCTGTAAAATGGACCCCACAATAGTATTTATCCCATCCGGCTGATGAGGGATTTAAATTATGGAAAGCACATGGCCTGGTAGCCAACAGGCAGAGCATCAACACTGCAGGAAGGGGCGGTGATGTGAACAAATAGGGAGTCAGAGTGGCTTCATCAGAGAGGGAAGGAGAGGCGGCAGGGGCCAGGGCTGTGGGATGCCTGGGCCATGGTGAGGCCTGGAGCTGTCTCCAGAGACCTGGGATGTCAAGGAAGAATTGAAAGCAGGGGAGTTTCATTATCAAGGCTGTTCTTCTATCACGGTCACATTAATTAATTAATTAATTACATTTACAGTGGGGAAACTGAGGCTCCAACAGAGGATTATGCCGAGATCCTGTGAAATCGCAGAGCTTGACGGGAAGTGGTCTCTCCTTCATCTAAACCTCTACAACCCTGTAAGCAGATGAAGGACTGCTAGCTGGGTCTGCTTGCATGCCTCCGGTGATGGGAAACTCACTATCTTAGCTGTTGGGCAGTTCTATCTATAGGGCTCAATTAAGAGGCCTCTCAAATTGGCCCCAGCTCTTTCCTCTGGCCCTGCCCAGACACCAACGGCTCCCCTGGCCAGAGTCACACTGAGAGGAGCCCAGTGGACAGGGGAGGAAGTGGAGAGAGAGACGAGCAATGACCAAGGCGTCCTGGGTGCTGCCACCACGAGGCTCTGGGACATACCCTCTCCTTCTCTGCGCTTCAGTTTCTGTATGTGGAACCTGGAGATTTTCAGGGCTCCACCATCTCCCTCCAGCTCTCAGAAGTAGATCTGGCCCTGCCACGGCGCCTGGTGGGGGCTGGGGCGGGCACAGGGGTTCACTGGTCTTGCCCATCCGCTCCCATCTGGGGGCCAGGGTCGACCTCAGGGCAGGCGGGCCGGCTCTGTCTGGGGATGAAGGCAGGCGCCCCAGGGTGCAGCCGGCTTAATGACAGGCTACAGAAGCCAGGGGGTTTGAACCCGGGAGAAGAGGTTCAAACACAAATTGGGCTGCCCACGTTCTTGTCTGTGGGTCTAAAAGCTGATCATTCCCACACCCAGCGGGCCTGGCCCCTACTCTCTTCCAACCCATTCACCCCAGGGGTGCCCCATCTCTCTGGCTGCCAGGTGCCAGACTTCTTGTACTCAGAATAAGATCTGCACTGCTGACCCCGGTCCGTGAGTTCTAGCTCTGCCCAAACTTGACCCTGCCTCCTCCCCGCTCTCTTCAGTCACCCCCCTACCTAGGGAATGCTCGCGAACACGCCAGGCCGATGCTGCCTCAGGGCCTTTGCACTTGCTATTCCTCCTGCCCAGAACTCTCTTCCTCCAGATCTTGCCGTGGCTGCCCATCTCTTGGGCCTCAGCCCTAAGGTTACCTTCTCAAAGGGGCCCTTCCTGCCTCCATCCCGTTGCTCTCTCTGTCCTCATCCTGCCTTATTCTCCTCCACAAAAGGCTTCATTGGGATTCCTTGGGCCCCTGGTTTGGCATCTGTCTCGCCGTGGATTTGGAGCCTTAGGCGGCAGAGCCGAGGGCTGGCCCAGCACTGGGTCTGACGTCGCCCAGCACAGCCTGGCGCCCCCCCCCCCATCAGTGTCAGTTAAGCAAACGAGTGAAATGGGGGCGGGGGGAAGACTTTGCCCCAGTCTGGGGGCCATCCGGGCTTTGTCTACATGGATCCTATCACCTCCCCGTGGACGGGCTGGAGGGATGCCTGGACGGATTGTGCCCCTGTGCATACCCGCACACATGAGCGTGCACACACGCACACACACACCACCCAGCACCCTCTAGCCCATCCTCCACATCAGCCCTTGGCACCCAAACTTCTCAACTTTCCCTCCTTTCACCAAGCGCCAGCTGGCTCTATGCCAACTCCTCTCCCCCAACCTGCCTGCCCGCCCCGGGCACCAGACTCATAAAGGATGAGGAAGGGCCTGGGGTGGGCTGGCCGGGTGCCATGTGAACACAGCCCCTGGGGCCCTCGCCTCCCCCTGTGCTGCTAGACACCTGCGTAATGAGTGTCATTACTGGGGACCCGCCAGGCAGGCCCCGGCTCGCCCCAGCCACCCAGGCTGTGATCATTGCTGGGGACGGGGTGCAGGGAGTGGGGGGGGGGGCAAAGGGGTGGTGAGGATGGCTCTGCCCTCCCTGGCCCCGAAGCTCAGCCCTGGACTTGGATCAGCACAGAGCTTCCCAGCTGCTATACAGACTCCCAGGCCTCAAGTCCCTATCATGGTCCAAACTGGGCTCAGCAGGGGACAAGGAAGGAGAGACACTTCAGTACCTACCATACACCTGCTAGGTACTAAGAGCTGGTATGGTCACATCAGACACCATCTTGTCCTCTCACCTGCCATCTGCCTGCTTATTGTCTCTCTGCCCCAGTTGAGGCCAAGCATGGAGAACACTTCCTGGGGCACCTACTGCGCCCCAGACTCCGTGCTAAACACGGCACAGGTAGCAACTCAAATGTCCTTACAGCAGCCCTAGGAGGTAGGTACTCTAATTATGCCATTTGGCAGATAAGGCTCAGAGAGGCACAGTAACTTGCCCAAGGTCACACAGTTGATGAGTGGTGGGCCAGGAGCTCCCCCAGGCCATCTGGCTCCGGAGTCCTGTCCTTAACTTAAATATCACCTCTCCCCTCAGAGCAAAGGTTTTCAGCACTGCTGCCTCCCCAGCACTGAATCTAATGCCTGGGACATAGTAGGTGCTCAAAAAGTGTTGAATGAATGAATGAACGAATGAATGAGTAATGAATGAACGAATGAACGATCGATCTCACGGAGTTCTGACGACATCTTTCCAGGTGGCATTTGCAGAGGAGGAAACCAAGGCTCAGAGAGGTACATTGACTTGAGCCGGGTCCCAGTGAAGATGTCACAGAACTCAGATTTGGATCTCAGGAATTTTATAAAAGCCAGAGTGGGAGCTCACTCCCCTCTGCCCTCCTGCCCCCCGTGGCCCCGACCCGTCTCCAGGCTGCCGCCAGCTCTGGACCGTGGGACCCCAGAGGGTGAACAGGTACCCGTCTTGGGCTCTGTAGGGTCCAGCCCTGGCCTGGCACATAGGAGCCTTTGGAGTGAAATTCCAGCTCCTCCCCCTTGGCTCCAAGGCCTCCTGGGATCAGGATCCTCACCACGTCCCCCATCACCTCTCCCCTCTACATGTTGTTCCCACTACCCAGACCACCCTTCCAGCACCTCGGCACACCCCCACCCCCCGCCTCAGCTTGGAGGCACTCCTCTGCCAGGAAGCTTGCAGTGCTCCGGGCTGCAGGGCCCCATTCTACTGACCCATGGGCCCTCTACTCCTCAGCCCATGGTCTTACTTCCCTCTCCGTTGGGGGGGCTGTCCTTTTCTGGCCATCCAACCACCCTATGTTTCATCCCCTCCCTGCCACTGACCTTCTGAGTAAACTTGGCCTGGGCCATAGTTAGCTCATCTGTCAGATGGGTAGAAAATTTGAATGTCAGAGTAAGTGAAGGCTTGTTGTCCATCAAATTGGGTCACATCAGTGCCTTCTCGACTCAGATCCCGCCAGTGGCACCAGGCCCACAAATCCCTACATGATCTCAGCCTTGCTGACCTCTCTGGCATCATCTCCTGTCACTCGCTCCCACTCCCAGGTCCATCCAGCCACCTGGCCTCCTACATTTCCTGGAACATTCCAAGCCCAAACCCACCCCAGGGCCTTTGCCCTTGCTGTTCCCCCTGCTGAAAATCCCTTCCCTGGAGTCTATTCCTTCGCTTCCGTTAGATGTCTCTCCACACTACCTCCTCAGAGAAACCCTCTCTGATCCACACAGCTCCAAAACACCCCTACTTATCTCTGTCACGGCCTTCTCCCTGCCTGAAACTGTCTTATCTGTTCATGGGTTTGTTTGCTGATCGCCTGTGTCCTCCACCAAAATGCTGGCAGAGACCTTGTTCGCCTCTTTGTTCCCTACAATCTGGTATACAGTAGGTGCTCAAGCAGTGGGCACCTACTGTGGTTGTAACAGTGGTTGTAACATGAAGGGAAGATCATTGAAGTGCTGTTCTTCCCCTGCCTACCCCCACCCCCAGCCCAAAGTTCAGGGACTGAGAACCAGGTGGTTTCCCTCTGAGCCCCAGAGCCTGTCTGGTTCCCAGCCCCATAAAAACCACCACTCTCACTTTGCCCTGGGGCAGCAAAGAGCGAAGGAGGCAGGCATGGGGCCCAGAGACTGACCCCAACATGGCTTCCGAGACCCGGGCCCGGAGAAGATGCAGACCGTGACCGTCAGTGTTCATGGAGCACTTTCGGCAGGCCCAGGAGCTGTTGGGACACTACACACAGAGCTCACGGCCACGCTACAAGGTCAGGACCACAACAGGGACCCTTTGCCAGTGAAGAAACCGAGGCAGAGCAGGGTGCATCAGCACGCTGCCCACCGAGCAGCCAGAGAAAGGCACAGTCAGGATTTGAACCCAGCTCTGCCCGGCACCAAAGCCCGTGTGTGCACTCACCCACCCTTGTCAGCCCACGGACATCGTGTGAGCACTGTGTGCCAGGCACCGGTTCTGAGCACTGGTCCTGGAAGCTGACCAGTCCTGAGGCTGCAGTCAGGGTACTCAGCCCCGCTGGGCCTCAGTTTCCCTAGCGTGCAACAGACCGCACAGCCCCTCCCTGTCGAGTTGCTAAAGGATTGAAAGGAGATCGCCTGAGGCCAAAAAGAGCTGCTGGGATTCAGTGCGGCCCTGCATGGCTGCGTGCCCTTGCTCCCCTCTGAGCCTCAATTTCCCCATCTAGCATTCATTGTTTCATAGGGCTGTCATAAGACTAGGATGAGCTATTTGCCTAGCAGTTCGAATGCTGTAAGTGCTTAATAAGTGCTCACAGTTATTTACTCCAGTTCTCTGGGCCTTGCTTTCCCCCTCTGTAACCCCAGAGGGCAGCCCTGATCACCCACAATCTCTTCTAGGTCACTGGGGCAGAGGTCCGGGGGTCCTGGGGTGGCCCTGCTGGGGAGAGGAGGTCCTGGGGGTGGGGGGAGGGCGGCAGGGAGGCTGGGATCAGGAAGCTGCAGGAGGCCGGGTTGACTCACCCGCCAGCCAGGCTTGGGGGCTGGGCCGCGGCCCCCCACGCGCCCCTCTGGGTCCTGCCCTGTGCCCAAAAGTGCTGTGTCATGCTCTGTCATGTGGCTCCGGGTCATTAATACCCGAGTTCTGGGAAGCTTGGGCCGAGTTCCCGGAAGGGGTCAGTCAGTTCAGTAAACAGATTGGCTGGTTGGTCGTCACAGCTGAGCCGGGCGGGCCTGTAGCTCAGGAGGCAGGAGGTGGGGACTGGTGGCCACAGGGGACCCAGGAACTGCCCCCATCCCTGTGCAGGGCTAGCACCTCCCAGGGCAGCCTGGCCCCGGCTCTGCAGAGGAAAGGGGAAACTGAGGATCCGAGAGGCCAAGGCACTTGCCAGAGGCCACACAGGGAGTCCAGGGTTCGAATCCGAATTTCTGGACT
>CM052811.1:111119497-111197003 GCA_028533885.1 Nasua narica | reverse complement strand
ACACATCACCTCAAATTTTGGCTGCTGTGAGGTGGAAAATTTGCAAGGGAGATTTGGAAAAGAAATGTTTTTGCCTCTAAAATACTTACAGAAACCTGCTAAATTGAAATTAATAAATCTTTCATTAATCCACTCAAACTTCACAATTCAGCATTTAATTCCCAATTTAGTATTTACGAAAATTTTCGTGCCGTTTGAAAACAATCTGCAAACGAGAACGTCCCTTGTTGGGCAAACACTCCCTGGTGTACGTGGGAATTGCCAAGAACCCAAAGTCAGTGGTAAAATAAATGAGCTGCTTGTTGCCAAACAATTTCGGAAGTGCAATTATTAATATTATTAAAGTCCTTTTGTGATTTTTCCAGTCCTGCTTTTGGTCTGGCCTCTTCGTGGATTTCCCAGTAACCCCCCCCTCCATTATCTCCTCTTCCCTCCTGGTTCCATCTCTTCTTATCTCCCTCCTCCCCAAAACAGTCTTCCATATTCCCACCTCCACACCCTTGCTCACACTCCCCCACCTCCTGGAATGCCCTCTCCTCTTTTTGAGTCCGCAGCTGACCCTTCTTCTTCAGAGCGCAGTCCAAGCCCCGCCTCCCTCCCTGAGGGCTGCCAGCCCCGCCCCACCCAGGGGAAGCCGCCCACCTCCCCTCCACAGCAGTGACCCCTCCGATTCTCCTCTGGGGTACTCCCCCAGCTGCAAGATGAGAGGGCTGGAGGGGGACAGGGATGTCAAACGCAGGGCCCTCAGGACAAATCTGGTCTATTCGTAGATTTCCCCAACATTGAAACCTCCAGAAAAGTCCATCCAGATTTATAGCTTCTTGTGGAAAACTGGAAATCCTGGCCTTCCCACACGGCGCCGCTGGGCTGACACTGAGCGGTGCCCACCCTTGAGACGGGCCTGCCCCTCTTGCTGGCCACGTCGCCATCTGCCCCGGAATTGGCAATTCTTGCACTGGAGCGGGGGTCCCAAGCCGTCCTTCGGCCTCAGACTCCCTTCTTGAAACACCCTAGGTGGACTCTCTCTCCCTCTCGCTCTCCGGGTGCAATCCAACAAGTTCTGCTCAGCTCACCTTCAAAATAGGCTCAGAATCCAAGGGCTTCTCTTCTCTCCCCTCCCTTCACTCCCTCGCCCTCCCTGGAATGCCTAGAGCCTGCTCTCCTCATCCTGAGCTAGAGGGATCCTGTTAGACCAGTAGTTCCCAATGGGGGCCGATTTTGTCCCTCGGGGCACATTTGACAATGTCTCGAGGTATTTTCAGTTGTCACAACTGGGTGGAGGGGAGAAGGGGTACCGGCTTCCAGTGAGGAGAGGTGCTGCTCGACTGCCCGGCCTCCTGCAACGCCCAGGACAGCCCCCCACCAAAGAGAACCAGCCGGCCAAATGCCCAGAGTGCCCACGGTGGGGAAGCCTGTGTTGGAACCTAAGTCAGACCCTGCCCCTCCTGGGTCACAACCCTCCAGGGGCTCCCACTACACTTGCAATAAAATCCAAACTTCTCCTCCCAGGCCCCAACAGCCGTGAGGGATCTGGGCCCCACTGCCCACCCCCCAACCCTTGCTCCCTGGCCAGATTGCTCTCCTTATCTTTCCCCAACAATGCAAAATTTTTCTCACCTCGGGGCATTTGCATCTGCTCTTCCCACCTGGAACACTCTGCCCCAGATGTCTGCAAGGCCGGCGCCCTCACTTTCCTCCACCCTCCTGTGCCTTCTGTGATGGGCCATGTGACACTGCAGCCCCTATACTCCTTGTCCCCCTTCACTGCTGATTTCACCATCAGATATGCTCTTTTACTCATTTGTTTCTTGATTGTCTCCCCTGCTAAAATGTAAGTGCCACAAAGGCAAAGAGTTCGCTTGTTGTTCTCAGATGTGCTTGGCACATAATAGATGCTCAGTAAATATCTCCTGAGGGGTCTGGGTCTACCAAGCCTCCCATGCGTTAGACTGTTCCAATTGCGGGGGCTTGGTCGACTAAAAGCCAGGATTCCTTTGTCCTGGAGGAAAGAATTCTGTTTCCAGGACTCCATGACCTTGAGCATCCACAGAGTTTCTACTCCAGGCTGGAACACTGCTGAGAATCACCCAGGTCCTGGCTTGGAGAGAGAAAGGCCAGAGGGCAAGACAGAAGGGGGACGCAGGGGCTGGGCCTGAAGGTTGGAAGGCTGAGGCCACCGGTGGGGGTGATGGATGATGAGCCCCAGCTTGGGAGACCTCCCAGGGCTTCTGAGCATTGGAGATCCTGGGAGCCCCTCACAGAACATGAGCTGTGCCTGGCAGTGTAGGGGAGAGACTTTCTGGAGAACTCACACAGAAGCTCAGAAAACAAAGGTAGAAAATTTGGCCCAGGAAAAGGCCGCATAAAGTGAATTCATCCAGAATCAGGGCCAAATTTTCAAAATAAAGATCCGGCTTAAAGAAATTTGACGAGGACCCTATTTTGCAATGTTTTTAAAAAAAAAGTGAAAATATATTGATTTTCTCTTCTCCTCACATATAATTAGGCAAATTCTTAAGATGCACGGAATCAATCGAGTGTTGCTATATTTAAATATATTTAAACAAAACTGCATGACAGCAGAATGCAATGTCCTTTTCATTGCATTTGACCAACCCTAAATAATCATGGAGAGAGGCATTTCTGCAGACTTACTCAGTCTGCACTATGGCTACCACTGGGCCCAGGTCGCTGTCCCTAGAATCTGCCCGCCCACTGCAGCCTCTGGAAAGTAGAGGAAGCTGTGGCCCCACCCACCCCAGAATGGACTCCTGCGCCCCACCCCCAACATTTCCAACTTCTGATTCATAAAAGTGGCATGGATGCGCCTGATTGGTGCACAACAGTCACATGGCCTGACTCAAGCTTGCAGGAGCAGCCCTCAACCCCTCCTTCCCCTGGCCAGGGGCCAGGGTCCTGCCTTCCCCCTGGGCCCCCATTCCTTAGCCCCTCACAGGCTCCTGCTGTCGTCCTCCTGAGCTCATTGTCAGTGGGGGAAATGCCTGAAAGGGTGACCCCCTGCCCCACAGAGACCAGGGGCACCCAGGGGGACAGGAAAGCAGGGACACGCACATCATCCAGAAAGATGAGGTGAAGAAGAGGGGAGAGTGTTCCAGGCAGAGGAAGCTGCTTGGCAAAGGTGTGGAAGGAGAAGGAACTCCAGCCCCAGCTGGAGTGTGGGCAGGGCTGACTCTTCTAGAACCTTCTAAATCAGACGCGTCCACAGAGTTGGGTTGTTTGTTGTTTTTAATTTGATTCGTTGGCCAACATTTAAAAATCAGGACTTTTCACATGCGACCTCAAATTTCTGGCTTCTCTTGGTAAATTGAAAGATCTGGGCGGAGCGCCAGCCAAGAGGCAGCTGTCCCCTGAGAAGGGCCTATTCTCTCCAGTTCGTTGGCAGTCGCCACCCAGCCCACCTCACTCGTCATGTCACCTCCCGATCCCAAGATGTCTGAGTGTCTAACTCCCTCTTCCAAAGCTAGCCAAGGAAGAATCGAGCCCAGAGAGCTTGAGCAACACTTCCAGGGCCACACAGCACACGCATCAGGGTCACCGCCCCGGGGACTCCAGATCCCCAGCCCTGCACAGCACACTGAGCGCCTGCTCCCCCCAAAGAGGCCCCCCGGATCCCACCTTGGTCCTCCGGGAGCCGCTGACCCCGGCCCCGAGCCCGAGAGGCCATGAGGCCGTGCCGTGGGTGCTGGGCAGCAGGCTGGGGAGGGCCCCGTCCTGTTTAGGTTTTGTGGTCTCGTGAGTAACTGAGTGGAAAAAAACAAGCTTGAAAAGATAACAGTTACAACGAAATTAAATCAAATCAGGCTCGTGACTCATTTATGGAGCCGTAAAAACAGAAAACAAAAACAAGCTGGCTCTGGAGAAGGGAGGCCAGGATGAGGAGGGGAGAAGTCAGGGAGGGAGAAACTACAGCGGCGGCGGCAGCGGCCTCCTGGGACCGTGGATTACCCCAACCGTGAGGCCCAGCGCCAGGCCCCAGAGTGGCCAGAGCCCAGGGGGTTCCCCAGGAGCTGCGACACCTGAGGCCCAGGGGAAGGCTCGAAGACCCGAGAGGCCGGCCAGAAGGCTGGTCTTGTCCTCCCAAACACCCCCATGAGCTGGAAACCACTAGCGCACCATCCTACAGACAAGGAAACTGTCACTCAGAGGGACTGAGGACAAGCCTTAGATCCCACAGCCGGGAAGTGGGAGAATGAGACTCAAACCTGGCCTCAAAGCCTCTGTGAGAGTCAATCTTGCCATCTGGAAGACAGGCACCTGAGTCCCAGGCCTGCTCTGGGAGCTGTCCCGAACGCTCCAAGAGCCCCGCTGCCCCACTCTAGTCTCACTGTCCCATTTGTGCAATAGCAGGGTCACATCAGGCAACGTCGAAGGAAGGCCCAGGAGCTTGGTGGGTCTGACCCAGGGGAGCTTCAAAGCACGGCTCTGCCCATTTCCCAGAAGTCTCTGCCCCCCGGGGATGTAAGAGGAGCCAGAGGCAGAGCCTGGGGGAGCCCGCCCCACAGCCCTGTGACTCCCCAGAGGTCACCCTGACCCAGGGGCGAGACGGTGCCGGCAGCGGGGAGCTGGGCCGGGCGGACAAAGCAGGAGCGCAGGGCTGGTGAGAGCCTGGTTTAAGGCAGCTGGGAGTGAAGGGACACTGGGAAGCCACTGCCGGGAATACTACCGTTCACCACTTTGGAGATGGAGTGCTTAGTATGGGCCGGGCATGGTACTGAGCGCTTGACATTCGTTCGTCCATTCACTCAGCCATTCTGCGAGTGCTCACTGAGCACCATCCTGTGCCAGGTGCCATGCTTGGGGGATAGGAACGTAACAGTGATCGCAAGGGACGAGAACGGAGCTGCGGTCCTCGGAGAAGTAGACAAATAAGCAAACCATAATGCCTCAGATAGTGGTAAGAGCTACAGAGATCAACTAAGAGAGGAAGGGGGTGTCTGGTCAGAGGAAGCCTCACTGAGACCTGGAGGAGGAGTGAGAGCAAGCCACCTTTGGGAAAGGGGTAGCAGGCACTGAAAACGGGAAATGCAAAGGCCCTGGGGTAGGAGCATGCCTGGCACGTTTGAGGCATAGCAAGTGGGTCAGTGTGGCAGGGGTGGGGTGAAGCCTCCCAACGACCAGCAGGGCGGGTACTTCCATTATCTCCCCTTACAGAAGAGGAAATTGAGGCTCGGGAAAGGGAAGTGACTTGCCCAGAGTCACACAGTCAGGAAATGGCAGCTCAGGGAGCAGAGTACAAGTCAGACTGTGCATGGAGGGGGAAGTTTGTGTGACCAGGTTGTGTGGTCCAGGGGTGACTCCCAGGCAGCATGTGTCCCCCGTGTCATAACCACGGATGTGGTGACTGTGTACCCCAGCAACTTACAACCTATCCTCACCGGCCTGGTGCTCCTTCTTTCCTGCCCAGCCCCAGGAGCCTCAGCCCCGCCTCACTCTCCCTCCCAGACCCTCCGAGGTCTAGAGGGCACTGGGTAGCCAAGAACCCAGGGAACTCATTCACACTAAGTTGTGAGTGACTGCCAACAATCTCTGGTTTTTTCCTGTACCTGGGTTGACCTTTAACCGGGTCATAGAAGTTTTGTAGTCTGTTTCCCCATCTGTCGAATAATTCATCCACTTAGGTGGTCTCCACCAGCAGTTGAAGATTCTTGGGTGCACACAGGAACAGGGTTTCCTGAGGTCACACAGCCAGGGAGTGAGAGAACCGGGATGACCCCAGCCTACTGACTGCTGGGCAATGCTTTATCCTGGAGCTCAGCCCACCATCCTATCTTGACCAACCTCTCCTCTGCCACCACCCTGAACCCCCTCACTGCTCACAGCCCCAAGTCTTCCTGCATGCTATCCCCTCCTTGGGGGTACCTTTCCCCTGGGCAATCTCCTCCATTCATAAAGGACAAATAGAGCAGAATCAGGGTACAGAGGGAGACCGTAAAAGGGAGGTGAAAGATACTGATGCTGGCAAGGGAAGGGGGCTCAGAGAAGGCTGCTCTGAGGGGTGGCATCCAAGCTGAGACCTGAAGGGGGTGAGGGAGTGAGTCATGTGAATACGTGGTGGGTGAGGTTTCCAAGCACAGGGAACAGCATGTGCAAAGGCCCCGGGGTAGAAAGGTCTGAGGCTTATTAGAGGAACAGCAAGGAGGCCACTGGGTTGGGAAGGAGTAGCCGGGGGAGGGTGGGAGGAGATGGAGTCATCAGAGAGGTATAGGGTTTTCTGGGGAAGGGGATTACATAGGGCCTTGAGGGCCAGTGGGATGACTTCGGCTTTTACTCTGAGCAAGGTAGGAGCCCTGGGAGGTCTCCGAGCAGGGGAGGGATAGGACCTAACTTAGGTCTAAGGGACTCCCTCTGGATGTATGTGGAGAACCAACTGTAGGCATGAGGCCCCCAGGTGGGTGATGCTGGTGGCCTGGACCATCCCCAGAGCACTGGGGATGGGGGGTGCCAGTAGCACGTGGTGAGCAATCAGATGTGTGGACGAGTACGAACAAAGGGTCAAGGATGACTCCCAGGTTTGGGGGTGCACCTGGAGGATGGGGGAGCCAGTACCTGAGACAGGGATCGTTTGGGGAAGGGATCGGGGGGTTGGGTGGTGGCTGTGCTGAATTTTGGGCATCCCAGCAGCAGTGGGATGTGGGGAGTGGGGAGGAGGGGTGGGTGAGACTTGGGTCTGGAGTCAGAGGAGATGTCCAGGTTGGAGAGAAGCATTTGAAAGTCGCCAGCATTTAAGCGAGGACAAGGATGGTGTCTTCGGTCCCTGTGCCCCCACTCCACCCCACCGTCCCTCACCCCAACACCAGGCTAGCCTTGGGCAGGCCCCGGGGAGCGTCTAGGGGACCCTTGAATGACTCCATGAGCACCTGCCATGCTTGGGGCCAAGCCAAGCTCTTCCTTTCATGGACTCATTTCTTCTCACAACACCCTAAAGGAGTAGACACCTCCAGGCCCCATGCATAGAGCTGAGAGTGAAGGAAGTTGCCCAAGATGTCCCAGCATTGAGGAAATAAACCATTGAATTGATTAATTTGGGAAGGCTGCCCTCAAAGAGGTACAGCAGGCGATGGGCAGAGCTGCCAGAGGAGAGTCCCTTCCATGCTTAGCCGCCCCTGCTCATGACGCTGGGGCTGGGGGAAGCCAGAGGTTCCCATGTCACCCACATCTCCACCCCCAAGCCAGGGGTCTGCTGCAGTGGATCAAATACACAAGACAGGGAGAGAGACACAGAGTCAAAGAGCGATGGGACAAAGACAGGGATAAAGGGATCCAGGGAGACACAAAGACAGACGGAACTCAGGAGGGGCTGACTCATTTCCCATACCTCCTTCCACCAGGACCTCATCACTGACCCCACCATCCTCTCCATCACCACCAATTCCCTCCAGGGAAAGGCTGAGCCACCCCGCAGACAGTCCTGGGCTGGAATCCTGGCTCAGGGGCTGCCCACTGGGTGACCTCAGACAGATGATGCCCCCTCCGCCTCATTCTCCCCACCTGGGAAACAAGGCTGCCCTTGGCTGCCCGATGAGACAAAGTGGGGCGGCAGGGTTGATAGCTGGTACCAACGAGCACCCAAGAACGCTAGAGGTGCCCCCCTCCCTAGGCTGAGGAGGGGAGTGAGGACATACTTTCCGAGGTCAGGGCCTGTGTTCCCCAAAGGGTCATTATTCATGTCTTCGTTCTTTCACCAAATATTTATTGAGCACCTACTATGTGCCAGGTGCTGTGATAGGCACAGGAGACAGAGCAGTGAAAAATGCATCCAAAAGTCCCTCCCCTGGTGGAGCTGACCTTCTGGCAGGGAGAGAGATAAGCAACAATCAACGTACATGCACCAGGTGAGAGAAGGGCAGTGGCGGAGACATCAGGGCACGTGGGGAAGAAACGCCCCCCAGAAGGGGGCTTGTCATCACGTCCTTGCTGAGGACAGGGCATTTCCACCGGATTTATCACAGAGAATGTCTCCGGCAATCCAGGAGATAGGTCCTCTTCTCGTCCCCATTTCCCAGGTAAGGAAAGAGACTCAGGGAGGGGAAGTGACTTGCCCAAGGTCACTTCTTAAAAGCTGCAGAGCCAGAATCTGAATGGGTCCCGAAGTCCTGGGGACAAACAAGCATACACTCCAAGGTGGGACAGCACTCCAGCGAGATACCCGGGCGGGGCTTGAAGGCGGGACCGCCAGGCAGAGAATGAGGCTCGTGCCAGAGGTCTCAGCAGACAACAGGCTGAGGACCAGGGGGTCTGGGTCCTTGGGCTCCCAGCAGGGCCCCAGCTCCAGCACCGACACGCGAGACCCAGTTAGGGTGACAGCCACACCCAGGTTCAGCCTCTGGCCCGCGCTGCCTGCTGGGAACACACAGTCCTCAGGACGAGGAGGCTCAAAATAGAAAGCTCGGAAGCTGGGTCAGAGCCTGGAATGCCTGGGCGGGCAGGCCGGGACTCCTGGGTCAGCCCGCGCACTGCCCGGCCCTGGGGCTGGCAGGGCGACAGAATCGTCAGGGTCCCCGGCGAGGGCCTCGGTCCCATCTGCCTCCTGAAACAGTTTCCGAGATGCCAACTCCAGGATCTCATGAACCCAAGCTCATCTCCTCTTCTGGCTCCACCGCAGACTAGCTGTGTGGCCTTGGGCCAGTCACCTACCCCGAGGGACCTCAGGGTCCTGATCTGCCAAGAACTCATAGAGTTGTTTGTTCGGCCATTCGGCAGACGTTTGTTGAGCACGGATTACGTTCTGGGCACGGTGCTGGGCGCTGGAGCTATGACAGAGAACAAAGCAGACAAACCCCTGGATTTTTTACTTTTAAGATTGATTGATTGATTGATTGGAGAGAGAAAGAGAGAGAAGCAGGAGCAGGGGGAGGGGCGGAGGGAGAGAGAATCTCCGCAGCCTCCGGGCTGAGCACGGAGCCTGATCAGGGCTCCATCTCACGACCGCAAGATCGGGACCTGAGCCGAAATCAAGAGTCAGGCGCCTAACCAACCGAGCTGCCCAGGCGCCCCAAAGCAGACAAAAGTCTCGTGTCCTTGTGGATTCGTAAAATCTCTGGTTGTTAGATGGCGATGAGCACCCCAGGGGAACATAAAGCAGGAAAGAGGAGTGGAATCCTGGGTGGGGGGTTGGAAGTGGGGGGTCAGAGGAGGCTTCCTATGAGGAAGCCTCATGAGCAGAAACCTGAAGAAAGGGACGGAGGCCCTGTGGACACTTGGGTGAAGTGTGTTCCAGACAGAAGGAACAGCCAGTGCAAAGGCCATGAGGCAGCACGAGCTTGGACTGTTTCAGAGACCCAGAGGAGGTCCATGTAACCGGAAGGGTAAGTGCGGAGGAGGAGGAAGAAGAGGAGGTCAGATGACGGAGGGCCTTGTGAGTCAAGGGAAGAACTTGAGGACCGATTCTCGAAGCGCTAGGGGTACAACCCAGCAGGAGAATAACATAGGCCGAGTCACAGTTTTAAAGGGTCCCTCTGGCTGAGCGCGAGGAGGGCATTTCAGGGGGGGTCTCGATGGAAGTTTCTGTGCCACAGTGGACGGGTGGCATTGGTGGCACTGGAAGCAGAAGGAAAGATGTGGAGGCCCCTCTGGGCCTCAGGGGGCCCAGCAGGAAGTTGCTGGTCAGGCAGCCCAGCCCGGGAGGCTGACTGGTTTGTCCAGCCTGGAGCCTGCGACCCCCGCCCCCACGCTGTGTGGGCCTGTGGCGGCCCCAGGGCTGGGAAACGTGCCTGGAATGTCGGCCGGGAGGCCCAGGGTCGGACAGTGCCCGTGAGACCCGCCAATGGCCGGGCGAGCACCCCGGCCACAGCCCTGCCCACACATGGAATCTCCTGGGCCCACTGACCAGGGTAAATGGTAATTACAGGCCCTGGAGCAGAGGGGGAGGGGACCACAGGCCAGAGCCTCCCCCACAGCCACCCCATTTACTGAGCACCTATTTTGTGCTGAGCCTTCACCACACACCATCCCATCGGCTTGGCACCCCAACCGTGTGCCTCTGGGACCTCGGTGGGACCCTTCCTGCAGGTGAGGAAGCGGACTTGCCAACAGTCCCATAGCACAAGGCACACAGGAGTCGAGATTAGTACCCAGGACCCCAAATCAGGCTGCCAACGAACTGCTCCAGAGACCACAGGGAGTCGGGAGAAAGTTCTGGAATGTGAGTCCCCTGGGCTTTCTCTGGGCCTCGGCCCCCTCATCTGTCATTCCTTTACTCGTTCATTCGTTCCTGCACAAGTGTTTACTGGGACCTGCTCTGCACAGGTGTCGTGCTGGGAGCTGGGCGCGCAGCGGTGAACAACAGAGGCAGAACTCCCCGCCTCAGTGATGGTGACGTTCCAGTGGGAGGAACCAGTCAAGAAGTCAGATAAATAAGCAGGGCAATTTTCTAGAGTAAGCTCGAAGTCCTAGAAGAAAATGAAACCGCTTGAGCTGATGGAAGGGACGGCTAGCCAGGGAGGGTCTTTCTGAGGGCTGACTTTGTGGAGCCGAGACCGAGACCGGACTCACTTCATGGGGAGAGCTGAGGGAAGAGTATCCTCCAGGCCAGAGGGGAAGCAAGTGCAAAGGCCCTGAGGCGGCAGCACAATGGGCAAGTTCAGCCGTAGGCAAGAGGCCAGTGTGGCTGCAGCTGAGCAAAAAAGAACAGGTGGTCTAGAGTCGGAGGAGGGAGTGAAGTTAGAAAAGGCTTCGGGACAGAAGAGGTGATCCCCCAGAGCTTTGTGGACCGCTGCAGGCTCTGACTTCCGCTCTGAGTGCAGCGGGAACCATGGAAGGTTCTGAGTGGGGGAGGGCCAGGACCTGTTTGGGGTTCTAAGAGAATCCCCCTGGTTTAGGAGGGTACGAGTGGAGGCAGGGAGATGAAGAGAGCACGGCAAAGGTCCCAGTGGAGAAGGCAGTGTTGGCCCAGGGTGGGGCAGTGGAGGGGGACCCTTGGACACTTGGATGAGCTAGCTGACGGACGGGCCATCAGGCAGCAGAGGGAAACCCAGGACTGGAGCCTGACCAATGAAGCGGCTGGGGCTTCCATCACTGTAGTGGGGGAGATCCCAGCTTTGTGATGGGGGCAGGGGGCTCTTCGGGGCATGAGGCCCCACTTGGGGTACAAGAGGGGCAGCTAGTCCCCCCACCCCTGCCTCAAGTACCAGCGAAGGGGGTCCCATGGTCAGATGGCCCCAGAATCCATGACCCCAGAAATGAGGTGTCGTCGACCTGTGAGAGCCGTGCACACAGAGCAGCCCAACCTCACCCCAGAGTGGGCAACCTCACTGTTCCTTGCTCTGCTCTGAGCACCCCACCAGGCTCCCCAGAATCCTAGAGGGTGGGGGCTGGGAGAGGAACAAGGTTCTCCCCACCCGGCTGCCTCCTGGCCAGCCGAACAGCGTGGGGGGGGGCGGGGGCTCATGGCCAGTTCTTCCTCCACATCGTCATCCAGCCCGTTCCTTTTTGCCCTCTTCCCCTGCCTACCTACCGCCGGACTCCTGCTGCCGGCCCCCGCCCCTAAAGCCTTCAGAGATGGCGCCCAGCGTCCCTCACGGGACTCCCAGCTGGGAACTCGGCTCCGGTCCCCATGACGCCAAACTCCCCGTCCATCTCATCATCACTTGGTTCTCCGATTCTAAGTTCCCGTTTCATAGATGGAGGAACTGAGGTTCTAAGAGGGGGGCAGGTTCCCAAGGTCACAGACAAGGCAGTGGCAGCGCCAGGATTTAAATTCAGGTCAGTCTAATTGCAAAGCTCTTCACCCTCATGCGGAACAGCTGCTGGCTTAGGTGGGCAAAGACATGGCTTGGGGCGCAAGCACTTGATTTGGGAGGTGACCCCAGAAGCAGCAGTAGGGAATGAGGAAGTGAGACAGGAAGGGAGGTGAATAGGTCGCCTCTGTGGGCTCAGCATCCAGGAACCTCTGGGAGAAGGACGAGAACATGCGTCTGCATTGTCCCAGCCCAGGGTGAGGGTGCCGGCGCTTCTACGCGCCCATTCCCAGCTCCCCTGGCTACTGTCTCTCGCATCTGCCCCACACTCTGCAGCCAGGACCACGGCCACAAGTGTGCCCTCCCAGGTGGACACGGAGAGAACCCGATATGGTGACCATCCCAGAGATGTCTTCCGTCCCTCTCTCTTCCCACACTGCATCTGACGTAAACACAGAAGCCCGAGAAACTGAGCTGGTACAGATGGGGAAACTGAGGCCCAGGGGGGCCGCCCGCATACCACGGGCTGCTCAGTGGGAGAGTGGCTGAATGGACCTCCCTTCTGGGCCACCTGACTTCTGGAACAGTACAGGCCCTGGGTCACAGACGACGACCTGCCGGACGCCGCTGAGCTGTGTGGCCAGGGGCCGCCTCCTCCACTTCTCAGCACCTCCGTGTCCTCATCTGAAGAAAGGGATCATTACAACAAAACAACAGAAAACTACCTCCTGAGATTTTTGCGGGGATTTGGTGGATCACCAGCTCTGAAGGGCTTAGAAGAGCACATGGCAAACAGTAGTGCTGATGTAAATATTTGTGTTTTAAGGAGGTCATGCCTGGTGCACAGAAGCCACACAGTAAATGGGAGCCATTATCATCACAATTGTCATTGTTGCCTAGGGCCCTTTCCATAAGGCCGGAGCCCAGGCCGTCCCCCCAACAGGGACAAGATGCTGGCTGAGTGACCGCCCCAATTTCCTGGGCCCCCCAGCCTCTTGCTTAAGGCTGCCTGAACTTCAGAGAAACAGAGGAGGCGGAGGAAGGGGCCGGGGCCTAGGCCAGGCCTGCGAGCGGTAACTGCGGGCAGTGACCCCTCCTGAGAGGCCCCTCTTCACCCGTCCACCCATCCGCCGGAGCCGCCTGCCCATTCCACGCAGGGGACGCCTCGTCTTGCACAAGACAGGAAGAGGGAGGCCCGGGGTGGTGGCGGGTGACGCCAGGACCCCATGTCCACCCGCTGCAGACAGGATGGGCAAGGGAGGCCCCCGCCAGGCTTCCTGTGTGCTGAATGCACTGGGCAGAAAGGAGAAGTGCTGTCCGGGGTCACAGGGAGATCCGGGCAGCGCCTTCCGCTCCCCGGCCCAACAGTTCCACCCGCTGTCCCCGATTCAGGGGCCCGGAGTTCAAATCCCACCTCTGCCATCTCCCAGCTGCGTGACTTTGGATGACGTAGCTCGGGCCTCTGTGTCCAGGTGCCGCTGGAGAACAGGGAGGCCTTTCCTCCAAGCCTCCCAGCCCCGGGGGGCTCTGTCATCACCATGCCCACGGGACCGATGAAGAACCCAAAGCCATAGGCCATTTCCAAGCAGTACCTATCATACTCAAAGATTTAGGGGCACGATGGGGGAGGACAGCCCTAAGGACCCAGTGCATGCTTCACCCAACAATGAAGCCAGTGTGACCCCCTATCCTCAGTCCTGGGCCCACAGCAGGCATTACTAATCAATTATGATTCTCCCTCCAGGGAGCCTGGAACCCTGCTCAAGAGAGCTCTCCAGTCACGGTCCAATCAAGCACCTGAGACCCGAGTCAGTAAGGAGAGCGTGTCTGCCTGCCCCATCCCAGCACCAGGCTGGATCAGAGGGGCACCTCCAAGAAAGAGGCTGCCTTCTGGCAAGCTACCTTCAGATAGTTCTCTAGAATCAGGGACCCCAATACAAATCTACTCCTGCCGGCCCAGACTCTCAGGGCCCCCGCCTTGGGGACAAACCTGATCTAGAAAAGGCATCTGCGGAAAAAAACTTCTCCCCAGCAAGGTTGCCAAGTGGTTTATGAACAGCCCATCGGGCTGGAGCAGCATACGGGGGAACCGCAGTAGCAGAGAAACTAAGTAACTGAGAAGAGGCTGGGTCCAGGCTGGGGCGGGAAGCGGGCTGGGAGGGGGAGAGGCCAGATCACCGGCATCACCCGCCAACAGCGCCAGGGGAAAATCCAATGACCCAGAGCCCCACGGGGCGGCGGGGGTGGGATTGTGTGAAAGGAAAAATGAAACCGAATGCAGAGCCCTGGGCCTCCCGCCAGCCCCGCTATCCAGCTCTGGTTCACTGCCCCTACCCTGGTCCAGGCCACCATCACCGCTCACCTGGAAAGCCATTCTCCCTGCCTCACCCTTGCCCCCTACACAACCTTCCCACATGGCAGCCGGAGGGATCGACAGCGTGACCCCTGATTCAACCCCCCAGTGACCGCCCATCACATTTAGGATAAAATCCACATGACCATCCCTGGCCTCCAGCCCCGGACATCTGGCTCCTGCCCCCTTCTTTTCCCGTCACTCACCTCCCCAGAAATATGAACGTCTTCCTGTTCCTAAAATGAGTCAACCCCGATTCTCACCTCCAGACCTTTGCTTGTTGTTCCCTCCACCTGTAACACTGTTCCCCCTCTATTTTCCCTTGGTGGCTGCACCTCCATTAGGACTCCATAAATTCCACCTCCTCTCAGAGTCCCCCCCAGCCCCTGTCTGGGGGGGTTCTCCCGTCAACTCCCCTCCCCGCACCCCTCTGCTTTTATCTCCATAGCATAGACCCACGTCCAGAAGGACCTTCTTATTTGTATGCTTGTCTCTCTCTCCCACCGGAATGCCAACTCCATAAGGACAAGCATCATATCCACCCTAGTCACGGCTATGTCCCCAACACCTGGCATACAGTAGGTGCTCAACAGATGTTTGTTGAAAGAGACTGAGTGGAAACGGCTTCAGTCACATAGGGGGTTCTCACTGGAATCTTCAGAGACCATATTCGCAGTCCCTCTCCAGGAATGACAAGTTGGTCCCCCTTGAGTGCCGGGCCCTAGTCAGTGCACGCAGCTGGCGAGGATTCTGATTTCAGTGGGAAAGAGGATCGACTCGTGATGTCTGCCACAGAGCAGGCGGGGGTGGAGGGGGCAGGAGTGGGGGGGCACCTGCTGGCCATGTGCATCTGCTTTGCTCATCGCTGTCTTCACAACACCCAGGACAAGGCCTGGAACACAGTAGGTGCTCAATAAACATTTGTTGCATGTCAAATACATGGGTTCTTTACCTAACTGGCTACTCTTCTCAGGAAGAAAAACACCTTCAGTTCATTCGATCAACACCCTTCGGCCAGACATTCACTGAGGCCCACCGTGTGCTAATCCTGAGAACAGGCAAGGGAGAGGTTCTGACCCTCTAGTTGGAAGGAAGAGGAGGAGGAAGCCCAGCTAGTGAGGCTCGATCACAAGGTCACCCAGCTGGGTTCAGCTGACCAGAAAGTTCTTCAAGATCCCAGTCCATCATGCCCTGCCGCGGGCATCCCTAGTCCCCTCCCTGGGGTACTGGGGATGAGGACAGCCAGTCTCTGCTTCCCTTTTGGGGCATGCCACAGGGCTGTGGTTCAACGGAAGCAGGGCCCTGGCCCATCCCAGGCGCAGGCCTCTGAGGGCCTCACCCTCCCCATTCCCAACCCAGACTCTTTTCCAGCTGACTACGGGGCGGCCGTTCCCTGTTCCTCTTTTCTCTGGGCAGGAGGAAGCGGGTGGGGCCATGGGAAGATCCGGAGACTCAGTTTCCTCATCTGACAAGTGGGCTCAACCCCTGGCACCTTCAGAAGCTGGTCTTCAGAAGTGGTGGAGATTCAAAGAGAACATTCATGAAAGATGTTGAGCCAGGGCATGCCAAGTACTCAGGTGAGAAGGCAGAGGTAGGCAGAGGTGCCTCACGACCCATCTCCCTGCTCAGACTTTCCTAAGGCTCTCCGTTGCTCTCAGCATAAGTCCAGGCTGCTCTCCCTTTGGGAAGCCTGTCCAGCCCAGGCCTCAGCCTTCCCTACTCCCCGCTCACCCCACACCTCACAGCTCCAGCTACAGGGTCTTTTAGATTCACTACTCCTCTCTTCTGTCCCACCCCAGGGCCTTTGCACTTGCTGTAACCACTTACTGGAACATTTGTTCCTCCCTTTCTCACCTACTTGGCCTCTAGCACCCTTCAGTTCTCAGCTCAGCAGCTCCTAGGAATTATTTCTGACCTCCCCATCACATCAACCCTCCTGCCCATTGTAGGCCCTCATCACTTTGTACTTCTCAGTCACAAATTGACATTTCTGAGAGTGATCTGGCTATGTCCATCTCCGACACGGACTCTGAGCGACTTGTGGGCAGGGATCATCACCTCCCCAGCACCTGACACAGAGTAGGTGCTTCATTAATATTTGCTGAATGAATGATAAACACAGAATGAATCGCATGATGGACAAGTCACACCCCCAGAGGCCCCCTCTCACATCCTGCTCTGGCCTTGGGCCCTGTGCTACCCCTGCCTGCCCAGACCCCCTCCGCCAGGATGGCTGCTTCAGCCTCCCTGTTCCTTGCCCCCAAAGCACGACCTCCCTCACCTCTCACAGCCTTATTTTCCTGGATGGAAACCAGAGACATGGACCTCCGTCATGGGCTAGGTTCCCCTGAGCCGGGTATTCTAAGGATGGGCCTTGGAGCCCCCCTGGAGAAGAGGTCAAGGTTAGGAGGCCCCCATCCCCAATATCAATCAGAATAGCAGCCCCTCCCCTTAATTATGTTATACTCAGGACAGCCGTAACTAGGAACTTTGACAGGAATTTGATTTACACACGCTCAGCAAAAACTAACAAGATAGTCTCCGAGAGAAAAGAGCCGATTGATGGTGGATATGCCAGGAGGGGGAGGTATGGGTTAGCAGTTCCCCCACAGCCTGAGTCTGCTCAGATGCAACCCTGTTTCCACACCATGGCCCCCGGAGCACAGGCCAGACCTCCCCTGGGCGGGACTCAACGCAGGGGGGGATTGGCGGGCTGAAGTTATGGAAACCATACATCCGCCTCGGCTGGGGAGGGCTGTGTCCTTCCTGTGGAATCCCCAAGGGGAACTTGGCCGGGGTCAATCTCCACCTTACAAGCCAGCTTTACAGCCTGCACTTGGGAGACATGGGCCACTGCACTGGGGTCTTCTGTTGAACAATGGGTACCACCGCTCAGAAAAAAGTAAAAATTAAACCATCGGTCAAGATGTCCCCACAGGGAGCACTGAAGGTGGGCTGAAAATTCCTACAGTCCGTTCCTGCCCAGTGTCACCTCCAGGCTCCCAAAGGCTCCGTTGCCCTCTGCTCTGGACGAGGTGGAGGCTCAGAGATCTTCTCCCCACTGCCTGGGACCTTCCCCTGTCCCGAGGTCCAGGCAGCACCCCTGGAGTCGGTGGAGGGGCATCAACCCTCAGCCGGGAGTTACCTCCAGACCCAGACAGCGTCCCCACGGCCACCTCTGGGAGGTGATTTTGCCAAGACTGCCACCAAGCCCAGTGTTTTGTGCACCACTTGTGTGCCAGGCCCTGTGCCGAATAAGACTCAGTTCCTTGCTAGACTCACCCTTGGGGTGGGCACAAGACACCAAGCAAATGGACACATAAATAGAGGATGACGAGTGTGCAGCAGAAAAATGAACGAGGGCCGGGATGGAGAATGAGGGAAAGGCTGCAGTTGGGGCTGATCTGGGAGGCCTCTCTGAGGAGCAAAGGCCCAAGTGAGGAGAGGGAGCAGGTCATGGAAAGATCCAGAAGAACAGTGTTCCAAGCAGAGGAACAACAAGGAAAAAAGTGGGGGAAATGCGAGGGGGAAATCTCAGGGTGTTGTTTGAGATGGAGTGAAAGTCAGCATGGCCAGAAATGAGGGTGGAGGGGCGGGGAGGAGAGGGGCCCATCCTGCAGGGGCCCCTGAGATGGGGGGACTTGGCTTTCCTGGAGGCGGGTGGGAACCACGGGAGGGCTCGGAGCAGGGCAGCAGTATGAATGACTGAGGCTCTACCAGGACCCCTCAGGAGGTGGGGAGGGTGGATGCAGGGAGGGGTGAGGAGGACGGCAGAGGAGGGGAACCAGGTCAGATTCTGGGCCCAGTTGGAAGGTAAGGCCGATGGGGTTGGAGAGAGTGGAGTGGAAAACAACTCCAGGGTCTGAGACCTGATGGCTGGGTGGGTGGCAGGGCCATTCTCTGAGCCCAGGGCAGAGGGGAACATGGCTGGTTAAGTGACACCCACGACTCTGATTGGGAAACTGAGCAAGACAGAGACAGCGACGTAAGAAGAGGAAGAGGCTGGGCTCAGGCAGTCCAGGAACAAGGGACGCCAGGCGGCTGAGCTCACCAGGCATGGGCAGGTGAAGGCCGGAGAAGGCTCCGCCTCACCTCAAGGACCATTTGTGAGGCCTGAGGAGAACCAGGCAGGGAGGAAGAGGAGAACAGAGAGCTGACATCTGGAGGCCTGGGAAGACGGTGCTCACCACCAAGAGAACAAGCCAGAGAAGGTCCGGCACATCCGAGCCCACTGGCGCAGTCTAGAGGGAGCACTAACTCCCCGCTGTGACCCCACTGCGTCCCCTCCACCTCTGCTTGCATGCCTCCAGGGACAGGCGGCTCACTACTCCTCGGAGAGTCCAGGGCCCTCCCCGGACAAAACGTGTCGCTGTGTGGCCCTAGGCAAGTGCCGAGGGCCTCTCTGGGCCTCCCTTTCCATGTGTGTAAAAGGGCATTCACGAGAGTCCCGCCTCCTGGGCTGGTGGGAGGATCCAGGGAGGCCTTGCTCCTGCAGTCCTGGAGCAGCGTGAAGTCTGGTGGTTAGCCATTACTGTTGCCCACGGCTGACCCTGCCTCCTGCCTCCCGCCGGAGCCCTGGGTCTGCCAGGCTTGGGAGCTGAGGTGTCAGGCGTGTCCCCAGGTCCTGCCCCAGGAGCTTGAGGAGAGGGAAGGAGTGCTGAGTCTCCCGGCCCACAGTCTAGCCCCGCGGCCTCTGGCTCCGACTCACACCCCACCCGGGGCCGCCACACTCTCTGAGGCCCCATTGTTCCTGTCTGGCTCCACTCCAGGGTCTGGCCCTGCCCAGGCTCCCACTTCCCTCCAGTACCCCCACCATCCCCAGGGCTCAGGCCTCCCCACAAGAGGGTGCCAGGTGTGGCAGCATCCAAGCCATGGGAATGCAAGTTCGAATCCCTGCTCTGCCGCGTCCCATCTGTGCGACCATCTGCGTCACCTCCCCGTGCCTCAGTCTCCTCGTTTGTGAAATGGGGTGATAGGACCTCACAGAGCTGTACTGAGGATTCTATGAGTTTGGGGATGGCAGAGTGCCCAGCGTGCAGGAAGCCTCAGGGAGCATTAGTCCTACTTCCTCTGCTCCCCCAGGCCTAGAAATGGAGCCAAGAAGAGCAGAGGCAGGGGTAGGGGGGGTAATGCAACTGGCCTCGAAGCTAGGGTGCCATGAGCAGAGCACTGGATGAGGAGCCCAAGGCTAGCGTCCTGGCTTTGACCCTGCTGTGTAACCTCTGGCAAGCTGTAGACATCTCTGGGCCCCGGAATGAGGGCAAAAAAGAGGCTCGGATCTTCCTTTCTCCGTAGGAAGCGGGGGAAGGGGCGGGGGGCTTGGAGCCAAGTTTTCTTTTCATTTTTTTCTTTTCAGCACAAAGGGCTTGAACGAAAACCAGCTGCAGGGACAGAGAATCCTATTGTGAAGGCACCTGAGATTCCTGGGCTAGCGGAAGGGGCAGCATTCGGGGTGCTGGGCTGGGCGAGCAGAAGCCAGGCTAGCGGCCAGAGACAGGTGGGGGGCAGCTTGGTTGGGGGTCTCCTACCCCCCGCCCCCGCCCCAGCGTGCTTGCCTGGGCATCCAGGGCCCTCCTTGGGCATCTCCTGCTCAGCCACAGTTTCTATGTGCAGACACAGGTAGACTGTCTTGCCTCTGTTTCCCCATCTGCAAAACGGGTACAGTAGCAGTACTCTCCCTGTAGGTAGGAGCAGGTATGTTGTGACAATCTCAGGGCAGGCGCCTCCGTCAGACGGTCTTGCGTCTGATCCTGGCTCTGCCACTCACTGGCTCTGTCACTTGTTGTGTGACTTGGGGTAAGCCACTTTAACCTCCCTGTGCCTCGGTTTCCCCAGCTGGGAGACGGAAACACTAACAGTACTAGCCTGCTGGGCAGATGAACCGAAATGACTCAGCGCCGAACCTCGAGTATAACAAATAATAACAATTATTACTGCTGTTTTTCTTCTTCTTATTGTCACAGAAGCTCGACCTGCTGAGGCCCCTCCCCACCCACCCCGGTCTCTGAACGCCCTCGATCTTCAGAGTACTCGTTTGTCTCAACAATTTCATCATGTGTTTCTTGGGCCCCTACTATGGGCCAGGCTTGGTGAAGCCACCATTCTGGGAGAAGAAAGATGTTGAAGTCAGGACTGTGTGTGAAAGGCTTGGCACATAATCTAGGTGCCCAGATATACCAGCCGCCCAACACCTGGCCTCCCATGGCTGCGGGCTGGGTTCTTGCCGGGCTCCGGGGGGGCAGCCCTCATCTGGGTGAGGGTGGGAGACTGGCACGTGGAAGAGGCAACAGCCCGTGATGGAGGGGGCCCCAGGAGGCCTCAGGATCCAGAGGAAGTCAGGGTGGGCTTCCTGGAGGAAGCAGTTATGAATAACAACATAGATTTAGTATTATTATGTGCCAGGCACTGTTCTCTTCACAACAGCCCTTTGCAGAAGGTTTTTTTCTCACACACTCATTCTGTGGGTAAGAGTCTAAGACCAGAGAGGTCAAGTAGCCTGCCTGAGGTCACACAGCAAAGACATGATGGAGCTGAAATTCAAACCCCATAGTCTAACTGAATCCCTGCACTGCTCTCCAGGCAGTACTCTCCAGCCTCTAGGCCTCTGGACCCAGTTGTCCCCCCTGCTCATCTCCCCTGGCAGGAAATCATCTGAAGCCTCCCCCTCCCCCCCTCAGGGGCCCTGAAGGCCAGAGCCTTTGACACAGGGAGGAAAAGGTGGGAGTAGACGACAGGTGTCCCCAGCACCAACTCCTCAGAGGCAGAAACTGGCCCTTGTCATCCCAGTAAACGGGAGGAGGGAACAGACATCTTCTGAGGCCTCCCTGTACCCCGCTTACTTGATTCTCATAACTCCCCATGAGGTCAGCACCGGGGCAGTCTTCATTTCCCGGAGGAGAAGCTGAAGGTAAGGAGGCTCAGAGGCCCGTGTGATTCCAGGCCCTGCGGAAGAAACGAAGGCAGCAGCTGCCAAAGTGACTCGCAGAGCCTCAGTTTGCCCCTTTGTGAAATGGAGATGACCCAGGACCCACCTCGCAGACTTCGGGGAGGAGCGCGGTGCAAACGGACCTATTTCCCTGGGGCCTGGCTGGCCACTCTCACCGCGGCCTTACTGCTCCGGCAGTGCCACGCCCCAGCGGGCCTCTGAACCCCTTACCTGCAGTTCTTCCTGTAACGAAACCCGCCCGCCCGCAAGACCTCAGCGAGGGGCCCTGACCGCTCACTTAATTATAATCTTTGAGGAAAAGAGAACACCCCCTCTAGGTGCTGGAGAAGCCGCTGCGCGGCTGCAGCCTGTGGGGGGTAACCTGACGCCCCTTGGCCAACCCGGCCCCCAGGTCTTTGTCTCGGTCCTGCCCAGATTACTCTATTTTTCCAACCCCAAACCAGGGCTGGCATGAACTCAATGCTCGGCATTGTCCTGGGACCAGGCCCTCCCAGGGCCCCCGGGGCCAGGCCTCATCCTTCCTCCAGCTGGGGATCCGGCCCCCAGGAGGCGTCTCAGGAAATCAGAAACCCAGCAGGGCCAGCTGGGGTGGCATCTCATGTGCCGGGTCCTAGGCTTCTTGCCTGTCACCTCATCAAACCTTCACCACTTCACTGCAGGAAGGGCTCGCTGCACACCCATTTTCCAGGGGAGAGACTGAGGCCAGGGGAGTCAGATGCCCACTCCGGTTGATGTAGGCTGAACTGGCAGAGCCCGGGTCAGGCTGAATCAGGATGCTTCCCCAGGAGGGGGCCTGGGTACCCTGGACCGGTAGCTGGAACCACGCATCAGGGGATTTCCGGGGTAGTCATGTTCCTTCGGCAGGAGGTCCTCTGGGGATCCTCACGGGATAAAGACGGAAGAAAGCTGGATCGTGAGGCAGAAGGCATCATGGCTAAGGGCTCAGATTTCCACAGCAACTGCTCCGGGTTCAAGTCCAGCTCTGGGCCCTGCCTTGCACAAAGCCTTGCTCCTCTCTGAACCCCACTTTCCAAAGCTATGGGACTAGGTGGGGAGGGGATGCTGGGTGAAACACTTAGCCGGTACAAAGTGCTCCATTAACAGGAGCTTAAAAAACAGAGCTTGAAAATGGCGAAGGTTACTGGCAGACACACAGCGGCCAGGAAAAGAGAACCCAGACAGCAGGAGAGCCCCCCCCACCCCGTGTCACCCACATCCGGGGCCAGAGCTGAGGACTGAGCAGCACCAGGGGCCACCATGGATGCCTACCCACCCCTCCAGGTGGGGGAAAGCTGGAGCCCGCCCTCCTTTGCTCCCTCCAGATCACCACCTTCCCCACCCCATCTGTGCCTCGGAGGCTGACCTGGAGGGATGCCACCAGCCCTGCTCTGGGCTTCCTCTGGGGCTCCCTGATTGGAGGAGATGGGAGGGCTGGAGGAGCCTGACAGCCCCCTCTGTGCTGTGTCCCCACCTCCCTGGCTGGAGTTGTCCTCCCCGAAGTTCTCAGCTCCTGCCAGGGGGCCCTCTCCCTGCACCCCATCCTCGCAAACATCTGCTCCCCACTGATGCCAGCCCCACTCCGCACCTTTCCTTTGTTGTTTTCCTTTGTTGTTTCCTTAACCCTGCCCACACTTTTGAAAAGAGTCACTTTATTCAGTTTTCCCGGAGGTATCCGGTTTGAGTGGCCTGTTTCCTGCCACATCCCACGACTACAGATCTGAAATCAATAGGGTAAAATGTTAGGATTTGACTCAGCAGGTGATGGGGACCTGAGGCCCCTTATAAGCATCTCCTGTGAGATTCCAGGGGACTTCCTAAAGGAAGAACGAGCAGAGGAGTCCAGCTGGCTCGGCAGCCAGGAGACTCAACCAGGATCCCGGGTGAGCACCCTGAGGTCAGTGGAAGCCAAGGGGTCCATCCCCCAGTCCAGCCACTTCTCCCTCCTCCTGGGTCCCTTCCTACCTTTCCCCTTGGCTCAGTACCTCCCTACAGGAAATAGGAACCACACTCAGGGGATCACTGCACAGGGGCCCCCAAGCAGGACCACTGCACTCCCACAAGGACTGGCTTCTACTCAAGTCCCAGCCAAAGAATGGGCAACACTGAGGAAATCTGGCTCCCATGGGACCTCACAGTTGGCGGGGGCTGGGGGGGGGGGGTAGGGACACCCTAGAGAACATCCACTCCCCCAATTTCCCTCTAGTCCAACCTCATTTTCCCCATCTGATCAGGCTCCTGCCCAGTCCTTCTTGCCGAGAAGAGTCGGGGAGGGGTCTGTTGTTGTTTTTTGGGTTTCGTGGGGTTTTTTTACATCTACATACACAATTACTCAATCTGTAACTCGTCACACATGCCTAAATGGAATCATTTTGTGTGCACTGTTTTCATTTGGCATCTGGCCTTCTTTTTTCTCTTTTCCTTTCTGCAAAAGCCTTCTCTCTCCCTGTGTTGACAGTTGAGAATGGGTTTTTACATATTTTTCTGTAAGCATGAAAATCCCATACAGACTATGCCTGGACAAGGGCTCTCTTCATCTGTCATTTCTTTTACAAATCAGGATCGCATTGTACACCCTTTCCAGCATCTTGCTTTTCTCATTTAAGAATCTCCGCACAAACAAGAATTCTCCTCGATTGTTCACAGCGGCAGGAATCACGCTTGCCAAAAGGTGAAAACAACCTAAACGCCCATCAACAGATGAATGGATAAACATAATGGGGTCTATCCACACAATAGAACATTATTTGGCCATAAAAAGGAATGAAGTGCTGACTGGTACATGCTAATTGGAAGAAGCCAGACCAGAAAGGTCATATATTGTACGAAGTTTATAGGAAATATCCAAAATAGATAAACCCAGGAAACATGGGAAGCAGACTAGTGGGGGAGGGGGGGGAGGCTGGGGGGCAGTCCAGTGAGGAGTTGCGTGTTTAGTGGGTAGACGGTCAGTTCAGAGATTGAGGAAAATTGTCTTAGGACTAAGTAAGGTGGTGGTTACACTGCAAATGTACTCATGTCACCGAACTGCACGCTTTAAAATGGTTAATTAACTACTTAATGACTAATTAAGATGGTTACTTTTTCATTATGTGAATTTCACTTCAATTTTTAAAACTATGAAAAATATAAACACATATATCCTCCTCCCTTTTAAAACAAAGGTAAAAGACTACCACACCGCATTCTACTTTGAACTCTCAACTAAAAATAAATCTTAGATAAAAAGATGCCTGTGTGATAAAGAATCTTTTAAAACAAACAAGTTGAGGGGCACCTGGGTGGCTCAGGCATTAAGCATCTGCCTTCGGCTCTGGTCATGATGACAGGGTCCTGGGATTGAGCCCCGCATCCGGCTCCCTGCTCAGTGGGAAGCCTGCTTTTCCCTCTCCCACACCCCCTGCTTGTGTTCCCTCTCTCACTGTGTCTCTCTCTGTCAAATAAATAAATAAAATCTTTTTAAAAATAATAAAAATAAAAAAACAAGCAAGTTGAGCCACACAAGTCACCAGGGAAAACTGTGAACCACTCTTAGCTGCATAATAGTCCATGATGTGGACAGACCAGAATGGTGTCACCCATTTCCCCAAAACAATGCAAGATGAGTTTTCATCTTGAGTTTTTTGGGGAGCTGGGAGGGGGGAGTCTCTTGACACTAGTGTAAGCACCAGGGACTTTACAAACTGGGTTTTATTTTGCCCTTACTCAATCCCATATTTTCTCTCATTTTTCAGATGGGAAAACCGAGGCCCAGAGAGGAAAAGGCCAGGAAGTGACTGAGCCAGAACTCCAAAGCCAGGCCTGTCTGACCCCAGAGTCACATAGCCCTGGGCCCACTCCTTGCTTAGGGACACACAGCAGGGAGCCACAGTGACCCAGGCACCTGTCCTGGGGAAGCTGACATTTTAGTGGGAGACACAGACAGGAAATAAGATAAATCAGGAACCTACCTGCCCTATTCCGGGGTGTTAAGATTATAGGGAGAAATAAAGGAGAGAAGGGAGAGAAGAGGCAGCAGGGAGATTAGATTTTTAAATATCGCAGTCAGGGAGGGCCTTGCTGGGAAAGGGACATTTGGGCAAAGACCCAAAGGAGGTGAGAGGGAGGGAGTCCTGTGGTTTTTATCCATTTGGGGGAACAGTGTTCAGAGCAGAGGGAATAGCAAAGGCAAAGACCCAGAGGCAGAGAGCTACAAGGAAATGGGTGTTGCCAGGGCAGGAAGGGAGAGAGGGAAGGTCAGACCACAGAGGGCTTGTAGCCCAGCCACCTCTGAGCAATGGGAGGCCAGGGAAGCATTTGGAGCATCAGACTGGGAATTAGATTTTGGTTTTGAAAAGCTCCCTCTGGCTCTGCAGGCAGGGTCGGGGAAGAGAGGAGCAATCAATGGGGACTCAGGCAGGGAGCCATTGTCATGGAAATGAAGAGAAGCTGTCTGCTGGTGGACGGCTGGTCTGGGGGATGGGGAGAGGCCCTGCCCACCTCCCCTCCACTACTTACCCCTGAATTTAGTCCCCCTTGGAGGAAGCCAACTCTCAACCTCCACAGGCAAAGTACCAAGAGGGGAAGGAGAACTTTGCTGATTCACGGGCCTGGGCCTCCCAACTTCCCTCCAGGGGAAACCTAAGCTCAGATAACGGGGTAAGGAGCCTCATGGGGGCTGAGAGCAAATAAATAAAGTAATACAACGGTGATAAATGGTTAAAAAAAAAAAGTTGGTTAACAGAGTGACCTGACTTGTGGGGTATCATCAGGGAAGGCTTCCTGAGAGAGGCGCTGTTTGAGCCAGCATCAGAATCAGAAGTAGGAATTCAACCAGGCCAAGGACAGAAGGAAGAACATCTCCAGCAGAGGGAACAGAGGGAACAGAACCTGCCAGAGCTGTGAGACTAGAGGCAGCCTAGTGAGTTCGAGTCTCTAAAAGGAGGCCTGGCCAGGCAGAAAGAGCCGGGTGTGCCCAGCCCAGGGCAGACAGTGGCCTAAGCCAGGAACATACCTACTCTAGGCCCACACATGGTCAGCTCCTGGCAAGAACTGTTTCTGCTGCCAGGGAGGTTGCAGCGGTGAAGTTCCCCCACCCATAAACTTCTCTGAGCTTCACCGCAAGCCAATAAAATAATAAGCATATTTGGAAGAGAAATAAAGGAAGTCCCAGAAACTGTTGACGCTCTTTGCAGAGACAAGGAAATCGGGGCACAGAGAGGAGAGAGGTTATAACTTTCAGGAGTCATGCTGCAAGAAGGTTGCTGAGAGCCTCCAGCCTCCCCAGCTCGCTTCCCGATCTTCCCTGGACCAATTTCGTCACACGTGGAGGGGCCCTCATGGGGCAGATGGCAGCTGGGGAGGCAGGAAAGTGGCCTGCAGCACGAGCCGGCCCAGGGCCCGTGGAGGCAAGGGCAGGGGATGACAGAGAGGAGTTCAGACAGACGGAGGACGGACAGAAAGAGAGAGAGAGGGATAAAGATACAGGGAGGCTCCCAGAGCCCCTGAACCTTGAGCTATCCATTGCTGGAATTTTAAGAACTGTGCAAAGACTCCAATGTCTGACTTTAAAGCACTAGTGCTCACTCATTCACCAAGCACACATTGAGCACCTGCTGCATACTGCACACCAACACTGTTCCAGGCCCTGGGGCACAACCCCCAGACTCAGCTGGCTCTCCTGGGGTTGACACCCTGAGCAGACACGGGCAGTTTCCCAGCGAGCAGACCTATGAATGTGTTTCTTCAACCAGCGACAGAGGGCTTGACGGCTGGAGACAGGGAGCTGCCAGCAGCTGGGCAGACAGGTTGCTGGGGGCCGGGCCGACCCCACAAGAGGAGGGGAGAAATTGCCTGCACAGGGAGAGGTGAGCAGTCAAAGCGCAGGAGCCCTTCGTGGATAGCAAGGAGGCCAGTGCCCTGGAACCAAGGCAGGGACAAGGCTAGGAGCAGGTGAGCTCAGAGAGGTCACGGGGTCTGTCATGCCCAGCCTTTTGGGCCTCGTAGGGCCTCTAAGTGGGGGTGGGGGGTCATGGTCTGACTTGGTTCCAAGGGCTCCCCTGGCCATGTGTGGAGAACCAGCAGAGGGGCCCTGGCGGAAGCAGGGAGCCCAGGGAGGAGGTGACCCAGAGGTCAGGGCAGGAGACAAGGGGGCTGGAGCAGGGGAGGTGGGAGATGGGAAGGAGCCCGGAAGCTCTGCTCTGGAGACAGTGAGGGGCCTTCAGGTAGGCCCAGCGTCCACTTTTTAGACCTTCCCTCTCAAGCACTCCATGAAGCCCGCCCCCATCTTTCCGACCCAAGGAGCCACGTCCTCCCCCACCGCCGCCCCTCTGTAGCACCCACTCCAGGGACCTCACACGTTCTCAAGGGCCCTGAAACGAGACTTCCCAGATTTGGATGCTTCCTTCAGCTGAAGAGTCTGCAGGAGGAAAAGAACAGAGGAAGGGAGGGCGGGGGAAGGGGAGGGAAAAGAAGGAGGGGAGGAAGAGGCGCCTGCCCCCAGCCACCCACCCACACTCCTTCCCCAAAACCGGTATGGTGCCTAAAAAAAAGGCACTCACTGGAGGGGCTCGCGGACGCCAGGGTGGTGATCACTTTGCAACCCGTAAGGGTATCTGCTAAACAGGTTGTGCACCTTAAATTTCACAATGTTCTTTGCTGATCCTATCCCAAGAAAGCTGGAAGAGGCAAAGAAAACCACTCCACGGTGGTCAAAGGCCCCAGGGTCCATTGCCTCTTTAGGAAACGTTGAGAGTAAGTGATTCATTCTGACCAGAAATGATAATAATATCAGTCACTGCTCCTGCATACCAGCAACATGCCAAAGCCTTCCCAGATATTATTTCTATTTTTATAAATTATCATTGTGTATTTGGATTACAAAATTAAGAGACTCATTGTAAAAAGAAGAGAGAGAGAGAGAGGAGGGGAGAGGATGGGGAAAGGGAGGGAGAGGAGTTCTAACATTATAGAAACATGTAACTTGGGCTTTTTCAGTCACACTGGCCTTCTCTCTGCCCCTCAAACACTCCAGGCCCACACCTGCCTCAGGGCCTTTGCACTTGCAATTTCTTCTGCCTGGAATGTTCTTACCTCAGAGAGTCAGCCCCACGGGTCCCTCCCTCCCTCCCTGCTCACAGAGACATCTTCCCTGACCAAGCAGCACCGCTCTGTAATGCCCACAGTTGTTCCTCATAGACCCTCGTGCTCCCTCACACCATCCTGACTTACTATCTGTCTGCTTACTGTCTGTCAGGCCCCACTCGATCGTCAGCTCTGTGATGGCAGGCACTTCTTGTCTGCTTTGTTCACCACTGTATCGTCAGTGTTCTCAACAACGCCTGGCACACAGTAGGTACTCAAGAGCAAAGGGATAAGTGAATAAGTGCCAGCATGAATGAAACGTCTTCTCAGCTGGACCAGGGAGGCTGGTCTTCCTTGTGTCTGGCCCACAGCAGGCATGTACGGAACAGACGGGCAGTGGGGGCAGTGGGAACTGAGAGGTACGGAAGCAAAGGATGAAAGAGGGGGAATTCTCAATCCAGAAGCCCTGGGTGCCCATCCTGTCCTCAGCCCACCGCATCCATGAGCTCACTTCATCCTCATAACAACACCTTGAGGTAGGATTCCAGCCCATTTTCCAAAGGAGGCCGTGAAGGCCGAGTGGAGAGAAATGTTTTTTCCCCAGGTTCCGCAGCCAGGAAGGGGCAGGGCTGGCACTGAAAACCAGTCCTGTCTGCCTCCAAAGGCGGGCCTCCACGCTGAGGGCACTTGGCCCATTCACGCCATCCACAGAGGCTGAGCACCTACTGTGCGCAGGCACAGGGCTGAACCAGCTGGTGGGAAGGTGAGCTCGGGGCTGCCACGCTTTCAACCTTTGTAAGACAGACCAAGTGTCCACATGTTTTTAGGGAACCTCTTGCTCTTCAGTGCTAGAGCCAAATCAAAATTCGAGAAGACTGTGCAAGCTAAGGAAAGCACATCTGAGGGCTCCTAGTTTGAGACCCTTGGTCTAGGCTTGGGATTTCAGGGAACATGGATATCGTTGAGGGTGGGGCAAGCAAAGAAGGCTTCCTGGAGGAGGGGGAACCAGTCTGCTTTGGGCCTGAGGAGGGTGGGAAGTGCCTGAGGGGAAGGGCCAGACTTGGGCTGCCTTGGGCCACACTGGGGTCAGGGCTGGCTCTGTCCAGGACTCCTTAAAGAGGCCCAGTGGGTGAGACCAGACTGATTTCAGGATACCCCGGAGTCAGAGCACCAAGGCTGCCTGCCCCCTCCCTGCACCCATTCTTCTGTTCCACCCTCCTTTGCCCCTCTGGGATCTGAGCTGCCTAGGGCATGTTTCCCAGAAGACTCTGTCCCTGCAAATTTCCCATGGGGCTGGCTGGAGGGAGGTACAGAGAATGGCCCAGCACAGTGGCCGGGAAAACTGGTAATCGTGAATGCCCAAGTTCTTTCATCTGGAGGTCATTAGAGACAATAAAACTGCAAGGAGAAAATGTCTGAGATCTAAAAACACAAATATACTGGCTTCCAAGGAAATCATGACATTTAAGTTAGATATCTGTGAAATGTAATATTGTGTCAACCACTCAGCTGCAAGGTAACATTTGTTCTTCCTTCTTTCCTTCCTTCCTTCCTTCCTTCCTTCCTTCCTTCCTTCCTTCCTTCCTTCCTTCCATCTAAGTTCTATTAACGCAGGATGTAGGCGCATCTTAATATTTGATACGATTGAGGCTGGGTTTGAAACCTACTTCATTACTTAGTGGCTGGAAGACTCTGGGCAATATGCTTGCCTTCTCTGTGCCTTTATTTCCTCATCAGTAAAATGGGGTTGAGGGGAGTAGCCAGGACCCAGGGCTGTCACGCAGTATAAAGATAATGCCCATTAAACACTCTGACAGGACTCAACCATCGTGAGCACTCAGTAAGTGGTAACTATAATTATGGTTATCAATAGGTGAGACACCACTATTTCAAATCGCATTATAAAACCTAATGGATCCTGGAGACATCAGGATGAACTCATGTTTGGCTAAGTATAGATATAGATAGATACATATAAAAATATTTATAGACATTTGCATACACGTGGGTTAATATGTTTCTTTGGTCAGCTGAGAAGGCCTAAAAGAAATGCCACCCCACTAGGTGCGTGCACACCCGGCCCCAGAGCTTGGTTTCTTTCTTTCTTTCTTTTTTTTTTTTAAAGATTTGATTTATTTATTTGAGAGAGAGAGAGAGAGAGCGCGCGCATGAGAGGGGAGAAGGTCAGAGGGAGAAGCAGACTCCCCGTGGAGCCGGGAGCCCGATGTGGGACTCGATCCCGGGACTCAGGGATCATGACCTGAGCCAAAGGCAGCCGCCCAACCAACTGAGCCACCCAGGCGCTCCAGAGCTTGGTTTCTAATACCCTTCTCCCATAGAAGGAGCCATGGCTCCACATGGAGAAACAGCTGATTCTAAGACAGGTGCAGGAAACATATAAGATGAGCCTGGAGCATCTTGTGGTACCAGAGATAAGAAAAAGCTCAAAACAAAAGCCAAACACAGCACTAATCAACAACACCAATGTTGACGGGGGCACTCCAAGATGCAACTAAAAGAGTTCCCCATGGTCAAAGTTGGAACAACCTGAGCAGGAAAATACAGTGGTGTTCAATTATAACCCAATGTTTAAAATAAATATCCTTGAGTCCCTACTGATACAAGCAAAACTGAATCACAGGGTGACTTCCTCCCAAAGAGGATACTATGAAAAGGGGGAAACAGAGTAACTTTGACCGTGGAGGAAACTGACGAATGCCACCTGAGCCAGGCAACCAAGGTCAACGCCCACAGTGATAAATCACATTGATAAGATGTGCTTTTGATAAGTTATGATTAAAATGGCACTTTCCCTCCTGAGAACTTCCTCCCCGGACCATACGAAAAACACCCAAGTATCCCAATAGAGGAGCAGCCTACCAGAAACCCAGCCAGCACTCCGCAAAACCGTCAAGGTTGCGGAAAACAAGGTAAGTCTGAGAAGCTGCCACAGCCAAGAGGAGCCTAAAGGAACACGAACACTAAATACGCCATGGACTCGTGAATGGGTCCTGTACCAGAAAAAGGATGTCAGTAAACACTGAGGGATCTGAATAAACGACAGACTTGGTTCATAAGAACGCCCACCACCGGTGCATTAATTACGACCAAGGCACCACACTAACGCTACGGCATTACCCGTGGGAGAAACGGGGTGTGGGGTGCTATCGTTTCCATTTTTCTGCAAATCTGAAACTGTCCTAAAAAAATAAAGTCTACGCTTCAAACTCATTTCTCTTTCCAGGCTGCTTCTTTCCGCCGGACTCTCCAGAGTCCGTGGAGCGGCTTTCTCCGCACCTGGCTGCCCTGTCCTCAGCATCAGCACTGTCAGTGTGCAGCCGTCCATTCCGAGCCCCCGACCTCGGGTTTCTGGGTCACGGCGTGCCCATCTGCAGGCTGACGGGAAGCGGCGCTCTGTGAAAATCGTTCTATGTGGAAATCGCGTCTTGAGCCAAAGGATCTATTCTCTGGACATGGGAGTAGTCCCTGGGTTATTCATCCTATAGATGCCTGTCGTTTACGTCAATATCCAGCAATGCCACGGGGCGGGGGGCCGGGGGGTTTCACCCTCCGGGATCATTACTAATCCTAAGTGAATTCTTCCTTCCCTGCAACTTGATGATCTCCAGAGGCATTCCTTGGCCCCCGCTTCTGGGCAGGGGTCCATCTGGGAGGTGGTCTGAAGGCTCCCCCAGAGTGGCCTCTGAAGCAGACGGTAGATTATCTGGGTCAAAATGCCAGTGGTGGCACCAAGAAGTTCTTCAGGAGAGTGAGGGGGTGGGCCCCAAATCTCCAGACCCCTGTCCCAGGCCTCCTCCCTGGCCCGGAGGGCAGCTGACTATGTCTAGGAGGAAAGAACAAAGGGGAAGCACATGGCAAGACACCCATTTCTCAGAAAGTCTGGGTTGGAAGTCAGGGGCCTGGGTTCAAGTCCTACATCTGCCTCTGACTCATAGTGGCACCTTTGGCCACTCACTTCCCCTCGTCTGGACCTCAGGTTCCTCATCTGGGAGTCAGGGGTTTGGACCAGCTGATCTCCCGAGCCTTCTCCAGTTGACCCGGTGCTGTTGAAATCAGGGCTGGTGATGTTGTGCACACACCCCCCCCCCCCGCCCCTGACAAGCACCGAAGGCCAGACACTGTGGCCACATTCGCAACTAACAAACACATTCGCAGCCTACACAGTGTGTCTGCCTCTCACAGATGGCAGCGACCTGTTCCCTCTGCATTTCTTTACACAAGAGAGTTGGCAGGGGAGGGGCGTGCGGGTGCTTTTCTTTCAGGACCCTGATCCAGAGCGCCCAAGCTCTGGGTTGGAAGGAAATCACCACGAGTTTGCACTTTGTATGTTGTAGTCATTCACAACTTTGGTCTTTGTTTATAATCGTCACCGTTGGAACGAAATTCCAAGCCCCCACCTCTGCCTCCCTCTCTTTCCACCCCTCTCCCCCTCCCTCACTCTGCACCCCCCACAGTGGCGGCCCTAATGTTCTGTGAACCCATCTCCCTTGTTCCTACCTCAGGGCCTTTGCCGCTGCTGTTCCCGGCACCTTCGACACCCTTCTTTTAGGCTGCAGCTGCTTCTCAGGGAGGCCCTCTCCAGCCCCCTTCCTAAAGAAGCCCCCGGGTTGCTCTCTATCCCACCTCCCTGCTCCATTTCCTTCGAAGACTTCACTGCCGCAGGAAATGATGCTGTTTGCTTCCTCGTTCACTTGTTCCTGTCCCTCTGTCCAAAGGCAGAGATTTGTCTGCCTTGTTCTGTGACAGGCCCCAGACACTCTACCCAGGGCCTGACACGTAGTGGGGGCTCAGGAAATACTGCTGAAATGAATGAGCAAACGAAGACTCAGAAATCCTCAGCAGTGGCCCTGATCTGTAGCTACAACGGCCGGCATCTATTGAGCACCTCCTGTGTGCCAGTCGTGGTGTTACTGCTTCATCCCCGGGTCGGGTGGTTTTATGGTCTCCATTCTGCAGATAAGACCAAGTTTTCAGACTTCAGAGCCTCAAAAGACAGAGCAGCTTTAAACTGAGAACTCCATGTCCGGCATCGTTCCATCCTGCCAGGTTCCTCAGTGACAGATGCGGGGGGGGGGGCGCCCCCACACACCTGCACCCCTCCTCTAAGGCAGAACCTTCTGAACACCTCCCTGTCCCCACCGCCTGGCGGAGCCCCTGGGGCCAGGATGGGAACTGGGCATGTGGGCAGTCCGCCCATGTGTCGGGGGTTCCAGGAACACGCTTGGAGAACAAAGGGTCTGAACCAGCCCAGTGTGGGGGTGACATGGGCCACTCCTCCCAAGTAAGTTCTCAATGTGCACTGGGGCATAGAGGGTGCCAGTGGGCACCGGGTCCCTCCGGATGCCCTGGAGATTGGGTCCCCACCTGCCTTCCCCTGGGGGTAGGGCCACCTCCCCCAAGGCTCAGACCTAGCTAACTGTTGCTCAGATTCATGCTCTCGGCCTGGCAAAGGTCAAATCATTCCACACGCCTTCTCCCAGCAGCCCAGGATGCTGGGCACTGAGCTAACTCGGGCTCCCAGCACCTGCCCACAAAAGGCCCCCAGCCAGGGTGGGCAGGGAGGTGGCAGGTAAACAATAACCAAAAGGCAGCCTGGAAGTCTTGAGTATAGACCCCTCCCCTCCTTAAATACTTGCTAGCTGTGTGTCCTTGGGCAAGTCTCTTCACCTCTCTGGATCTTCATTTCCTTCGAGGAGATAATCCTGCCTCCCACTCCGGGAGAGACCCCAGCATAGGGGCCAGCAGGTAGGTGTTACTGCCGATTCCATGGAGGCCCCCACATTCAGGGCCTGCCCCAGGAACAGAGAGGAAAGAGAAGACAGGGGAGGACAGGTTCCCCCTCCAGCTGGGGAAGCCCCCCAGTCCACCTCCCACCACCAGAAGGAGTGCCTGCCCAGCTGGGCCTGGAACAGTGAGTGGGAGTTTGGCACAGAGATGTCGAGGGAAGGGTGCTCCCAGCAGAAGGCACAGCCGGGACAAAGGGAGGGCATTCTGCCTGGTGAGCCTCCTTCGCTCCCTTAGGCCCCCGCTCAAAAGCACCTCCTCAGATGGGCCCTCCTGCTACTTGATCTGAGGGAGCCCCTGCCCCCTGCCCCCTGCCCCCTCAAAGCAGCAGGCTCATTTTCCTCCTTAAATTCCCAATAATCCTACTCGGTTGTTTATTTGTCTCCCCTGCCAAGTTCCCCAAGGGCTGGGACAGCGTCTGCCCTGGCCGCCGCTCGAACCCAGAGTCTAGCACAGTACCTGGCAGGCCCCTAAGGAGGCACTGAGCACAATCTGAATAAGTTACTCCCCCCCCATGCCTCAGTTTCCCCATCTGTGAAACGAGCACCACAACGACACCCAACCTGCGGGGTTGTTGTTAAGAATTAAATAAGTTAATATTTGCAGAGCCTCTAGAACAGCTCCTGGTCTACAGCAGGGAGCCTGGACATCATATAGATAGAAACCACGATGAAGAAATCAAGAGACACACATGCAGAAATCACGAAGTCACCCCATTACAGATCACCCAGGCGGAGCACCTGTAACACCATATCTCATGTTTACCTTTCATTTCCTATGTCATTTTTCCCCGATGTTCCCTTTTGGCAAATTTCAAAACCAGAGAAATTTCAAAAGAAAAACCCAACACACAACGAACGTCTCAATTCACCAGTTGTCGACTCTCAGCTTCGTGTGCTTTCCCTCTTGCTGGCTAGAACAAGATGAATATTTATACTTTCATTCCCTTTTCTTATTTCTTCTTTCTGACCAATGTGGGAGCAAGCTGAAGACACCAAGAGAATTTATTCCGAAATTCTTCAGCTGCTGTGATTAAAAAAAAAAAATCTCTCCCTTGATAGATGTAGGACTTCTCTGGAACCAACTGGAACCAATTCCCTGATTTTATAAATCTGTAACTCTGTAAATCTGGTAATCCACACACCCTTGAACCTGGGGGTATTGGTTCTAGAAACCTACACCTGCTGGTCCTTGGAGTCCACACATGTGGCTAATCTGGGACTCCCGCGCCCTGCCCCCGTGGTTCAGTAAATCTGCAAGGCCCCGAGCCTGCTGCTCTCATGGCATCCCACTGTCTGGCGCCTCTGAACCCTGATTCCCACTTCCCAGAAGTGATGCCCAGAGGGAGCAAGGGGAAAACCCAGCCGCCCAGATCCCGACACAAAGCCAAGCCCCAAGGATGCCAAGAGGCACAGGGCCCTAGTCACAGGCCCAGGGGTGAGCCCCTCGCCTGGCCGCACCCAGTGGCCCCGAAGGGCCTTTTGGGTGCCCAGGCCTTCCTCAGGCCAGCTGGGTGAGGGGCAGACGGGCGGGCGGCCCCACCCCCGCTCTACTCGTGGAGCAATCCTCTGAGTCACCCCCACCTCATGACTCGCCTCCCGCCACCACTGAGGCCTGTAATTATGGCCGCCGCCTCCTCCGAGCTGGGCCTTATCTGTCCATCGGGGCAGGCCAAGGAGGGGGACGCCCGGAGGTCCCGCACAGACGCGGTGCGGTCCTGGAGCTCAGTGGCACGCGATCCGGGCCTGCCTCTGCCATCGGGGGCAGCTAGCCACAAGCCCAGAGGTTGGCTCTTGGCTCCCACAATCCCCACCATTCTCTCCCTGAAGGGCCTCGGCTTGCACCACTCAAGCTAGGGTGAAACTCACAAGTCGTTTCAGAGTGAGTTTCCCCAAACCTGGCTCGGGAACCCGCTCTGTAGGTCCCCCAGGGGCCGAGGAAGACCCAGTGGAGAGCCGCCTGTGGTCGTCGCTAAGAGGCAGAGCTCACAGTGGGCGAGCCCGAGAAAGGAGGAGGGAAAGGACACTGGCAGAGCGGCGGTCGCCAGGGTCTGGTGCCGGAGGGGAGGAGACGGTAGGCAAGTGGTAAACCGGGCCTTTACCTCCGTACTTCCTCCCCTTGTCACCCAACCCTGACCCAGGAACTCTGGTTCCCCATTCTACAGATGAAGAGACTGAGGTTCAGAGAAGCCCGGGACCAACTCCCATCCTCCGGGGTATGACGCTGGTGACTGTGCTGATGCTGGGGGGAGAGCGGCCTTTCCCTCGACGCTAAGTAGAGTGTGGAGACACCCGCAAGGGCAGTCTAGGTGCAATCAAACATCCTGAGTTCAAATCCCGACTGAACCGCTCTGTGCCTCAGTTTCCCCAACTGTCAACTGAAGACATCACCAGCCTCATCTGGGTATAGTGAGGCACTTTCTGAAAGCAGACAGTAGGCTCCTTCCTGCCCCCTGCTCATTGGCAGAGCCCTCCTAATGAGGGTTGATGGAGGCAGGAAGGCCAAGATGTATCTCAAATCAGAGGCTGACTCTGTGCCCCCAATCCCCTCCTCCACACACATGGGCCCCCAGGAGGCTGCCCGGTGCCCCGCACTCCAGGGCAGGGTCCCTAGGATTAGCGCCCCCAATCCCACACCTCATCTCAAGGCCTGCAGCAAGGCTGGTTGCTTTGCAATTATTAATAATTTCCTCCCTCCGGCCCTCCCCCAGACCTGCTCAACGAGTCTCCCCACGGGCAGCAGAGCAGGCCTGACATTTGAACCGACTATTATTCTCTCACTGCTGGAGAAGCAAGGAGGCCTGTCTTAATGCTGGCAGAGGGCTGAGGGGAGCAGCCTGGGCCATCTCCAGGTCCCCCCTTGATCCTGAGTTCCTGGGCACAGCAGTCAAGCACCCTAGGACAAGAGGCTCATTGCTCCTTTCCAGAACCCCAGGTGAGAGAGAGATGAAGCCCCTGCCCAGGGGCAGACTGGAAAACCCTCCCAGAGGCAGCAGTGTGGGGTGGGTAAGAGTCAAACTCGGAATCTGGATTCATGTCCCGGCTGTGCCCTTTGCTCACTGTGTGGCCTTAGACAAGTCACTTCACCTCTCTGAACCTCCATTTTCTCATCTGCAAGACAGGGCGATGAATTCCCACACTGAGGGATCACGGGATTTCAAAAGCTTCAGGCCCAATACCCACCAAAGCACATGGGAAACAGATCTAGGGGGCCAGGATCTGGTCACACTCTGCCCCTCGGAGCCCAGGGGGGCTGGGCCACAGTGCTGACCAGAGCTCTACCAGAGACAGCCCGGACGCCTCAAAGCACCAAGACCCTGGAATCCAGTCCCATCTCCAGCCACGTCTGAAACCCACCAGTGGGGACAGGCCAGGGTCTGTATGGCCCGAGTACTCCCCGGCGGTTAGGCAGTGCCTGCAGCACCCAGCTCACCAGAAAGGCCTTGCACTGCCCGCGGCGCCCATCCTGGTTGTGGGAGTGGAGGGCAGCTCAAACCGGGGTCCTGGGGCCATGGGCAACCGCTGGGGGCCTCTGAGCAGGGGCAGGACCTGAGCTGGGAAGGTCAGAGGTTGAAGTCTAACATTCAGAGCCTTGGCAGCTATCCTTTTGCCTTTGTGAAATATTAGAACAGCCAAGAACGCAGGCTGCCTGGTTCAGATCCAGACTCTGATACCTACAGCTGTGTGGCCATGAGCAAGTGACGACGCTTCTCTGCACCCTGGTTTTCATCTGTAAAGTGAGGGTGATAATAGTTTAAATGCAGATAGAGTTGAAATTCAGCAATGATTTTAAAGCACTGAGCAGAGTACCTGGCACACAGTAGGTACTCAATAAATCAAAGCTGGTAGTCGGTTCCTCACCCACCAAGGTGTTTCGCTCTTCCTCTTTCCCCTCTGCCTAGTAGGCCCATCTCCACGCTTCTCATACGAACTCCTGTGCATCCCTTAAAGCCCCACCTGACTTGTCTTATCATTGACCCCTCACACATGTGTGCATGTGCGCGCACACACACACACACACACACACACACGGGAAGTTCTCTCCTCTGGGCTTCCTGGGACCGCACATGGGCACCACCCCCCACAGCCAGACCACACTGCAGACAGATGAGCTAGGGCCTGAGCGGTTCACCATTAGATCATCAGTGCCTGGCACGGAGGTGTGTGGGGGAAAAGTTCTCTCTCGCTCTTGCGCTCTCTCTTTTACTTCTTGTATAATTTCAACCAAAAACAGAGCTCCCCCCCCAAAACATCCCTGTAGATGTGGGAAGAGCTTACACTTTCCAGTTTAACTTTGAAATTTTCCTCAGGCCGTCAGAGTGAAGGAGGGCGCCAACTCCAAAATCCAGAATTCAGGATTGAAAACCCTTTCCTTAAATGTGCTATATAGATTATTTAGAAGGCAGGATGGGGCGGGGGGAGGGAGGAATGCCATGTGGCAGGGTAAGAAGTGTGAGGCAGCACACTGTGTGTGCTATCTGGAACAGCCTTCAAGATAAGGGGTCAAGTAAAACAGAAATAAAACGAGGAGCAGAATGGAATATAACCAGTAGGCTATCATCTGTGTGTGAAGGAAGGAGGGAGGAAAGGACAATGTGAATATTTGTATGTACATAAATTAGCTCTGGGGCGAAAAACCAGTTAATGGTGGCTGCTTCTGAGGAGGAAAAGTTGGAGGCTGGAAGTCAGGGAGGGTGGACATTTACTTTTCACTCTTTATCCTTTTGTGCTTTTTGGATTTTAGACCATTTGCTTACAGTAGTTACGCAAAAGTAAGTACATGAACAAAGTATAAGGCTTTGGAAGTCACATTCGCCAACACCAGGCCCAATCTGATACAGCAATCCTCCTCAGCTCCCTGACAGGCTTTCCTTCCTTGAATGATCCCAGGGATGGGGAGCTCAGTAACTCACCAGCCAGCTAATCCATCTTGGGAGAACTCAGAATGGTGAGCTTGGCCTGAATGGGACAAGGCAGAAATGTGCTTCTGGGGCTGCAAGCAGGTGCCTCTCTCTTGTTCCTGACCATGGACACAAATGGGAGTTCCTGCCTAGGGATCTGCTTCTAGGGCCTACCTGTCCCCAGGCCCAGGCGCGAGGTGGGCAGGGTGGCAGGGTGTGCTCTGCTGTGACTCAGGCCCCACGAGTGCCCGAGGCACAGCCAGCTTCCCAGGACCCAGGGCTGTGACTCAGGGCCACAGCAGGGCCAACCCAGGTGGCAGCTGGCGGGCCACCAGCACACCCGCGCCCTTCCCAGCCTCGAACCCCAGCAGGGCCTCTGTCCCAAGCACACACCACCTGGCTCACCGCTGCCCCCCTTGGCAGACAGTAGGTTGAGGAGATTAAGGCTCTGGCACCAGACAACCTGGGTAGAAATCCTGCCTCTGCCCTTCACTGACTTGCACCTCAGTTTCCCCATCTGTATAGAAGGGAACCATACTGCCCTGCCTCTTCATAGGGCTGTTACTAAGATGATCTGCGTTAACTGGGAAAAGTGTCTGGATCGGCCCCAGCATGGAGTCTGCACTCAGTAAATGTCAGCCATTACTCCTGAGGGGGCCCAGCCTGATGCGGGGTCACTCACACAAAGCCTCGACGGGAGGCTGGGGTGCCCCAGCTCACCCCGCAAGCCTGGCCAGCAGGCCCTGGAGGAGCAGGCCTCCAGGGGCACCTGTCTTCAGAAAGATCTACAGACGCCCCCCAAGGAAGTCCTGGGTCCCCCGACAGACGGTCAGCCCCAGAAGGACACGAGCTCGCCTCTGTCATGAGCTGTGTCCCCAGCCCAGAACAGTGCCCAGCCCAGTCAGGGTGGGCTTCATGGGTGGGCAACACGCACCGTCACACAGAGTCCCCTGCCTAGAAGCTGCCATGCTTGGTTTAAAGTTGCCGCCACTTTGGAGCTCTTATTTCGAATAAGAGGCGCTGTATTTCGTTCTGCACCCAAATTCTCGAAACAATCCTACACATGGTTGACTCCCAAGATATATTTTTGAATGAATGACTGCATAAATGTCACCTGTGGCACCTGGGTATGGCTCTCGGGGCGGCGAGGTCAAAGAGCAAGCTCTTCCCGCCCCACCACAGCCACTCTGCTTCCCTCTGCTCTGCTAGGGAAACTGAGGCCCAGCTCAGAGTAGGAGCTGCCAGCTTGGCAAGGGAGCCTGCCCGGGAGGCGGCCTGGCCGGGTGCCCGGTCAGGGGGCGGGGGCCTCTGTGAATCGCTCCTCAGTCCCCGCCGACCACAAGCGGGTTGGGTGAAAGGCGGCTGCTCCCCGCCCGCTTCCCCGCCAACGTGGGCCCAAACAATGGGCCTTTGTGCTTGACGTGGGCAGGTCGTCAAGGTGCGCAGCCCTGGCCCTGAGCCCTGGCCTCAGCCTCCACGCGGGCAAGGGGGCCGGGCCGGGGGCCTGCGGGGGCCGGGCAATCCAGCAGATGAGGGAGCGAGGCCTACCTGAGACACTCATGGCAAAGGAAACTGAGGCACAGAGAAGGTACACCTGGCACCCAGGGCCACACAGCCCATGGACTTCAGAGACAGGTGGGGACTGGGCCGCCAGCCTCCCTCTCACTGTGGCCCAAGTGTCCCCAGCCTGTAGCAAGGGGCTTGGACATCCCTGCTGCTCAAACCTTCCCTCGGGGGGTCAGCAGAGCCACAGTGCCCTTCCTCTCTCTCCTCCCCACCCCCAGGGCCCCTTTCCAAAGGGGCTCAGTCAGAAGCACTCCCACCTGCCCCATCTCTAGGAGGTCCCCCAAGATTGCATTCAGAGTTTTGCTAGGAAAACGTCGCCGCCTCACAAGGCCTCACCTGCCCTCTCTAGAGCTCTTTCCCTTTTCTAGATCATAGGCCCAGCAGGAACCTCCTGGTCAGGCAGGCCCTGCCACGCGCCTCATATTACAGGAGAAGACTGAGGCTCTGGCAGGGGCTGGGCTCGCCCAGGTCACCCACCAGAATGTAGCCATGGTGTGTAGTGAGACTCCACAGATTTCTGATGACCCCCGGGTGGAAGAGGGAGGCTAAAGGCCGGCCCTCCGTTACCGAGTGTGTCATAAATGCTTCATGTACAGATCTCACCTCATTGTCACACATCTACCACGAGGCCAGTTGTAGTGTTCACCCCATCTTACAGATGAGGCTCAGAGGAGGCAGTGTCCCGAAGTCAGCCAGCTAACAAATGGATTCAAACCCTGCCGAGTCCACTGAATGTCCCTACTCACAACTACCATGCCAGGCCAGGGGGATGATCCCAAAGTACAGATCAGAAAACCGAGGCTGTGACAACAAAATCGAGTGCCCAAAGTCACCCAGCCAGAAAGTGGAACGAGGGATTCAACCCCAGGCTTCTGGCCCCCCGCGCCCCAGTCTTGGGTCTTGTTTCCTTCCTCCTCCCCCGACAATCAAGTTCCCTAAATGTCCCTCAAATCCACCTGTGCCAGCAGCCCCTCGACCTCATCGATGCGTCCAAGCTGCCACAGCACTGGGCACAGAGCTCCGGAACAGAACTTGGAGTGGGAAAAAGAAAGCAAATTGCAGAAGAGAATGTACAAGAGACACTGTCTGTGCCATTGCACTCACAACCGAAGCAGGGCCCCGAACCCCGAACCTTCTGGAATGCCCAGCTCCCTTCAGGGATGCGTGTGTGTGTGTGTTTGTGTGTGTGTAAAGTATAAAGAGGTGACACAACCACTTTGGGAGACTTTACGGAGCACCTGCCGCAGCTATAAAAACTAAATATGCATATACTCCATCATCTTGCCATTCCCTTCTGGAACAGAGACTAAAAGAAGTGTGTTCTTATGCCCACCAAAAACTATGCATGAGAATGTTCACAGCAGCACCACTCAAAATACTGGGAACTGGAAGCAACGTCCACCTCCATAGACAGTCGGGTGATCAAGCGAACGGTGTTTAAATGGCAGACGACAACATAGCAGGGAAAGGGAAATGACCCGCGGGCGCAAGACGGAGACAGAGCTCATGGGCATGATACTGAGTGAAAGTGGCAGATACCCCACAGCACGTATGCAAGGATTCCACACATCTAGAGTTCAAGCACAGCAAGACCAGATGCTACAACGGGTCTTATAACTGCCTGCAGGTGGTGATCCCCTGAGCCATCAAACTAGGTAAGTAAGATTTTCTGCGTTTGACTGCGTGTACTCTGTACCTCCAGCAAACAGACAACAGAAGGACTAGGACAGGCATGGGATCCTGAACACCAAAGCCGGGGCTGCAGCAACTTTTAGGAGAGAAAGAACTGGGAAGGGCTTCTGGGATCGTCAACTACGCTGGAGTGTTTTCTTCTTAAGCTGACTGATGGCGGTGCAAAAACTTATTTTATTAGCCTTCCGTCTTTTTTGAAGGTCTAAAATATTTCATGGAAAACCAAACCAAAACCAAAAACCATTTCCGTGGCTTCTCCCGCTCTAGAACGAACAATGGCTCCCCACTGCCTACAAGCTAAGGCCCACCCTCCTTCTGCATGCCATTCAAGGTCTCAACCTGGGCCTCAACCTGTCTTTCCAGCCTCCTCTCTCACCCCTCCCCACCAGCCAAGCTGGTCTCCTCACTCTTCCCTAACACGCCTTAAACATTCCCATCTCCACGCCTTTCCTCCCACCTGGAATGCCCTCCCCATTCCTGTCTACTTGCTCTGTGCTAGGCATTATGCCGAGTGCTTCAGGCTATTAACTCCTGAAATCAGGGGCTGAGCCATGGGGAGACTGGGGCATTGCTTTCAGCCCCAAATAATCTCTACTGTCACCCCCCAAAAGCCACCCCAAATAATCCAAGTGCGAAGAGTGTCCTGCTGTGCCCAGTTTCAAGACAAATCCTCCCAAACCCCCATCATTCCCTGGCACGGAGAGATTCTAGCCCACTACTGGACTTAATCATTTTACACAAGGGGAAGAGAGGCTCAGAGAAGGCAAGAGACTTGGTTGAAACACTTAGCAAAGACAGTCTTGCTCCTGAGATCTTTTCCTCCTCTGAAAGCTTCCAATCACAACTGGCCCCCCAGCTTGTTCCTGCCTCAGGGCCTTTGCCCTTGCTGTTCCCTCTTCTGGAAGGCCCAGCTCCTTTTCACCATTCTGCTCCGTGATTTAAGGTCAGAGCAGCCTTCCCAGACCCTTACCCCCAGGGGGAAGTACTCCACCCCTATCTCTCCCTATTATATAACCATAGTTTATTATAGTCAGATAACTTAGCACTCTCTAAAATTGTCCTACGTGTTTGTTCGCTCACGTCTACATCAGCTGCCATGTGCACACCCCTGTGCTCTCTGTGCCACAAAGCAGGGCTTCTGAATATCTCGTCCACGGCTGCATCCCGGGGCCTGACGTGGCAGGTGCTCCATAAATGAGCTGAGAGAACACAAGTCACTAATTGATTCCGCCTACCCAGGGTCCCGCAGCAAGGATACGACAGAGAAGAAGGCACTCCGTGGCCATCTGGGGCCAGAATCTTTGCTCTTCACTATTTAGCTCTCCCCAGGTCCAAGGCTGCCCTGGGTCCAAAGCAATAGAAGAGAGAGGCAACCACGGGCCAGGCTGTCCATTCTGGCAGGCCCCCAGCACAGCCCAGCACGCAGGTTGAAAGGAAAGGTGCATTTTTTGCCATTAATATTTCTGAGCTTGTGTAATAGTGTGGTTTTGCCCTCATGGTACTGTTCCTTTTTAGCTTGCATTTTCCTCTTTGTATTCTAGCTTCGTTTTCCCAGACTTTTAGCATTTTCACAGATGCTTCTAAAGCTCATATGGCCGCACGAGAGAAAGAGAAAAACAGAGAGAGACAGCGAGAGACAGGGAGACAAGAGTCCCAAACAGAAGGAGAGACAGATGGGGACAGAGAGAGACAGAGGGAGTGGTGATGGCAGAGATGGCGAGATCCGACTCCCACATCTTACCTAACGTTCACCTCCCCAACAATGACAGCATTTAGTGAGCACTTACTACGCTAAACGCTTCTCTGGGAGTGAGCGCCTATGAGTCCCACAAGCACCCGGGAGGGGAGGGCTACTTCTGTTCCTATTTAAATGAGGAAACTGAGGCAGAGAGGTCACCCAGCTCAGCCCCAGTCACACAGCCAGTGGGTAGGGAAGCCAGGTTTGGCCTCAGATGTGCTCCAGAGCCGAGGCTAGACCATTTCCTCTGGGAACGGGTCTTGGGGTCTCTGGGTTTGTTCTAGGGCATCTCTCCAAACTGTCTGTACCAGCAAATGGAGGTCCTGTCCCAACAGGGCTGCTAACCGCCTCCCAGGGTGGCCCCAAGTGGAGGGTCCTCGACCACACTCTGCTAACAGGGTTTAGAGAAGTCTGTTACTATGAGATTCCCACCGGTAGCCGCTCCCACCGGCAGCCATACCCGCAGGCCCCTTTGGTCCAATTCTCTTTTCTCAGCACTTCCTGTTGATCCGTCCCCAGATTCCTGGGAATTCCCCGTAAGCCGGCCGCTCCCGCACACAAAGGCAGTGGCACAAAGATGTCCATTGTGGTGGTGTTTATATGAAAGACAACTTGGAACCACCTAAGTGTGCATCAAGAGGGACAGTTACCTATGTCGGGATCCAGGCAGCCATTACCGAGGCTGGCAGAGCAAAGCTCAAAATCCGCATCACGCTTGACCCAGCAGTTCCACTTCTAGGGATATATGCTACAGCCTTGCACATGGACACAAAGACGTTTGCACAAGCCTATCTGTTGCAATTTCTGGTGGCGAAAGCCTGCAAGCACCTCAATGGCCCTCAATAAGAACTGGGTCATTAAATCCTGGTCTGTTTCCACAAGGGACTACTTTAAAAAAAAAAAAAAAAGGGAAGGGCATTCCTTACGCACTGATGTGGACCATCTCCAAGATCTACTGTTAAGTTAAAAAAAAAAAAAAAGGCCCAGAAACATGGGTACTGTCGTCTAATATCTGCAGGAATAGAAAAAGAAAGGAAATCTATGTTTTTGTTTGTATATGCATAAAACCCTTCTGGAAAGCCAAACAAAATGTCTCAGGAGGAACTGAGGGGACAGGGGCAGGAAGAAGACAGACTTTTAACTGTAGGATTCTGGTACCTGTGTATTTGGTGCCCGATGAAGGTATAATCTGGGGGCAAACATTAATAAAAGTTAAAATTTGTTCAGTGATGGAAGGGTGCTATATTTTTGAATGTGGGAAAGTGCTTATGATAAACTATTGAAGAAAAAAGGAGGTGACCTAATTTATATACTATAATATTCCCACATTTCCAGGCAGGTTGATAGGTATAGAGAGAAATGTCTGGGAAGACCATCGCCAAACTGTTAACAACCAGAGTTGCTGTTATTTATTATATGCTGCGTGCGTTCATTCATTGAATTCTCAAGACAGTGGGAGGGAGGTGGGTAGACTGGTACTGTCCCCATTTCACAGACAGGGAAACTGAGACCCAATAGGGGAAGTATTCTGCCCGAGGTCTCACAGCCCAGGGAGGAGGGCTGGCAGAGCTGGGATGTGAGCCCCAACCATGGGACCACAGAGCCCTCTCAACTCAAACTGGATGATTTATACTTTTTCTTTGAATTCTTCAGCATCATTGGAAGTTGAAACAAAGAACCCAAATCTGTCCATCTCTCTCCCACCCTCCCTCCTACCCCCTCCTTCTATACAAAGATTTGAAGAAAAGACCCTTAGGATGCCTCATAACCCCAAGTCAGCAGCCCTCCACGTTAGCACCCTGTCCCCCGGTACTTGCCCTTCAGCTCTAGGTACGGAGAATCATGACGGCAGATTTAAGAAATAGAGTGCGTTACGTCAAGCAAGGGCAGGGAGAATGTTCTGGATAAGAGAATGCCAAAGAGACTTTCCACCAAATGCAGAGCCTGATCCTTGATTGGAATCTGGACCAGGAAAAAACAAAACCCCAAAAAACCTCAACCATTTAGGGACACTTTGGAGCAATCGCAGTAACTTGGACACAGGCTGGATACTGGGTGACAAGAACAGGTCAAAGCTAAATCTCTCAGGTATGGTAATGGCATTTGGGGGCTGCGCACTGTGCCGGAGAAGGCCCCGTTCTTCAGAGATGCTCCCTGAAGTGTTTAGGGTAAAGTGTCAGGACGTCTGCAACTTACAAACAGTTCAGCAGAAATCATGCAGACAGAGAGAGAGAGGCCGAGAGTGCACATGGGGCCGAGTGCTGACAGTTGGAGAATATGGGTGAAAGGACTACCAAGGTTCATGGTAAGGTTTTTGCACTTTTCCGTATGTTCGGAAATCTCTAAAATAAAAAGTTGGGGATCAGTGGTTGTCAGCAGCTGGTGGTGGGGAAAGGGATTAACTACAAATGGGCACAGGGAACTTTCTGGAGTGAGGGAAGTACTCTCTATTTACATTGTTTGTGGTAGTGGTTATGTAACTGTGTAAATTTGTAAAACTTCACAGAACTGTACACCAAAAAAAAAAAAAAAAACAAACAAAAAGGTGAATTTTACTGTATTTAAATTATATTCCAATAAGGTGATTAAAAAAAAATAACAGTGTGGGACACAAGGAGCCAGTAGGGCCCCACACCCCCATGGGCTCTGGGAGCACAGTGGGTCCTGCTTTGAGCCAGCCTTGCCCTAGCCTGTCCCACGATGGTCCCGCGGGGGTGTTCAGCAATGCAGAGGGGCTGGCCCTCCAGGTCCTGGGACCCACAGCCCAGCCTCAGGAGTGTCCAGGCACCACATGGAAGGAAGGGAGCTTCCTTCCAAACCTCCTTGGTCTGAGTCCAGGGTCTCAGGTTCCCCTGGGCCAAAAGAGCCATCCTGAATAACCCGTGTGGCCCGGAGAAAGGGGTCTGGGCACCCCGCAGGAGGTATTCTCAGCGTCACCAGAGACAGAGGGTCAGCAGGAACGACCATCTGTCATCACTCTGCCCACTCATCACCACCAGTACAGCCAGAGGTGCAGGGCCCCAGAGGAGGAACACAACTTGCTCAAAGTCACACAGCAAGTCAGACAGCTCTGTCTGGGAGGGATCACTCCTAAACGAACGTTTTGAGCCTGAGACTGTGACATCCAAGCCCTCCCTCCAATTCTCAGACAGGAAGACGGGGGCCCAAGTCTGTATCAAGAGTGCATTTTAGCACCGGCTCAGGACCCTAGCCCCTGTTGCCATAGTCCTATTTGGTGTGGTTCCCACAGGCTTGTGGTAGAGCAGGGGAGTCCCAACCACCGTCCTCTGTCATCTTCACTGTCCCCTCCCAAGCTTCCTTTGCTCCCACCCCAAAGGGGCAGAGGGAGGGCAGGGAGGAGGAAGGGGTCCCACGCCTGCCCCCCACTGCCCCAGGGAGCGCCCACATGGCAAAGAGCCACAGATTCTGCCCAGCCCACGAAACTCACCTCACCCAGAACCTGTTTCAACTCCTCCAGCTCTCCTTGGCAGCCGTGGAGGCCTCATTAAGTGATGCCAGCACCTCCCACACACCACCCAAAGAAGGGGAGGGGGCACACGCCAACAATGGAGTCCTATGGAATCTTCCCCGGAGACCCCCAGGCCCCGGGGAGGGCAGAGGAGGCACAGTGCCCTGCCAGGCCTGGGGAGTGGGGGCCTCTCTGCAAGACAGCCCTGCCACCTTCTCCCGGGGCAGGTCCACATGGGCCCCACAGAGTTGTTTAACCTCCTTAATTAACCGGCAGTGATTAAGAGGCCACCTTGGAAGGCCCCCGGGGCTTCAAGGAAGGCTGGGGGCCGGGAACTGGGGGCAGGGCCCCCCAGCCATGGCAGGCTCAGAGGCTCCCCCCAAGTGGAATGGGGAAGGAGACCCTATCTCACGCCAGAGGGTTGGGGGCAAAACAGCCCATCCTCCTATTGGCTGTGTGATGCTGGGAAAGTGGCCTCACCTCTCTGTGCCTCGGTTTCCACCGGGAGGGAGGGCAGGGTGGCAGCGAGACTTGATTAATGACTGTTTGTGAAAAGGTCCGGGAGATGCTGCTGATAACAGGCCTGGCTATTATTCCGAGAAGGCATCGAGGAGTGTCTGAGCCCATAATTACCGAGAGGATGAAAACAGTAAGGAGTGAGGAGGCCTCGCCCGGCCCTGCCCGCTGCCCCCACGCCCACCCTCCCTCCCTGGCAGGGGCCCCTCTCCAGGGCAGGGAGACCCAGGGAAAAGAGGTCTCAGACCCCAGTCTGGGCCCTGAGCCTTCTTCTCCTCCTCTCGCACCCAGATTCTTCAATGGCTTCCATCCATCCTTCGCTCATTCATTCATTCCACACGTGTTTATGGAGCACGTACTATACGCCACGCAGCACAGCAGCAAACAAGGCAAGCACGGCCCCTGCCCACAAGAGCTCAGCCCACTAGAGGAGAGAGATGATAAACAAAATTCCAGGGAGGGAGCAAGATACGAAAAGAAAGAAAAGAGAAGAGAAGAGAAGAAAAGAAAAGAAAAGAGAGAAAAGAAAGAAAAGAAAAGAGAAGAGAAGAAAAGAAAAGAGAAAAGAAAAAAGAAAAGAGAAGAGAAGAGAGAAAAGAAAAGAAAAGAAAAGAAAAAAGAAAAGGAGATGTGGTAGGTAACACTGGGTTTGGGGGAACACTTGAGCTCAAATGATCAAGAAAGACTTCTCTAAGGAGATGACACTAGAGCTGAAAACCAAAGGGTAAGATGGAGTCGCCATAGAAAGAGAGTTCCAGGCAGGGGAGTGCATATGCAAAGGCCCTGGGGTGGGAAACCTGTGTTGGAGGAGACTGGAGCAGAGAACAAGAAGGGCAGAATGTGGGAGGGGACGTCAGAGAGGGAGGCAGGGTGGGGAGCAAATCAGGCATGGCCTTGGGGGAGCAAGAAGGCTGGATTGCATCCTCAGGACCGTGGGCAGCCCTGAGAGAATTCTGAGTAGAGAAAGGACAAGGGCAGGATCCTCTCCCCAGTGCAGTATGCAGGCCCTGCTCAGCGCATACATGAAGGGTGAATTAAAATTCAAATGGCTGAAGATCCTAAGGAGGACTACCCTGCCTGTTTGTAGAACACTTTCCTACCTGAGGTTCAAATCCCGGCCTCACCATTTCCTGCCTCTGCGACCTTGGGCCTCAATTTCCTCTCCTGTGAAATGACAAGGATCACAGAGTCCTCCTTTGAAAGGGGGTGGGGCATTCCCAAATCAAATGACAGCAATGATATAAGCCCCACAAACTCCTGCAGTAAGTTTCCTGAGCACCTGTTACGTTGAGTGTAGACCTGTAGGCAGCACCTGCCATGGGAATTTGGAGGGGAACACGCAGCTGTCCTGAGGTCTCTGGAGCATCAATGCCTGAGTTCAGATCCCAGCTCTGCCTCTTAGGAACTGAGTGCCATGGGCAAATGTCTTGGGTACTTTGAGCCTATTTCTTCATCTATAAATAGGGTGATTAGTTAATACCTACCTCATGAATTGTTGTGAGGATTAAATTAGTTCATATATCTTTTAGAAGATTTTATTTATTTATTTGAGAGCGAGAGTGCGCACGTGTGTGCGCATGGATGCTGGGGGAGGGGCAGAGGCAGAGGGAGATGCAGGCTCCCCACTGAGCAGGGAGCCCGATATGGGGCTCCATCCCAGCACTCTGGGATCATGACCTGAGTTGAAGGCAGACACTTACTGAGCCACCCAGACGCCATGTTAGCCAGATATTTAAGGCAAGTAGACAGGGCCTGCTCCAGATTAAGCTTGATCCCTGGTCATGTTTTGGTGATTCACTTCCTAAATTCTTTCTTTAAGCTCCCCACCTGCTTGTATCCCACCAACACCCAGGGCTGGATTTCTCGGCTCGGGCACTGCCCAATACATCCACTCCCACCTCTCACTTCTGTTTCTTCCTAGCAATCAGAGGCATCTTTCCAACCACATCTCTCCTCTGCTCCATACTGTGGTGGCTGCCCACTGTCCCCAGTCCAGCTTCCCCACGAGGGGACTGCACCTGTCCCAAGCCACCTCTTGTGCCACCCTCATCCTCCCACTCTGCCCTCCAGCTGGAGCCACTTCCAGTCCTGTGAATGTTCTGTCCTTCTTGACTCAGGCCCTTTGCACATGCTGTTCTGCCCAGAATGTCCTTTGTCCCACTCTTCTGCCCAAACGAGATCTTCCTCCTGTGGGAAGTCATCTGGGGCTCCCTAGGGCCGCCCCATGCTGCTCACTTAGCACCCTGTTCTTCCCCCATGACAGCGCCTATTGAAGGGATGGAGCTGTCAGAGCCCCCAGCTAGACTGGGAGCATGTTGGGGGCAGGAAAAAGGCCTGAGTCATCCCTCTCCTGCAAGACCCGGGGCGTATCTGAGGAGGGGAGGTGACAGAATGAATGTTTCAGGTGGGGTGACGTGGCAAAGTGGAGTCAAGGCGAGCTGAGTGTAGTTAAATCAAGTTTAGTTGGGGTGGGTTGAGGACAGGAGGTGAGCTAGGCTGGGTTGAGCATGAAACTGAGTGGGACTGACTCGAGCTGAATTGACATGGGTGGGATTGAGGTGAGTTGAGGTGAATTCGGCTGAGCTGAACCGAGGTGAACAACTAGTGGAGATAAGGTGAGTTAAGTTGAGTTAGGCTGACTTGAGTTCAATCGGCTCACGTTCTGTACTGGATTGTGCTACTGAATTGAGGGGCACAGAGCTGTGGTAAACTGAGGGAGCCACGCCGAGCTGAGGGACGCCGAACTGAGCGAGTTGAGTTTGGTTGAGTTGACTTGAAGGGTTGAGTCAAATCCAGCTCAGGTGATTTTAGGTTGAGTTGAGTTCAACTAATGTTTTCTCAACTGGATGTTGTTGGTGCTGGTGTCCCCCTGGGCAGCACTCTTAGACCCCTGCTCCCTGACTGCCCCAAGAAATTTTAATGTCACAGACACACTGCATATCTGTTTATGGCGTGTGTGTATGTGTGTACGCACGCGCACTCTATACACAAACAAGTTTTTTTCCCCTCCACAAGAATCACTTTCCACCCTCTTGGGGGCAATATGGCCCCCCATGCCCACTCCGCTGCCCCTGACGACGCTAGTCAGTTAGGCTGAGCTGAGGCGAGCAGAGGTGCGCCTCTTCCCGGAGGGAGCTGTGGGGTCTTCCTGGAGGAAGGGGCCTCTGCCTGGGCGGAGGCAGCTGTGAGACAGAGGCAGAGGCCAGGCCAACCTGAGTTCCAGTTCCCCTTGCACCCGGCACAGTTCCCTTCAGCCCCATTTCCTCACCTGTGCGACAGGGACAGAACCGAAGAACAAACACACAGGCCCCGCAGCAGGGATGAGCTCTGCGTGCGGAGTTGAGCTCAGGGAGGCCCACGTGGCGGTAGGAGTGAGGAGGAGACAGATGGAGGGAGGTGAGGTCCTTATGGGACATGAGGGGGAGTTTGGGTTTTATCGTAAGGGCAATGGGGAGACATGGAGGATTCTGAGCAGGAAAAAGCCACATGACCTGCGCGGAACCTCTGGATGGAACCTCCGGATGGAGCAGAGTGGACACGCCACAGGACAGCGCCTCTGATTGGCTGAACCGAGTCACGTGTCAAGAGAGGCTGGAAAACGAGTCTCATTGTCTCAGCATCCTTTGTGGGAGGTAGAAAATGCTCGTACAGCAGGGAATTCTCCAAACATCAGAAGGAGATTCCGATTTGGGACAGAAAAGAATAGTCCAAAGAACCCAAGGGTAATGAATAAGAGAGAGAGAGAGAGAGACAGAGAGACAGAGAGAGACAGAGAGACAGAGAAAGGAAATGAAAGAAAGGGGAGGGAAGGGATGGGAAGAAGGAAAGAGAAAGAAAGAGAGAGAGAGAGAAAGGCAGGCAGGCAGGCAGGCAGGCAGGAAGGAAGGAAGGGAAAGAAGGAAGGAAGGGAAGGGAAGGAAGGAAGGAAGGAAAGAAAGAAAAAGAGAGAGAGAGAGAAAGAAGGAAAGAAAGAAAAAGAGGCAGCGGGCTACAGAGCGGGTTGGATAGAAGGAGAAAGGCCCAGGCTGCAGAGGCTGCCCCCTGCCCCAAGAACAAAGCCACCCCCTAGTCCCCAGCCTAGGACAGGCACCTTGGGAACACATGGCTGGACCCTGGAAGCTCGTGCCAAGAATCACTGCCTTCACTGCCTGCTTTAGTCATTAAAAACCTGTTATCTCAGCGTCCATGGTGGACCTAAGAGGCCCTGGGTGGGACATGTCCCCAGCAATGCACATGCCAAAAAACCTCCCCCATCCTTAAAAAAAGACAGGACCTAGAGCCAAGCAGACTGGGGGGCCCACCATGGGCCAGTGGCTTTACCTCTCTGAGCCTCAGTTTCCTTATTGTGAAAGTGGCAGAAGCACATCTACTGCGTGCAGGGTCCAGAATGGGTACGTTATACCATCGGTCCTGACCTCCACAGCAAGCCGGGGCAGCGGAGCCAGGACTCAGCCAACACGCCAACCCTGCTTTTAACCACACTTCCATAAGGCCAGGGAAGGCTGGTGGCTCTTTTTTGAGCACCTACTCTGTGCCAGCCACTGCGCCAAGCACCTGCATGGCTTCATAGGCTTCGTGCTCACAAGAAGCCCCGTGAAGTCCAAGCATCTCCATCCCTGTGTGAGGAAACCAAGGCTGTGGCAAGGAGGCCTCCTCCAAAATATGGAGATGTGGAAAAGTGAGCTTTGCACCCAGGCCTGTGGAGGCTGAAATTTTAGTACTTTCCACTACGCTGATAGGAAGAATAAAAATAGTAGCTCTTATGTATTGAGTATTAGCTGTATTCCCAGCCCTGCTCTGGACATTTTATCTGCATCATCTCACTTAGTCCTAAGCACACTCTGGGGGGCGGGGGGGGAGGTGCTACCATTAGCTCTTTTTCCAAATGAGGGAACCCAGAGATGGAGAGAGACGTGAAATTGACCAGTTCACGGAAGGGGAAAGGGGCAGAGCTGAGATTCAAGCCCAGGTGAGCTGGCCCCAGAGCCCATGCCCTCCACCTCCCCTCTGCACATCCGGTTCCAGACACACCTCCTCCATGAAGCCTTCTCCAAGACCCCGGCCCACCTCTGCCACCCCTGCCCCCGTAAGTGCCTGCCCCATTAGCATTCAGGTGGGTTCTTCCATGTATTTGTCCACCATGGGCTGTGAGCGCCATCTTTCCGAGACTTTTTCCTTTAACACCCCCTCCCCCATCTCCCCACAAGCACAGCCCTCCCACAGGGTACCCTGGACCAGCCAGAGCTCCACCTGCCCCATCATGATTAATTAAGCCCCCAACTGTGACCTATGTCCCTGGTTCAGGTCTCATGTCTGGTGACCTCAGCTGGGTGTGGTGATGGTGGGAGGGATGGGGAAGCAGCGGAGACATTCTGTGGGATGATGGGGTCCCCCCACCCGCTGCCTGCTCCCTGAGAGAAGCTTTGGTAATCACAGAAGGCAGTGGGTTTACCAAGAAAAGGAGGAAGAAAACACAGGCAGAGGGCAAGAAGCTCATGGGTGAATCAACACCCAGTGGGCGGGTACAGGCTGGAGAGTGGGCTCCATGGAGTTGCTGGCCTAAAGGAGGTCAATGGCCCAGGAGGGGGACCAAAAGCTGAAGGACCCCAGCAGAGAGAGGAGGGGTACACATGTTTTGAATGCCCATGTGCCAACAATTATCCACTCAGACCCATTTAGTGTAGGTATCCATATCCCCATTTCGTGTAGCAAAACACTGAAGATCAGAAAAAGTAAAGTGACTTGCCCAAGGTCACATAGCATCTAAGTGGTGGAGCAGGGATTTAAATCAAAGTCTATGGCTCAGAAAAGGAGTTAAAAGTACAGTCTTTATAGTCATACCTAGATTCCAACCTGGGCTTCCCCACTTGTAATGAGGTGCCCTTGTTACAACTTGTTACAATCAGGTGCAATGTTACAACTCCTCTCTGGTCCTCCTTTCTCCGTATTCACGATGGCTATAACAACATGCTAACCTCATGAATTGTCAGGAGGCATCTATGACCCAGCACAGAGTTTGTCTCAAATCAGAGAGGGGTACTGTAAGGCTGCCAGTGTGGTCTCTAGTTGAATGCCCCCACTGCTGGGGAGCTCAGTCCCTCACAAAATAGATTTTTCAACAATAAAACTTCTCCTTATTTTGAATTAAATAAAACCTGCCTTTTCCTAGGACCATCCCAAGGTGGCCATGGAGAACTCCCTGCCCTCCACTCCTCCTCTATAAAATGGAATGAGGCCACTGACCTTGCAGAGAGTGTGCAGTCACTTGACATTTAGTGTGCTCCCACTGTGTGCCAAGCAGTGGGAGTGGTCTCAGCACTGGGGACGCAGAAGTAAATAAGAACAACAAAGTCTGATATCATGGGGCTGATGCTCTACAGAGAGGAGACAGACATTAAACATATAAACTCCTGAGAAATATAACCACTAAATAACCATTTACTTGGAAAATCTAAATACCAGAAGCGCCCAAACAACAGAGAACATTTAGAGTTTCTTTTTCTTTTCATTGATTTTGAAAATGACATCACCGTATAAATCAGATAATGTTCCTTCTTAGCTCAAAACCCCTCCCCGGCTCCCACTGTCTTCAGGATCAAATCTAGACGCCCTCAAACAGCCTACCCAGCTCTGTGCGATCTGGCCCCCGCAGACCTCTCTGGCCTCAGCCCTCTGTCCACTCCTACTTGAGCCACATGGGTCTCCTCACTGTTCCTCCAACATGACAAGCTCTTTTGGTTCTCAAGGCCACCGCACATGCCATTCCCTTCACCTGAGGCTCTTCCTCTCACTCTCTAACTGGCCAACTCCTCAACACCCTCCACCCCAGGTAGGCACATGTGGGCCTGTCTTGCCTATCAGCTCGGCTCACTTGGCATCCTTCCCCTGGCCCCTGCGAAAATCCACGCAAAACGGAAAGAAAAATAGCCAAGAAGGAGTGTGAGTCATTTGTTTACAGGCTAATTAATTACTAAGCTTGAAAACCTGATTTCCATTCTTCCTTTTTTTCCCCTCTCTGCCCTTTGAGAATGTTTGGAATCTACATTGTTTCCCAACGCAAAAGTATGTCAAGTTTATTTTTAGCAAACACACATGATGGCTGGGACTGTTATTCATCCCCCGCCCCCCGCGTCAGTGGGGAGCCGGCCACAGAGCACGAGGGCTGCTTAATGCTCTTCAGATGTGGATCCTGTGAGGCCAGCAGGCCTGGAACAGCCCTTGTGGCCCCGGAGTCAGTGGGACCCTACCTGGGTCCGATGCCCAGGGACTGGGGATAGAGGTTCCAGGCTGCAGTTTCTCCTCCTGACCAGAGGTGGTGCTGTGGGGTGGAGAGCAATTTGTCCTACGCTGGCTGAGCAAATGCCTTTTCTCTGGATAGCAAGTGGGGAACTTGGGGATTCCCGCAACTTGTCCCTCCACTTCCTGTCTTTACAAGGGCAGCGGGAGAAAGCGCATTTGATTCACCTTTGGTTCAAGCAGGAGAGAAAAGTGCTCATGCTCTGTCTGGCTGAAACTGCCTACTCTGTTCACTCCCTGCCCCCATCCCCACTCCTCCCCTCCCCCCTCCCTCCCATCCCCCCTCCCGGATGGGGAGTAGTGGCAGCCTTTTGTGGGAGCCCTTGCCAAGGGCTTCCTTCCAAGATGGCTGCCTCCAGTCCCTGTCCTGGGATGGGGGCCAGCACCTACCCCAAGGGTTTAAGAAAAGACCCATCTCCAACAGTTTCCCAGCAACAGAGGTGACAGTAGGGCTGTGACGTGGAAGACTGTCACCCCCAGAGGGCAGGACTCTGCCAGTCGTGGTCCCTCTGTGCCTCCACTGCCTGATATACAATGGGTGCTCAGTAAAGACTTGTTAAAAAGTGGTGACCTGAGTTCCAGCCTCACTGTGCAATATCGGTTAAGGCACTTGCCTCTTCCAAACCTCGTTTCCCATCTTGCAAATAGGTAACTGGCCTCTAACCCTAGAGCAGGGTTTGCAAACTCAGCTGCCTAGAGGAGTCAGGCAGAGACCTAAAAGGGAAGCAGGTGGGGGGCAACCGTGGCCATTTCCTGCCTGTGGAGACAGCCTTCCACTCCAGCGCACAGTTCACGCGAGCCCAGAGTTTCCGGATCTTCCCATCTCTCAAGAGAAGCCAGAGATCTGGATGGTGTATACAATGTCCTGATTTTTCAGTGTTGGCCACTCATTTGACTTTCAGCAAAAGTACCAGACAGGCCAGACCCAGTGCACCTCAAGGCTGACCCAGCCCACGGACCACCAGTTTGAGTTCTTGGTGGGTCGCGTTTGTGGCTCACTAGGCCTTGAACAGGCCTGTCACACCCCAGCCTGGGACAGGGGTTTGGGATGGAGAAGGCAGCACAAGCCTCACCCCATGTGGGAGTAGCTATTATCCCAGCTTATGGGAGGGCCGGGCCGGACTCGTTGGTGCTGGGGCTGTGGGGCATCACCGGCAGAGCTTTGCCTTCCACTTAATTAAGGAAGCCGATAATAATCTAGGTGGAGTGTGGAGATAGGTCGAGAATGAGTTAGCAAACTGAGGCCGGTTGATTGTATCTATTGTAAAAAGCCCAGATATAATATCAGATTAGTACACTTGGTGTGCCTATTATAACACCGTGTCATTATGGGATGTGTTATAATTAAGGCCTAAGTGGGCCCCCTTTTCTCCCTGACTTTGCAGGTCCAGGCACTGAGGCTCCTCTTAACTCCCTCCTGGCCGTGACTGGCCCTGTCGGTGGGGCCTGTGAGGCAAACAGATCAGCCAGCCACTGACCCGTCCCACAGGGTACCAGGCCCGGTGCTGGCCCCTGGGGACAGCAGTGCCACCGAGGCAGATGAGGTCCTGTCCTCAGAGAGCTCAGAGTCCAGGCAGAGGAAGGCTGATAATTATGGAAGCAAAACAGCACTCACGGCAAGTGCCGTCATGGAGCATGGGGAGAGGGTTTCGGGGAGGGGGGGGTTGGGAAAGCAGGGAGCACCCTCCAGCTGCGACCTGGAGGAGGAAGGAGCACGCTCTGGGAGCCAGCCTCAAGTCCCCGGTTGGCATGATCTGGGCTGCTGTGGCCCCTCCTGCCCACCCATCCACGGATTCAGCCACTCTCCGGGGAGCACCTACAAGACGCCAGGTCCAGGCTGAGTGCCAAGGGAACACGATGAACAAAACAGACAGCCATCCCTGCCCTGAGGAAGAGGACAATTGAAGGAAGAAGACAGACATTAAACAAATAAACAAGTGTATAGTGATGGCAGGTCAGGAAGAAGGATTACGGGGATGAAGGTGACAGTGGAAGGTGACACTTTAACAGGTAGCCATGGAAGGCCTCCCCTAGGTGGTGACATGGAGATGAGACTGGAGTAAAGTGGGAGATCTGGCTATGTGAAAGAAATGGGGAAGAGTATTCCAGGCAGAGGGAGCAGCAAGTGCAAAGGCCCTGTGGTGAGATCAGACCTGGTATGTTAGAGGAACAGCAAGGAGGCCCCTATGGCTGGAGCACAGCGAGCAAGGGTGAGAGAATGGTGGGCATGAGGCCAGAAAGGCAACCGGGCCGGATGAGGCCAGGGTGTGTGGCCCTTGGAAGGACTTCAGCATGCGCTCTGAGACGGGAGCCATGGAGAGTTCTAAGCAGAGACAAAATCTGACTTAGGATCCACTTGGCTCAAGCAGAATCCCTTTGGCTACGTGTGGAGAATGGAAAGTCAAGGTAGGAGCAGCGAGACCAGAGGGGCAGTGCTCTGAATCCCGTGTGCAAGTGGAAGGGGGAGAACCTGGCCGGAGTCTGGGTGTGTTTTAAAGGTAGAGCTTTCCTGACCAATTACTGGATGTGGGGCAAGACATCAGGCTTGGGCCTGAGCACCTGAAAGGAAAGACAGAGCTGCCATTTCCTGAGAGTGGGGGGCTATGGGTGGACTCAGTAGCTGGGTCTGTCCTCTGCCCACTCCCCGAAAGCCCCACACTGACCCCCACCCCAGCCTCTCCCAGGATCAGGGTCGTGAAGGGAGAGAGTGAGGCGTCGGCCCCACCCAGGCCTCTGGGCAGGAAAGGGCACCCGGGGCCTGGCCGCAGGATGACACAACCCTTAATAATTTCTCCGCTGAGTTTTGCAATGGGCACCCTTTATCGGCTAGCGAAGGGAGCGGGGTTTTGCAATCGCCCCAGTGGCTGATCATGGCTGGTGCCAGGCCAGAGGGATATCAGGCCAGGCCACAGGCATCTTCTTCTTGACCCACAAGGATTGAGTCCCAAACGGGCTATCCAGGGCCGAGCCATCCTGGTGGCATGGAGGGCTGGGAGCGAGCACTGGCCCCAGAGCCACCGGCTTAAAATCTATCTCCTCCCCTTAGTTGGTGACATTGGGCAAGTCACTTCCCCCTCTGAACCTCAGCTCTTCCTCTGAAAAAAGGGGAGCAATTAAAGGAATTATTTTTAAATCACTCTAATACTGTTATCCAACATACCTTTTAACAAATACTGAGCACTTACTCTGTATCTGGCCTTGTGCTGAGCACTTTCTGTGCATCGTCTCATTTAATCCTTGCATTAACCGGGGCGCCTGGGGGGCTCAGTTGGTTGAGCATCTAACTCTTGGTTTCAGCTCAGGTCATGATTGCGGGATTGTGAGATCGAGCCCTGTGTAGGGTTCTGTGCTCAGCGCAGAGTCTGCCTGAAGGATTCTCTCTCCCTCTTCCTCTGCCCCTCCTCCTCCTTGTGTTCTCTCTCTCTCTCAAATAAATGAGTAAATCTTTTTAAAAAATCATTGTATCAACCTTTAAATTGTTATTTTCCTAGTTTACGGTGTGAAAAGTGAGGCGCAGAGAGAGGGAGTGACTGTCCCAGGTCACACAGCCTGTCGGGTGTGGGGCAGGGATTCGAGCCCCGGCCTGCAGACTGCAAAGCCCGGTTCAATTGTTAGGAAGTTACTGCGGCTCTCCAAGGCTGTTTCCTCACCTGTAAAATGGGAATTACAAGCTAAATGGAATTAAGTCGTGCTTCCCTCATGGGGTTGGTTTCTGTCTGGTACCCGGGAAGCACTTAGAACATGGCGGTCATTGTAGTTACTGGCCAGCACTACCTCAGGGGTGCCCGGCCGCCAGGACACCCCCCTCCTTCCCCTCACTGCCCAAGCCGGCTATGTGGGGCTCAGACAGGACAGGGGCTTTAGAATCACACCTATGGCCCGGATCCCTCCTGCCTTTCTGCTGTGGTCCTGGGCCCATCACTGGGGGGACAATTCCCACCACTCCAGGCCATTCACAGGCCAAAGAAGGCCACTGGCCAATGGTAATCCCAGTGTGTTGGGCGCCTCAGGACAGTCCTATGAAAAAGAATCATTTACTCCATCCAGCAGAGGAGGACACCAAGGCTCAGGCTGGACCCATAACCCGCCCCAGACATCAAGCCAAAGAGAAGGGGACGGGGACGTTGCTTTCACCATGACACACCCTTCAACCACTCAAGGTGCTGATGGCAAAAGATTTCCTGGCAGAGTCTCCCTCTCTCTCTCTTTCTTTCTCCCCTCTTTACCTCCCTGTCTCTCTTCTTCCTTATGTCTCTCAGACCAACCCTCAAAGCGTGGCTCCCTTTGTCTCTCCACTTTGTCTCTGTCTCTCCCTCAGTGTCTCTCCATCTCTCCATCATGTCTCTCCGTCTCTCCCCTGCACACTCGGCCTCTGGGCCCACCCACCTCCCCTCCATTACTGGCCATAAACATGTACTGAACCAAAGTGTCTGACCACCTAATTTGTCTGAAACACTCACCCAACCCCACCTCCCTTCTCACACCACCACCCAAGGGCTCCCCAGGGAAGGATCCACATGAAAAAGGCCCCCAGTTCAAGCGTCCCCTAGCTCATCGCCACACCTGGCCCCAGATGGATTCAGGCTTCCCCCGACCCCAAGAGCAAACTCCACCCACCACCCTTGGGGTGAATGCTGATTGGCTCAAGTCAAACATGGCCCCCCTCTCTCCCCTTGCAGTGATTGGCTGAGGCGAGATCTGGAATGCGTCTGTGGCCAGTGAGATGGGGAAGTCTGCCAAGGGACTTCTGGGAATAGTTTCTTCATTCTTAGGAGGACATGTGAGGGCCTTTTCCTGCCTCCGCCCTGGCTGTGCCACAAAGGGATGGCAGGAGCTTTGGCACCATCATGGAGCTGTGAGGAGCTGCGCTGGGAGGAGATGAGAAGAACCTGGGGCCTCGATGATGCCCAGCCCCTCTAGCCTCCAGCTCACCCAGCCATTGTGCATTCAGTCATTCAGCAAATATTTATTGAGCACCTACTGTGTGGCAGGCCCTGTAACTGGCACTGGGGATGCAGCAGAGGACAGAGTCTACGTAATCTCTACCTTGCATTCTGGGGTAGGGGACAGACCTCAATTAAATAAACATCTGAGAAAGTGTAAAAATATGGCCATAATGAGAGCTGCCAAGAGAGATCCGTGGAGATGAGACCAGAAAGGGGGACCAAGAAAGGCTTCCCTGAGGAAGTGTCTTAGGTCAGATTGCCCAGAAGCAGAGCCCGAAACAGAGACTGGAATGCATGTGATTCATTAAGGAATGCTTTGGGGAGAAAAAGAGAGAATGAAACAGAACATGTGGGTAGAGCAAAGCTAGGATGTGGTCTCAACCAAAGTCTAGCTTCAACCTAATCTCATGGAGAGCTCTGGAGCTTGAACAGTGCTACAGAGAGGATCCCACCTCGAACTAAAGAGGCTGAGCTTTGTTTCTCTGATTTAATGTCATTGGTTGTGTCCGTCCACCTATTTGGGGGTGAGAGGACCACATAGGCGGGGGCAGCTCCAGTTCAGTGAGAGCTTCAGAAAGCAGCTCTAGCTAGGTGCCCATAGCTGCCAACATTGCCTGGCAGCTGAGAGATGAGTGCAGGGCCCAGTGTAAGGGTATCTGGGTGGGCCATCACAGTGCCCACTTCAGGAGGTCCCCCTGATGTGAGATCTGGGCACTACTAAGTGAGGAGCAGTGAGGATAGCGTTTCAGTAGTGGGTGCAGCATGTGTAAAGGCCCTGAGGCAGGCGGTAGCCAGATTTACTAAAAGGAAACCAACGTAGCTCTCTAGCAGAGTGAATGAGAGTGAGAGTAATAGGAGATTAGGAGACATGGGTCGGCCATCATGCAGCAAGTGCAGGTGGTGATTAGGAGGTTAATCCTTATTCTGAGAGCAGCAGGAGTCATGGGAGACTGTTGAGCAAGGGAGGATGGTGATCCAGCTTACGTTTTTTAAGGCTCTGTCTGGCAGCATGCAAAGAATAGACCTAGGGCTGCGACTGGGAGCAGAGATCATTTGGAGACTATTATAATCACTCAGGTGAATCACCCAAGCTTGAATGGTGGGGTGGGGGTAGAGAGCACAGAGAGGTGGGGACACGGTGAGGCAAGACTCTAGGAGGTGACAGTAATGGTAGTTATTGATCACTTCCTACAAGTCAGGTGCTGTTCCAAGCACTTCACAGAGAGGCTCTCACTTAAGCACATCCCTGTGAAGTGTGAACCCTTATTGGCCCTGCTTCACAATGAGGAAACCGAAGCATGGTGGGATCGATGCCCCAAAAATGGCTCACACCCTCATGTGCCAGTACTTTCTGCCCCACCTCAGTGGGCCCAGGACACTTGTAAATCTCAGGCCTCCAGGGGACCTTGGGGCAGGATTCCCCCTGCTCCGCCCCAACAAACCCTGGTTGGGAACACATGGGAATCTCGCCCTATGCCACCAATCACTTTCTCATTTCAGCTTCCTTGAGAAGTCGGTGTAATTGTTACATCCATGGACTCCCAGCCATGGACCCCATTTCTACCGAGTTCCTCACTCTTTCCTATGGGGCAAGACACCACCCTGTGTGACCTCGCAGTCCAGAGAGAGGCAGGGGCTTCCCTGAGGCCACTCAGCAGGTCCCCAGTGCAGGCACCTAGGTTTGGCCAGAGGCCCTGTGCTGTTATCTGTGGCCAGAGGCAAGAGGCCCAGTGGGGTACCTGGGGCCCCTGATACAGTGGCCTGTGGTCCCAGCCCCCGTGGGGACAGGCAAGCCATGCCCACCTAGAGATAATCAAGACCAGATTCTGGAGTGATTCATTACAACACCGTGGCCAGGGCCACCCAGCGGAGTCTCAAGACTTAGAGGCAGGATTTCCTGGGGCTGGGGCTGGGGCTGGGGCTGGGGCTGGCGCGAGGCTGGAAGAGGGACGGGGACGGAGACGGGAGATCCAGGGATCAGCAGGGTCCCTTTCCGGGAGGAATCCACACAGGAAAAAAAAAAAAACATCGAGGCTGCTTCTTGGTGTTCAGTGGCTTGCTTGTGGAATGCCTGCTGTGTGTCAGGTCCTGTGGGACATGGTGGTGACCAAGCAGACCTGGCACCTGTCCTCAGGGAGCCTCATTTGCACGGAAGAAGCAGGCATCAAATAAGGAATACCATTAAGAGAATGGGTAGTGCTGAGTGTTGGAAGGAGAGATGTGGGGGACTGCTCGGGAATGTAGCAGGGAGGCCTCCCCAGTGAGGTGACTTTGAGCTAAGGCCTTAATGTGTAGGGAGAGCTCTGAGAAGAGGTGGAGGAAGAGGAGGCTAGAAGGGGATATAGTATATGCAAAGGTCCTGAGGTGGGCCAAGTATGGAATGTTGCGGGTAAGAGGGCAGAAGGGGGAGGCACAGTGATGAGGCAGGAGCATGAACAGATGCGCAGGTAGGTGGTGAGGAGGTGAGGCCAAGGTGAGGAGCTCGGATTATAGCTTACGCCATGGGAGCCATAAAAGGCTTCAGGCAGGAGTTGTGGCAGAGGTGATGAGACTGGAATCCAGTGGATCTGCTGTACAGGATAGCATGGAGGGACCTGAGCAGCTACAGGTGCTAAAACCTGAGGATCCAGGCCTCCTGGGTCTCCTCGTGTCCAATATACGGGCCTCTAATAGCCAGCAGGCAGAGGCCCGGCTGGGCCAATCCCAGGCACCCTGTGGCCCCTGGCTCTCTGCCCCCACCTGGACCTCCTAGGGAACATTCCAGACAGCGATTATCTCAGTTCTGAGCACTAATTAGCCCAGTTTCACCTCAGGCCTTCCCAGGGCTCTGAGAGGGCCCCCTGGGGAGGCAGCCTCCAGGTACAAGGTCCCAAGGGAGGTCTGGAGGGCCACGAAGCAAGGGGCCCTGAGCTGCTTCTTAGGACAAGTCAGGCCTGCAGCTACAACCCAGAGGTGTGGAAAATGCCATGCTGGGGACGTGGCTTCAGCACCCTGTGGGCCCCTGGCCCACACCCTCCCTCCCTGGCACTGTGCACCTTGGCCAGCCCCAGGCACCCGGCCAGTGCACCCAGCCCCCACTCCCACCCAGATCCAGACCCAGAGAGCTCCGCAGTCTCCTTCCTCCTCACGATTTCTTTGCTTCTCTCACCTGAATCTGACTCCCTGCGTGCGTGTGTGTATGTGTGTGTGCCTTTCTCTTTCACTCTCTCCTGCCCTTTCTCTCTCTCCCTCTCTGTCTTTCCTTCTTTTCTCTTTCTCTCTTTCCTGTCTCTTTTTCACTTCCTACCTGTCTCTCTCTCTCTGTCTCCCGCCTTCTCTCTCTTGTCTCCCTGTTTCTCTGTCTCCTTGTCCCCCAACCCTGGCTCAATGCCAGTCATTCTCCCCTTTCCCCTGGTCTCCAGCCTGAAGCTTGGTGGAAGGGGTGGGGGGGCTGCTCTTCTGGTCCCAGCCCCTCAGGGGCACCAGATGGGGGTGAGAGTGGCCCTGGGCAGCCTCCAGGCAGAGGAGTGAAGATGGTGCCGCACACACAGCTCCAACCCTGCCGGTTTTTCCAGCTCAGCCCCGCCCTGGACTGGGCCGCCCCCTCCCCGGGGACCCACCCTCCCTGGGCCCCGTGGGTCTGCTAGAAGGTGAGGCCCAACCAGGAGTGTCCCAGGAAATGGAAGCCAAAGCAGGATCAAGTTGCCTGGGCCCTCCATGCTGGCTGGGCCCAGGCTAGAAGCTTTATGGCCCTTTTACACAAGGGGTTTCAGAGAGAGGCTTCGGGTCACACAGCCAGGTAGGGTTCGAATTCCAACCCCGGACTCAGGAAGGGATTCAGACATAACCAAGGGTATTCTTCCTGCTCCTGGTCCCCCAAGTCCATCCCCAGAGGCCACCCTTGGCCTATTCGTTGTGTGTCCTTCTAGAACTGTCCATGCACATCCACATTTCTCTGCTTTTATGAATGTTTTAACACAAGCACTGAAACAACAAGCCGGATTCTGCACCTGCTCTTCCACCCGAACGATATCTTGGAGATCTCTCCTTATCAGGACCTTCTTCCTTATTTCTAATGCCTGCCGGGTCCTCCAGGGAGTGGGCAACGCACTTAACGAGCTCCACCAATGGACATCCGGGTTGTTTCCAGCCTGGTTTTTGTTTTATTTTTTAAGAAAATGTCACAGCTACTCCCATCCCCCACAGCACACACACAGGCATGCCCATGAACACCCCGGGCTGCTGACCCGAAGGATCTAGTCATCCTGGAGGGTGACAGTGGGCCTCACCCAGAAATGAGCTCAAAATCCTGGAGAGGGGCTTGTTAAAACTGCAGATTTCTGGCTCTGCTCCAAAGCACCTTAAGTGGAAGCAAACAGCCCTGGAGCGGAGGGACTCCCAGAGCCGGGGCCCCTGGACTGCCCGGCTGGGTCTCATGCTCTGTCCCTGGCTCACGGGGCTCCTGGGGGCAGGCCCTGCCCTCCTGCTCAGCTGCTCCCTCTTGTTCGTTCATGTGGTGTGGCTCCAGAAAACTGGGGGGAGGGGGACGGAAAGGGTTCTATGCCATGAAATAAAAGCAACAACGAAGCAGAAAAACCGAAAGACAGGGAAACAGAGGCAAAGAGAGACAACAGGACATACCCGTGACTCCACCAGCCTTGGTGTTGATAGGCAGCAAGGCTGAACCTGAACCCAGGTCTCTTGACTCTTAGGCCAGGAATTTTCTGTTGCATTCCACCTACCCTGGTCCAGTGTCCTGTCACCTGGCCCTTGCTTACCCACGCACCCACCCGCCCGTTCCTCCTCCACCTGTGCCCTGCTCACGCCGACACCAAGCCCGCACCTACCTGTCCAAGTATGGACAGGATGGACCCACCTGTCCATCCGTCTGTCCGCACCACCAACCACCCGTCCTCCGCCCTGTGAGCCAGTGTCGCTCGGAGCTGAGAACCAGCCCCAGCAGCTCGGCACCCCTGGGAGAGTCTGACCATGGACAGATAATCACACACATAAAGACCTCCAGCAGGGGTCCTGGCTGTGCGCCAGAATGGGGGGGGACCAGGGAAGGCCTCCCTGTGGCCCCTCCCCTCTGAGAATTTAAGCAGTGGGTAGGCATGAACCCAGCAAGAAGGGAAAGGAAAGAGTAGAAGGGATGTTGGCAAGTTGGAGGGATGGGGGAGGCTGAGAAAAGGTACAGGTGGGAGGTAGGAAGCGGCTGGGGTGTAGGTATGAGCAGGGGCGCACCTGGACGGACGTGGTGAGGATGTCTGACTGGAGCCCCAGCTGGGGTGGGGGGGTCAGGGGATCAGAGAGGACAGGATGGAAGCCTCAGAGCAGAAACCAACAAGGCAGGAATTGGGTTTCCGGGAAGTCCAACTGGGAGGGGGAATGGGAAGCAAGGAGGCTCCACTCTGGGCCGGGTCCTACCTCCTGCCTCCCTCCCCAGGAGGACCAGCCCCAGCCTGTCCTCCCGGTCTGAGCACTGTCTCCCTGGCTCCCTGCCAGCTCCCAGCTCCCTGCCAGCCCTGGCCTGGCCTCCCCCTCCCACTATCCTGCCATCCTGTCCCTCCCCTGTGGGGGAGGTCTTCCTTCCCCACCCCCAGCTCATCCAGGGGCTCCAGCCCTCCACCATGGGAGGGGGTGGTAGACAGGACCCCTCAGGCATCACCCATTAAAGCTCAGCGGGTCACTCCATCCACAGCCTGCGCTACTCTCTACAGTAACGGATGTTTACTGAGTACCTACTGTGCACCAGACCCCGGACTCAGCACCTTCCACCAGTTCTGTCCCTGCGCCCCCTCCTCTCCCCGGCTGCCACCACCTCCCAGCCCTGAAAGGAACTCAAATCATATCCCATCTCTGCTCAGAAGCCCCCCTGCCCACTCCCCACATCCACACGCTGCCCTCCAGCCCCCTCCTCGCCCTTGCCCTCACTTACACCAGCCTCCCTGCTGCTCCCTGAACAGAAGCATGGTCCCACCTCCCGGCCTTACCCTTGCCAGTCCCTCTCTCCCCAGATCCGCCCAAGGTCACTCTCCCTTCCCTCTTTCAGGTCCTCAGTATCACCTTCTCTCAGCGGGTGCTCCCCCAAGGCCAACCCACCGCCCCTCTTAAGGGCCGTGGGACAGCCACAGTGTCACGATTCCTTTCCAGAAAACACAGGGCTCAGTTTCCGCTGATACCAAACGGTCTGTGCTTTTACAAGTTGCGCAAGAAACTCCCATCACCCCAAAACCACCTTGACAACAGACCCCCCCCCCACCGATTATGCAGACCTGGGTGCTGCTGTGGCTGTCGTGTGCCATTTTTTCCTCTTGTTTCCATCAGTTCATTTACCAACCACTTCCTTCCTGGGCACCAAGCATGTGGCCATCCTGGGGTATCATGGATGCCTGCCTGCAGACGGGCCTGACGGGCAGAGACTCAGGAACAAAGGGCCAGAAATGGGCCGGAAAACACGGAGTGGTGGGAGGCCATGAGAAGACGTGCTCCATCAGTGGGCAGGGGGTAGGCTGGGTTGCTGAAAATGTACCAGCTCCTCTGGGCCCAGGTTAGCTTCCATGGAAAGTTTACATTTTAAAAGTATAACAGAGGGGCACCTAATCTCATGGTTGTGAGTTTGAGCCCCGTGTTGGGCACAGAGATTACTTAAAATATAATCTTTAAAAATAATAATAAAAGATAAAAATAAAAAGTATTAATAGAAAAAAGAAAGGAAGGACAGCATTAAGGTATAGGTGACTACTGCAAGATGTACCCTCAAATCATAGAACCATGAGGAAGGCGCTGGCCCCAGGGTGGGTGGCCCAAGACCAACTCCAGCCTGATCGGAAATGTTTTCATGTTTTAAGAAAATGGATGTATTACTAGCATTGTTTTTTTTTTTAAGATTTTATTTATTTATTTATTTATTTATTTGAGAGAGATAGCACAAGCGGGGGGGGGGGCGGGCGCAGAGTAGGGGCAGAGGGAGAGGGAGAAGCAGGCTCCCCACTGAGCCCAGTGCGGGGCTCGATCCCAGGACGTTGGGATCATGACCTGAGCCAAAGGAAGACACCTAACCAACTTAGTCCCCCAGGTACCCCACTAGCATTGTTTTAAATCAAAATTTAATCGTGCAAAAGGCAAAAAGACAAGCAGCCTGAGGACCAAAGAGCAGCTTCTACCTATTAAGCACCTACTATGTGCTCCAGGGGCACATGCTAAGGCCTGCCAAGTCCCTGCTTTGCCAAGTTTCATCTTTGCTCAGCCACCAATGGTAGGTGGGTACCAGGAGACCTGGGTTCCCCTCATCTCCCTATGGCCTGGCAAAAAGCACTTCTTCCCACTTCCCAGATGAAAGAACTGAGGCCCACAAGCTTAAATAATGTTCCTGAACGTCCAAGGAGACAACTGAGGTGAAAGCGCTGAGTGACCTCGCCAGACGCCACAGTCCTGCCCAGGATCAGCCACAAGAAATGCCAAGGCCCCCGTCCTGAAATCATGAGGAATTTCAAGATGCAGCAGCAGACCATTAAACCACGCAGGGGCCCCTTCTCAGCACGGAGCGCCGTGTGTGTGACCATCCAGGAAGCCCGCCCCGGCCCTGCTTTAGCTCACCAAGAACTTCTTCAAAACCGAGAATGGAAATTAAGAGTGTTTTCTAAGTAACCTCCAGGCAGTCTGAAAGCTCCTTTCTCCAGAACGTTCCATCCCATGCTAGCTGTCTTAACATGTAGGTGTTTGCGAAGCCTGAGGGCAACAGAGGCTCTCCCCTTCCCCCATGTAGCAATAAACAACAATAGCAGGTACCCTTCCTGAGAACCTAGTGTGTGAAGGCATTATGTCAAATTCTGAGCACACTGTCCACCAATGCTATTAGGTATGTGCTCTCGTGGGCAGGCTCTGGAAGTGGAAACTGAGGCACGTGGTGGAGAGCCACTCACCCTAGATCACATAGCCAAATGGAGGAAGAGCTGAGATTCATACCCAAGCCCACACACTGGCCCAGGAAGGAAGGCAAAGGACCATAGGAGGCGGGCAAGGTTGGCAGGGCTGCTCCAGCCTGGGGAGCGAGGCTCTGGTGATGCGAGCTGCTGCCCAGGCCGACCTCCGTCCTACTGCCTGCTCGCCCCACTTGGAGTCTTGAGCTCTGAGCTGGAATGGCCTTCACCGGGCAGTGGTTTCGCCATCCCTGCCAGGCCCCAGGGAAGCCTCTGGGAGCCAAACAGGGCTGTCCAGCCCAGTGAGTCCAGGCCAGAGCACTGGGTAAGGGGCACACCCCAGGGTCACCCAGTCCCAAGTTCAAATCCTGCCTCTGCAACCCACCAGCTGTGTGACCTCAGGCAGAGTAATTCCCCTCTCTGAGCCCTTTGTCCTTTTCGGTTTTTCCTTTTGAACTCAGGTATGAAGGGCCAAGTTATCCAACTCCTCACTTCCTTTTTCTTTTTTTAAGATTTTACTTATTTATTTGAGAGTGTGGAGAGAGAGAGAAAGAAAGAAAGGAGGGGCAGAGGGAGAGGGAGAAGCAGACTCCTTGCTGAGCAGGGAGCCTGATGCGGGGCTCCAACCCAGGACACTGGGATCATGACCTGAGCCCAAGGCAGACGCTTAACTCACTGAGCCCCCCAGGCGCCCCTCCAACTTCTCGGTCCCTGACACACTGTCTACATTGTCATGCAAGCCCCCTCCTGGTTTTATTTCTTCCCTTCAACCCCCTCCCCCTCCCCGTCCACCTCATTCCCCTGCGTCTGAGGTGTATCTCCAATTATTTTTCTTTTTTACTCTGATTTTGAGTTTAACGTTTGTAAAGTACAGAAAGGGAATCTGTCTCACTGAGTTTTTATCTCAGTGAGTATTTACTCACAGGTGCATAAATCCGTATCACCACCACCCAGGTCAAGGAAGAACCTTTGCAGCAGCCCAGAAGTTTCCTGCAGGCCCCTTCCCGAGCAGTGACACTCCTCCACCTGCAGAAGGAACCACTGTTGTGACTTCTGGATTCATCGGACCTGGCCTGGAACTTCCTATCGGAGCAATCACACAGTGTGTGGTCTTTTGTGTCCGGCTTTGTCCCTCGGCCGATATGCTCTCGCTTCGGCCATCGTGTGCGGAAATCCATAGGTTGCCCCACGGCAGCACTGAGTAGTAGTCCATTTACAGATGTCCTACAATTTGTTGATCTTCTCACGTGCCGAAAAATATCTGGGCTGTGTCCAGCTTGGGGCTATTATAAATAAAACTGCCATGAACATGCTTGCAGGTCTCTTTTGTGGACATATATTTTCGTTTCTCTTGGGTTTCTTGGTGGTCAGATGTTTTGATTTGCTTTTCAACTGACTGTCGCACAACTTCTGAACTTACAGAAAAATGACAGGAGCTATAAGGAACTCCGGGATCTTCTTTGCCCAGATTATATACATTATGTCCCACTTCATCACTTCCCCTTCTGTTTATGTTTCTCTCTTGTCCCGAATGATGGAGAGTCAGCTGGTAGACGTGATGTCCTTTGATCCCGAAACCCTCCGGCATGGATCCCCTGGCCCCGGCCCCCCGTACGCGCACACGATACACAAACTCGCAACACTTACCATCAACGCACCACCACCGTCAAACCCACGTGCCACGCTCGACATTCCATAATGGTCCCCAAAAGGGTCTTTATGATTCCTTTCTGGTCTAGGACCACACCTCACTTCCTTCAGTTGTATTAGGCTCTTTCGACAGCTCCTGGATCTTTCGTGGACTTTCTCTTGTCCTTGGCACTTTCGAGGATGACTGGCCAGCCTCTTTGTAGCTTGCCCTTCACTCTGGATTTGCCTCAGGCTTCCTCATCGCTCATCAGGTCATGCCTCTCTGCACAGACCTCACAGAAGTGATGGTGTATTCTAGTGTGCCAAGTCGGGTGGCACGCGGTTGTGATTTGTCCCGCTGCTGGAAAATGGGGAAAATAAAATCTCCCACCTCCCAGAGCTGTTCCAAGGATTTAATGACACAGTGCCCAAGGCCCAGATTTGTACTAATTATCTCTCCTGCATTTGGAGGGAGGGCCAGGCATGGGATAAAGCACAAACATGGGGCTGGCCCCATCCAGACCTGTCCTCCGGGGCCCCAATCTTCACCCTGCCTCCTAGAACTTGCAACCAGGATGCAAAGAGAGACAGGGATGCAGAAGAGCGAGAATTCTCAGCCGACCAAGCCGAGGCCCCCTGATGCTGGCTCAGCCTGATCCCCTAACTAAGTGATGGGGACTTGAGGCTCTGAGAGTGCAGAGGGCTCAATGTAGAGGTCCCCAATGTCCCAGGGCAAGCCACTCAGCTCTGCCCAGCTGTTGGATCCTCCACACCAGGGATTTCCAACTGAGGGTGACTTTGCATCCCCAGGAAACACCTGACACTGTCTGGAGACATATTTGGTTGTTATAACTAGGGGTTGGGTGAGGGGGTGCTGCTGACATCTGGTGCATAAAGGCAGGGAACCTGCAAATGTGCAAGACGGTGTCCCACAACAAAGACTGATCCTGTCCTGGGCCACCTGGGTGGTGCAGTCAGTCAAGCATCCGATTCTTGGTTTCAGCTCAGGTCATGATCTCGGGACATTGAGCCCCGCTGAGTGCAGAGTCTGCTTAAGACTCTCTCTCCTTCTTCCCCTGCACCCTCCCCCAAATAAATACACCCCCCAAAAAGAATGATCCTGTCCTAAATGTCAATGGTGCCAAGGTTGAGAAGCCCTGGTTCCCACTAACCTCATGACAGCAGGCAGTGGTGAGCCCCTGGCCAACTCGTCCTGCCAACTTCCATAGATTTTATGTATTTATTTATCAGAGAGAGAGCAAGTGAGAGAGAGAGAGAGAGCATGAGCAAGGGCCAGGAGGCAGAGGCAGAGGGAGAAGAAGAACTTCAACTCTCCTCTTGAAGTTCAAGACTTCATTCCAGGACCCTGGGATCATGACCTGAGCCGAGGCAGACGCTTCACCGACTGAGCCACCCAGGTGTCCCAATGCCAACTTTCTCCCAGAGCCCAGCTGTCTGAAAAGGAAAGGCCGCTTAGACCTTCAGCAGCATCTGGACCTTGAGAAGGAGAGTCCTTCTTGTACAAAGACTTGGTTTTGCTACCCAAGTCTGTTTTTGTTATGAGTCTGCAAGCGTTTCAATCAGCACTGCTAGAGAACGTTTGAGGCTATCCCAAGCTTTGGGGAGGTGAGGGGTGGGGCTTACAGGGGTGTCAGGATCCCTGGCCGGAAAACGCAGGGGGTGGGGGATCTTAGAGCACCCCCCACAGCTAGATGGCTGGGTGGGGGTGGTTACACCCTAAGGTCCTATCATCTTTTCTGGGCTCTGGTTTTACAGAATCTGAGGTTCCATATGCTTCTAGTTCCAGGTACAGAGAGAGACAACAAAGTCTGGGATGTAGCAGATTCCCAATAAATGATTTGTTAAAAAAAAAAGAATAAATTGTGGGGTGTCTGGGTGGCTCAGTCATTAAGCGTCTGCCTTCGGCTCAGGTCATGATCCCAGAGTCCTGGGATCAAGACCCGCCTCCGGCTCCCTGCTCGACAGGGAGCCTGCTTCTCTCTCTCCCACTCCCCTTGCTTGTGTTCCAGCTCTTGCTGTGTCTCTCTCTGTCAATAAATAAATAAATAAATAAATAAATGTCAAATAAATAAAATCTTAACAAAAAAAAGTGAACTGTGAGGATAATTGATATTATCGAGCATTTACTACATGCCAGGCAGTATTCAAGCACTGTGTATGCGGCATCTTATTTAATCTATCCCTGTGTTGCAGAAGAGGGAGCACAGGCATGGAAAAGTGAAGTTACTTGCCTAAAGTCACAAGCTGTGAAGACGAACATGAATGAATGAATGAATGAATGGATGAATAATGAAGGAACGAAAACCAGTTCTCATCCACATTAGCATTTTTCCTTCAAATATTACTGAATCAGAAGCCTGGTTACAACTCTTCTTGGAACCTAAGGACCTCAGCTCAAGCGCCCTGGCCCCCTGGTCCTCTCTGGGCCAGCCCCCTCCCTCTCACTGAGCGCAACCATGTCCCTAACCCTAAGCCTGAGGTGAAAACTTATGCCACAAAAGCCTGAGGACCCTATTGGAACGGGACCCTTTTGTTTATCAAGGGCTTCCTTTTTGCACCAAGCCCCACACTGCACAACAGTCAGGGATGGGACAAGACGCACTGCACATATGATGTGAACACTTTCCCATCAGCCTCGGGAGCCTCATGGGAAGACAGTGAGGGAACAAAGGGCAGTAAGGGAAACTGTGGGACACTGACGGGGGGCCGCAGAGAGTCAGCCTCAGTTCATCTATCCGTAACACTCTCCCCAAACTCCCTCTCAGCATCCAGAGCAGCTGACGGCGACAGAGGCACATCCGATGGTGTTCGTCACAGCGGTGGCTATGGCTGTGGCAGCATCCGTTCCTGTCATAAGGGGGGAACAGTTCATGACCTCGCGGCAGCTACACACAGATAGCAAGAAGCCGTCAGTTAGAGGGTCAGAGAGCAAGGCGGAGACGTCTCTAACACAGTCTCCCAGGAATCTGTCGCCATCATCAGGGACCTGTTTGATACAGTTTTCCAACGGAGAGTTGCGTGAGCTGGAAAAGGGCTGGCAACCACCTCAGTGTCCATCGAAAGGAGACTGATTAAATAATTCTGGGGCCTCCGTGCAATGGAATATTGTGTGATCATGAAAAAGGATGAGTTGAGGGGCACCTGGGTGGCACAGTCGGTTAAGCGTCTGACTCTTGGTTTCGGCTCAAGTCATGATCTCAGGGACAGAGAGTCCCATGTCGGGCTCTGTGCTTAGCAGAGTTGTGCTTGAGTTTCTCTCTCTCTCTCCCTCCTCCCCTCCCTCGCCCTGATCCCCCCCACCAAATAAATAGGTAAATAAATATTTGAACAAAATTAAAACGAGGCAAAAAAATTTTAAAATAAAATAAAAACAAAAAAGAGCGAGGCAGCTCTATAGTACCGACATGGGCAACCTCCAAGGTACATTGTTGAATGAAGAAGGCCACGTGGAGACCAGTGTGGACAGTGTGGGACACGTGTGACCGTCCCGTGTGGGTCGGCACCTGCATGCTAGCACAGACCGCCTGCAACAAGAAAAACCCTTGGGAAGGGAAGGGAAACGGGAGGGCGCCATGGGGGAGGAAGACCAGCTTTTCACCGTAAACCCTTTCCTACCATTTGAATTTCAGACAGTGAGCAGGGACTATATTCTCATATTAAATAAAACATTAAAGTAAAAATGTGTAAATTCCATGGGGTCGTTGAACTGAGATCATCCACAAGAAAGGTGGCACAGTTTGGGGCCCAGAGCAGGGTGAGGAGGGCATCTCACGGGAGCAGGCGGGAGTGCGTGGAGCACGGAGTGCAGCATGGAAGCGGGAAATTGGTGACATACAGGGATTAATGAGATAAGTATATACATTAAGAATAATGAAAGCTGGGGCAGCTGGGTGGCTCAGTCGGCTAAGCATCTACCTTTGGCTCAGGTCATGATCCCGGGGTCCCGGGACCTAGTCCTGCATCAGGCTCCCTGACCAGCGGGGAGTCTGCTTCTCCCCCCTTCCCCTTTCCCCCACCCGGGCTTATGCTCACGCTCAGTCTCTCTCCCACTCTCTCTCAAAAATAAATAAATAAATAAAAATTAAGAGTGATGAAAGGTAATATTCTTCTCACTGGTGGGAAGGCTAGTTCCAAACATGGAAAAAGAGAAAATTAGAATAAACTCTGGGGTGCCAGATGGGAAGCAGAATTACCTGTGTCAACTCATCGTTTTCTAAATTGACACACAGAAGATAGAAGACAGATAATTGGATACAGAAATGCTACAGATGTAAGTGTAGGTCCACGTGCATCCATACACACACAGTCTTGGAGAGTGAGCGGTGACACTCTGGCGGCAACGAGCACGCTTTGTGCTGAGACCATTCGCGCCGGAAGGAGCCAGGAGCCAGGTGTCCTTGGAGAAACGGCCGATTCCAGGGCCTGGGCCGGGAAGACCCGAGATGAGCTGGAGCGCCTAGAGGACCTCATGCCGGAAAATAAGGAAGTACTCAGAGAATGAAGGGGACACGTCAGAAAGGCACAGAAGCCAGCTAGAAGGGGCTCCCAACCTCTCCTCACTTATTATTGCAAAGGGGGGGAGTAATTTTACGGATGTGAAGTCTGGCAGATCTGTCTTCCGTCAAGCGATCAAAGTGAACACCATCATTGTCATCGCAAGGGGAAAAACTGTAACCACGTGAGGCGATGGATGTTAACCAGACTTATCGTGGTGGTCGTTGCCTAATATATGCAACTATGAAGTCGTGATGTTGTACTCCTTAAACTTACATGATGTTATATGTCAGTTATATTTTGATAAAACCGGGGGAGGGGTGGGGAAAGTGAACACCATGGAGAACAGGATGAAGAGAACACAGCATCAAGTCTGTGATTTACCTGCCGAGGATGCATAACCTGAGTCTAATCACAAGGAAAAACAGACAAACCCGAAAGGAGGGACATGCCACAAAAGAGCTGGCCCGTCGTTCTCAAAAATGTCAAGGTCACGAACGTCAAGGAAAGACAGAGGAGCTGTTCTGGATCAAAGGAGACTAAAGAGACATAGCAATGCATAGAAATGCAACACGTGATTCTGAACTAGACCCTTTCGGGGAACATGGTTAGGGCAGCTGATGAAAGATAAATGGGTTCAAGGAGGTGGCAGTAATATGCTGTGTTCATTTCCTGATGCTGATGGTTATATTGTGGTTATATAGAAAATGGCCCTGTTTGTAGGATATATATATCAAAGTATTAGGGGGTTCATAAGGCAACAGGTCAGCAATTTATTTACTTATTTATTTATTTATTTATTTATTTAGGAGAGGAAAAGGTGGGGGAGGGGCAGAGGGAGAGGAGGAGAGAGAGAATCCCAAGCAGACTCCCCACTGGGCACGGAGCCAGGAGCAGAAGCTCAATCTCACCACCCTGAGATCATGACCTGAGGCGAAATCAAGATGCTTAACAGACTGAGCCACCCATATGCCCCTATTCTTTCTTAAATAATTCAGGGGAAAAGGTATTCCTTATGCTGTTTTTATAACATTTCTATAAATGTGACATCTTTTTCAAAACAAAAAGTGCTGGAGACTGAATGTTTGTGTCCTCCAAATTCATACATTGAAATAACTCAATATGAGGATTATTTCATGAATGGATTCAGTGCCCTGATAAAAAGGGACCCCAGAGAGGTCCACCAATTGATCTTGGACTTCTCAGCATTCAGAAGTGTGAGAGATAAAATTCTGTTGTTTATTAGCTACCCAGCTTACAGCACTCAAAACTAAGAAAAAAAAAATTTTAAATCAAATTTTAAATTTTAAATAAAAAAAAGTAAGAATAAGATCCAGGGTTAACCCCTCGTCCCAGGAAACGGGGCGCGGCCAGAAAGGGGGCCGCCCCCTCGCCCGTCACGCAGCGCACATTCGTGGGGAACCTGGTGCTAAACCATTCGTAGACGACCTGCTTCTGGGTCGGGGTTTCTTACGTAGTAGAGCAGCTCCCTCACTGCGATCTATTGAAAGTCAGCCCTTGACACAAGGGTTTGTAAAAATAAGAAAAAAAAAGATCCAGGGTTAAATACCATTAACAGGAATTAAAACACATTCTCACAGCATTTCCTATGTGTTCCTACGTGTACCTATGTTCACCAAAAGACATGATTCTAGAATGTTCATCACAGCCCAATTCCAAAGGGCCAAGAGTTAGACACAACCTAAGTGTCTCTCAGTAATAAAGTGGGTAAACAAACTGTGGTACATCCTGTGGTAGGAGTCTAGTCAGTAACAAAAAGGAACAAATCTTGATACATGCAATTTGGGTAAATGTTACAGTTACAATACTGAGTAAAAGAAATCAGACAGAAACAAATGCCTATCCTGCATATCCATTTAGATGAAGTGTAAAAACAGGCAAAACTGGGGACGCCTGGGAAGCTCAGTCAGTTAAGTGTCTGACTTTTGATTTTGGCTCAGGTCATGATCCCAGGGTTGTGGGGTCGAGCCTCACATCTGGCTCTGTGCTGGCTGTGGGACCCGTTTAAGAGTCTCTCTCTGCCCCTCCCTCTACCCCTCTCTCCCTTTCTAGAAGAGAAACAGGCAAAACTAATATTCGCTGTTAGAAATCAGGACAGTGATTTCTCCTTTCTCCACGTAGGCGGTGAGAGGGGTGGCTATAACTAGAAGGGGCACGAGGGGTTTCTGGGGTGCTGGTTCCACCCGTGGGTGTCCACAGGAAAAAACCACCGAGCCGTCTGCCTCTGTCGTGTGCACTTTCCTGTGTGTGCGTATTTCAGCGAAGAGACGTAAAACAGTAAGATGCACGTATAGGGGCGCCTGGGTGGCCCAGTGGGTTAAAGCCTCTGCCTTGGGCTCAGGTCATGATCTCAGGGTCCTGGGATCGAGCCCCACGTAGGGCTGTCTGCTCAGCAGGGAGCCTGCTTCCCCCTCTCTCTCTGCCTGCCTCTCTGCCTACTTGTGATCTCTCTCTCTGTCAAATAAATAAATAAATCTAAAAAAAAAAAAAAAAAAAAAAGATGCACGTATATAAGAACAGATACCAACCCCAGTGGGGTGGGGGCTGTGAGAAGTGGGGGGAATGGATGTGGGGAGCTGAGGGGAAGGGGAAAATAAAACAAAAATGCAATGGAGGCTTTGCAAGGACTGGTAGCAATAGCATCTTCAGAACTGAAAAGAGGGGTTAGCTAATGCTCTGCACCTGAGTTTTAAGACTAAAGAAAGGAAAGGGTCCCCATTATCTGTATGTCCCTTACCAGCCCCCCGGAGCACGAGCAAGGCGCACTCGATGACCAGCCCCGTTTTAGCATGTGGACTGAGGACTGGCTTGAGTCAGCCAGTCCGGGCAGTCCGGACTCCTGCCCCAGTGTTCTCTCTTCCAGGCCCTACTGATCCCCACCCACCAGTTTCCCTGAGGAGCCTTCCTCCTCCCTGACCTCCTCCGTCCTCGCCAGGGCTCCAGGGCTAGGGCCTATGAGGCAGGGATCTGGTGACAGCTATAAAAATAAAAGCTTCCCCAGCCTGCCTCCCTGGCCTCCAGACTCACCCCATAGACCCAGCTGCGCTGGCCCCAGACAGGCTGCAAAGGTGCCTCCCAGGCCTGGCAGGCTAAGGGCTCAGGGGAGCAGGTGGTGGCGGTGACAGCATGAGGCGGAGGGGTTATTCAGGGTGGCATGGGATGTCAGGTCCTGGTGCCGCTCCCCCGCGTTCCGTGAGTTCTGCAGCAGGGACTAACCCCCTCTGCCTCCAAACTGAGGACCTCCTTGGTGGTTTGCATATAGAGGGTGTGGGGCCAGGATTTGACCTCGCTGGGCTTAGCAGAAGAGAGTCTGTCCATTCCATATAGGTTGATGCCACTTGGGCAAATCTATCAGTTAGAAGTCGCTTCAGCTGCCAGTAACATGGAACCAAAATGACAAAGACTCCGTAAGATTGTTTTAATTTTTATTCTTTATATCATATAAATAAGTCCAGAGC